>CM055125.1:134635740-135835740 GCA_029206835.1 Rana muscosa | reverse complement strand
CCATCCTAAGGTACTGTACTTTACACATCCTGCTCGAGACTCCCTTTACTTTGCCTAGCCCCTGAGAGGATTTGCTCACCCTGTTCTGGCCGGCTTTATTTCCTCCTCTTCCTCCCCGTCCTTCCCATGGTCTCTCCCCCTTATTCCCACACTTCCCCCGGCTCAATCTCCGTTCGTTTCTCTCCTATGCCCCCACTTGAACCCTAAGATGAATTGTTTGAACTGCAGCCCTGAACTTCCGCTTTAAGGCGAGCAACCGCCCGTTATGACGCCCGGAATACGGTCTCATGTTTCCATATCCTGCTGTTCCCCCTATGTATACCATCCTGGAGAGCCAAGACCGGGGGTCTCATTCCTCGGACTGCTGCTTGGTCTGCAGCGAACAATCGTCCCCCTAGTGGCGGGTACCCTCGTGGGCCCCGCTGTTTCCATTACTAACTGCAACGTTTTTTTTTGTTTTCTTCTATGCAAGTTTGGTTTCCCTGGCCTGTCCGGGCTTGGCAGGCTGCGCCTGTTGGATACCTGGCGGGCTGCCCGCCCGGACATCCCGGTGTCTTGGTTTATGTTCAATACATGTCTTGTTGGTGGTTTATTGTTCAGGTGTTATGTGGTGCACAGGACGGCATAGCGTACTACCGTTTAATGGGTGCTATGTGTGATCTACACTATATTGGGGCACTATATGCTGATTTATTGCTGACTTTGTACTGGATTATTTTGAGACCTCCTCTCCTTGGTGCTCTGGGCTCTGGGGGCGGTGTCTACGGCCATCCCAGTTTTGGGGTGGTCTTGGACGGCCGCGCACAGACTCCGGCCATCGGGGACAGGGATATCTGCTCTGGGTTACTATGCCAACTGTGAAATTTATTACATGGAATGTGCGGGGTCTTAGGACAGCATTGCGTTTTGGCCTGGCTCTGTCAGTTCTTAAAGCACAGAGGGCAGAGATTATGGTGTTGGTGGAAACTCACTTGACGGGCCAACTAATGATGACCCTTAAAAAACCCTGGGTGGGATGGGTATATCAGGCCCCGCATACCGCTAATTCCAGGGGTGTTGCTATATTGGTGGCCAAGAACGCACAATTTGTGCTCCTTATGCTCAAGTCTGACCCACAGGGCAGGTTTTTGTTTTTACATGCTAAAATTAATGGTCTGGAATTACTGATAATGGCTATCTACATACCTCCCCCCTTCCAATTTGCTGTTCTCACTGAAGGCTTGGCATTTATGTCCCAACTCCCTACTGTTCCCGCAGTCTGGCTGGGGGACTTTAACAACGTTGCGAATAGAGACCTTGACAGATTGTCCCTGGCGCCTCCGGACAGCCCCTCCCACGCCCTCACTAGGTTTGGTAAACTTCTCCTTGATCTTGCCCTTGTAGACACCTGGAGACACAGCCACCCCCTTGACAAAACATTTTCATGCTTCTCGACAACGCACAATGCTATGTCGCGAATAGACCTCATATTGCTGTCCCGCACCCTACTTCCCATCCTAGGCAACGTGGGTTTCAATCCACGGGTTCTATCCGACCACGCCTCCTACTGGATTGAGCTTCGGGTTGAGTCCCCCCCCACTTCCTATGCCTGGAAGCTGAACCCCTTCTGGTTGACAGTCGTCCCCAACTTGGTGGAGGCCGGCGCCATTAGATGTAGTCTGGGATTCTTTCAAATCTCACGCTCGCATGGTTCTATCACAACGTATTTCTAGATATCGGAAGACCTCCTTGACGGAGGCGGAGAAGGCTTTCACTGACCGTCCTTCCCCAGCCACAGCAGATTTGCGGGTAGTGAATAGTCTGCTTTTTGAAAGAGCAGAACGGAAGATATTCTATAGCAAGCAGAGGACGTATGAGTGTGGAGAATGGGTGGGTAGACTCCTGGCCTATCTGGCCCATTTGGAACATAGACCCCCCACGGTGGTTTCCCTCCGCAATTCCGAGGGGGTAATGCTTACTGACCCTGACGAGGTGGCTGGAGAGTTCCGCTCCTTCTTCACATCGCTGTATTCCTCTTCCTCTGACAAATCTAGAGAGGACTTAGCCACGTTGTTAGCTGGTATAGAGTTACCTACACTTACTGATTCCCAGGTGGAAGCGCTGGAGGCCCCTATTACTGTAGAGGATATATCAGAGGCTCTGTAACTGCTAAACCCGTCCAAGGCACCTGGCTCTGATGGCCTTCCCCTAGAATTTTACACTACTTACGCTGAGACCCTGGTCCCTAGGCTTCATGAACTTTTCTCTCATATATTTAGCTCTGGTTCCCTGCCCGCATCTATGACCGAGGCTTATATTATACTCATACCTAAACCTGGCAAGAACTTAGAATTCCCGGAATCTTATCGCCCAATATCGCTCCTTCAGCTAGACATTAATATATTGGCCAAGATCCTAGCGGTGCGCTTGAACGGAGTGATTATTACGTTGATCCATCCGGACCAAACCGTGTTTATGCCTGCTAAAAACACGGCATACAATTTGCGCAGACTGCATATGAACTTACAGGCTGGGCATAGCCGGGTGGGGTCTAGGGTTGTGGTGTCACTAGACGCCGCCAAGGCATTTGACTCGGTCGAGTGGGACTATCTTTGGGAATGCTTGCATCGATTTGGATTCGGGCCTAATTTTGTCACGTGGGTCTGCCTTTTATACCAAAATCCGTGCGCTAGGATCTTGGTCAATGGACGGGTCTCTGCCCCTTTTCCCCTTTCTAGAGGGACGAGACAGGGGTGCCCCTTATCCCCGCTTCTGTATGCCCTGGTGGTGGAGCCCCTTGCCTCTTCACTTAGGACTAACCCGGGGATCCATGGGCTTCGCTGTGGGGAGCTAGAGGAAAAGATCAGTCTATATGCAGATGACATGCTTCTGTACCTGACCGATGCTGGCCATTCACTGCAGGTTGCCCTGGAGACCATCAAAACATTTGGTCAATACTCTGGGCTAAGAATTAACTGGGATAAATCCCAGATCCTTACCATTGACGAGAGCGTGCCCACATACTTACAAGCCTCATCCCCCCTCCTTAGGGTTAGCTCCATGAAATATCTTGGAATACAAATTACTCGCTCGCCTGAGGACTATGTTAGGGTTAACATAGAACCTCTGATAACTTTTTTGAAGTCTAAAACGCAAACATGGGCCAAACTACCCCTGGGTGTGATGGGCCGAGTAAACTTGATTAAGATGGTTCTCCTCCCCAAATTCTTATACGTCCTTTGGCATGCCCCTGTTTATTTACCTCTTAGAATTTTCAAGTCCATCAAAGCTATCCTTAACTCGTTTGTGTGGGGCTCGGCGCGACCCAAATTGAACTGGCAAGCGCTGAAGAATCCCACCGAGCAGGGAGGTGCGGCGCTGCCAGACTTCAATTTCTATTACTTAGCGGCGCAACTGTCCCACTTCTTCTACCTGGACAAACACGACAGAGACCGCTATCTAGCACTGATCTGTTCCCCTCACGCTCCCGGGCTCACTCACCCGTTTCAGGTTCTCTTTAAGGACATGACGGGTGCCTGGACAATGGGAAGCCGTAAAGGGTTGCTATATCACCATTGCAGGATTTGGGACGTAGTGAGACGCAAACTAAAACTACCGCCCACCCACTTTCATACTCCCCTTTGGGACAATCCTGGCCTGAACAAATTGCTGACTTTTCCAGACCAGGTCCTTTGGACCAATCATGGGGTGAGGTACAGACGTGTACCGTGGCACCGTTCTGAAATCGTTCCAGCAATTTAAAGACGAATTCAACCTACCTAACTCTATGCTTTTTCGATACCTCCAGCTGCGCCATGCCCTCCAGGCCCAATTTGGGGGTGTCTCCCCTACTGTAGAACAGTTGGATATCATGGGTACCATTATAGGACAGGACTCCCGAAAGCTCATCTCAATATTTTACAACTCTCTTCTTCGCCCCCCTGCAGCAATCTTAGCATATAGACTTAAAGATCGATGGTCTGGGGATGTAGGAGGGCTAGACAATGATGAATGGGAGGACGCCTTAGACGCCTGTAAGAAGGTCTCGACGAAATTGTCAGACCGCCTCACACACCTCTATATTCTCCATAGATCGTACCTGACCCCTATCCGACTGGCCAAATATAAACCCAATCGTAACCCGCTATGCCCCAGATGCAGCAGCCCAGCCAGTACTTTTTTCCACCTTCTCTGGTCCTGCCCAGTGATACAGGACTACTGGACACACATAGTGAGGTTCATACATGATGAGATGGGGTCCCCCCTGACGCTGTGCCCCAAGCAGTGTATACTGGGAGTGTTCCCGGGATCCGGATTCAGATAAATTCCACAAAATATTCCTTCAAGAATCACTCTTCATTGCTAGGTTGCTTATAGCGCAGAAATGGCTTCAGGCAACCCCACCGTCTCTCCGAGAGTGGATCGCTGCAATTAACAATGTCCTACCATATAAGAATGAGATCTACGTCCATAGGGGCTGCCCGGCTAAGTATGGCAAAGTATGGGACAGTTGGCTAGATAGTGCTGCCACATGCAATGAGATTCCCGATTATTCAAACTTGCATTGCCCCCTCTCCCTCCCCCTTTATTATTTCTGTTTCTATGGTTTTTATGGTTTTATGTTCCCTAATATGTAGGGTTGTATACGTGTGTACCTGTGCTGGGTGGGGCCCTGACCCCCCCCCATGTTCCTGTAACTGCTTATTTAACCTACTCGATTTGTTATTGTCTGTAGAGAATCGGCTATAAATACTGTAGTGGATCCTCATGTTATTATTGCAGCACTTGTACTAACTGTGCTACTGTCTATAATTTGTATGTATATATTATTTCAAATAAAACACCAGGTTTTTGTAAAAAAAAAAGATCGCTCATCATGTCTGGCTTTCACTGGACACTCTGCAGTGAGGGAGCGGTAACACGCACAATGTCACAGGACAGCTATGCCCTTCGACCAAGCACTCTTCAGTGAGCTCCCCAGACCAGATCCTTAGATGAAGTCCCTTAACTAGCACCAAAGACACTTGAGAATAGGACCCCAGCTGGGACCTTGATGAACATCAGCAAACTCCAGCAGAACTGGCCCAAAAGGACAGCAGCCTATGACAAAATTGTGGAGCAAACAAATGCTAATGCACCATCCACATAAGTTAGCCTCTACCCCCTGAAATAAATGTGAATATATGCTTGTGCAGCATAGGTAGTTCATAAAATGATCATAAGGAGTTCATAAAAATCCCATAAAGGGGGTGCCAGATAAGTGCAGCATCATTAGGATTATTCAGATTAAAAAGCCGAATGCAAACTCACAGAAATATAAAGTGATATAGAGCTTATCTGCAGCCATGACAACATTGAAGCCACCCACCAGAGGAGCCACTTGTGACTGCAAAGTGCATTTGTCACTAAGGAAACCAAGTCCAATGTTCCAGGAAGTGATGAGAGCCACTGTGCAGCACAGGGTAGGATGTGACATCACACCTGGGGCAACCAGCCCACCCCAGGTGTGTGGTCACATCCTGCCCTTGTGTCAGTAAACTCACTCCCTGTTTACACCCATTCACATCCTAACATGTTTGGCCTTACCACTTTTTCACAGCACTACTAGTGATTTGAGCACCATTGTTCTATTACTTTATGATATTTGTACCGAGTAGATATGGGCATAAAAATAAACAGATGCTGCGGGGGGGGGGGGGGGGATATATATGGGTACAAAAACATTATGGTGTATATAGTTTTTTGCCACAAACCAGTGATGCTGTTAAGTTCTTTTTTCAGCCCAGATGGCATAATCAAAACCATCACTGTTTCTGAGTATCAGAGCTCAAGTTGGGATCAAGTTTAGACAAACTAGTAAATGATTAGGGATGAGCCAAACACCCCCCCTCCCCCCCCCCGGTTCTGTTTGCACCAGAACTTGCGAACAGGCAAAAAGTTTGTTTGAACACGCGAACACCGTTAAAGTCTATGGGACATGAACATGAAAAATCAAAAGTGCTAATTTTAACCAATTCCGGCCTGCCGCGCGACTATATACGTCTACACTTTGAAGCGGAATATCTCTGTTATGGCAGCAGCTAGCTGTGACGGATTTGCTGCGAGATCACCGTTATTGGCGGTGGGAGAGGCCCCCCCTCCTGCCGCTCTCCCGTGCCCTCCACCGTTTACTGGAGCTGTTGGTAGCGGCGGAGGCGATCGGGTCCTGTCCGTGGCCGGGTATGGAGATGAGTGAGGGGAAGATGGCCCCCACCCGTCTCCATACCATAGCAAGGCGGAAGCGACGTCATATGTGTATTTGAATTACTCTAGTAATAGTAATATGACATCCTACCTTGTCAGTGGAGCATTGCTTGAAACAGAGAGGATGATTGGCTGTTGTCTGCTGAGTGTGATTTTATTGTTGTGAAAAAAAACATTGTCCAAATTTTTATTATTTGTTTAGAGGGTTGCTGGATATAGACCACCTGTCTGGTCGATACTATTTTTGTACAATAAAGCAATTTTTTCATGTATTGTAAAACCGCGGTTGGTCCTTAATAAATATCTTCCTTTTGAGTGGTCACATCTCACCCTTGGCTTTTGGTATATTTGAATTGTGGTATTTAAGGACCCCACCTATTGGTGAGATGGTATGTGACCCACAGTTAGCCGTAAATTTCTTATGATCCCTGTTGTTTTTTAGGGCCTGAGTACTACCCTGGGGGATGTGTATCAATGCAAACCAATGTTTTAAAAAAGATTGTTTTTACAGGAGCAGTGATTTTAATTATGCTTAAACTGAAACAATAAAAATGAAAAATTCCTAATTAAATTTAGTGCTTGGGGGCTCCCCTTTGTCTGCCTGTAAACTGGCACATGTATAGAACCTGCTGCAGCAAAACTGACATATATAAAGAAAAAAAAAGACATTTAAATAGATTTTCCCAGCTGCAAGCCATTGCTGGAAATACAAAAAAATAAAAAAATAAAAATAGCATGGGGGTCCCCCCCAATTCATGTATGGATTTTAGGGGAACCCCATGCCAAAAAAAAACAACACCCTTCCAAGATCCATAGCAGACCCTTATCCGAGAATGCAGCCCGGCAGGTCAGGAAAGGAGGGGGGATGAGCGAGTGCCCCCGCCCCTTGAACCATAACCATACCAGGCCAGCATGGGGGGTGCCTTGGGGAAGCCCGCTGACAGCTGATGAGTCATCCGTAGTTAAGGACTTCCCGGCCCACTCCTTATCAACCAATTAACTGTGCACTGGGCTGGCGAACATCCCGCAAGTTCACAGAAAATGGGGGTGTTCAGGAAACACCCAAACGTTGATGTTCGAGCCGAACTTATGCTCGGCCCGAGACTAACAGTCTGTGGACTTAAATTCCCACAAATTTATTTACCTGGAGGAGGAGAGGTTCACTGGCTTCCCGGGCTAATTGCTCCTGATTGTGATTAGTCCAGGAAAGAGAGTGACCCATACAGACCTGCTGTCTCCAATGGACCAGAGCCATTACAGAGGAACTAAGAGAACCTGTTGTTGAGCCTGTTCACTCACATCAGAGTGAGGGGACAGACCTGCACTGGAGCCTGCTAGAGCTGCCTTCAGAGTGAGTTTGAGAAAGAGAGATAGAGTCACTGTGTCTTCAGGATTAGACCTGGGAGACAGCAGCCTGCGTGAAAAAGTGAAGAGCTGTGCTACACATCCTAAATGCCTAGAACACACAATTAGTACAAGTAGAGACTGCTCCTACTTATTAGCCCACCTGCCATGCCTTACTCCCTAATACTCTTAAAGGGACAGTACACCGTCTAATGGGAAGGATACCATCGCAAGCTGGGTTTGTATGCACAAGGTGTACACCAGGACCCTTTTGATTCTCCTGGTTAAGGTTGTTTAGAGACTTTAGTTGATAGTAGTTTACCTGGTAGTAGTTTAATTTAGTCTTGCTATGACCTTTGAGTGGCAGCTAGTGGGAAATTAATAATTTCACCCTTCATAGCATTCTCAAGTCGTGTAATTAAATAAAACTAAAAACCAGTGCTCAATGGACAAAGATCAGATAATAAAAATTCAATTGATAAAAATGCCTTTTAATTAGAGTTCATAAGGCAAAAATAATAACAAGTTCAATAGTTCATACACGGTGACATATAAAACCAGGGAAAGGTCAATAATAATAATCATAGAACCTGACATCCATGGGGGTGGGAGCTGAATCCAGGTTGCAGAGTGTAATGAAGAGAGGGCTCAGCCGTCTGACTCGCTGGGACTCGAATGAGCCAATGGGTAATAGTCCGGCAGAAGGGAGGACTTCCCAATGATGTATAATGCGTTAGGGAAGGCGGATGGCCTTTGGTGAGGAAAAGGCAATGAAAGAATCCAATCCGACAGACCGCGCTAAGTGCTGGGGATAGCGACAGGCTGCAGCTTCTGAATCCTCCTGTGATGAGAACAGCACGGAGGGGAACCGCCGCTGTGATGAGGTCACTACACTTGCTCTTCCGCTGGTCAAAACAAACCAGCTGTGTGGCCGGCGGCTGAAAACAAAGGGGCGGGTCTGAAACAGCAACTCTGTGACCCCAGCAGAGGGAAAGTCCTTCTTCCGGAGGGCACAGATACAATGGTGGGGGGACAATATTACCCAGGTGATGTAGCTTCCTAAGAAAATTCTCAAAGGATCTAGTGCCGTACTGCAGATCATTCAAGCTCAGCCAGAGCTGCAATTACTGGAAATAATTTCAATGCGATATGGCTCCACTGAAAAATGGGATGAAATAGAAAGGAAATTTGGGGGTCCTGAGTGGCTCTTACTACGCGTTTCGCGCTTCAAGCGCTTTGTCACAGTCACTGATGAGTTGTACCCAGGAAGTTTAAATAGGAACCAATAAAGGAAGGGGAGGAGAAGGGAGAGGAAGTAGAAAACCAGGGGAGGACTGGGAGGGGGGGAAGGGGAAAGAGACCTAATTATAACCTGGATTTAACTCCTTCCTACTCATCTAACATATGGCTGTGTTTGACAAACTGATGCATCATACAAAAACCTACAAAACATGTGACAAAAAATATGGACATATCAACACATAAACAAGAAAATAAATAAAAAAATACATATGAAAATAAAAATAACAAAATATATAAAAAATATATATATATAAAAAAATATATATATAAAAAAATATATAAATAAAAAAAATGTATATAAAAATATATAAAAATAATAGTAATCAAAAATAAAAAAATGAAAATAAATATGAAAATCAGATGGCAGCGACCTTCAAATAAAACTGTTGGTTTCAAGCTCCTCATTTAACCCCTTCGGGGCCAAAGAGTCGCACATATAAATCCAAAAGACTTCCCTTTTACACAAAAGGGAAAATCTTTCATTGGCAGTGAGTGTGCCCTTGGGAATTGTTTCGATAACGAAAACCTCTAAATGTTTAATATTACCGCCATAGAATCTCTGAAAATGGTGAGGTACACCTGTGCTCAGTACAACCCTTTTAAATAAGCCTTCTGTGATCCCCTATTCTTGCTCGTAGTGCACGTATAGTGCGACCTACGTACAGAAAACCGCAGGGGCACCGAAGAACGTAAACCACAAAGTCTGTAGAACAGGTCACGAATTGTCTAATGGAGTATGCTTTCCCCCCATTTGTATTGATAATATTAGACCCGTGAGTTATAAACTGGCATGCGAGGCATCCTCGCTTCTTACATTGAAAGATGCCAGTCCTGTGGTCAAAGTATTGGCCGATACTGACACCTACCTAAAACTACGTTATGACCCCCTGCCTACATACCAGCAGGATTTAAAGTCTTTGGTCTATGAAGCTTGGAGAAATGGGGTACTTACCAAAAAAGAGCGCCTCTTTATGTTACCAGCAGAGTGCAGTACCCCTCATTTCTACCATCTCCCCAAAGTTCATAAATCCCTTGTTGATCCCCCTGGCAGAACAATCGTGGCCTGCACTAACAGTTTCACCAATGGGTTGTCCATTTACATCGATTTCTGTCTTCAACCCATTGTGAACCAGTTACCCTCCTATATTAAGGACTCAAACGATATAATCAACGTCCTACAACAGTATACATGGGAGGAGGACTACATGTGGGCATCTTTAGACGTGACGTCTCTTTACACGTCGATACCCCATGATGTAGGTCTTAGAGCTATCCAACACTTCCTCACCAATAGCGGTGATTTTCATTCTCTACAGTCACAGTTTCTGATGGAATCAGTGGAATTCTGTTTAACCACTTAACAACCACCTGCCGACAAATAACGTCGACAAGGTGGTTGCTTAACTCTGGGAGGACGTTATATAACGTCCTCCCAGAATCGCGCTCCCGCGCGCCCCCTGGGGCGCGCACACGGGAAACTCCGTGACCGCCGGGTCCAGAGGACCCGGCGGATCACGAATCGCGGTAAATCGCCGCTGATAGCGGCCGTTTACCACGTGATCGCTCCGTCAAATGACGGAGCAATCACTTGTAAACAGACCGGCGTCATTTGATGACGCCGGTTCCTCCCTCCCCTCTCTGTACCGATCGGTACAGTGTGAGAGGAGAGGGGAGGGAGCGGATGGCAGCAGCAGCACTGTGGGCTGGATCTGTGACAATTGCAGTCACAGATCCAGCCATCCATCCATCCCTGCTCAGCCATCCCTGTGCTATACCCTGCCAATACTCTGCAATACACCCTGGTGCAATACTCTGCAATACCCTGGTGCAATACTCTGCAATACCCTGGTGCAATACTCTGCAATACCCTGGTGCAATACTCTGCAATACCCTGCGAAATACTCTGCAATACCCTGCGAAATACTCTGCAATACCCTGCGAAATACTCTGCAATACCCTGGTGCAATACTCTGCAATACCCTGGTGCAATACTCTGCAATACCCTGGTGCAATACTCTGCAATACCCTGGTGCAGTACTCTGCAATACCCTGCACAATACTCTGCAATACCCTGCACAATACTCTGCAATACCCTGCAAAATACTCTGCAATACCCTGCAAAATACTTTGCAATACCCTGCAAAATACTCTGCAATACCCTGCGCAATACTCTGCAAAATACTCTGCAATACCCTGCACAATACTCTGCAATACCCTGCACAATACTCTGCAATACCCTGCACAATACTCTGCAATACCCACCACAATACTCTGCAATACCCTCCACAATACTCTGCAATACCCTCCACAATACTCTGCAATACCCTCCACAATACCCTGTGCAATACCCTCCACAATACCCTGTGCAATACCCGTGCAATACCCTGCCATACACCGCAATACCCTGCCATACACCGCAATACCCTGCCATAGTCCGCAATACTCCGCAATGCCCTGCAATACTCCGCAATGCCCGGCAATACTCCGCAATGCCCGGCAATACTCCGCAATGCCCGTCAATACTCCGCAATGCCCGGCAATACTCTGCAATAACCACTTCCCGCCCTCCGGCCGTCATATGACGTCCTTGACTTTGTGCGGGGATATCTGAATGATGGGAGCAGCTACAGGCATCATTCAGATATTAGCTTTTTCAGCCGGCGATTCCCTACACCATAAGAACAATCATAGCGGCTGTTCCGCCGCTTGATCATTCTTACGGGAGGCGAGAGGGGATGTCCCCCCCCCCCGCTGCCCTCCGGTGCTTCTACCGACTCACCGCTACGATCAAAGCCAGGATTGTTGTTTTTTTTTTTGTTTTTTTTTCAGGCTTCCCAGCCTAGAGGTGAGATGTGGGGTCTTATTGACACCCCCCCCCATATCTCACTGTAAAGAGGACCTGTCATGCCATATTCCTATTACAAGGGATGTTTACGTTCCTTGTAATAGGTATAAAAGTGATCAAAAAAATGTTTAGGGCGGAAAAACATGTCAAACTAAAATAAATAAAGTAAAATAAAGAATACATTTTTTTTTTTTTTTAAAGCGCCCCTGTCCCCGTGAGCTCGCATACAGAAGCGAACGCATACGTAAGTCCCGCCCACATATGAAAACGGTTTTCAAACCACACATGTGAGGTATCTCTGCGAACGTTAGAGCGAGAGCAATCATTTTGGCCCTAGACCTCCTCTGTAACTCAAAACATGTAACCAGTAAAAATATTTAAAGCGTCGCCTATGGGGATTTTTTAAGTAGCGAAGTTTGGCGCCATTCCACGAGTGTGTGCAATTTTTAAGGGCGACATGTTAGGTATCTATTTACTCGGCGTAACTTCATCTTTCACATTATGCAAAAACATTGGGCTAACTTTACTGTTTTTTTTTTTTTTTAAGCACAAAACATTTTTTTTCCGTAAAAAACGCGTTAAAAAAATTGCTGCGCAAATATCGTGCGAGATAAAAAGTTGCAACAACCACCATTATATTCTCTAAGGTCTTTGCTAAAAAAACATATATAATGTTTTGGGGTTCTATGTAATTTTCTAGCAAATAAATGATGATTTTTACATGTAGGAGAGAAATGTCAGAATTGGCCTTGGTGCTCCAGAACGCCTGAAGGTGCTCCCTGCATGTTGGGCCTCTGTATGTGGCCACGCTGTGTAAAAGTCTCACACATGTGGTATCGCCATACTCGGGAGTAATAGCAGAATGTGTTTTGGGGTGTAATTTGTGGAATGCATATGCTGTGTGTGAGAAATAACCTGCTAATATGACAATTTTGTGAAAAAAAAAAAGAGAAAAAAAAAATCTTGATTTTGCAAAGAATTGTGGGAAAAAATGACAACTTCAAAAAACTCACAATGCCTCTTTCTGAATACCTTGGAATGTCTTCTTTCCAAAAAGGGGTCATTTGGGGGGTATTTGTACTTTTCTGGCATGTTAGGGTCTCAAGAATTGAGATAGGCCGTCAGTACTTCAGGTGTGATCAATTTTCAGATATTGGCACCATAGCTTGTGGACTCTATAACTTTCACAAAGACCAAATAATATACACCAATTTGTACTTATTTTTACCAAAGATATGTAGCAGTATAAATTTTGGCCAAAATTTATGAAGAAAAAATAGTAATTTGCAAAATTTTATAACAGAAACGAAAAAAAAATCATTTTTTTACAAAATTTTCAGTCTTTTTTCTCTTATAGCGCAAAAAATAAAAAACCCAACAGTGATTAAATACCACCAAAAGAAAGCTCTATTTGTGTGAAAAAAAGGACAAAAATTTCATATGGGTACAGTGTTGTATGACTGAGTAATTGTCATTCAAAATGTGAGAGCACCGAAAGCTCAAAATGGTCTGGTTATTAAGGGGGTTTAAGTGCCCAGTGGTCAAGTGGTTAAAGCATAATTATTTCACATTCTGTGAGCAATTCTATCTTCAATGTCAAGGCACGGCAATGGGGGCTAATTTTGCCCCCGTGTATGCCAACCTTACGATGGGCCACTGGGAGGAGAGCTACATTTGGACCAACAACCCATTTGCCGAGTATTGGTCGGTACATTGATGACATTGTGCTTATCTGGAGTAGGGGTCCTGAGCTCTTCCATGTCCTGGTGGACCATTGTAATACCAACAACTTTGGCCTTAGTTTCACCCATGTATTGAATACTCAAGAGTTGGTGTTCCTCGATCTCATATTGAGTCACGAGGAAGGTAGGATTATTACACGCAACCATGTCAAACCTATCAGTGGCAATTCATATTTGCATTTTGATAGTTGCCACCATCCAACATGGAAAAAGAACATACCCAGAGGTCAATTCAATAGACTGAGACGTAACTGCTCCAAAAGGGAAGATTACGTAGAACAGAGCTCTCTCATGACCAAGAAGTTTGAGGAGAAGAAGTATCCTCCCACCTTGGTACATGAGGCATTTGAGTTCCATCTTAGTCCTCAGCCCACTAGTAGCGTGCCCAAAGATGAAGCCGACGAAAAGGGTAAAGTTAGGTTTATTTCTACTTTTAACAATGAATATAAATCCATTCCTAAGATTATTAAAAAACATTATGGCATTCTGCGGTTGGATCAGAGGCTAGGCCCTGTATTACCCCCTGTCCCACAGGTTACGTTCCGTAGAGCCAAAACCGTAAGGAATCTGATAGCTCCTAGCAAAGTGACTAACAACACCCCTGGATCCAGATCTTTTCTAGACATCAGATCATACTTTGACCATAGGACTGGCATCTTTCAACGTAAGAAGCGAGGATGCCTCACATGCCAGTTTATAACTCACGGGTCTAATATTATCAATACAAATGGGGGGAAAGCATACTCCATTAGACAATTCGTGACCTGTTCTACAGACTTTGTGGTTTACGTTCTTCGGTGCCCCTGCGGTTTTCTGTACGTAGGTCGCACTATACGTGCACTACGAGCAAGAATAGGGGATCACAGAAGGCTTATACAAAAGGGTTGTACTGAGCACAGTGTACCTCGCCATTTTCAGAGATTCCATGGCGGTAATATTAAACATTTAGAGGTTTTCGTTATCGAAACAATTCCCAAGGGCACACTCACTGCCAATGAAAGATTTTCCCTTTTGTGTAAAAAGGAAGTCTTTTTGGATTTATATGTGCGACTCTTTGGCCCCGAAGGGGTTAAATGAGGAGCTTGAAACCAACAGTTTTATTTGAAGGTCGCTGCCATCTGATTTTCATATTTATTTTCATTTTTTTATTTTTGATTATTATTATTTTTATATATTTTTATATACATTTTTTTTATTTATATATTTTTTTTATATATATATATTTTTTTTATATATATATTTTTATATATTTTTTTATATATTTTGTTATTTTTATTTTCATATGTATTTTTTTATTTATTTTCTTGTTTATGTGTTGATATGTCCATATTTTTTGTCACATGTTTTGTAGGTTTTTGTATGATGCATCAGTTTGTCAAACACAGCCATATGTTAGAGGAGTAGGAAGGAGTTAAATCCAGGTTATAATTAGGTCTCTTTCCCCTTCCCCCCTGTTCTCATCACAGGAGGATTCAGAAGCTGCAGCCTGTCGCTATCCCCAGCACTTAGCGCGGTCTGTCGGATTGGATTCTTTCATTACCTTTTCCTCACCAAAGGCCATCCGCCTTCCCTAACGCATTATACATCATTGGGAAGTCCTCCCTTCTGCCGGACTACTGCCCATTGGCTCATTCGAGTACCAGCGAGTCAGACGGCTGAGCCCTCTCTTCATTACACTCTGCAACCTGGATTCAGCTCCCACCTCCATGGATGTCAGGTTCTATGATTATTATTATTGACCTTTCCCTGGTTTTATATGTCACCGTGTATGAACTATTGAACTTGTTATTATTTTTGCCTTACGAACTCTAATTAAAAGGCATTTTTATCAATTGAATTTTTACTATCTGATCTTTGTCCATTGAGCGCTGGTTTTTAGTTTTATTTATTCATGTTTGTGCTCCAGCCATAGGTTCCATGCAGCACTGGGCATTTTGATCATTCCTCATTAAATGTTCTGTTGGGACAATGATGTTTACATTTTTGTATTAGTGCATATGTTTACTATCATTGGTCAAGTGTTTTCCTCTTTCTATTTGTCATTTTATTAATGATTTAAATTTTTGTGCTCCGCCTCCTTAATTGGTTGGGCAGTAGATGGTGGAAGCCATAAAAGTTGTGATCATTTTGTCATTTTGTGTTTTGTTATACTATGAGTAAGGCCACAGGGGCCGAAACTCGTTAGCATTGTTTTACTGGATGTACTTGTATAGCCAATAAAGATTTTCAACAATTGAATCCAGTGACTTGCCGGCTTATATTTATCAATGTTAAAAGGAAAAGTAATGTTAGAAAACAACAAAGCTGGGTTTAGCCAATCAATTTTGGCATATACATTTTTAATGGTTTGCATAAATGGGGGCAGGGCATGGGCATGTCCATGTCCATTGCCTAAATACATTGTGTTAGGTGTAAGTTTGGAGCTATGGCAATTACATTTTTTCTAACTAAAACAGAATCCTGTCAGAAACCATGAGACAGAAGTACAGTTAAATCACACTTGTTTAATAATAAAAATAAAAAGGTAAACAGAGTAAGTGTAGTCAAAACATAGCCAGAGTTCAGTAACCGGATCGGGTAGTCGGCCAAGCCAATGTCCAAGAGCCAGCGATAAAGGTAGTAGTACAGCAAGCAGGATCTGTAGCCAGAGGGAACGTCAGACAAGCAGGTCTTCAACTGGAATGCAGGAGAAAGTCTCTTGTGATGTTAACACAGGCGAAGGCAAAGAGCAAATGAACTGGAAGTCCTTAAGTAGGCAGAGCTGATGAGCAGGATCATCAACAGGTGGATCACTGTGAAGAGATGGGAGCTGGCAATTAGCTGACAGCTGAGATGCCAGCACAGAGAAGGAAGGGCTGAGCCCAGCCCTGACAGTACCCCCTCCTCAATGACCCCTCCCCCTCGGAGAACCACCAGGCTTGTGGGTAAAACGTCTATGAAAATAACGGAGGAGGACAGGGGCATGTACGTCCGAGGGTGGGACCCAAGAGCGTTCCTCCGGACCGTACCCCTTCCAATGCACCAGGTACTGTATGCGCCCATGGAACCTACAGGAGTCAACAATGGACTGTTCTTCATACTCCACATTGTTCTCAACCTGTATAGGGTGAGGACGTGGCACTGAGGTGGTAAAAAGGTTGCAGACCAAAGGTTTCAATAAGGAGACATGAAACACATTAGAGATACGCATACTGGAAGGAAGGTCCAACGCGTAAGCCACTGGGTTTATCCTGCGAAGGATACGGAAAGGCCCAATAAACCGAGGTGTGAACTTCAGAGAAGGAACACGAAGTCGGAGGTTGTGAGATGACAGCCAGACCCTGTCCCTGACCTGGTAGGAAGGCGCAGGCAGGCGTCTGCGGTCAGCATGGAGTCTGTACCTCTCGTTAGCCTGTCGCAAAGCCTCCTGGACTTGTACCCAAGTGGAACGAAGACCACGGAGATGTTCCTCTAACGCAGGAATACTCTGAGGAACAAATGAGTCAGGCAACATGAAAGGTTGGAAACCATAGTTCGCCATAGACGGGGACAAATGGGAAGCAGAATTCAGAGCGCTATCGTGAGCAAACTCCGCCCAAGGTAAGAGGTCTGACCAGTTGTTGTGATGGTCAGAAATATAGCAACAGAGGAATTGCTCCAAGGACTGATTGGCTCGTTCTGCAGCCCCATTAGACTGCGGGTGATATACAGAAGAGAAGGCAAGCTGAATTCCCAACTGTACACAAAAGGCTCGCCAGAACCGGGACACAAACTGACTTCCCCTGTCAGAGACAATGACCTTGGGTAGACCATGTAAGTGAAAGATCTCCCGAGCAAAAATCGAAGCCAGTTCCTTAGACGTAGGCAACTTCTTAAGTGGAATACAGTGAGACATTTTCGAGAATCGGTCTACCACCATAAGGATAACTGTGTTGCCCTGGGAGTTGGGTAACTCCACAATGAAATCCATAGACAGGTGGGTCCAGGGCCTCTCTCCACTGGGTATGGGTTGTAGGAGACCCACTGGAAGGTGTCGTGGAGTCTTACTCTGAGCACACACGGAACAGGCAGCTACAAAGGCGGTTACATCAGCACGTAGACTAGGCCCACAGAATTGTTGGGAAATGGCCCAAAAGAGATGATTCTTCCCAGGGTGGCCAGCAGCCTTGGGAGAATGGTAAGTCTGGAGTACGGAAGTATGGAGACTCTCGGGAACAAAGTTGCGGTCAAAAGGTTTCTCAGGAGGGGCATCGACCTGAGTAGCAAAAATGTTGGCTCCCAAAGGAGAGGTGAGACTGGTGCGAACCGAAGCCAAAATACGATTAGGAGGAATCACAGGAACCGGAACCGTCTCCATCTTGGAAGTGGAGGAAAATTGTTGTGACAAGTCGTCAGCCCTTACATTCTTAGTACCGGGTAAGAATGAGACAATGGAATTAAAACTCGACAAGAAAAGAGCCCATCATGCCCTTCTGGGAGAGAGGCGCTTAGCCTCAGACAAGAATGTGAGATTCTTATGGTCAGTAAGAATGAGAACCGGCACAGTGGTACCTTTGAGGAGATGTCTCCACTCTTTCAGGGCTAAAATGATCGCCAACAGCTCTCTGTCACCAATCTCGTAATTGCACTCCGCAGGTGACAATTTCTTGGAAAAGTAGCCACACGGATGCATAGTGCTGTCAGAGCTAGGATGTTGAGACAGAAGGGCACCAACTCCAGTCTCAGAAGCATCAACTTCAAGGATAAAAGGCAACGTAGGATCAGGATGTGCCAACACAGGAGCAGAAACAAAGGCAGCCTTAAGACTCTCAAAAGCCTTACTGGACTCTGGAGACCAACTCTGTGGGTTACCGTCCTTTCTGGTCATATCAGTCAGGGGCTTGAGCAGAGATGAGAAGTTACGAATAAACTTCCGATAATAGTTGGAAAAGCCAAGAAGTCGCTGCAGAGGACGTAAACCCACGGGTCAAGGCCACTGTAGGACAGCAGAAAGTTTCTCTGGGTCCATCGAAAAACCTGCCGGGGAAATTACATAACCCAGGAATTTGACCTGTTCCCGATGGAATTCAAACTTCTCCAGCTTACAATAGAGATTGTTCTCTCTTAAGCCCTGTACACACGATCGGTTTTACCGATGAAAACAGTCCGATGGACTTTTTTAATCGGACAAACCCATCGGTGTTAAAAAATAGAACTTGTTTTAAATTTATCCGATGGAAAAAAAAACGATAGCAAATTACTATCGTCTGTGGGGAACTCCATCGGATAAAAAACCCACGCATGCTCAGAATCAAGTCGACGCATGCTCAGAAGCATAGAACTTAATTTTTCTTGGCTTGTCGGAGTGTTTTACGTCACGGCGTTTGGGACGATCGGTTTTTTGACTGATGGTGTGTAGGCAAGACTGATGGAAGTCAGCTTAATCGGATTTCCGATGGAAAAATCCATCGGTTTAAAATCCATATGAAATCCGATCGTGTGTACAGAGCTTTAGTTTCTGAAGCACTCGACAGACATCTGTGTGGTGGCTCTCCAGGGTTTTGGAAAATATGAGGATATCATCGAGATAGACCACCACACATAACTGCAACAAATCTCGGAGGACATCGTTAATAAACTCCTGGAAAACTTGAGCATTACAGAGGCCAAAAGGCATTACGAGATATTCATAATGACCTGTTCTGGTATTAAAGGCAGTTTTCCACTCGTCACCCTCCTTAATCCTCACGAGATTGTATGCCCCTCTCAAATCAAGCTTTGTGAAAACCGTTGCTCCCTTGAGGCGGTCAAATAATTCCGTAATCAACGGAATCGGATAGGCATTCTTAATGGTGATACCATCGAGACCCCTATAGTCAATGCAAGGTCTCAGTTCACCACTCTTCTTCTTCACAAAAAAGAAACCAGCACCAGCAGGAGACGAGGATTTGCGGATGAAACCTTGAAAGATCGCGTCTGCAACATACTCCTCCATGGCCTTATCCTCCAAGACCGACAAAGGGTAAACCCGGCCACGAGGGGGTATGGCACCAGGTTGAAGGTCAATTGCGCAATCATACGACCGGTGTGGAGGCAAAGTACCGGCTTGACCTTTGTCAAAGACATCGCTAAAATCGTTGTACTCCTCCGGCAGGGACGAGAGTGAAGAGGTGCACAGGAAGTTGGCTACCTGATGGAAGCATCTCTTACTGCATTGCGGAGACCAGGACAGAACCTCAGCATGGAGCCAATCAAAAGAGGGGTTGTGCCTCTGTAACCAAGGATAACCAATAACCAGCGGAAACTTGGTGAGGAAATAATTTGGAACTGGATTATCTCATGGTGAAGAGCCCCTATGGCCATGAACAACAGAACAGTCTCATGAGTCACATAGGCAGGCTGTAGAGGTCTCCCGTCAACAGCCTCAATGGCAAGTGGAGTGTCACGCAGCTGCAGCGGAATCGAGTGCTTCGAAACAAAGGCAGCATCAATGAACAGGCCTGCAGCCCCGGAGTCAATTAGAGCCTGTATCTCGACGGAAGACTCAGCCCATGACAGGGTAACCGAAACCAGGGGCTTATCCTTCTGGGAAACTGGAGACGAAACAATGCCACCTAAGGTCTGTCCATGACAGGACCTCAAGGTTTGGGCATTCCTTGGGTGGGTAGGACAAGACTTCAAAAAGTGACCAGCCTGGCCACAATAAAGGCACAATCTCTCCCTCCTCCTAAGGGCTCTCTCGTCCGCAGAGAGACGAGTGAAGCCCAAGTGCATGGGTTCCACTTCACAGACCAGCTCGGTACCAGGAGGCATGGGAGGTGAGGGAGGCAAGGGTGGGACTGCAAAGCTCAGGGACAAATGTACAGGAGGCTTCCGCAAGCGCTCCTTAAGAGAGAGTCTCTCTCTGAGTCTGGAGTCAATGAGGATGGCAAATGTGATCAACTTCTCCAGCTCAGTGGGTATATCTCGGACTGCTATCTCATCCTTGATGTTATCCGAGAGACCATGAGAAGAAGCAGCCACGAAGGCCTCATTGTTCCAAGCAACCTCTGCTGCCAGAGTACGGAATTCAATGGCGTAATCTGCAACCGTCCTCGTACTCTGTTTAATGGACATGAGGCACTTGGCAGCAGAGGCGGAGCGTGCAGGAACATCAAATACCCTTTTGAAGGAAGCCACAAATTCTGGGTAACTCAGGACCATGGGTTTTTGCGTCTCCCATAGAGGGTTTGCCCAGGCCAAGGCTCTGTCAGAAAGCAAAGATATCACAAAACCCACTTTGCTTCTGTCCTTGGGAAATGCCTGGGGCAGCATCTCAAAGTATATCTCAACCTGGTTGAGAAACCCTCTGCACTGAACTGGATCGCCCCCAAATCGCTGGGGAAGTGGAGCGGAACCAGACATACCTCTAAGAGAGGCCATTGTGTCCTCACACATTGCACAAGAAATGTGGAGTATGCCACTGCTGTTCTTCCGCTGCAGCTACACCAGAAATGCTATTTGCTAATGCCAGAGAGGGAGCAGGTGCTAAAGGCTGGCATGGGGGTATGGAGGAGCGGGCTATGATTGGCTGTGATTGTTTTATCTCTGTTTTCCTTCTACTCAAGTAACTGCAGCTCCACCTTATCTACCCCTTCTCTTATTCACTGGTCCAGTAGGTAAGGCTATGATTAACTGTAATTTAGCCCCACCGACTGGACAGGGAATAGGAGAAGGTGACAAAGAGCTGGAGCTGCAGTACCTTAATTACTGTGAAGAGTCCAGGGAGAAGGAAAACATAAGTAAGCAGTGCAGAGTTTGTAATTTGAAGCAGAGGCACATTTACTACAGCACTCTGTATTCTGTATCACTACTGACCTCCTGAACTCTGTAGTAAGTGATGCAGAGGTCAGCGGTACAGTAAATAGTGATGTAAAAGTCAGTAATAAGTGATGCAGTTAAGAGGTCAGTAGTAAGTGAAGCGGAGTTCAAGGGTCAGCAGTAAGTGACACAGAGGTCAGTAGTAAGTGAAGCGGAATTCAAGGGTCAGTAGTTAGTGATGCAGAGTTCAGTAGTAGTGACACAGAATTCAGAAGTCAGTGGTAAGTAACACAGAATTCAGGAGACAGTATTAAGCAATGCAGAGGTCAGAGGTCAGTGGTAAGTAATGCAGAGTTCAGTGCTAAGTGACACAGTGTTTAGAGGTTAGCGGTAAGTGGCACAGAGTTCAGAGGTACGCAGTGATACAGAGGTCAGTAGCAAATGACACAGGGTTCAGAGGTCAGTAGTAAATGATACAGAGTTCAAAGGTCAGTGGTAAGTGATGCAGAGTTCAGGGGTCAGTAATAAGTGATGCTGAGCTCAGAAGTCAGTAATAAGTGATGCAGTTAAGAGGTCAGTAGAAAGTGAAGCGGAGTTCAAGGGTCAATAGTTAGTGATGCAGAGATCAGTAGTAGTGACGCAGAATTCAGAAGTCAGTGGTAAATAAAACAGAATTCAGGAGACAGTATTAAGTGATCTAGAGATCAGAGGTCAGTGGTAAGTATTGCAGAGTTCAGTGGTCAGTGATAAGTGACACAGTGTTCAGATGTTAGTGGTAAGTGGCACAGAGTTCAAAGCTATGCAGTGATGCAGAGGTCAGTAGAAAATGACACAGAGTTCAGAGGTCAGTAGTAAATAATACAGAGTTCAAAGGTCAGTGGTAAGTGATGCAGAGTTCAGGGGTCAGTAATAAGTGATGCAGAGCTCAGAAGTCAGTAGTAAGTGATGCAGAGTGCAAGGGTCATTGGTAATTGATGCAAAGTTCAGAGGCCAGTAATGACAGGTACCCTGATTAGGGTTGAGCGGACCCGAACTGTAAAGTTCGGGTCCGTACCAAACTTTTGGGTTTTGGGGTCCCGGACCCGAACCCGACCAATTGACTGTATGTTCGGGTTTGGCTCCGGTGTTCGGCAATATGCATGTAAAGTCGTGCTTGTTTCCCGTGCTTAGAACTGGCCCTGCACAAAGTGTCATTTCTGAAGGAAAAAAAGTAATTTAAAACTCACTTGCGGCTATTAATGAATTGTTGGCTCCCGGCAATACATAGAAAAGTCATTGATAAAAAATAAAAAAAAGCGTGGGGGTTCCCCCAAATTCAATTACCAGGCCCTTCAGGTCTGCTATGGATATTAAGGGGAACCCTGCCGCAAATGAAAAAAAAAATGCGTGCGGTTCCCCCCAAATATCCATACCAGGCCCTTCAGGTCTGGAAAGGATTTTAAGGGGAACTCCACCCCAAATTTAAAAAAAAATGGCGTGGAGTACCTCCAAAAATCCAGACCAGACCCTTTATCCGAGCACGCAACCTGGCAGGCCGCAGGAAAAGAGGGGGGACGAGAGAGCGCCCCCCCTCCTGAACCGTACCAGGCCACATGCCCTCAACATGGGGAGGATGTCCCCATGTTGATGGGGACAAGGGCCTCATCCCCACAACCCTTGCCCGGTGGTTGTGGGGGTCTGTGGGCGGGGGGCTTATCGGAATCTGGAAGACCCCTTTAACAAAGGGGACCCCCAGATCCCGGCCCCCCTATGTGAATTGGTAATGGGGTACATTGTACCCCTACCATTTCACAAAGAAAGTGTAAAAATAAAAAAAAAATACACAGACACCATTGGGAAAGTCCTTTATTAAAAAAAAAAAAAAACAAAAAAAAAAAAAAAAACATTCCAGCGATGAAATCCAGTGTCCCGCGGCGATCCCGATGTCCAGCGCTGTCCAGACGAAATGGGGAACTTCCTCAGCAGTATATTAAATGAATAGACCCGCCCCTTCTAAAGTTCCGCATCAGGTCCGCTCAGCCAATGACGTAGTGTAAGGCTGAGGACCTGATGCGGAACGTGAGAAGGTCCGCTCATCCAATGACGTAGGTGGGGTCTGACATACAAGGGGGCGGACCTGATGGAGAACTTCATCCACAGTTTAATACATGAATAGACCCGCCCCTTCACACGTTCCGCATCAGGTCTTCAGCCTTTCACTACGTCATTGGCTGAGCGGACCTGATGGGGAACTTTAGAAGGGGCGGGTCTATTCATTTAATACACTGCCGAGGAAGTTCCCCATCAGGTCCACTCAGGCTCAGCCAATGACATTTCGTCTGGACAGCGCTAGACATCGGGATCGCTGCGGGACACTGGACTTCATGTTTTTGTTTTTTTTAATAAAGGACTTTCCCAATGGTGTCTGTGTATTTTTTTTTACATCCTCCCCATGTTGAGGGCATGTGGCCTGGTACGGTTCAGGAGGGGGGGGGCGCTCTCTCATCCCCCCCCTCTTTTCCTGTGGCCTGCCAGGTTGCGTGCTCGGATAAATTTTTTTTGGGGTGGAGTTCCCCTTAAAATCCTCTCCAGACCTGAAGGGCCTGGTATGGATATTTGGGGGGAACCACACGCATTTTTTTTTAAATTTGCGGCAGGGTTCCCCTTAATATCCATAGCAGACCTGAAGGGCCTGGTAATTGAATTTGGGGGAACCCCCACGCTTTTTTTTTTTTTTTATCAATGACTTTTCTACGTATTGCCGGGAGCCGCCAATTCATTAATAGCCGCGAGTGAGTTTTAAATGACTTTTTCTCCTTCAGAAATGCCACTTTGTGCAGGGACAGTTCTAAGCACGGGAAACAAGTGCTAATAGTCCTCAGAAGTTCGGGTCCCCATTGACTTCAATGGGGTTTGGGTTTGGGGTCAAGTTCGGTCCCGAACTCAAACTTTTTACCGAAGTTCGGCCGAACCCGTCGAACCCGAACATCCAGGTGTCCGCTCAACTCTAACCCTGATGTCTAATGTTTGTTCCTTCCAAAGCCCTGGCCCTTAAGCCCCATACACACGGTAGGACTTTTGGCCAACAAACTTCATTTTGAGCAAGTTGGACCAACAATCCGACCATGTGTATGCTCCATCGGACAAACTTTTTTTTTTTTTTTTTGTGTTTTCATCGGACAAAAGTTGGGTCTGCAAACGGACAAACTTTTGCCCAACAAAAGTCTGATGGAGCAAAGTCCTACCGTGTGTAAAGAAAACCATAGGACTTTTGTCCGATAGACAAAACAACTAATGTTAAAATCAACCAACAATAGCAGAAGTTGACCAAAGGGTGGCGGTAAAGAGCAGAAAAGAGCAGAAAAACCACGTGATGTTGCAAAAAGTTTGCAGAAAAGTCCTGTGGTGTGTATGCTATGGGTGTGCCCGGCCAACTCCGTTCGGACAAAAATCCAGGGAAAAGTCCGATGGAAGTCTGACCGTGTGTATGGGGCTTAACAATGTACCTCTACAGATCAAGTGCTGTACATACGCTATTTAACACTGTCTAATTCTATTCTATGTACAGTAAGTCAACTTAGACTCCATGCAACCACACCCCTTTAAGCCATGCATGCTATTCTGCACAATGAGAAACATGCCCATTTACTCATTCACAGCCAACTTATAGTCTGGCACACAGGCTCACTGCTTTCAGAAAGTGCCCCAGTACTAGCCTGTATGTACTGCTTGTACTTGGCTGTGCTACTAAGTAAAAAAATAATGCATAATTGCAAGCTCTTCAGGCGAATAATACATAAAAGCCCTACCACATTCAACCCAAACTATGCTAACTACGAGACTGCAATTTGACCCATTGTCAGTGAGTTTTCCACCTACATGAACATCAAAGCCTGTCTTTGCAAGATAAGATCTTATGTGCTCTTCCAGATCAATAATGGTGCTGAGAACTGATTTTAAACTTTTATCATGGGGTCTTCTGAAGTTCATATTCTAAGTAAAATAATAAAGGGAAAAAAAAAATAGCTAATACACATAATGTTCTGTATCTGTATAGGTAGTCTTGTTCAGACTGGAATTCTCTTTTAATAAAGTGGTTTACTAAATTGCATTGAGTTCAGATAAGGTGTTTCTATGTACTGATCATTTTTTACATTAATAAGCATTGTAACATAACTTTAACACAAAGGTGAATAAAGATATCTAGGGGTCTATTTTTTTTTTATTTTAGTTTTTTCAATTGAATCAAATTAGGAAACTGTGTTAATCTTGGTTGAATATATACATCTATAAATAGACCCCAAGTAAAGTGCTCTCCAGTAGTGTATATAATAAAGTATTGCCACCAGAGGGCATTCAAACACTGACTATATAAACTTCCAAATCTGAAGGTCACAGAATAGAAATACTTATATGTTTTCCCATAGGGCCTAATTATATTTTAAAATTTAGTCTAGGTCATATATTACACAACAGTTTAATAGAAGTATTATAAAAAAAAGCCTATTACCAGAAACTATAGACTAGCTGGAGATTAATAACGCATTCCTACAGAGCTGTCGTATCACAACTATGTAACCTGTGCTAATAGCTGAAATTCTTCATAGATCACCTCTGTCCAATGGAAGGTCAATATAACCTTAGCTTCACTTTAATAAATATAATAGTGTGCTTTTTAGATGAAAAAGATAAGAATAAGTATTAGTCAAAGATTTGCTGAAAATAGTTTTAATGTTCTTTCTGTTCATTATAGGCTGTAGTACCTCTCCAGTTATCGCAGAAAGACATCCACATTATAACTGGTGAATATGCTTATATATGGCTTTGCTTAAAGCAAACATGGTCAGGAATATATTATATATATATATATATATATATATATATATATATATATATATATATATATATAGCCAGGTCCATAAATATTGGGACATTGACACAATTCTAATCTTTTTGGCTCTATACATCCCCACAATGGATTTGAAATGAAACAAACAAGATGTGCTTTAACTGCAGTCTTCCAGCTTTAATTTGAGGGTATTTACATCCAAATCAGGTGACTGGTGTAGGAATTACAACACTTTGTTTATGTGCCTCCCACTTTTTTAGAGACCAAAAGTAATGGGACAGATCAACAATCATAAATCAAACTTTCACTTTTAATACTTGGTTGCAAATTCTTTGCAGTCAATTATAGCCTGAAGTCTGGAACGCATAGACATCACCAGATGCTGGGTTTCATCCCTGGTGATGCTCTGCCAGGCCTCTACTGCAACTGTCTTCAGTTCCTGCTTGTTCTTGGGGCATTTTCCCTTCAGTTCTGTCTTCAGCAAGTGAAATGCATGCTCAATCGGATTCAGGTCAGGTGATTGACTTGGCCATTGCATAACATTCCACTTTTTTCCCTTAAAAAACTCTTTGGTTGCTTTCGCAGTATGCTTCGGGTCATTGTCCATCTGCACTGTGAAGCGCCATCCAATGAGTTCTGAAGCATTTGACTGAATATGAGCAGGTAATATTGCCCGTAACACTTCAGAATTCATCCTGCTGCTTTTGTCAGCAGTCACATCATCAATAAATACAAGAGAACAAGTTCCATTGGCAGCCATACATGCCCACGCCATGACACTACCACCACCATGCTTCACTGATGAGGTGGTATGCTTTGGATCATGAGCAGTTCCTTTCCTTCTCCATACTCTTCTCTTCCCATCACTCTGGTACAAGTTGATCTTGGTCTCATCTGTCCATAGGATGTTGTTCCAGAACTGTGAAGGCTTTTTTAGATGTTGTTTGGCAAACTCTAATCTGGCCTTCCTGTTTTTGAGGCTCATCAATGGTTTACATCTTGTGGTGAACCGTTTGTATTCACTCTGGTGAAGTCTTCTCTTGATTGTTGACTTTGACACACATACACCTACCTCCTGGAGAGTGTTCTTGATCTGGCCAACTGTTGTGAAGGGTGTTTTCTTCACCAGGGAAAAAATTATTCCGTCATCCACCACAGTTGTTTTCTGTGGTCCTCCAAGTCTTTTGGTGTTGCTGAGCTCACCGGTGCGTTCTTTCTTTTTTAGGATGTTCCAAACAGTTGATTTGACCACACCTAATGTTTTTGCTATCTCTCTGATGGGTTTGTTTTGTTTTTTCAGCCTAATGATGGCTGGCTTCACTGATAGTGACAGCTCTTTGGATTTCATTTTGAGAGTTGACAGCAACAGATTCCAAATGCAAATAGCACACTTGAAATGAACTCTGGACTTTTTATCTGCTCCTTGTAAATGGGATAATGAGGGAATAACACACACCTGGCCATGGAACAGCTGAGCAGCCAATTGTCCCATTACTTTTGGTCCCTTAAAAAGTGGGAGGCACATATACAAACTGTTGTAATTCCTACACAGTTCACCTGATTTGGATGTAAATACCCTCAAATTAAAGCTGAAGGTCTGCAGTTAAAGCACATCTTGTTAGTTTAATTTCAAATCCATTGTGGTGGTGTATAGAGCCAAAATGATTAGAATTGTGTCGATGTCCCAATATTTATGCACCTGACTGTATATGTATATATATATGTATATATTAGGGGTGCACCGAATGGGTTTTTTGGTGCAGAAACCGATACCGAAAATGAAAAATACACTAGGCCGAAAACCAAAACCGATACCGAAAATGACCGATACCGAAAGTAACTGTTTTTTATTAATAAACAAAAAAAATATTTGCTATATAAAATTGTGTTATATTCGTTATTATTCATATTCGACTTACCGTATTTATCGGCATATAACACGCACTTTTTTCCCCTTAAAATCAGGGGAAAATCGTGGGTGCGTGTTATACGCCGATACTCGTCGAATTCCCCTGCTGAAAACGAGCGAGAGGAGCGAGCGGAGCCGAAGCCGAAGTACAATCGGCTTTACTCGGCTCCTCTCGCAGTCCCGCCCATCTCTGACTGCGCCGCTGACATAGAGAAAGCCGAGTGTACTTCGGCTAGTCTCGGCTCCTCTCGCAGTCCTGCCTGTGACTGTGAGCAGAGCCGAGTCTAGCCGAAGTACTCTCAGCTTTCTCTGTCAGCGGCGCAGTCAGTGGAGATGGGCGGGACTGCGAGAGGAGCCGAGTCTAGCCGAAGTACACTCGGCCCCGCTCGCTCCTCTCCACAGAAATCGGCGCCAAATTTAAAAAAACGCCGGGACTGACACGATCGCAAAGGCACTGGGCAAGGCTGCAGATGGACAGATGGACACTGGACAAGGCTGCAGATGGACAGATGGACACTGGGCAAGGCTGCAGATGGACAGATGGACACTGGGCAAGGCTGCAGATGGACAGATGGACACTGGGCAAGGCTGCAGATGGACAGATGGACACTGGGCAAGGCTGCAGATGGACAGATGGACACTGGGCAAGGCTGCAGATGGACACTGGGCAAGGCTGCATGCTGCATTTAAATGTAAGTTTTTTTTCCTTGAATTTCCCTCCTAAAAGTTTTTTTCCTTAAAATTCCCTCCTAAACTTGGGGTGCGTGTTATACGCCGGTGCGTGTTATACGCCGATAAATACGGTAATCATTAATTTTATGAATAAAAAATTGTACAATCCAGTAATGTAAATAAGCACTTTAATAAAAAGTAACCCACATAAATTGGACAGTGGACACAGAAAATAAAATAAAATAAAATACAAAATAAATTAAAGTAACTTACAGTAACAGAGACTGTACATATCCTGCAGTCAGTACACATTGCACCATAATTATTAATAAAAAACAAAATAAAAACAAAAAACAGGCATAATATAAAAATGCCAAAGACTAAGAGCCTCTATGTTTCAGTAGACGTATGGTATTTGCACTGTTGTTTATATTGTTAAAAAATTGATAAACCATAAAACAAGACAGAGGGTGCACGGGCTATTATGCACATCATACTACTAAGCCGTCAGGTCAGTTGTATCAAAGCTTGTTGTCAAAGTAAAACACCAGCTTCCAGCCCTCGATACATCATCATTCACATCACATACAGAGCTCCGAGGAGAGGCAAGTCCTCAAAACACGTTAGCCTGTTGGGTTTTCCAGTTGTCCTAGGCTATAGGTGATGTGATATGATGTATTGTGGACTAGAAGCTTACTTTGACGACAAGGTTGATAGTACACCTGTTGGTTTGTTCTGTATATTACTTAAGTTACCATATTATTAACAAAGAGAGGTCTTCCTTAAGATAATGCACTAGGCTGGTGCGCCCTCTGTCTTGTTTTATTTTTCAGACAGTGTAAATATTATCCACTGACTTCCCTAGTCATAGGACATCAAGGCGAGGCATGTCCAGTTAAGCCAGCAGGGAAAAATGTAGGCAACAGTCTGGGGCCCACTTCCAAGCACCAGAGATTGTGGAGTTGATTTACTAAAATTGGAGATATTGAAAAATTTAGCACAGCTGAGTATATTAGGCTAGGCAATGAGCTCCGAAGTTCTTCGGCTTGTTCAAAGCTTTGACAAAAAAAATGGAAGCCGATTGGTTAACCTAACCTTCTACGCAGAGCTGCACCAGATTTTGCACTCTCCACACAAAATCTGGTGCAGCTCTGCGTAGAAGGTTAGGTTAACCAATCGTCTTCCATTTTTGTCCCAGTTGTTTTAGTAAATCAATCAACCTCTGTGTGTTACTTTTCCTATTCCGTTTCATATCCCTTTATAATGGCAAAGTTACTGTGCAAAAAATTGCAAAACAAACTGTTATAAAATTAAAGAACAACTAACCATAACAGAAATATGGCCATTATTCTGTTTCACAGTTTTTCTGTAAATATAACAACATTGATAATATGATAAATATTATATATATATATATATATATATATATATATATATATATATATATATAAAATAAAATAAAATATTATTTTCAACTTAAATCTGAACTAGTAATTTAGTTCTCTCTCCCTAAGGTGTCAGCGGCTGCATGTGCGGTAAAAGTGTATGTACAGTATGTAGCTGCGGATTACATACATAGTCATACAATAGACTGCACTGTGTTCCGGCCCCCAGGTATGGGCAGAGACTTTCCGGAACACAGACTAGTCTACAGTCTGGTCTACATCAGCGGCACTCAGCCAATCACAGCAAGCAATGTGGACTAGTCTGTGTTTCCGGAAGTCTCTGCCCATACCCGGAACACAGTGCAGTATAATGTATAGTACTGTAGTAGGTAGCCAGCCACAGATACAGAACATTTGTTTTGCACATGCAGCAGGCTGACAGCTTAGGGAGAGACATAGTTTGGCCCAACAGCAACAAACTATGTATGTACAGTAGTTCAAAAGCTGGAGTTCTCTCTTAAATTGAAGAAGTGAAAAAAAACGTAGAAGAACTACAATGAACACAATGGCACCACTAGACAATTGGAACATACTAGGTAGTCAGTCATACTATGTTGTATGTTCCAATTGTCCAATAGCACAGTCCAATACCAATTTATTTACTATGTTCAACATGGTAAATGAATTGGTCTATGCTACGGATTTCTAAATCTATTTCAGTAAAAGTGGCAGATTTCGCTTTAACCACTTCCGGAGTCCGGACCACTGCACGACTATATACGTTGGCAATTTGAAGCAGGACATCTATGTTATGGCAGCAGCTTGCTGCCATAACCCAGATATCCTCGTCTTCAGGCGGTGGTCCGGTTTCTGATAATGGTGGTATCTGCGGCGGAATTGCCACAAGATCACCGTTATCGGCAGCGGGAGAGGGCCCCCCCTCCCGCCACTCTCTCGCCCCCTCCGCCGTTTACCGGAGCCGTCGGTAGCGGCGGAGGCAATCGGGTCCTGTCTGTGGCTGGGTATGGAGATGAGTGAGGGTAAGACGGCCCCCACCCATCTCCATACAATAGCAGGGCGGAAGCAACGTCAAAACGTCACTTCTGCCCATAGCTCTTAAAGGGCCATTTTTTTTGTCATTTTTTCAAATGACATTTTTTTTTTTATTGCATTTATGTCTAAATATGAGATCTGAGGTCTTTTTGACCCCAGATCTCATATTTAACAGGACCTGTCATGCTTTTTTCTATTACAAGGAATGATTACATTCCTTGTACAGGCAGTCCCCGAGTTACGAACACAATAAGGACTGTAGGTTTGTTCGTAAGTCGAAGTCATTCGTAAGTCGCAACACTGCATGTGTAAGTGTAACTTCCGGTCGGAACTCTGCATTCGTAAGTGTAACGTCCGCCTGTGCATGGATGTGGCATGTGGTGTTTGTTATGTTATGTTACCTGAGGCTCTTCTGGCCATGCAGTACATGTAGTACTGCAGTGTGGGATGTGTCCGGAGGTGCTCGGAGGTATCCAGGACCAGCCTGGAGCACAAGTGGCCGGCATTCAAGGCCGTTCGTAAGTAGGAGTCGTTCGTAACTCGGGTGTTCGTAATTCGGGGACTGCCTGTAATAGGAATAAAAGTGACCCAAATTGTTTTTAAACAAACAGTGTAAAAATAAATAAAATAAAGTAAAATAAATAAGAAAAAAAAAACATGCAACCTGTAGAATTTTTTAAACGTCGCCTATGGAGATTTTTAAGGGTAAAAGTTTGTCGCCATTCCACGAGCGGGCGCAATTTTGAAGCGTGACATGTTTGGTATCAATTTATTCAGCTTAACATTATCTTTCACAATATAAAAAAAATTGGGCTAACGTTACTGTTGTCTTATTTTTTAATTCAAAAAAGTGTATTTTTTCCAAAAAAAGAGACCGCTGCTCAAATAAGTATTGCAATGACCGTCATTTTATTCTCTAGGGTGTTAGAATTTTTTTTATAATGTTTGGGGGGTTCTAAGTAATTTTCTAGCAAAAAAAAAATAGGATTTTTATAACAGCTTACCTGTAAAATCCTTTTCTTGGAGTACATCACGGGACACAGAGCGACATAGTCATTACTAATGGGTTATATAGTTACCGTCAGGTGCTGGCACTGGCAACTTCCAAAACCGGAAGTACCCTCCCCTATATAAGCCCCTCCCATCCGGGAGCACCTCAGTTTTGTAGCAAAGCAATAAGTGTCCCCAAAGAGGGGCGGGAGCTCTGTGTCCCGTGATGTACTCCAAGAAAAGGATTTTACAGGTAAGCTGTTATAAAAATCCTATTTCTTGTTCATACATCACGGGACACAGAGCAGCATAGTCATTACTATGTGGGTTATATAGATTACCTTCAGGTGCTGGCACTGGCAACTTCCAAAACAGGAAGTACCCTCCCCTATTTAAGCCCCTCCCATCCGGGAGTACCTCAGTTTTTTGCCAGTGTCTAAGGTGTTGGCTAAGGTTAACATGTATTCATCTGGGCTTGTGTACAGGTTCTCTGGGCCTTAGCAAGCTATTCCGGATCCGACCAAAAAAGCTTCATAGCTAAACGGTCGGTACCCGGGCCTTGCAGAGAAGAGCAGGGTTTTGCCTGTAATGCCTCTCTTAGGAGGGCTGGACCCTGGGATCCAGAGCTCTGGTCATGGTCATACCCAAAACCAAGAGGCTATCTGTGCAGGGTGCTATACAGGTCCAGGGGAGTGGAATCCTTGGGAACCCGGTCCCTGAAGGTCTAGTACAATGCCTGCCGTGAGAGGTGAAGTTTGGGCTTCTGTGGACCAAACAAAGTCCTGCGGCGGGGAAAAGGTAAGTGGGGGCCCCTCAGGAACTTGGTTCTATTGAGGGGACCCCCAAGCCTAATATGTCTTTCTGCCTGTTACCTAAGGGGTATTCCCGCTAATAGCTGTATATGCCTAAGAAATCCTAGAAATGTTTTTTCATAAGGGAAGTTTTAAAAAAACTGTAAACCTGGAAATGTTTTTTCATAAAGGAGGTTTTAAAAAAAAAAAAAAAAAGACAAAGGTGCGGTACCTGTGTTTGTCCACTAGAGGCCGCTGTGGAACGTCTTTTTTCTTGGGACTATTCCTTCCATGGTGAAAGTCCAGGCAGATGAGTGAGCTCTCTATCAGGGAAGCTGCATTCCTCTGTCATGCTGCCAAGTAGTTTCCTTCCATCCCCGAGTCCTGGTGAAACAGGGACCCTGGCTCCTCTCCCTACATGGCGCCAAGAGCGCACACGTGCACGCGCGCGCGCGCGCACACATGCTTTCCTTTTATAAGGTTTAGCTTAAAAAAAGGGGGCGGAGCCTGGCGGATGACGCGCTCTGTGCACCCAGCGCTTCTGCGCATGTGCGGGCGTCCCAGCAAGATAAAAGGACTCAGTCCACGCTGCTTGCTATGGACACAGAGCATGAAAAGGAGCTGGTAGCATGGTATAGGGGCTTACAGCGGGCGGTTGATACAGGCATCCCCAGAAAGACGCATTAGTAGACACCCACTGATGTACATAGCAGCAAATTGCATTAGACTATTTCAGTAAGGGGTGTATTGCGGCTGGAATACCTCAGCTTTGAACTAAGGAATATGCCGCCTAAAAAACTCCGAGATATACCTCTCAGGAAGTGTAGGGGGTCTCCATCGGGCTCTGAGGATCTGGAGCAGTCATCTGCACCCTCCTCCCCTGAGAAATCAGAGGTTAATACCCATAAGGAACCCCCGGGAGTGCCAGGTACTGCGGCTGTCCTCAGTCCACCTGCTCCTGCATATATAACAGAGGAGGTTTTTTCCTCAACTCTGGAGGGATTGGAGCAGAGATTGGCAGCATTGATCGCTTCTTCTCTACAGGAAAGAAAGCGCGCCAGATCTCCATCACCTCCATTAGAGTGCCTGTTGGCAGAGCAACAGTCCCAGGAAGGGACCGACCTACCTGAAGGGGATCAGGAGGAGGTTAGCTCTGTTTTTGAGGAATCGACAGTAGATGAACCATTTTCAGCATCGAAAGGATCAAATGAAAATGGTCCTGAGGGATTTGCCAGACCAGCAGGCCCAGGCTCTGGCTGATCTGCCTAGAGCATTATGCTTTGCGGTTGACGCCATCAAGGATTCTATCCATCAGGCCTCCCGCCTCACGCTGTCTTTGGTACATATGCGTAGGCTTCTGTGGCTCAAAAACTGGTCTGCTGAAGCTCCCTGTAAGAAGCTCTTAGTTAGCTTCCCATTTCATGGGGAACGCCTTTTTGGCGAAGACCTGGATAAGTATATCCAGAAGATTTCCAGTGGTAAAAGTACTCTCTTACCGAGTAAAAAGAGGTCATGGGGTCCATCTTTTAAGAGGACTACCTCTCCTATCCCTGCGACGTCTGCTACTAAGCAGTTCCGACGGCCTCCTCGGTCAAACTCAGGAGGTAAAAATCAGGGACAGCCACAGGGTAATAAAAAGCCCTGGATCCGAAGAGGTACTAAACCAGCCTCCAAGTCAAGCCTATGAAGGGCTGCCCCCACTCAAACGGGTGGGGGGAAGACTTCAGTTGTTCGCAGAGACCTGGCGGGAGACGATCAAAGACAGATGGGTGCTCTCCGCAGTAACTCTGGGATACAAGTTGGAGTTAAAAGAGTCTCCTCCGTCCCATTTTATGTGGTCAGGCATGCCAAGAGACCCTCTAAAAAGAGGGTCTCTCCTATTGGCGTTAGAACAACTATTGCTCCAAGGAGTAATTATGGAGGTTCCTATGGAAGAGTGGGGGTTGGGTTTCTACTCAAACCTTTTCACAGTCCCGAAGCCAAACGGGGACATAAGACCCATATTGGACCTAAAGAGTCTAAACAAATTTCTAAACATCCGGTCTTTCCGGATGGAGTCGATCCGATCGGTCACCACTGCCCTACAAGGGGAGGAATGGTTAGCCTCGATCGACATCAAAGATGCTTACTTGCATGTTCCCATCTTTCCAGGTCATCAAAAATTCCTACGCTTTGCAGTAGAAGGGCGCCATTTTCAGTTCAGAGCCTTACCATTCGGTCTGGCCACAGCACCACGAGTGTTCACAAAAATTCTGGCCCCACTGTTGGCCGATCTAAGAACACGGGGTGTAACGATAATGGCATACCTAGACGACCTGTTGTTGATGGACCACTCAGTTGCCAAGCTAGAAGTGGTAATTGTCGATACAATCAAGTATCTAGAGTCTCATGGTTGGGTCATCAACCTGGACAAGTCAGCCCTACAGTCAGTGAAAAACCTGGTATATCTAGGGCTACGGCTGGATTCAGACCAGAGGAAGATTTTCTTACCTCTAGACAAGGTATCCTCTTTGAGGGCCTTGGTCCGTCTGCTTTGTGCAAAAAGACAGCCGTCCATACGCCTGTGCATGAGGCTGCTAGGAAAGATGGTAGCATCATTCGAAGCTGTACCATACGCCCAATTCCACTCAAGGAATTTACAAAGGGCCATATTGTCAGCCTGGAACGGAAAAGTTCAGGCTCTAGACTTCCCGATGGCTTTGTCCCCTTCCGTTCGGAAGAGTCTCTGCTGGTGGTTGATCCCCCAGAATCTCCAGAAGGGAAAACCCTTCAGCCCGATATCTTGGAAGGTGGTCACTACAGATGCCAGCCTTATAGGCTGGGGGGCAGTACTGGAGCAATGGTCTCTCCAGGGCAGATGGTCGAATGTAGTAAAAACCCTGCCCATCAATCTATTAGAGATACGAGCAGCCCGGTACGCCCTAGTAGCCTGGACATCCAGACTCCAAGGGTCCCCTGTCAGAATTCAATCAGACAATGCCACAGCAGTGGCATATATCAATCATCAGGGAGGCACCAGGAGTCGTGCAGCCCAGAGGGAAGTAAGTCACATCCTGGAATGGGCAGAAAAGCATGTCCCATGTATATCAGCTGTCTTCATTCCAGGGGTGGAGAATTGGAAGGCGGACTTTCTGAGTCGCCAACAGTTATGCCCAGGGGAATGGTCCCTTCATCCCGAGGTCTTCCGAGCAATATGTCAGCGGTGGGGAACACCGGATGTAGATCTGCTAGCATCCAGATTCAACGCAAAGGTGGACAGATTTGTCTCCCGGACAAGGGATCCCCTCGCTTGCGGCTCGGATTCCCTGGTGTTCCCTTGGGATCAGTTCAGACTGATATATGCATTCCCTCCGCTACAATTGTTGCCTCGACTCCTTCGCAGAGTCAAGTTGGAGAAGAAGCCGGTGATCCTGGTGGCTCCAGCGTGGCCCCAAAGGGCCTGGTACACGGAGATCATCAAAATGTCTGTGGGGAGTCCTTGGACCCTTCCACGTCGTCCGGACCTGCTTTCGCAAGGACCGATATACCACCCTTCCTTACTAACTCTAAGTTTAACGGCCTGGCTATTGAATCCCACATCCTAAAGAAGAGAGGTCTCTCTAACTCTGTGGTATCAACTATAATCAATGCCAGGAAGCCTGTATCCAGGCAGATCTACTATAGAGTTTGGAAGGCGTACATCACTTGGTGCGAGGCCAGAAAATGGCATCCACGTAAGTACGTTATAGGCAGAATTCTGGACTTCCTGCAGTGGGCTGTAGACAGGAAGTTTGCCTTAAGTACTATTAAGGGCCAGGTTTCGGCCTTGTCAATACTATTTCAAAGGCCCCTGGCTATGCATTCACTTGTCAAATCCTTTATGCAAGGTGTGACTCGTATTATTCCACCGATTAAGGCTCCCATATGCCCATGGGATCTAAATTTGGTTCTGTCGGTTCTGCAGAAGCAGCCATTTGAACCTTTGCGGCACATTTCCTTGGTTCTACTCACCAGGAAATTGATATTTTTAGTAGCCATATGCTCGGCTAGAAGAGTGTCGGAATTAGCCGCCATGTCCTGTAAAGAGCCATATCTGGTTATCCATAAGGACAGAGTAGTATTACGTCCTCACCCAGCCTTTCTTCCTAAGGTGGTATCGAGGTTTCACTTGAACCAGGATGTGGTTCTTCCTTCTTTTTTCCCCAAACCAAGCTCGGTAGAGGAAAAGTTATTGCATTCTTTGGATGTAGTAAGAGCAGTTAAAGCTTATCTAGAAGCCACTGCTCAGATTCGTAGAACGGATTCTTTGTTTGTTCTGCCGGAAGGCCCCAGAAAGGGTCAGGCAGCATCAAAATCTACTTTAGCCAAGTGGATTCGACAGGTCATAATACAAGCCTATGGCTTGAGAAGTAGACCGCCTCCGTTCAAAGTTAGGGCGCACTCCACGAGAGCAGTTGGAACTTCATGGGCAGTGCATCACCAGGCCTCCCTGGCGCAAATTTGTAAGGCCGCAACATGGTCTTCAGTACACACGTTTACTAGGTTCTACCAGGTGGACGTTAGAAGTCAGGAGGATGTCGCCTTTGGGCGCAGTGTGTTGCAGGCCGCAAAAGATCCTCATGCCTGATGGCGCCCAGCTTATGTATGGTGTATCCCCCCCCTCATGTGGCATTGCTTTGGGACGTCCCACATAGTAATGACTATGCTGCTCTGTGTCCCGTGATGTATGAACAAGAAAGTAGGATTTTTAAAACAGCTTACCTGTAAAATCCTTTTCTTGGAGTACATCACGGGACACAGAGCTCCCACCCCTCTTTTGGGGACACGTATTGCTTTGCTACAAAACTGAGGTACTCCCGGATGGGAGGGGCTTATATAGGGGAGGGTACTTCCTGTTTTGGAAGTTGCCAGTGCCAGCACCTGAAGGTAATCTATATAACCCACATAGTAATGACTATGCTGCTCTGTGTCCCGTGATGTACTCCAAGAAAAGGATTTTACAGGTAAGCTGTTTTAAAAATCCTACTTTTCTTTCTCGTACATCACGGGACACAGAGCGACATAGTCATTACTAATGGGATGTCCTAAAGCAATGCCAAATGAGGGGGGGGATGCACCATATATAAGCTGAGCGCTATCAGACATGAGGATCTTTTGCGGCCTGCAACACACTGCGCCCAAAGGCGACATCCTCCTGACTTCTAACGTCCACCTGGTAGAACCTAGTAAACGTGTGTACTGAAGACCATGTTGCGGCCTTACAGATTTGAGCCAGGGAGGCCTGGTGATGCACTGCCCATGAAGTTCCAACTGCTCTCGTGGAGTGCGCCCTAACTTTGAACGGAGGCGGTCTATTTCTCAAGCCATAGGCTTGTATTATGACCTGTCGAATCCACTTGGCTAAAGTAGATTTTGACGCTGCCTGACCCCTTCTGGGGCCTTCCGGCAGAATAAACAAAGTATCCGTTCTGCGAATCTGAGCAGTGGCTTTTAGATAAGCTTTAACTGCTCCTACTACATCCAAAGAATGCAATAACTTTTCCTCTACCGAAGTAGGTTTGGGGAAAAAAGAAGGAAGAACCACATCTTGGTTCAAATGAAACCTCGATACCACCTTAGGAAGAAAGGCTGGATGAGGACGTAACACTACTCTGTCCTTATGGATAACCAGATATGGCTCCTTACAGGACATAGCTGCTAATTCCGATACTCTTTTAGCCGAACAAATGGCTACTAGAAAAATCAATTTCCTGGTGAGAAGCACCAAGGAAATATGCTGTAATGGTTCAAATGGTTGTTTCTGTAGAACCGACAGAACCAAGTTTAGATCCCATGGACATATGGGAATATTAACCGGAGGACTAATACGCATCACTCCTTGTATAAAGGCTTTGACTAGTGAATGCGAAGCCAAGGGCCTCCTATCTACAGCCCATTGTAGGGAGTCCAGACTCCTACCTATTACGTACTTACGTGGATGCCATTTCTTGGCTTCACACCAGGCGACGTACGCCTTCCAGATTCTATAGTAGATCTGCCTGGATACCGGCTTCCTGGCATTGATCATGGTAGATACCACAGAATTAGAGAGCCCTCTCTATTTTAGAATGTGGGCTTCAATAGCCAGGCCGTCAAACCTAGGGCTGGTAAGGAAGGGTGGTATATCGGTCCTTGCGAAAGCAGGTCCGGACGATGTGGGAGAGTCCAAGGACTCCCCACTGACATTTTACAATCTCCACGTACCACGCTCTTCGGGGCCACGCTGGAGCCACCAGAATCACTGGTTTCTTTTCTACCCTGATTCTGCGGAGTAATCGAGGTAACCATTGTGGCGGTGTGAATGCATATATCAGCTTGAACTGATCCCAAGGGAACACTAGGGCATCCGAGCCGCAAGCTAGGGGATCCCTTGTCCGAGAGACAAACCTGTCCCCCTTTGCGTTGAATCTGGATGCTAGAAGATCTACATCCGATGTTCCCCACCGCTGACATATTGTCCAGAAAACCTCGGGGTGAAGGGACCCTTCCTCTGGGCCTAATTGCTGGCGACTTAGAAAGTCCGCCTTCCAATTCTCCACTCCTAGAATGAATACCGCAGATATGGCTGGGACATATTTTTCTGCCCATTTCAGGATGTAATTTACTTCCCTCTGGGCTGCACGACTCCTGGTGCCCCCCTGATGATTGATATATGCCACTGCTGTGGCATTGTCTGATTGAATTCTGACAGGGGACCCTTGGAGTTTGGATGTCCATGCTACTAGGGCATACCGGGCTGCTCGTATCTCTAAGAGATTGATGGGCAGGGCCTTTTCTGCATCCGACCATCTGCCCTGGAGAGACTATTGCTCCAGTACTGCTCCCCAGCCTATAAGGCTGGCATCTGTAGTGACCACCTTCCAAGAAATCGGACTGAAGGATTTCCTTTTTTCCAGATTCTGGGGAACCCACCACCAACGGAGGCTCTTGCGAACGGAAGGGGACAAGGACATTGTAAGTCTAGGGCCTGAACTTTTTTGTTCCAGGCTGACAGTATGGCCCCTTGCAAATTCCTTGAATGGAATTGACCGTAGGGTACTGCTTCGAATGATGCCACCATTTTTCCCAGCAGCCTCATATACAGGCGTATGGACGGCTGTCTTTTTTGTACCCACTAAGTGGATCAAATCTTTCAAAGACAACACCTTTCCTCGAGGCAAGAATATTTTTCTCTGGCCTGAATCCAACCTTAGCCCCAAGTATTCCAGACTTTTGACTGGTTTTTAGGGCTGACTTGTCTCGGTTGATAATCCAACCGTGAGATTCCAGATACTTGATCGTCTTGTGAACGACCACGTCTAGTTTTTTCACTGAGTGGTCTATCAGCAACAAGTCATCCAGATATGCCATTATCATTACACCTTGTGTTCTTAGATTGGCCAATAAAGGGCCAGAATTTTTGTGAACACTCTTGGTGCTGTGGCCAAACCGAAGGGTAAGGCTCTGAACTGAAAATGGCGCCCTTCTACTGCAAAGCGTAGAAATTTTTGGTGGACTGGAAAGATGGGAATGTGCAAATAAGCATCTTTGATGTCGATCGTGGCTAACCAATCCTCCCCTTGTAGGGCAGTGGCCACCGATCGGATCGACTCCATCGGAAAGTCCTGATATACAGGAATTTGTATAGCCCTTTTAAAATTAATATGGGCCTCCCGTCCGCGTTTGCTTCGGGACTGTAAAGAGGTTTGAGTAAAACCCGAACCCTCATTCTTCCAGGGGAACCTCCATAATTACTCCTTGGAGCAATAGTTGTTCTAGTGCCAACAGGAGGGACTCTCTCTTCCGGGGATCCCTTGGCACGTTTGACCTCAAAATGGGAAGGAGGAGAGTCTTTTAACTCCAAACTGTATCCCAAACCTACTGCGGAGAGCACCTATCTGTCTTGATCGTGTCCCGCCAGGTCTCTTTGCGAACAACTGGAGTCCTCCCCCCACCCGACTGAGTGGGGGCTTCAATGAATTTAACTTTGGGGGAGGTTTTGTACCTCCCCTGACCCAGGGTTTCTCATTACCCTGCTACTGTCCCTGTTTTTTACCCCCGGGATTTGACCGAGGAGGCCGTCGGAACTGTTACACAGCCGATGCCCCAGGGACTGGAGAAGCAGGCCTCTTAAAGAGGGACCTCTAACTCTGCTTTTAACCGGCAAGAGCGTATTTTTACCGCTGGAAATTTTCTGGATATATTTGTCCAGGTTTTCCCTGAATAAGCGTTCACCATGAAATGGGACGCTAACCAGCCATTCTTTACAGGGAGCTTCAGCAGACCAGTTTCTGAGCCATAGGAGCCTACGCATATGTACTATAGACAGCGTAAGGCGGGAGGCCTGATGGACTGAATCCTCTATGGCGTCAACCGCAAAGCCTAAGGCTCTAGGTAGATCAGCTAGGGCAAAGCCTGCTGATCTGTCAAGTCCCTCAAGACCTGTTTCAACTGATCCTTCACTGCTTAGCAGACCCCAATAGCTGCTACTGCTGGTTGTATCACCAAGCAGATTTTCATAAGGACTCCAATCTTTTATCTATTGGGTTCTTGAACATTTGGACATTATCCACTGGACATGTCAGTGATTTATACATACAAGAGATGGCTGCGTCCACTGTAGGGACCTTCCATTTTTTTTTTTTTTTTTTTTGATGAACTTATCCTCCATGGGATAGACCACCGGAAATCTCTTGGGGGAATAAATATTTTCTCAGGACGTTCCCAATCCTGGTAAATGAGCCCTTTCAGTAAAGGGTGAAGTGGAAAAGAACAAACAGCCTGGGGGCTTCTAGCGACCCCAACGAGGATACAGTAGTGGTTGATGGTTCCGCAAGGTGCATTTTTAAATGCTGATCGGACCATGTTAGTCAGAGACTGAACCCATAATCTTTCAGCTTGAGATGCTGAGAAAAGGTTCCCCCACTGTTGATTCCTCTATAACAGAATCAACCTTATCCTGATCCCCTTCAGGCAGGTCGATCCCTGTATGGGACTGTTGCTCTGCTAACAGGCACTCTGAAGGAGGAGACGGAGATCGGGCGTGCTTTCCCTGACAGGGAGGCAGCGATAAATTTTGACAATCTCTCTCTAATCCTCCCAGAGCTGAGGAAAAAACCTCCTCTGTTACATACACAGGAGCAGGTGAACTGAGGACAGCCACAGTACCAAGTACCCCTGCGGGGTCTCTACGGTCACTTACCTCTGAACTTCAGGGGAGACTGGTGCAGCAGGAGTATGCCCAAGATCCTCAGAGCCCGATGAGACCCCCTTCGCTTCCTGGAAGATTCAGTTCCGGAGCTACTGGACGGCATATTCCTAAGCCTAAAGCTGAGGTATTCCAGCCGTAATACACCACTTTTACTGAGAATAGTCTAGCACAATTGCTGCTATATCACAGTTGGTGTCTACTAATGTGCCTTTCTAGGGGATGCCTGTATCAACCGCTATGCTGTATGCCTTTAAATGTTGCCAGCTCTGTCTCTGTACTTCATAGCCAGCTTACTGCAATAATGTGGCTTTTTAAAAACCTGCTGGGACGCCCGCACATGCGCAGAAGCGCTGCGGCGCGCACAGAGCGTCATCCCCCAGGCCCCGCCCCTTTTTCCGGCCACCTCTATATATAGAGGCGCGTGCACGCGCACGCGCGCGGCCACGTGCGCCTCGGCGCTAATTTTCAAACATGGAAACCAGGGACAGGAGCCAGGGCCCCCTTTGCCGCAGGCCGGGGGATAGACGAACACTGCAACATGGCAGAGGAAACAGTTTCCTGTAGGAGAACTCACCAGCTGCCTGGACTTTGCTCTCTGAGAAGAAACTAGTCCATATGACAAGAAAAACATTCCACAGCGGCCTCTAGTGGACAAACACAGGTACCGCAGTTTAATATACTAAACATATATAAAAAAAACATTCTTTTTTTTTTTTTTTTTTTCTTGACCACCATTAAAAATTATTACATTTTTTTAGTAGTTACAGGCATGCACAGATATTAGCGGGAATACCGTTAGGTAACAGACAGAAAGACAAATTAGGCTTGGGGGTCCCCCAATAGAACCAAGTTCCTGGGGGCCCCCACTTACCTGTTCCCCGCCGCAGGACTTTGTTTGGTCCACAAAAGCCCAAACTTCACCTATCACGGCAGGCATTGTAATCAAACCTTCAGGGACCGGGTTCCCAAGGATTCCACTCCCCTGGACCTGTATAGCACCCTGCACAGAAAACATCTTGGTCGTGGGTATGACCAGAGCTCTGGATCCCAGGGTCCAGCTCTCCTAAGAGAAGCATTACAGGCAGAACCTTGCTCTTCTCTGCAAGGCCCGGGTACCGACCGTTTAGCTATGAAGCTTTTTTGGTCGGATCCGGAATAGCTTACTGAGGCCCAAAAGAACCTGTACGCAAGCTCAGTGAAAAACACATGTTTCTTCTTGGCCAACACCTTAGACACTGGCAAAAAACTGAGGTGCTCCCGGATGGGAGGGGCTTATATAGGGGAGGGTACTTCCGGTTTTGGAAGTTGCCAGTGCCAGCACCTGACGGTAACTATATAACCCATTAGTAATGACTATGTCGCTCTGTGTCCCGTGATGTACGAGAAAGAAAAATGTTTTTAACTTGTAAACACCACATCTAAAAAAGAGGCTCAGTCCTTAAGTGGTCAAGAACAAAAGTTGTTCAGCTTTCTCACAGGACAGACAGTTTCTCTTCTCATTAAGAATATGAGATGCTAGACTGAATAGTCTCTCCCTCTCTGTACTGGTGCTTGGGGCTCATAAACAGGGATGAGTCGAACACCCCCCTGTTCGGTTCGCACCAGAACCTGCGAACAGACACAATGTTCGCGTGAACTTTAGAACCCAATTAAATACAATGGACTCGAACGTTCGAAATCTAAAGTGCTAATTATAAAGGCTTATATGCAAGTTATTGTCCTAAAAAGTGTTTGGGGACCCGGGTCCTGCCCCAGGGGACATGTATCAATGCAAAAAGAAGTTTTAAAAACTGCAGTTTTTTCAGGAGCAGTGATTTTAATAATGCTTAAAATGAAAAAATAAAAGTGAAATATTCCTTTAAATTTCGTACCTAGGGGGTGTGTATGATATGCATGTAAAGTGGCGCATGTTTCCCGTGCTTAGAACTGTCCCTGCATAAAATGTAATTTTTGAAGGAAAAAAAGTCATTTAAAACTCACTCGCGGCTATTAATGAATTATCGGCTCCCGGCAATACATACAAAAGTCATTGATAAAAAAAAAGCGTGGGGGTCCCCCAGAATTCAATTACCAGGCCATTCAGGTCTGGTATAGATATTAAGGGGAACCCCGCCGCAAATTATGACGTAGGCGCGGTCTGACATACCGAGGGGCGGACCTGATGGGGAACTTCCTTCACTGTGTAATTCATGTAAAGAACCGCCCCTTCTCATGTTCCGCATCAGGTCCTCAGCCTTACACCGAATCATTGGCTGAGCGGACCTGATGGGGAACTTTAGAAGGGGCGGGTCTATACATGTAATAGACTGCGGAGGAAGTTCCCCATCAGGTCCGCTCAGGCTCAGCCAATGACGGACAGCGCTGGACATCGGATCGCCGCGGGACACTGGATTTCACCGCTGGAATGTTTTTTATTTTTTTAATAAAGGACTTTTCCAAGGTGTTGGTGTGGTTTTTTTTACATTTTTTTGACACTTTCTTCGTGAAATGGTAGGGGTACAATGTACCCCTTACCAATTCACATAGGGGGGCTGGGATCTTGGGGTCCCCTTTGTTAAAGGGGTCTTCCAGATTCCGATAAGCCCCCCGCCCACAGACCCCCACAACCACCAGGCAAGGGTTGTGGGGATGAGGCCCTTGTCCCCATCAACATGGGGACATCCTCCCCATGTTGAGGGCATGTGGCCTGGTACGGTTAAGGAGGGGGGAGGGCCGCTCTCTCGTCCCCCCTCTTTTCCTGTGACCTGCCAGGTTGTGTGCTCAGATAAGGGTCTGGTATGGATTTTTGGGGGGACTCCACGCCATTTTTTTTTAATTTGGGGTGGAGTTCCCCTTAATATCTATACCAGACCTGAGGGGCCTGGTAATTGAATTCTGGGGGACCCCCACGCTTTTTTTTTTTTTTTTATCAATGACTTTTGTATGTATTGCCGGGAGCCGACAATTCATTAATAGCCGCGAGTGAGTTTTAAATGACTTTCTTTCCTTCAAAAATGACAATTTGTGCAGGGACAGTTCTAAGCACGGGAAACATGCGCCACTTTACATGCATATCATACACACCCCCTAGGTACGAAATTTAAAGGAATATTTCACTTTTATTGTTTCAATTTAAGCATTATTAGAATCACTGCTGCCGAAAAAACGACCGTTTTTAAAACTTTTTTTTGCATTGATACATGTCCCCTGGGGCAAGACCCGGGTCCCAAAACACTTTTTATGACAATAACTTATAAGCCTTTATAATTAGCACTTTAGATTTCTCCCTTAGACTTTTCGAATTTGCCGCGAACACCCCAATTTGTTCGCTGTTCGGCGAACGGGCGAACAGGCAATTTTCGAGTCGAACATGAGTTCGAGTCGAACTCGAAGCTCATCCCTACTGATAAATATCTGTGCAAGCAAATGAAAATGTTGTTTGTTAATGCGTCAGTACTCAAGGGGATTGTCACTTCTGGCGATAGGCTGTTCAGCTAAATAAATGTCCAGCTGTTGGGTAGCTGCACTTGTTGTGGCACTGCAATGGACCGGGGTGCACGCTGCTTTTTATCCACATTAAAATAATTGCTCTTTAAATTGAGGATCTAGAACTGTTGCAATGCAGTACAGAGGGTTGGACTCTGTGTCTTGAAACCGGTTGGCAACGGCCTCCAGTAGAGTGGTTTTAGACATTTTTATGCCATGGTCTGTTTCTACCTCTTTTCCTAGCAGACGCTTCAGTGCAGCAAGCAAGGGAATAATTTCAGCAATGGAAGCATTAGTTGAGCTTATTTCTTTTGTTAACTGTTCATATGGAGATAGAAGAGACAAACTATTTTCAACTAACATCCACTGATGTGCACTCAGTGTTGCCAGCAGCGCGTAATCTAAAATGTATGCAGCTAAAACACGCTTTTGTTCAAAAAGACTTTGCAGCATATAGTAGGTGCTGTTCCAACGAGTGGCTACATCTTGCTGCAGTCATTTCGGTGGCATTCCAAACTGTATCTGCAAAGCTTGTAATCTGGAATAAGCAAGCGGAGAATGCTTAAAGTGACCCACAATTTTTCTTCCTTTTGATACGATATCAGATATGGTGCGCTAACTCAGCAATCCTTCATTCACAGCCAATTGCAGCGTGTGTGCCATACACGGTATGCTTTTAAGTTCACTGTCCACCATTGCCTTTGCCATGCTCCACGCATTATCTCTGACAATCAAATGCACTTTAGACTTCTCAATGTGCCAAGTGTCAAGCATGGTTTTTAAAGCGTCAGATATTGCTGCTGCAGTATGTGATCGAACAAACTCACGGTCGTTAAGTAGGATGTTTTTCAATTGAAATTTGTCATCTATCCACTGCGCTGTCAGGCTAAGCATGCTTGTTGAACTGACGTCTGAACTCCAAATGTCGGTAAAAAAACTGATTGCTATGATGTCGGTAGTCATGAGCTGTCTCGATAGGGATCTTGTGGGTTTATGAGTTGCCAATCTTGTAAGAGACGGAGGTCCTTATGCATAGTTGTAATAGCGTAGGTGTTGTCATCCTTTGTTACTAGTAGCTTAGCCAGATATACTCAGCGATAGGAGATGTGGTGGGTATTCAGGGGTTTAGTGATAGTTGCAAGTTTTCTCATTTGTTGCATAGTATAACCCCTTGCCGCCAAGTGTACGCACATATGCGGCCTCGGCTTTCGGGGTTATACCGGGATGATGCCTGCAGCTGCAGGCATCATCCCAGTATCGTTTTTTGGAGTGGGCGATCGGCTTTCCAGTGATAACAACCGATGCGGCTAAAAGCCGCTCGGTTGTTACCTCGAAGGAGCGGGAGGGGACATCCCCCCCTCCCGCCGCCTCCGCCGCTCTTACCGTGCCTCCCAGCCCACCGGGAGACCCGATCCACAATGCATCACTTCCGGCGCCTAGCCACAGATTGGAACGAAGCCATAAATGGCTTTGTTCCAGTCTCCTGAATGTAAACACAGAAGCGACGTCACGACATCACTTCCGGTTTACTCAGCTGCCAATGGCGCTGGATTTAAAAAAAATACAGTATTCAGAATCGCCGTTTTCGGCGATCTGAATACTTTGAAGTGCAAAGGAGGGATCGGGGGTCTATTAGAGACCCCCGATCCCTCCATAAAGAGTACCTGTCACCACCTATTCCTGTCACAAGGGATGTTTACATTCCTTGTGACAGCTATGAAAGTGATCAAAATAAAAAAAAAACACAATTTAATAATATAAAAATAAATAAAATAAATAAGAAAATAACATTTAAAAATTTTAAGCGCTCCCGTCCCCGCGAGCTCGCGCAGCAAAGAAAACACATACGGAAGTGGCGCCCGCAAAGTAAATGGTGTTCAAATCACACATGTGAGGTATCACCGCGATCGTCAGAGCAAGAGCAATAATTCTTGCACTAAACCTCCTCTGTAACTCTAACCTGGTAACCGTAATTTTTTTTTAAAGTGTCGCCTATGGAGATTTTTAGGTACAGTAGTTTGTCGCCATTCCACGAGTGCGTGCAATTATAAAGTGTGACATGTTTGGTATCTATTTACTCGGCGCAACATCATCTTTCACATTATACAAAAAAATTGGGCTAACTTTACTGTTTCATTTTTTTTTAATTCATGAAAGTGCCTTTTTCCCAAAAAGTTGCATTTAAAACACCGCTGCACAAATACCGTGTGACATAAAATATTGCAACAATTGCCATTTTATTCTCTAGTTTCTCTGCTAAAATATATATACGGATTTTAACTTGTAAACACCAAATGTCAGAAATAGGCTTAGTCATGAAAGGGATAAGCTGAGTGATCTGCAAAGAATGCCAGATCTTGTAGGCTATGTGGCAGCTTCTCTTTGTTTCTAGTAACTATAATTTGTTTTTATTTGGTGTGAGAAAAGTGGATTCTTGCAATCGTGTCTCTAGAGAGATGATGTGGCAGGTGTTTAGGTTTTGGTAGTCGGTGTATGCGATCCATGAGCAAATCCTCCAGAGGGACTTCTGGGAGAGATTCCTTTAAGATGTTAAGGAAGTAAGCTTTTAAATCAGGGGGTGTAATGCATTCCGGGAAACCCTGTGTCTTGACATTATTGCACCTGGATCTATTCTCCAGGTCTGCAAGTTTTGTCTTGATCCAGTGCATTTCATCTTTCTTCTCATTGTGAGAATCTACAGGTTCATTAAAGGTGGAGGCGAACTCCATTTTAGTTTCAATGTGTGTCACTCTGACATACTGTCATTAGCAAAGCAGTTTAAAACTGAGGTCCCAGCCGTAAGTGACAGAGTGTAAAGTGCTCCGCAATGAAACTAGCATGTCCTTTAGGGTTGTATCTGTTTGATTGGTAGTGGGAAATTCAGAGATGGAATTTGTAATTCCCTGGTTTCATCTAGTGAGAAGTTCAATGCACTCACCTCCAGTGCTGTAGATGAGCTTTACAGCTTTTGTTTTGTCTTTTCAGGGCCTGATGTAGCTGATGGGGTCTGATGTTGTGCCCTCTGCTCGTTTCCATATCCCTGGCCATGAGTTGGAGAAGTGCTGAATGCAGAGCCCTGTCTCAGAGTGCGTCCCTGTGTTGAGCCAGGAGAGCCGCCGGCGCCATCTTGGCTGTGGAAGTGCCGCGGCTGGGGGAAGAATTCCGTAAATTTGCCCAGTCTACGATGGTCCTTTCTCTTACTCGATGCCATGCTGGGTAGTTCCCGAGGCTCTGGGTATTAGTGCCTGCAAAAAATGAGGCTCCGTGTGGCTGTGAGACACTCCGGTGAGCCGAGGTGTAGAGGAGCTATTCAGCTATGCTGCCATCTTTGGCTCTGTTCAGCCACCCCACCAAATTGCAACTTCTGCAGCTCCCCATAGTGTGCATTGTCCAATATTGGGCTGTATCTAGTGAACCCTGTAACCTCCTGCATTTACCTCACCTTGTTCCTTATCTTCGGCATGAGAACATAGGTGGGGGAAAGTTTATTTGATTTACTTAAGGACAGAGTTTCCAGTCCTATTGCGAGATTTTCCACCCCTGTCACGTGGTATAAAATATGGCTCATTGTATCAGGGTTATTTTTGGTCTGGGTCATGACTCTACCAATATGCTGTAACTGGGCTGCCAAGTAGTAAAGCCAGGGATTGGGTAATGCCAGACCGCCACCCTCCTTTGGTATTTGAAGTTGTTCTAGCTTAATTCTCTGAGGTTTAAAGTGCCATATAAGTGCAAGAAAGGTGGCGTTGATAACGCTTAACATCTTGAGGGGAATAACCATGAGAGAGTTGAGCAGTATATAGAGTAACTGTGGCATAAGTATCATCTTTATAAGGTTCGTTCTCCCTACCACAGAGAGCCTAAGTTTAGTCCATATTTTGACTTTATCCCTGAATGTGTGTAATTAAAGGTGACAAGTATAGGTAGATGTAATAAAGGGGTCCTGGGGTAACATTAATGCCTAGGTAATTGAAGTTAGAGGCCACAGGGATGCTATGGAGGACAGAATCTGAGTTCTCTGCTTTAGCGTCTAAGAGCATAATTGCAGAATTTGTCCAATTTATATGTAAACCAGAGTCCCAAAACTGGTGATGACCGACATGGCGTCTCGTATAGATGTGTTGATGTCCCCCAGAAGGAGCATGGTATCATTTGCATATGGCATGATCTAATCCTGCCTATCTCCATACTAAAAAGCCCCAAATAGAGGGATTAGAATGAATCATGGCCGCCAAGGGTTCAACGGCTATGGCAAAGAGGTGCGGGGACAGTGGATACTCCTGTCGAGTACCCCTGCCAAAGAAAAAAGTGGGTGAGAGCTGGCATGCCACTCTGATTGCCGCTTGGGGAGAGTTGTATAACAAACAAACCCATGACAAGAACGTCTTTCCGAAGCCAAATTTCTCCATGGTGACCCAAAGCTATCTCCACTCTATACTGTCAAAGGCCTTATGGGATGTCTAACGACAGTAGGGCCACGGCCACCATATCGTCTGCCTTGGACTGTAAGTTAAGGAATAACCTACATAGGTTAATTGTCATGGATTTTTGGGGGGTGAAACCCAACTGATCTGAATTGATGAAAGTTAAAATTACCATATTCAAACGCAGGGACAGCACTTTAGCTAGAATTTTTATGTCAGACTGCAGGAGGGAGATAGGCCTATATGAACCTGGGTCCAGAGGGTCTTTAACAGGTTTTAAGTATAGGATAATGTTTGGTTTAGTCATGGACACTGGAAGGCACTGTTGGAATCTGGCCGCATTAAACACTTTAAGTAAATGAGGCAGGGCACCCTCCCAATACTGTTTATATACCTCTATGGGAAGGCCATCAACCACTGGTGCCTTGGAGTTGGGGAACAGACTGGTTGCCAGCTGCAGTTCTTTCAAAGTGAGAGGGGAATCCTGAAATCATTTATGGGTATCCGACAGACAGGGGAGATCCACCTCCTGCAAAAAAGTGGACAAAAAGAGTCCAGGAGTATTTTTGTTTGTACTGGTATAAGTTTGAGTAGAACTCCACCAGTTCAGTCATACTTTGGTCCAGAGAATTTACCACGGTCCCGGTCTGCGTGCAAAAGGCACCTATAAACGGGGAGGCCTGGTGAGATTGAATATTTCTTGCCAGTAGTCGACCAGTCTGCTCTCCCTCCTCGTAAAAGGCCAATTTGCTAAAAAAAAATTCTCTCTGCACCTGAAGTGCAGATATCCACGCCTCTCTAGTAGAGCCAGAAGGATCGGCAATAAACTCAGCCTCCAAACAACTCACCAGCTGTGCAGCCTGTTCTTTATGTGAATTAGTGGCCTGATTGATATTTGCAATTTCCGATATGAATACACCTCTAAAGAAGGCCTTAAAGGCATCCCATACACTAAGAGGGTCCTGATTATCAGAATGAGTGTGCCAATACTTGGATATTAGTGAGATTATAGACGATGGAGAAGGGATGAGGTGCAGCCAGAAAGCATTAAGCTTCCATGGAGATTTTGGTCGAGATGTGTGGGATCTCGTACCTAAATAGACCAGTAGAGGTGAGTGATCTGAAATGCCTCTCTGGGCATATGTTATGTCCTGTATTAAGTATGATGCAGGTAGGCTACAAAGACAATCCTTGACAGAGAGCTGTGAGTTTTGGAAAAGCAGGAGAATTGCTTCTGCCCGGGATGTTTATTACATCAGGGGTCTATCCACCCCGCCTCATCAGCAAATTTCAAAAGTGCTGTACGGCAGGTGTCACTTCTTGGGGTGTACCGGGGATGTTTGCCTATACTCGGGTCCAAAAAACAGTTAAGGTCTCCCACTAAGTATAGGAGGATCCCGGGATACCCAGCTGGTAGGTCAGTATAACCCTCAGTATCATGGAATTAAATGGAGGTGGTATATACACACATGCAAGCATACATTTGACAAGAATACGGCATAACAGGATTACATATTGACCCTCAGCATCCACCCGCTTATCATACACTTGGAAGTCCAACGTGCGGTGGACCATCACAGTCACCCCCTTGAGTAAAAGGTGTAGGTAGAGTGAAAAGCCCTCCCCACCCAGGAGTTTCCCCGGAATGACAGCGTATCTGCGGTGAGGTGAGTCTCCTAAAAAACACATATAGCAGGTAAGTACTTATGTAGTATAGAAAAGACCATAGATCGCTTAAGTGGGTTATAGAGCCCTCTAATGTTCCATGAGATAATAGGCACAGCTGCCATCTTGCAAAGGTGAGCAAAGATTCAACAGCATGCGGAGAAAGGGCCTGATATGACCTGTATACATCCCCTCCCCAGTAGGGACTGGGATCAGATCGCCCAAGCAGGGCAAAGTCACAGTGGGTCAAAGAATTACTGACTGCTAGTATAACGTCAGGGATTGAGGGACATTGTGTTTACTTACTTTTCACTTTTTTTTTGTGAATGAGTAGGCTTACATTGTACCTGTTACTCATTCACATGAGTGGGCAGTATTTGGAATCCAGAATCTGATAAGCCCACCACCTGTAGACCTCACAACCACCGGGCCAGGGTTAAGGGGAAGATGCCCTTCTCCTTATCAACATGGGGACAAGGTGCTTTACCAGGGGTTTCTCTCTTGACAAGGTACCTTATGTTAAGACATTTGGCCTGGTATGCTTCATAGTATGGGCCAGCCAGACTGCTTGCTTGGATAGCAGTCTGGTGTGAATTTTAGGGAGAACACCATTTTGTTTTTTTTGTGTGAGGTTCCCCCTTAAAATGTATACCAGACTTGAAGGCTCTTGTATTAATATTGGGGATTCCATGTACTTTTTTTCATCAAGGATAAAAGTCCGATATGTATTTTTAGGAGGGACCACAAGCCATTCTTTGTGGAGTTCACCATTAACATCTAAGCCAGACTCTCATCTAGGATAAGGGTCTTATATAGATGAAAACATTTTCCAGCTATTTGTTTACAAATGGAAGCAAGTGGCCTTAGCTGTCAATTTCCTGCAACATAAACAGCAATTTTTTCTTTGTAAAAGTCAGTTTTGCTGCAGTTGGTGGTATACATCATACAGATGCATCGCTTCGCAGGCAGATTTAGGGCATCCCCAAGCATGTTATTTAAAGGAATTTAGCATTTTTAATGTTGCCATTTGAATGATATTGCTGCCTCCTGAATGCCTGTTTTTTATGCAGCAGCCAAGTGGGGTTTTTTGATTGAATTACTACAGCACAACTAGTGTTTCTGGAACAGGCCTCATTCATTGGTGTTCTGTCTGCCGAACGCGACACTGGATATAAATTTTGACGCTCCCTGAAGAAATGCCTTGTGGCTGTGGCATGTGTAAGACCCTGTCCTGCATCCTTTGCAGCTTAAGGGAGGTTGTTGGAGGTGGTAAAACTGAAGCTCAACTGCCTTTCTTTATCGTACATCACGGGACCTAGTAATTACTAAGTGGGTTATATTCCACCTTCAGGTGCTGGACACTGGGGTAATCAATTAGACAGGAAGTTTCCTCCCTATATAACCCCCTCCCATACTGGGAGCACCTACATTTTTTCACCAGTGTCTAAGGTGTTGGTCACGAGTAAATATGTGCTCTGAGGAGCTCCACTGGAGGGATCCATGCTGGATTTAAATAGCCTCCATAAAGACCAGATCCATCCAAAGTGCCATTGAGGCCAAAGTGGATGGTACCTGGGGCCTCGTATCTGAAGCATGAGGTTTTTGCCTGTAATGCCTCTCCTCAGAGGGCTGGATCCTGGGTGCCAGTGCTTTGGTTATACCAAAAACCAAAAGTTACTGACAGGATGCGCTACAGGTCCAGGGCAGTGGATTTCCGAGAGGTGCCCGGTCCCTGAAGGTCTGTTGACTTAACCCACCTTGATGGGGTTTTCTGCCACTAGAGGCAGTAAAGAGACATACCTGGTGTTTCACTTACCATGGTCTCCAGGAACGAAAGCTCAGTGTCAGCCGGTCTGTTGAGTGGCTAACTTCCTCCGCTTCAGGCTCTGCCACAGTTGTGGGGGGGGGGGTCCCTCGTAGTCCGAGGTCCACGGTTCCCCTTTTGGGGATCTCTCTCTCTCCCCCGCCTCCTCCATTTCCCTATGCGTGTTCGAAGGGGGCATGCTTTTGAAGCCGGTAGGCGGGGGAAGGGGGATGTGGTTGTCACTGGCGCCTGAGTGCATGCCGGCTCATGGTGCAGGCTCAAGGCGGGCCCTTCAAAAAAAGGCTAGACGTCAGAGCTCTGTAAAGCCAGAGAAACACAGCAGCTTGGGGCACGTAATCACCTTGTGTGTGTTGGATATAGACATACCTAAGACTCCTACTCAGCATCAAGCTGTGCAGATTAGAAGGTATTGTTTTTTTGCTAGACTAAGTTCAGCTGTTGATGCACCTGTGCTTTTAGCTTAAAACTTTGTCTCCCTGTAGAAAAGGTTCAGGGGCAGGAATATAAAAGGACACAAAGGTATCCCCACCTGAATCTGGTGGCCCTAATCATGCTTACATGATACCATCCTCCCCTGTAGAGACTTGAGGCAGCCCACAGGTTGAGCCATCGGCCCTGTCAGGCATTGCAGCCTCCCCCAACATTGCAGCCACTCTGCATATGTCAGTTTGAATGTTTTTTGCATTGCATTTATTGGTCTATAAGAGGTTAACTGCTATATTCACAGCATCCTCACAAGAAGCAGGAACCGGGTTGTGCCCCTTTCCCTGCTCTAAATCCTCAAACAAGAGGAATAAAGTCCTGAGGATGAAAGTTCACCCTCAGAGGACAGGGAACAGGTGCAGTCAAACGAGGCATAGGTATCAGAAGCCTCACAAGTTCTGGAGTTGCAGCTACAATCTTTTTCAGCGATTCATACTGCATATAACTTACCCCCAGCCTAGACGGCCAAAGCCTTTGTCTCCTCCTTGGGGTTTTTAAGAAAAAAAATTAAAATTCCCATAGTTTGCTTGTACCTTCCCACTCTATCCATTACTGCAACAGTTTATTTCTGCTGGTTGGGCACGAGCATAAGCTGTTTTTTTCTCCTCCTAAACACTCTAGCCGAGGAGTATAGGTTGCTAGAAAAACCTCCACAGGATCCTCATCCTGGTGCTGGCTTCAGGCTAGCCAAACGCACAACTGCTGGGATCATGCACAGTTGCTGGTGCACATTGCTAACGCACAACAGCTATAGCGCATGATTGCGGAAACGCACGTCTGCAGAGGATAACTTCCTCTTTACCAGTCCACATGTTTGCATAAAATACATGAATTTGGAATGTACAAAATGCATGTGGGGTAAAAACAAGTAACAGAACATGTTTATTTTTGATCACATAAAGATACATGTTTCTGTTTGTATGGATTTACATGTTTTTTACATAGTCGCATGAGAATGCTTGGTCACATTAAAGTGCTTAAGTTGCACGGAGAGGTTTGTTTGCACACAAAAGCCTAAAATCGCATAAAAATGCTTGATTGTATAAAGATGCTGGATCACACAAGGTAGCCTGATCACACAAGTCCTTGATTACCCAAGGATACTTGGTCACACAGAGAGGCTTGTTTTCACAGAAATGCCTAAAATCGCATAAAAATGCTTGATTGCATAAAGATGCTGGATCGCACAGGGGTGCTTGATCACACAAGAGTCCTTGGTCACACAAGGGTACTTGTCCGCACAGTTTTGCTTAAAATGCATAAGATGTTTGATCGCATGAAAAATGCTGAATCACATAAGGATGCATGATCGCCTAAAGTTGCATGTTTGCCTAGATTTTGCATGGTTGCATAATGAGGCATGATAATTTAAGTTTCCTTAAGGAATACGTGTCTGCATGGGTACATGTTGCGCAATCTTGCATAACACGTTCATAAACGCATGCTTGCTTGCAAGATGCCCGTTCCATAGCACGCGTGCTATATGTAGGCATGTATACAGCGCACACTTTTTTATGTTTTGCCTAAAACATATTTGTATGAATTCATGCTTCGATGAACACACGCTTCCATAGAGGCATATGGCTTAAACACTTGCCACATTCACATATGGGGAGTCATTTGCATATGTGTTTATTTACATGGGACTGCAGAGGTTGTCTGCGTTTCGCAGGGGAACAGCACCTTCTCCAGTTGGTGGTCTTGCCCTTTGGGTTAGCCACCGTGCCCGGGTTTACAGGGTGCTAGGGCCCACCTCTAGCAGGTCTAAAGGCCCAGGGTATAGCAGTAATGGCATACAGAGGCAATCTGCTGCTGATAGATCAGTCAGTAGCATGGCTGGACCTAAGTGTGTCCAGCATGGTCAAGTATCTGGAACTCCTGGGTTAGAATCCCAGTCTAAAGGTACATTCTTTCGTTCGGTAAGAAGCTTGGAATGTTTGGGACACAGCCCAAAAAGGAGAGTTTTTTCCCTCAGTGCTATAAGAAAGCTGGTCTATGTGGTCAAGGCAAGGAAGAGTTCCTTACATTTGCCTTTTGCTTAAGGTGCTAGGGAAGATGGTGGCTTCATTCAAAGTGGTTCCCTATGCTCAGTTTCATTCAAGGCTGATATAAACATTATTCTGTCGGCCTGGAATGAGTCGATCCTAACCTAGCATTATCCAAAGAGTCTGGTCCCAGAGATACGCTGGAGTTTCAGTTGGTGTCAGAAAGGAAGATCCTTCATGCCCGTTACCTGGGAGGTGGCGGCTACGAAGGCTGGCCTCTAGGGATGGAGGCCAGGCCTGGAAGAGACCAGTGCCCAGGGGAAGTGGTCAAGCTCCAAGTGAGCCTTATCCGTCAGCATTCTAGAGCTACGGATGGCGCGTCTGGCTTAAGGGCCTGGACGTTTAGGTTGCAGGATTGTTCTGTCAAAGTACAACCCGACAATGCAACACCAGTGATTTACTTTGTTTACCAAGGAGGCACAAGAAGTCACGCAGCCAGGGGGAAGTAAGCCATGTTCTGGCTTGGGCAGAGGAGCTTGTGCCTTGACTATCGACAATCTTCATTTCATGAAATGCAGAATTGGCAGGCGGTTCTCTGGAGCCATCAACAATTGTTTTCTGGGAGAATGGCCTCTACACCCCAACTTTTTTTCTGACCAAATGCCACAGAAAGTGTACCCCGGACATAAAATTTATTGGTGTCCAGATTCAACAAGAAGTTGGACAGCTTTGTGTCAAGGACAAAGGATCCGTTCGCATATGGGACAGATGCATTGGTGGCCCCGTGGGACCAGTTGTCACTGGTTTATGCGTTCTCTCCCCCCAGTGCTGCGACTACCGTGGCTTCTATTCAACATCAGAGAGGAACGGAAGCCGGCCTAATAGCTCCGGCATGACCCAGATGACCTTACTGTGCAGGGATCATAAGGGTGGTAGTAGAGGACCCAGGGTCCCTTACATCTTGTCCAGACCTACTTCACAAGGGGGTATTCCATCCTGTCTTGCAAACATGGGAATTAATGGTCTGGCTGTTTTAGCCCGCATTCTTGAGGATCAGGGCTATCAGAATCAGTGGCAAATTACCTTGATTCGTACAGGAGAGCTGGCCTCCAGGACCATGTATCATAGGATCTGAAAGGCCCATGTTCCTGGTGTGAAACCAAGGGGTGGCATCCTTGGAAGTATGTCATAGGTAAAATTCTTGCCTTCCTACATTAGGAAAGGAGATGGAGCTAGCTTTAAGTTCCATCATGGATCCGATCTCGGCCTTGTCAGTATTTTCAAAGGTTGCTTGCTTCGCACTCTTTGATCCGCGCCTTTATACAAGGGGTAACGCATATAAGTCCGCCAGTTAGGTCGCCCTTGTGCTCAGGCGATTGAGTATAGTTTTAGTTACAAGGTCAGCACCTTGGGCCGATGCACCATATTTTCCTTCATCCTTCTAACAAGGGAATTGGTGTTCTTGGTTGTGGTAGCCTCCGCAAGAGAGTTTCAGTATTGGCAGCTTTCTTTGTATAGAGCCATACTTGATTATTAGGGATGAACTTCGAGTTCGAGTCAAACCCATGTTCGACTCGAACATCGCCTGTTCGGCTGCTCGCCGAATTTCAAACATTATGGGCCGTTCGTGCCAAATTCAAGTGGCGCGTCACGGCCCATAATTCACTGCAGCATCGCAGTGCATTGCTGGCTGATGATTGACCAAAGCATGCGGGTCATAGTGCATGCTTGGCCAATCAAAGCGCGCAAAAAAAAGGAGAGCCATAATTGGCCAAAGCCAGGGTGGCTTTGGCCAATTATGTCTCAAGGGGTTTAGTACACGTCCCACACTATATAAGGCCGCCTCCGTGGCGGCCTTGTGTAGTGTGTTGCGGTGGTTAAAGAGAGAGGTTAAAGAGAGAGAGAGACAGTGTCATTTATTTTGAGTTAGATAGAGCAGGCAGGCGAGTCAGTTAGCTGCAGTTACAGTGTGTAGAGGATATATATGCATCCTAGGTGTTGTATATATATTTACACACTGTATTCAGTTTAGCTAGATCCGTTCCTGTTATTCTCTATGCTGACAGGCAGGCAGGTGATTGTGCTAGCTCCAGTATTTTCACTTAGTGTACAGTGTCCTTGCACAGTGTGCACCTAAAGGTACCTCAATACAATTAGTGGTGTTCTCATACTAAAACCACAGGCAGGGAGCTGCATTAATTTCATTTAGCAGACATGGGAGTAAGTCACACATGTGCAAGTCACAAGCAAGTCTCAAGTCTTAACCTTCAAGTCTCAAGCAAGTCCCAAGTTACTGTGACGAAAAGCAAGCAAGTCAAGTCAAGTCCCTGCTAGCAAGCAAGTCAAGTCATTTATTTTGGTCAAGACACAAATCAAGTCAAAAAACTGATCTACCCCATACTGTATAAAAATAGTAGGAGGGATAACAATAAATAATATTGGTTATGTGCCCATGCCTCACTGTGCCCATGCCTCACTGTGCCCATGCTTCACTGTGCCCATGCTTCACTGTGCCCATGCTTCACTGTGCACATGCTTCACTGTGTCCATGCCTCACTGTGTCCATGCCTCACTGTGTCCATGCTTCACTGTGCCCGTGCTTCACTGTGCCCGTGTCTCACTGTGCCCGTGCCTCACTGTGCCCGTGTCTCACTGTGCCTGTGCCTCACTGTGCCCAATGCCTCACTGTGCCCGTGTCTCACTGTGCCCGTGTCTCACTGTGCCCAATGCCTCACTGTGCCCATGTCTCACTGTGCCCAATGCCTCACTGTGCCCGTGTCTCACTGTGCCCATGCTTCACTGTGCCCGTCAGTCGTGTACCTGATCGGCGGCATCCCGGCGGCCATTCCAGTATTCAAAAGTCGCGCCTCCTCCTCGTCTGTGATAGGCGGAACACTCAATTTCCCAGCATTCAGTGTTCCGCCTATCATGGACATCCGCTCATCCTCATAACACAGACGAGGATAAGAGGATGTCCGTGATAGGCTGAACACTGCCTGCTGTGAAATTGAGTGTTCCGCCTATCACAGATTAGGAGGCGCGGCTTTTGAACACTGCAATGGCCGCCGTCTGTCTGCATGACACGCTGATCAGGTAGGCAGACGGCGGCTTGCGGTTAGTGTTAGTGGTGCCAAGTCATTGCAAGTCATATAGCCCCAGGTCAAAGTCAAGTTGCAAGTCATTAGTGACAAGTCAAAGTCAAGTCGAGTCATTTATTGAATTCTGTCAAGCAAGTCGCAAGTCCCCAAACAGGTGACTCAAGTCTGACTTAAGTCAAGTCATGTGACTCAAGTCCCCCACCTCTGTCATTTAGTGTACTGTGTCCTTTGCTCAGCGTTCACCTAAAGGTACCTCAATACAATTAGTGGTGTTCTCATACTAAAACCACAGGCAGGGAGCTGCATTAATTTCATTTAGTGTACTTCTGTCCTTTGCACAGTGTGCACCTAATGCCGCGTACACACGATCGTTTTTCACGTTGTTAAAAACTCCATTTTTTAAATTGGGCATTAAAAACGATCGTGTGTAGGCTCCAGAGCATTTTTAACGACGTGAAAAATGGCCTAAAAAAATGAGAACCTGCTCTATTTTTTCACATAGTTTTTCACGTCGTGATTTTTAACGACGTGAAAAACGGTAGTGTGTATGCTTTTACGAGGGGGAAAAAACGCGCATGCTCAGAATCAAGTATGAGACGGGAGCGTTCGTTCTGGTAAAACTAGCGTTCGTAATGGAGATAGCACATTCGTCACGCTGTAACGGACTGAAAAGCACAAGGCTGAAAAGCGCGAATCGCCGCTCAACAAACTTTGCTAACATGAAGGGTGGCACCATTCGAAAGGAACTTCCCCTTTATAGTGCCGTTGTACATCACTGCGCTTTGCTCGAGCGTTTTTTTTAATGAACGTGTGTATGCAAGACAGGCTTGAGAGGAAACAAGAAAAATCACGTCGAGAAAAACGTTGTTTTTGAAAATGACATTAAAAACGATCATGTGTACGCGGCATAAAGGTACCTCAATACAATTAGTGGTGTTCTAATACTAAAACCACAGGCAGGGAGCTGCATTAATTTCATTTAGTGTACTTCTGTCCTTTGCACAGTGTGCACCTAATGCCGCGTACACACGATCGTTTTTCACGTTGTTAAAAATTAAATTTTTTAAATTGGGCATTAAAAACGATCGTATGTAGGCTCCAGAGCATTTTTAACGACGTGAAAAATGGCCTAAAAAAATGAGACCCTGCTCTATTTTTTCACGTAGTTTTTCACGTCGTGATTTTTAACGACGTGAAAAACGGTAGTGTGTATGCTTTTACGAGGGGGAAAAAAACGTGCATGCTCAGAATCAAGTATGAGACGGGAGCGTTCGTTCTGGTAAAACTAGCGTTCGTAATGGAGATAGCACATTCGTCACGCTGTAACGGACTGAAAAGCACGAGGCTGAAAAGCGCGAATTGTCGCTCAACAAACTTTACTAACATGAAGGGTGGCGCCATTTGAACGGAACTTCCCCTTTATAGTGCCGTCGTACACGTTGTACATCACTGCGCTTTGCTTGAGCGTTTTTTTTAATGAACGTGTGTATGCAAGACAGGCTTGAGAAGAAACAAGAAAAATCACGTCGAGAAAAACATTGTTTTTGAAAATGACATCAAAAACGATCATGTGTACGTGGCATAAAGGTACCTCAATACAATTAGTGCTGTTCTCATACTAAAACCACAGGCAGGGAGCTGCATTAATTTCATTTAGTGTACTGTGTCCTTTGCACAGTGTTCACCTAAAGGTACCTCAATACAATTAGTGGTGTTCTCATACTAAAACCACAAGCAGGGAGCTGCGTTAATGTCATTTAGTGTACTTCTGTCCTTTGCACAGCGTGCACCTAAAGGTACCTCAATACAATTAGTGGTGTTCTCATACTAAAACCACAGGCAGGGAGCTGCATTAATTTCATTTAGTGTACTGTGCCCCTTGCACAGCATTCACCTAAAGGTTCCTCAATACAATTAGTGGTGTTCTCATACTAAAACCACAAGCAGGGAGCTGCGTTAATGTCATTTAGTGTACTTCTGCCCTTTGCACAGTGTGCACCTAAAGGTACCTGAATACAATTGGTGGTGTTCTCAAACTAATACCACAGGCCGGGATCTGCAAGTATTTTCAGTTAGTGTACTGTCCTCTGCACAGTGTGCACCTAAAACTATCTGAAGACAATTGCTGCTTTTCTCATACTAATACCACAGCAGGCAGTTGATTGTGCTAGCTGCAGTATAATCACAATAGATGTATATATATACATCCCACCTTTGTGCAGCTACATCTCACTGCAGGCCATTAGTATGTCTGGAAGGCAAACAAGGAGAGGCAGACAGTCACGAGCCAATAAAAGAGGGCAAGCAGGCTCTGTGTCTAGAGGCAGCAGTGCTGGTCGTGGACACAGTGCATCCTCATCAGCACGTGGCCGTGGGACACGCTTGTCCTTCTTTTCGGCAGCTGGCCATGTTGAGTCGCAACATGCCCAAGACTTGGTAGAGCTGATGACCACGCCGTCCTCATCCTACTCATCCTCTCTCACCCAGGCACAGAGTACTTTGTTTGGCAAAGCAGCTGCAAAAAGCGGCCTCTTCTCTCGGCTCAATGGCATCAGTCACTCCTTCCCTAGCCCCACCATGTCCTCCTGAGGAGTCCCCCAAACTGTTTATCCACAGTGTGGGATACATGCTCCAGGAGGATGCCCAGCGTTTTGAAGGCTCCAATGATGGTACCCAGCTAAAGGAAGGCAGTAACGTGAGCCCAGAGAGAGGGGGTGCCCAACAAGGACAGCAATCTGGCAGTCATGTTCCCCCAGCTGCAGCATACTGCCAGATTTGCTCCAGAGATGAGGAGGGAGGGGATGATGAGGTCACTGACTCCACGTGGGGCCTGATAGGAGAGAGGAGGAAGAGGAGGAGGAGGAGGAGGCACATCTCCAACGAGGCAGGATGCCCTCTAGGGGCCAGCTTAAGGGCAGCCAACCGACTGCATCACACCGCAGTGTTCCGCATGTTCAGGGCACTGCTGTCTCTTGGTGTGGGCCTTTTTTGAGACGCGTGCAGCAGATCGCCCCATTGCTATCTGTAACATATGTCTGAAGCGTATCTCGCGTGGCCAAAACATGAGCCGCTTGGGCACCACGTGCTTGACCAGACATATGTCGACCTGCCATGCAGTCCACTGGCAAGCATACAAAAAAGACCCACACCAAAGAACAAAGCGGACCTCTCCTTGCTCCTCATCAGCTGGGAGCTCCAACCCCACTATACCTTCAGTCCTCTCTGAAACCTGTACTGAGAGGAATGAAGGTGTAGAATTAGGTGTGTCACAGCCAAGAATTTGCGGGCAATCTGCTATCGGTACACCAACGTCAGATTGTACCAGGCAAATTTCCCTGCTCCAGCTGCTGCACCGCCGAAAGAAGTTCGCTCCTAGCCATCCACATGCCCAGCGGTTGAATGCTAGCTTGGCTAAATTGCTAGCACTTCAACTGCTGCCTTTTCAGTTGGTAGACTCTGCCCCCTTCTGGCTCTCTACCGGCATGTGGAAGGCAATGTCTTGGCCTCGCTGGACAGGGCGGTCAGCGGTAAGGTGCATATTACTGCTGACTCATGGTCCAGCAGGAATGGACATGGACATTACCTATCTTTCACGGCACATTGGGTGACTCTGCTGGAAGCTGGGAAGGATGCAGGACAAGGTGCAGTAGTGATGGAGGTTGTTCTGCCACCACGCCTCCAAAATGCTACTACTGGTGATTCTGACACACCTCTCTCCTCCACCCCCTCCTCTTCTTCTTCCTCTATGGCCTTTTCCTGTGCTTTGTCTTCGGAACCAGCGGCGCTCCGTAGGCGTTCAAGGGGCTACGCAAGTGCGCAGGCAAAAAGATGCCATGCGGTGCTTGGGGGACAGGAGCCACACTGGGCAGAGTTTCTGTCAGCTCTGCAGGGGCAGGCTCAGAGGTGGTTGACGCCACGCCAGCTTAAGCCAGGAAAGGTGGTTTGCGACAGTGGCACCAACATCCTCTCCGCCCTCTGACAGGAAAAACTGACCCATGTGCCCTGTTTTGCTCACGTTCTTAACTTGATGGTGCAGCGGTTCTTGGGCAGGTACCCCAGATTACAGGAGGTTCTGAAGCAGGCCAGGAAACTCTGTATGCATTTCCACTGGTCATATAATGGCAGTACTCGGCTGGCTGACCTCCAAAAGGAATACAACCTGCCCAAGAACCGCCTAATCTGTGACATGCCCACCAGGTGGAACTCTACGTTGGCCATGCTGCAGTGGCTGCACACACAGCAGAAGGCCATCAATGAGTATCTGTTGCAATATGGCACCAGGATAGGGTCAGGGGAGCTTGTATTTTTTCCCCACGCTAGTGGGCCATGATCAGGGATGCATGCACTGTCCTGTCACCATTTGAGGAGGCCACGAGGATGGTGAGCAGTGACAGTGCATGCATCAGTGACACTGTGTCCACTTGTTGGAGCACACACTGCGTGGAATAATGGACAGGGCACTTGAGGCAGAACAGAGGGAGGAAGAGGAGGACTTCCTTACCTCTCAAGGCCCCCTTTATCCAGACAGTGTTCCTTCTGGCCTGCCTATCACACAGGAAGAGGAAGAGGAGGAGGATTGTGTCAGCATGGAGGTGGAGCCTAGCACTCAGCATCAGCAGCAGTCTTCAAGGGATCAATTACAGTCCCAAGAAACACATGGACTTGTATGTGGCTATGAGGAGGTGGCTGCGGATCATGTCGTCCTCAGTGACCCAGAGGACTCCGCACCAAATGCCTCAGCAAACCTACGCTGCATGGCCTCCCTGATCCTGCAAAGCCTGCGGAAGGATCCCCGTATTCGTGCTATGAAGGAGAGGGGTCATTACTGGCTGGCAACCCTCCTTGATCCACGTTACAAGGGTAAGGTTGCGGAAAATAGGATTTTTATAACAGCTTACCTGTAAAATCCTTTTCTTGGAGTACATCACGGGACACAGAGCGACATAGTCATTACTAATGGGTTATATAGTTACCGTCAGGTGCTGGCACTGGCAACTTCTAAAACCGGAAGTACCCTCCCCTATATAAGCCCCTCCCATCCGGGAGCACCTCAGTTTTGTAGCAAAGCAATAAGTGTCCCCAAAGAGGGGCGGGAGCTCTGTGTCCCGTGATGTACTCCAAGAAAAGGATTTTACAGGTAAGCTGTTATAAAAATCCTATTTTCTTTCTCGTACATCACGGGACACAGAGCGACATAGTCATTACTAATGGGATGTCCTAAAGCAATGCCAAATGAGGGGGGGGATACACCATATATAAGCTGAGCGCTATCAGACATGAGGATCTTTTGCGGCCTGCAACACACTGCGCCCAAAGGCGACATCCTCCTGACTTCTAACGTCCACCTGGTAGGACCTAGTAAACGTGTGTACCGAAGACCATGTTGCGGCCTTACAGATTTGAGCCAGGGAGGCCTGGTGATGCACTGCCCATGAAGTTCCAACTGCTCTCGTGGAGTGCGCTCTAACTTTGAACGGAGGTGGTCTCCTTCTCAAGCCATAAGCTTGCATAATGACCTGTCGAATCCACTTGGCTAAAGTAGACTTTGACGCTGCCTGACCCTTTCTGGGGCCTTCCGGCAGAATAAACAAAGTATCCGTTCTGCGAATCTGAGCAGTGGCTTTTAGATAAGCTTTAACTGCTCTTACTACATCCAAAGAATGCAATAACTTTTCCTCTACCGAAGTAGGTTTGGGGAAAAAAGAAGGAAGAACCACATCTTGGTTCAAATGAAACCTCGATACCACCTTAGGAAGAAAGGCTGGATGAGGACGTATCACTACTCTGTCCTTATGGATAACCAGATATGGCTCCTTACAGGACATAGCTGCTAATTCCGATACTCTTTTAGCCGAACAAATGGCTACTAGAAAAATCAATTTCCTGGTGAGAAGCACCAAGGAAATATGCTGTAATGGTTCAAATGGTTGTTTCTGTAGAACCGACAGAACCAAGTTTAGATCCCATGGACATATGGGAATATTAACCGGAGGCCTAATACGCATCACTCCTTGTATAAAGGCTTTGACTAGTGAATGCGAAGCCAAGGGCCTTTGAAAAAATATTGACAAGGCCGAAATCTGACCCTTGATAGTACTCAAGGCAAGCTTCCTATCTACAGCCCACTGTAGGAAGTCCAGAATCCTACCTATTACGTACTTATGTGGATGCCATTTCTTGGCCTCACACCACGCGATGTACGCCTTCCAGATTCTATAGTAGATCTGCCTGGATACCGGCTTCCTGGCATTGATCATGGTAGATACCACAGCATTAGAGAGCCCTCTCTTTTTTAGAATGTGGGCTTCAATAGCCAGGCCGTCAAACCTAGGGCTGGTAAGGAAGGGTGGTATATCGGTCCTTGCGAAAGCCGGACGACGTGGGAGAGTCCAAGGACTCCCCACTGAAATTTTACAATCTCCGCGTACCACGCTCTTCGGGGCCACGCTGGAGCCACCGGAATCACTGGTTTCTTTTCTACCCTGATTCTGCGGAGTAATCGAGGTAACCATTGGCGGTGTGAATGCATATATCAGCTTGAACTGATCCCAAGGGAACACTAGGGCATCCGAGCCGCAAGCTAGGGGATCCCTTGTCCGAGAGACAAACCTGTCCCCCTTTGCGTTGAATCTGGATGCTAGAAGATCTACATCCGATGTTCCCCACCGCTGACATATTGTCCAGAAAACCTCGGGGTGAAGGGACCCTTCCTCTGGGCCTAATTGCTGGCGACTTAGAAAGTCCGCCTTCCAATTCTCCACTCCTGGAATGAATACCGCAGATATGGCTGGGACATATCTTTCTGCCCATCTCAGGATGTAATTTACTTCCCTTTGGGCTGCACGACTCCTGGTGCCCCCCTGACGATTGATATATGCCACTGCTGTGGCATTGTCTGACTGAACTCTGACAGGGGACCCTTGGAGTTTGGATGTCCATGCTACTAGGGCATACCGGGCTGCTCGTATCTCTAAGAGATTGATGGGCAGGGCCTTTTCCGCATCCGACCATCTGCCCTGGAGAGACCATTGCTCCAGTACTGCTCCCCAGCCTAAAAGGCTGGCATCTGTAGTGACCACCTTCCAAGAAATCGGACTGAAGGATTTCCCTCTTTCCAGATTCCGGGGAACCAACCACCAACGGAGGCTTCTGCGAACGGAAGGGGACAAGGACATTGGTACGTCCAGAGCCTGAACTTTTTTGTTCCAGGCTGACAGTATGGCCCTTTGCAACTTCCTTGAATGGAATTGACCGTAGGGTACTGCTTCGAATGATGCCACCATTTTTCCCAGCAGCCTCATGCACAGGCGTATGGATGGCTGTCTTTTTGAACCCACTAAGTGGATCAAATCTCTCAAAGACGACCCCTTTTCTCGAGGCAAGAAAATTTTTCTCTGGTCTGAATCCAGCCTTAGCCCCAAGTATTCCAGACTTTTGACTGGTTTTAGGGCTGACTTGTCTCGGTTGGATTAATCCAACCGTGATATTCCAGATACTTGATTGTCTCGTGAACAACCACTTCTAGTTTTTCCACTGAGTGGTCTATCAGCAACAAGTCGTCTAGATATGCCATTATCGTTACACCTCGTGTTCTTAGATTGGCCAATAATGGGGCCAGAATTTTTGTGAACACTCTTGGTGCTGTGGCCAGACCGAAGGGTAAGGCTCTGAACTGAAAATGGCGCCCTTCTATCGCAAAGCGTAGAAATTTTTGGTGGGCTGGAAAGATGGGGATGTGCAAATACGCATCTTTGATGTCGATCGAGGCTAACCATTCCTCCCCTTGTAGGGCAGTGGCTACCGATCGGATCGACTCCATCCGGAAAGTCCTGATATGTAGGAATTTGTTTAGCCCTTTTAGATTTAATATGGGCCTCACGTCCCCGTTTGGCTTCGGAACTGTAAAGAGGTTTGAGTAAAACCCGAACCCCCATTCTTCCAGGGGGACCTCTATAATTACTGCTTGAAGCAATAATTGTTCCAGTGCCAACAGGAGGGATCCTCTCTTCTGGGGATCCCTTGGCACGTTCGACCTTATAAAGCGGGAAGGAGGGGAGTTTTTTAACTCCAATTTGTATCCCAGATTTACTGCGGAGAGCACCCATCTGTCTCGGATCGTGTCCCGCCAGGTTTCTGTGAACAACTGAAGTCTTCCCCCCACCCGATTGGGTGGGGGCAACCCTTCATGCATTTGACTTTGGGGGAGGTTTTGTACCTCTCCTGCTCCAGGGCTTCTTGTTACCCTGCAACTGTCCCTGATTTTTACCTCCGGGATTTGACCGGGGAGGCCGTCGGAACTGTTTCACAGCCGATGTCCTAGGGACTGGAGAAGCCGGCCTCTTAAAAGAGGGACCTCTAACTCTATTTTTGACCGGCAAGAGTGTACTTTTACCGCTGGAAATTCTCTGGATATACTTGTCCAGGTCTTCCCCGAATAAGCGCTCCCCATGAAATGGGAAGCTGACCAGCAATTTTTTACAGGGAGCTTCAGCAGACCAGTTTTTGACCCATAGAAGCCTGCGCATATGTACTACAGACAGCGTAAGGCGGGAGGCCTGATGGATTGAATCCTTTATAGCGTCCACCGCAAAGCATAAGGCTCTAGGTAGATCAGCTAGAGCAAGAGCCTGCTGATCTGGCACGTCCCTTAAGACCTGTTTCAACTGATCCTTCACTGCTTGGCAGACCCCTATAGCTGCCACTGCTGGTTGTGTCACCAATCCTGCTGTAGAAAAAGCAGATTTCAATAAGGACTCCAATTTTTTATCTATTGGGTCCTTGAACATTTGGACATTTTCCACCGGACATGTCAGTGATTTATTCACACAAGAGATGGCTGCGTCCACTGTAGGGACCTTCCATTTTCTGACGAACTTATCCTCCATAGGATAGACCACCGGAAATCTCTTGGGGGGAGTAAATATTTTGTCAGGATGCTCCCAATCCTGGTAAATGAGCCCCTCCAGTAAAGGATGGATCGGAAAAGAACAAACAGTCTGGGGAGCTTTTAGCGACCCCAACGAGGAGACAGAAGAGGAGGATGGCTCCGCAAGTGGCATTTTAAATGCTGATCGGACCATATTAGTCAGGGACTGCACCCATAACCTCTCAGCATGTGATGCTGAGAACGGCTCCTCCACTGTTGATTCCTCTACAACTGAATCAACCTCATCCTGATCCCCCTCAGGTAGGTCGTTCTCTGTATGGGACTGTTGCTCTGTTAACAGGCACTCTGAGGGAGGAGACGGAGATCGAGCGCTTTTCTCCTGTGACAGGGAAGCAGCAATTAGTGCTGACAATCTCTCTTCCAGCCCTCCCAGAGCTGAGGAAAAAACCTCCTCTGTTACATACACAGGAGCAGGTGAACTGGGGACAGCCACAGTACCAGGTACTCCTGGGGGTGCCCTACGGTCACTAACCTCTGATTCTTCAGGGGAGACTGGTGCAGCCAAAGCATGCCCAAGATCCTCAGAGCCCGATGGAGACCCCCTATTCCTCCTGGAATTTCTAGTCCCGGAGTTTTTAGACGGCATATTCCTAAGCCACAAAGCTGAGGTATTCCAGCCGAAAATACACCAGTTACTGATAATAGTCTAGCATAAATGCTGCTATAATAAACAGTTGGTGTTTACTAATGTGCCTTTCTAGGGGATGCCTGTATCAACCGCTTGCTGTATGCCTTTAAATGTTGGCAGCTCTGTCTCTGTACTTCATAGCCAGCTTACTGCAATAATGTGGCTTTTTAAAAACCTGCTGGGACGCCCGCACATGCGCAGAAGCGCTGCGGCGCGCACAGAGCGTCATCCCCCAGGCCCCGCCCCTTTTTCCGGCCACCTCTATATATAGAGGCGCGTGCACGCGCACGCGCGCGGCCACGTGCGCCTCGGCGCTAATTTTCAAACATGGAAACCAGGGACAGGAGCCAGGGCCCCCTTTGCCGCAGGCCGGGGGATAGACGAACACTGCAACATGGCAGAGGAAACAGTTTCCTGTAGGAGAACTCACCAGCTGCCTGGACTTTGCTCTCTGAGAAGAAACTAGTCCATATGACAAGAAAAACATTCCACAGCGGCCTCTAGTGGACAAACACAGGTACCGCAGTTTAATATACTAAACATATATAAAAAAACATTCTTTTTTTTTTTTTTTTTTTCTTGACCACCATTAAAAATTATTACATTTTTTTTAGTAGTTACAGGCATGCACAGATATTAGCGGGAATACCGTTAGGTAACAGACAGAAAGACAAATTAGGCTTGGGGGTCCCCCAATAGAACCAAGTTCCTGGGGGCCCCCACTTACCTGTTCCCCGCCGCAGGACTTTGTTTGGTCCACAAAAGCCCAAACTTCACCTATCACGGCAGGCATTGTAATCAAACCTTCAGGGACCGGGTTCCCAAGGATTCCACTCCCCTGGACCTGTATAGCACCCTGCACAGAAAACATCTTGGTCGTGGGTATGACCAGAGCTCTGGATCCCAGGGTCCAGCTCTCCTAAGAGAAGCATTACAGGCAGAACCTTGCTCTTCTCTGCAAGGCCCGGGTACCGACCGTTTAGCTATGAAGCTTTTTTGGTCGGATCCGGAATAGCTTACTGAGGCCCAAAAGAACCTGTACGCAAGCTCAGTGAAAAACACATGTTTCTTCTTGGCCAACACCTTAGACACTGGCAAAAAACTGAGGTGCTCCCGGATGGGAGGGGCTTATATAGGGGAGGGTACTTCCGGTTTTGGAAGTTGCCAGTGCCAGCACCTGACGGTAACTATATAACCCATTAGTAATGACTATGTCGCTCTGTGTCCCGTGATGTACGAGAAAGAAATTATCGTGGCGTCGCAGAGGGAGCAGAGGATGAAACATCTTCGGGAGGCCTTGCAGAAAGGTCTGTGCAACACGTTCCCAGAGACTGGGAGGTTAAAAATTCCTGGTCCTGGACAACGTGTTGCTGAGGCTTCGGCCAGTCAAAGAAGGAGCGGTGGAAAAGGTGGCCGTCTGACCGATGCGTTCAGATAATTTTTTAGTCCGCAGCCCCAAAGTATGATTGGTTCCAGCAACTATCGCCAGCGTCTGTTTTACATGGTGCAGGAATACCTAGGGGCAAGATCAGACTTGGACACCTTTCCCACCAAAAATCCTCTGGGTTACTTGGTCTTGAGGATGGATCACTGGCCAGAGCTTGCACAGTATGCAATTGAGCTACTGGCCTGTCCTGCATCCAGCGTTCTTTCGGAATGCACATTTAGTGCTGCTGGAGGCTTTGTAACCGATCACAGGGTGCGCCTGTCCACCGACTCGGTCGATCGACTGACCTTCATGAAAATGAATCAGTCTTGGATCACCACCAGCTACCAAGAACCTGATGCTGATGTAACAGAATAATTTTCTTTGAAATGTCAGATCCCTTCAAGACTGCCTACGCTGATGCAGAGTGACTATCCTGTTATGCTGAGTGATTATCCTTTTCCTCCTCAATGATCATGCTGATAGCATGTAAGAACATTTTTGTTTCTGGGCACCGCCACAGTGGCTAAGGCCCAATTTTTCAGCCCCTGTTTAACAGGGGCGTGTTATTACAATTTTTGATGCAATACTTTGCAGCAGGGCTCATTGCTGCGCTCCAAGTACAGTATCTGGGAGGGTTTGCTTTGTTGTGGCACCAGCACCAGTGTCTAAGGCCCAATTTTTCTGCCCCTGTTTAACGGGGCGCGTAATTACAATTTTTGATGCAATACTTTGCAGCATGGCTCATTCCTGTGCTCCAACTAGAGTATCTGTGAAGGGTTGCAGTGTTGTGGCACCAGTGCCTAAGGCACAATTTTTATGCCCCTGTTCAACAGGGGCATGTAATTACAATTCTTGATCTAATATTTCACAGCTGGGCCATTCCTGCGCCCACCAAGAGTAACTGTGAGGACTTACAGTGTTGTGGCACCAGCACCACCACCAAAGGCCCAATTTTTCCTACCACTGTTCAACAATGGCATGAAATTCTTGATATAATGGTTCACAGCAGGGCGTTCCAGCGCCCACCAAGAGTAACTGTGAAGGCTTACAGTGTTGTGGCAACACCAACACCTAAGGGCCAAATTTCTGCAGAGTATATACGGCAGGCCCCTACTTTCAAACATCCATCTTACAAACGACTCCTACTTGCAAACGGAATGAGACAACAGGAAGTGAGAGGAAATCTACCCCTAGGAAGGGAAATTCTCTCCTGTAAGAATTATTATGGGAAAAATGTGTCTTCTCTCCACTGATGCTTTATCATTATCACCAATCCTTGTTTCAATAAAAAAAACAAATTTTCCAAAAACATTTGTCATTGGGACGGAAAGTGAGGTGAAATGTTCTGAACAGGTGCACAGATAGCAAAACAAATGTTACAGGGGTAATAACCCATCCCTATATTTTCCAAAAAGCTTAAAAATAGATTTTTGGGCTGGAGCTACACTTTAAAAATGTACCAGTTCAAAATGACAAAAAGATTCTACGTAACAACAAACCTACAGTCCCTGTCTTGTTTGCACCACCTGTATACTGCTGTTCAGAGTATATAGGGCCTGGGGGCCCCACGCCTTTCCTTTTTTTAATTTGGGTGCGGGGTTCCCCTTAATATCCATACAAGACCCAAAGGGGATGGTAATGGGCTGGGGGGGGGTACCCATGCCATTTTCTCAATGATTTTCATCCATGTTGCCGAGACCAGACATTACATTAAAGCCGCAAGCAGTTTTAAATGACTTTTTTTCCTTTAGAAATGTCATTTTGTGCAGGGACAGTTCTAAAGACAGGAAACACATGCCACTTCACAGGCATACTATAGACACCCCCCAGGTATGATATTTAAAGGAATATTTCACTTTTTTTTCACTTTAAACATCATTAAAATCACTGCTCCCGAAAAAACTGCAGTTTTTACAACTTTTTTTTTGCATTGATACATGTCCCCTGGGGCAGGACCCGGGTCCCCAAACCCTTTTTAGGACAATAACTTACATATTAGTCTTCATAATTAGCACTTTTGAACGCTCGAGTCCCATAGACTTTAATAGGGTTCTAAAGTTTGCGCGAACTTTCGGTCCGTTCGCAGGGGGTGTTCGGCTCATCCCTATTTATTATTCTTAAGGAAAGGGTGATGTTAAATCCTCACCCAGCCTTATTTCCTAGAAGGATCTAGTTTTCATTTGAATCCAGATATTTCTTGCCTTCTTTTTTTCCAGAACCTTGTTCTGCGGAAGGAAAAGTTATTGCTTTTCTCTTAATATAGATGAGAGCAGTTAAAAATCTATCTGAAGGTTTCAGATATAGGAAACTGACGTTTTGTTGTGCTGCCAGAAGAACCTAGAAATGGGCAGGCAGTGTTCAAATCAGCTTTTTAAAATGGTTACACTCTCTCGTTAGAGTGAGAACAGTCAAGGCCTATCTGAAGCGGCTGCTCAGATACGGAAAACTGATGTTGTTGCGCTACCAGGAGGCCCCTGTTTTCAATGTTGATTCATCAGGTTATTATTCAGGCTTGTGGTTTAAAGAGAGGGTTTTCCCCTGTTTCTTTTAGAGTGCACCCTACAGGATAGTAAGCGTTATCTCCCTCCCCTCAGTAGGCATTGCTTTGGGACGTCTCACTTAGTAATTACTAGACTCTGTGTCCCGTGATGTACGATAAAGAAAATAGGATTTTTATAACAGCTTACCTGTAAAATCCTTTTCTTGGAGTACATCACTGGAAACAGAGCTCCCACCCCTCTTGTTTGGGGATATTGAGACATTATTGCTTCGCTACAAAAACTGAGGTGCTCCCAGTATGGGAGGGGTTATATAGGGAGGAAACTTCCTGTCTAATTGATTACACCAGTGTCCAGCACCTGAAGGTGGAATATAACCCACTAGTAATGACTCTGTGTCCCGTGATTTACTCCAAAAAAAGGATTTTACAGGTAAGCTGTTATAAAAATCCTATTATTTCTACACCCCCTACAACTGCAAGTGTAAATGAGCCCTAATACATTTGTTTTCTCTAAATAATGTCCAAGGGTGTAACGCTCACCTTAACCACTTAACGACCGCTCACTGTATATATACGTCGGCAGAATGGCACCGACAGGCACAATCACGTAGAGTGTACGTGATTGCCTTTGTATAGTTGGGGGGTCCAATCGGACCCCCCTTCTGTACAGTGAGCGGTGGCTAAGTGTCCGGGAGCGTTCCGGGATGAGGGGGCAGCCATTCGTTTCTGGCCACCCCCTCGCGATCGCTCCCGGCGAATGGAAATGCCCCCTCTGTCTGTGTCAGACAGAGGGAGCAGGAGGAAGTGATGTCATCTCTGGTGCGGCGCTCACATATACCGAGCGCCGTACAAGAGAAGATATCAGGTCAGTGCACACAACACTACACTGACACCAGGACACATAGGGACATAAATCGCACCCCCAGGCCCCCCCCAGACACCCCAGATCACCCCCAGATCACCCCCCCAGCCCCCAGTCACAGTGTCACTGATTGCAGTGACCATTTATTTAGTGATCACTGCAATCAGTGACATTTGTGACTGTAAAAGTGTCACCAAAGTTTAGTCTTAGGTCCAGTGTAGCCCCCTAACCCCCCCTAATAAAGGTTTAACCCCCTGATCACCCCCCAGATAACCCTTTCACCGCCTATCACCACTGTCGCTTAGCGATCATTTTTCTGATCGCTGTCTTAGTGTCAGTGATGCCGATCGGCAGCCAGTAATTTTTTTTAGGTTCGCCGCAGGTTTTTATAGCGTCAGGTACCCCAATATATTATCTAATAAAGGTTTAACCCCCTTGATCGCCCCCCAGGTAACCCTTTCACCCCCTATCACCACTGTCACTAAGCGATCGTTTTTCTAAACGCTGTCTTAGTGTCTGTGATGCAGATCGGTAGCCGGTAATTTTTTTTAGGTTCGCCGCAGGTTTTTATAGCGTCAGGTACCCCAATATATTATCTAATAAAGGTTTAACCCCCTTGATCGCCCCCCAGGTAACCCTTTCACCCCCTATCACCACTGTCGCTAAGCAATTGTTTTTCTAAACGCTGTCTTAGTGTCGGTGATGCAGATCGTAGCCAGTAATTTTTTTTAGGTTCGCCGCATGTTTTTATAGCGTCAGGTACCCCAATATATTATCTAATAAAGGTTTAACCCCCTTGATCGCCCCCCCAGGTAACCCTTTCACCCCCATCACCACTGTCGCTAAGCAATCGTTTTTCTAAACGCTGTCTTAGTGTCGGTGATGCAGATCGGTAGCTGGTAATTTTTTTTAGGTTCGCCGCAGGTTTTTATAGCGTCAGGTACCCCCATATATTATCTAATAAAGGTTTTAACCCCCTGATTGCCCCTAGTTAACCCTTTCACCAGTGATCACCATATAAGTGTTACGGGTGACGCTGGTTAGTTAGTTTGCTTTTTATAGTGTCAGGGCACCCGCCGTGTTTATAACCCAATAAAGGTTTAACCCCCTGATCGCCCGGCGGGTGATATCAATTAGGTTTTAGCGCCAGAGAGGGTCTGCGTCACACCCCAGGCAGCGTCAGGTTAGTGCCAGTAACGCTAACACCCACGCGTGAAGCATACACCCCCCTTAGTGGTATAGTATCTGAACAGATCAATATCTGATCTGATCTATACTAGCGTCCCCAGCAGTTTAGGGTTCCCAAAAACGCAGTGTTAGCGGGATCAGCCCAGATACCTGCTGGCACCTGCGTTTTGCCCCTCCGTCCAGCCCAGGCCACCCAAGTGCAGTATCGATCGATCACTGTCACTTACAAAACAAAAACACACATAACTGCAGCGTTCGCAGAGACAGGCCTGATCCCTGCGACTCCAGTGCTGTAGGAGGTGATTTCACCACCACAGTTAAAAAAAAAAAGCAAATATGCCGAAGCATTGGGGAAGCAGGGGCGGAGGAGCGATTTTGCTCCTAATGCCGCGTACATACGGTCGAAATTCCGACGGAGGCTTGCCCGTGGAAAAGTCCGACCATGTGTGTGCGGCATAACTTTTTTGCGGGAGGATGCCCCCATGCTTCGGCATATATAAATGGTGCGTGTATGCCCATCATTGGAAGTGGGTGGATGAAGGGCGGTATTCTAATGGTGGGCATACCCACCGATCAATCTCTTTTTTCATTCAGCCAATTGGCTGCATGAAAAAAAAAGATTACAATACATGTCCAACAAGGACCAGCAACATACTGGTATGTTGCTGGACTTTGAATGTTTATACCAGAATGATGCCTGCGGGGTTAGGTATCATCTTGGTATCATTCTTTTCAGCCTGCGGCCGGCTTTCATGTAAAAGCAATCCTAGCGGCTAATTAGCCTCTGGACTGCTTTTACAAGCAGTGGGAGGGAATGCCCCCCCGGATATAAAAAGCGCCATTGGGAAATTGGGAAAGCATTTTATCACACCGATCTTGGTGTGGTCAGATGCTTTGAGGGCAGAGGAAAAATCTAGGGTCTAGAAGACCCCAGTTTTTTCAAAAAAAGAGTACCTGTCACTACCTATTGCTATCATAGGGGATATTTAAATTCCCTGAGATAACAATAAAAATGATAAAAAAAAAAATACTTGGAAGGAACAATTTAAAAATAAAATAAAAAAGCAAAATTAATAATAAAAAAAAAAAGAAAAAAAAAAAAGCACCCCTGTCCTGCCCTGCTCTTGCCCAATGGCGAACGCAAGCGTCGGTCTGGCGTCATATGTAAACAGCAATTGCACCATGCATGTGAGGTATCACCGCGAAGGTCAGATCGAGGGCAATCATTTTAGCAGTAGACCTCCTCTGTAAATCTACTGGGGTAACCTGTAAAGGCTTTTAAAGGCTTTTAAAAATGTATGTAGTTTGTCGCCAATGCGCGTTTGTGCGAAATTTTAAAGCATGTCGTGTTTGGTATCTATGTACTCGGCCTAAGATCATCTTTTTTATTTCATCAAACATTTGGGCAATATAGTGTGTTTTAGTGCATTAAAATTTAAAAAAGTGTATTTATTAACCCAAAAAATGCGTTTGAAAAATCGCTGCGCAAATACTGTGTAGAAAAAAAAATGCAACACCCACCATTTTAATCTGTAGGGCCTTTGCTTTAAAAATATATATAATGTTTGGGGGTTCAACATAATTTTCTTGCAAAAAAAAAAATGTTTTCATGTAAACAAAAAGTGTCAAAAAGGGCTTTGTCTTCAAGTGGTTAGAAGAGTGGATGTAAGCTTCCTAATGTTGTGTATAAAATGCCAGAACAGTTCAAAACCCCCCCAAATGACCTCATTTTGGAAAGTAGACACCCCAAGCTATATACTGAGAGGCATGTCGAGTCCATGGAATATTTTATATGTTGACACAAGTTGCGGAAAAACGCCAATTTTTTTTTTTTTTTGCACAAAGTTGTCACTAAATGATATATTGCTCAAACATGCCATGAGCATATGTGGAATTACACCCCAAAATACATTCTGTTGCTTCTCCTGAGTACGGGGATACCACATGTGTGAGACTTTTTGGGAGCCTAGCCACGTACGGGACACCAAAAACCAATCACCGCCTTCAGGCTTTCTAAGGGTGTAAATTTTTGATTTCACTTCTCACTGCCTATCACAGTTTCGGAGGCCATGGAATGCCCAGATAGCACAAACCCCCCCAAATGACCCCATTTTGGAAAGTAGACACCCCAAGCTATTTGCTGAGAGGTATTGTGAGTATTTTGCAGATCTCGCTTTTTGTCACAAAGTTTTGAAAATTGAAAAAAAAAAAATATATATATATATATATTTTCTTTCTTCATTTTCAAAAACAAATGAGAGCTGTAAAATACTCGCCATTCCTCTCGGCAAATAGCTTGGGGTGTCTATATTCCAAAATGGGGTCATTTGGGGGGGTTTTGTGCGATTTTGGCATTTTATGGCCTTCGAAACTGTGATAGGTAGTGAGGAGTGAAATCAAAAATTTGTGCCTAGAAATCCTGAAGGCGGTGCTTGGTTTTCGGGGTTCCGTACGCGGCTAGACTCCTAAAAAGTCCCACACATATGGTATCCCCGTACTCAGGAGAAGCAGAAAAATGTATTTTGGGGTGTAATTCCACATATAACCATGGCATGTGTGAGCAATATATCATTTAGTGACAACTTTTTGTAATTTTTTTTTTTTTGTCATTATTCAATCACTTGGGACAAAAAAAAATATATTCAATGGGCTCAACAGGCCTCTCAGCAATTTCCTTGGGGTGTCTACTTTCTAAAATGGGGTCATTTGGGGGGGGTTTTGTGCTATTTTGGCATTTTATGGCCTTCGAAACTGTGATACGTAGTGAGGAGTGAAATCAAAAATTTGCGCCCTTAGAAATCCTGAAGGCGGTGCTTGGATTCCGGGGTCCCGTACGCGGCTAGGCTCCCAAAAAGTCCCACACATGTGGTATCCCCGTACTCAGGAGAAGCAGCAAAATGTATTTTGGGGTGAAATTCCACATATAACCATGGCATGTGTGAGCAATATATCATTTAGTGACAACTTTTTGTAATTTTTTTTTATTTTTTTTAGTCATTATTCAATCACTTGGGACAAAAAAATAAAAAATTCAATGGGCTCAACATGCCTCTCAGCAATTTCCTTGGGGTGTCTACTTTCCAAAATGGGGTCATTTGGGGGGGGTTTGTACTGTCCTGTCATTTTAGCACCTCAAGAAATGAGATAGGCAGTCATAAATTTAAAGCTGTGTAAATTTCAGAAAATGTACCCTAGTTTGTAAACTCTATAACTTTTGCGCAAACCAATAAATATACACTTATTGACATTTTTATTACTAAAAACATGTGGCTGAATACATTTTGGCCTAAATGTATGACTACAATTGAGTTTATTCGATTTTTCTTATAACAAAAAGTAGAAAATATCATTTTTTTTCAAAATGTTCGGTCTTTTTCCGTTTATATCGCAAAAAATAAAAATCGCAGAGGCAATCAAATACCATTAAAAGAAAGCTCTATTTGTGGGAAGAAAAGGACGCAAATTTCGTTTGGGTACAACATTGCATGTCCGCACAATTTACAGTTAAAGCAGCGCAGTGCAAAATTCTGAATTCACCTCCGGTCCTCTAGCTACCAAATGGTCCGGGGCTTAAGTGGTTAAAGTTACTAATTATAACTGAGAGAACACATCACGTGGCCACATTTTTATTGTGCCTACGGTTAAAAAATTATTACTACAGCATTATGTGTGCAAAAGGAAAGAATTTATAAAAATCACATCACATATCGGGGTCATGGCATATGTTATTGCTTTCAAACACCATTAGTTTCAAATTTCCACATTCAGGCATCATTATCTGTGTGCTCACTTATATACACATTTCGCCAATCTTGAAATCATGAAAATACCACATTTTGGACATGACGTTCTTAGTAAATAAATACTTATTTACTATGACTGCCAGCTACATTTTGTGGCCATAATGCAGTATTTTCCTGATTCACTTCTTTGTGACATTCAACCTGGAGAGAAAATAGCTTAGTAACGTTCAATTTTGCATGCAATTTTGCAGGATGAATAACTCTGCACATTTTTGTATAAATTCCCCCCTATAGTGTAGCTTTATTTGTAGAGGTATATACCTCAGACCAGTCACCCTAATGAGGGACTTTTCAGGAGTCAGTTCACTTTTTCAGAAAAAATTGAGATGTAAACTAACACTGTACACTCTCCCTACCCCAACCCCCCTCGGTCCCTGCTGTACTTACTTCCATGTGTGATGAACTGTCAGTGTCCATGCAGCTGGTGTGGTGGTCAGGGGATGTGAAATCACTGCTCTTCTTCCTCTTCTTTCTGGGTGGCTTCCAGGATGGATCAGAGGCAAGCAGTGCTCTGTGTTGCCACTTGTAGGTGGTGCAGTGTGGTGCAGCAGGTTATAACACACTCAGTCCCAGTGCAATGAATTAACTTGTATTGAAGTAATGCAGAGACAGTTCACAAATAACCAGGTGGTAAGACAGCCCAACCAGGAACACTTAAGCCCTGTACACACGATCGGATATCCTATGGATTCTAATCCGATGTTTTTTTTCCATCGGAAATCCGATGAAACTGTCTTCCATCAGTCTTGCCCACACACCATCAGTCAAAAAACCGACCGTTTCAAACGCAGTGACGTAAAACACTCCGATGAGCCGAGAAAAAAGAAGTTCAATGCTTCTGAGCATGTGTTGACTTGATTCTGAGCATGCGTGGGTTTTTTATCAGATGGAGTTCCCCACAGACGATAGTAATTTGCTATCGGTTTTTTAACCATCGGATAAATTTAAAACATGTTCTATTTTTACACACCGATGGAAAAAAGACCGATGGGACCCATACACGATCGGTTTGGATGGACTGTTTTCATCGGTAAAACCTATTGTGTGTACACGGCTTTACAGTTCCAACAGCATGTGGTGTGCAGAATGCAGCTGAACTGACAGCATCTGTAGAGAGGGGAAGAATGCAGCCTAGCCATCTTGTGCCCAATCAGGCAGGTGTTCAGTGAAGTTGCGAGCCCTACACTTTCCGTCTTCGTCAGGAACTTTTCCCTGCCACTAGTTCTATCCCTACCAGGTGGGGTACCTGTCCCTATTCTACCAGCTTGCAAATGCACATAAAACCTTATTTTGGACCTTTAACTAGGGTCTGCCTAACCCAAAATGGCTGCTAGGGTCACATGGGATGGCAGCATGCAATGGGATTCTTCTCCAGTTACCCGGGAAGCCATAGAGGAACTATGTTCCTATTGACTTTCTCTCAAACTGCAGCACCTCTGCGGAAGAGCACCACCTGCAGTGGACAAAGTAGACTGCACCTGCCTACTCGATGACCAATCAGAATCACTCTGATCTGTCTCAGAAGCACTGCTGAAATAAGAGGGAGAAGAGTGACAGAGAAATTAGCTCATCAGTCTGTGACTGGACAGGGCAAGGATAAACAGCAATCTGGGAAAGGGACAAGAACTTCAGGTGTTACTGAACTGCAGCAAAGAAAAATCAGTACTCCTGCCTGGTCAGGGCTGTGCCATGTGTCAGAGCTGTGTAAATCTTAGATCTGGATGGACAGAAATTCAAATCTTTTCGTAGATAAAACAGCTCCCTTGTACGTATTTCACCCATGTATTAAGCTATTGGTCTAGAGTTCAGGTTTTAACCATATGAGAAAAAAACTGAATGTTGTAAACACATTTGTCAGTATAATACTTTGATCCAACTCCTGTAACTGTCACTTTTACTGGGCAGCCTGGGCCTCAAAGTTTGAGAAAAGTATAAATAAAGGCCTATGTAGCCAGGTGCTTGGCTAGGAGTGAAGAGTGAAAAAAAACAATGGCTGTAGCTGCTCTCTCTGGCAGCTCCCCTGTGGTACTGAACTGGTTACCAACTACAGTATATCAGTAAGCAGAGGAAGCTGCTGAGCAAGAAGTGTTCAATAGACTGAATCAGGCAGCACTGCACAGTGGGAATTGTAGTCCAGAGGAGAGACACTCTACTGTAATCAAGAGCTTTTAAACTGCATTTCCCAGGGAGAGATTGCCAGGAGGAGGGGAAAGAGGTGCATTTTCTCAGGCTGTACAGGGCACAGCTTCCTCTTACCGTGAGGGGGGCAGGAGAGTGTGCATGGCCAGGGCCGGCCCTACCATGGGACCCGATGGTACCATTGTACCAGGCGGCACTTTTAGGGGGGCGGCAAATTGCCGCCTGCCCGCCATCCCATTCCGCTCGTTCCTCTCCCCCACTCCACCTTTCACTGTGAAACAGCAGCAGCGGCATTGTAAAGAATACACTGTGCCTGCGGCTGCGGTGTGTGTTCTGGATTTAAAAAACTCCTTTCTGTCTCTTCCCCCTCCCTCCAGTCTCGTGCCGTGCGGGGTCCCCTGTTATCTCCGACTCAACCTCCCCCCCCAATCACCAGTGCGGAGTGTTGTGAGAACTGGGGGGCGGAGCTCACTGTCTCCTGTCAGGCTGGCCAGAGGAAGGGAGGAGGTGAGCTGATTTTTTCTGGGAGAAGTTTTCTAGGGTGGATAGTAGTTGCTTTCAAGGTGGTTTTTTCTTCAGGAGATGCAGTGAAGGGTTAACAGAAGTTGACAGAAGAATCGGAGGAGATAGTGAGTTTGAGTGTGGGGGGGGAGGGGGGTCTGCAGCAGCCCGATCACATTTAACAGATCACTTCTAAGCATGAACAGTCTGTGCAAACATCCTCCAATCCAATTGTTCAGACTAGATAATGTGAAGTCATTTATAACCATTCATGTAACCTGTATATATGTGGTGAGTTCACACCTCTGATTGTACAGACTCAGAGCCTGGATACCACAGGGTTACATGAATGGTCATACATTACCTTCACATTATCTGGGTATACAGAGTGCTGGGAGCTCCATTACATAGATCTGTAGTACTGTTGTATGATTTATTGTTGTATGTTTTTAGTGGATGAGTTTTTTTTTTATTATATACATCGCTATCTGACCACTTCTCAGCCCCCAACTCCCCCCAGCTTGCATCACCCCCCCCAGACCACTTCATACAGACGTCACTCAGAGCTGCTTCCTACCCCCCCCCCCATCATTTCATGGTCACTTTCCTTCCCCTATCTTCCCAACATCACTCCCTGGTCACCCCATAGACACAGCAAGAAATCCCTCCCCATTCTGCCACCGCCATACCCTCCGAAGTCCTCTCCTGTACCAACTGCACCCATCATACCCTCCGAACTCCTCCCCTGTACTAACTGCACCCATCATACCCTCCGAACTCCTCTCCTGTACCAACTGCACCCATCATACCCCCTGAACCCCTCCCCTGTACTAACCGCACCCATCATACCCTCCGAACTCCTCCCCTGTACTAACTGCACCCATCATACCCTCCGAACTCCTCTCCTGTACTAACTGCACCTATCATACCCTTCACACTCCTCTCCTGTACATACTGCCCCCCTCATACCCTCCAAACTCCTCTCCTGTACATACCGCCCCATCATACCCTCCACACTCCTCTCCTGTACAAACCGCCCCCCTCATACCCTCTCAACTCCTCTTCTATACATACTGCTCCATCATACCCTCCACACTTCTCTCTTATGCATACTGCCCCCATTATACCCTCTGCACTCCTCTCCTGTACATACTGCCCCCATCTTACCCTCTGCACTCCTCTTCTGCAGAACCCTGTGCATTCAGATGTAAAGGGGAACTCTGCAGATTCAGATCTAAAGGAGAACTCTGTTGACTCTGATATAAAGGGGGACTCTTGTGATTAACTCCATATGATTAGAAATTTTATTTAATCACAAAAATATATGTACAGGGTATACTAAATAAAAAAAAAAATAGCTGTGCATTGCTTTGTACAGAGGTAATGAATTTAATGTACTACAAAAAAATATATATATTGGCGTGTGCTGCTAATGTGTTCGGGTTTGGCTTGACGAAAAGGTGGCAACCCTACTCTGCACTGTGAGGCAAATTGTCGCTAACCCGTTCCGCCCGCTCCGCTGTGAGGCAAATTGACGCACGCCCGCCAGCCAGCCCGCTCCGCTCCCCGCGCGCTCCATTCACCTGGGCGTTGGGCCAAGGTGAATGGAGCATGCGGGCAGAACAGAGGAACAGTCAGCGGGCGGGACAGTCAGCAAGTGAGCGGGCTTGCTGGCCAAACAGCGGGCGGGGGAGCAGAGAGATGACATCATCTCTCACTGCCCACCCTGCATCACTGCAGTTCCGCCCCCACTGTGCGGGCAGCAGAGAGATTACATTAGCTCTCTGCTGCCTGCCTTTACTCTGGGACACAGCAAGTGACAATCTGCAACGTGTGGCAGGTGACGTTGTGGCAAGTGACAATCCGCAATGTGTGGCAGGTGACGTTGTGGCAAGTGACAATCTGCAACGTGTGGCAGGTGACGTTGTGACAAGTGACAATCCACTATGTGTGGCCGGTGACATCGCGGCCGCCGGCTACGCACAGGTCCTTTTATACTCCTATATACATGTATAGAGCCATGACAGGTCCTCTTTATACTCCTACATACATGTATAGAGCCATGGCAGGTCCTCTTTATACTTCTATATACATGTATATAGCCATGACAGGTCCTCTTTATACTCCTACATACATGTATAGAGCCATGACAGGTCCTCTTTATACTCCTACATACATGTATAGAGCCATGACAGGTCCTCTTTATATTTCTATAAACCGTATTTTTCCATGGATAAGACGCTATTTTTTCCTAAAATAATAGCCTGTAAATCGAACAGCGTCTTATACACGGTTGGTCAGCCTGGGAGACATCCGCGAAGGTGCGTCGCGGCCCATAGCTTGTCAAGTGGCTTTCTCCAATCACGAGCCGTATGTTACTGACGTCAGCTAAAGCTGGGGGTGGAGGTGGAGAGTGAGCAGATGCGATCCTGTTGGAAGTGGAGATGCACAGATGCAACAGGGACCGGAGTGTTCTGGGACCAAGATGTCAGAAAATAATAAAAGTAAGTGATTGTCTTACTCTGCCAAATCAAACCAAATGTAGCCAGCTATGCAAAAAAGAGCGTGGGAATAGAGCTGCAGAGAAACAGTTTGGACTTGCCTCCGCAGAGTGTATGATAGACAGTGGAGAAAACAGGAAGAACAACCCCTGCATAATATACTAGTATTTAAACGTTACCTGCGGTAATTACTAAATAAAAATGTGTTCTGTTTTACCTATGTGTAAAATATTGATTTCTTAATTTTGGGTTGGAAAAGTGGGGGGCGTCTTGTACATGGGGGCGTCTTATAGACGGGGAAAATACGGTACATGTATAGAGCCATGACAGGTCCTCATTATACTTCTATATACATGTATAGAGCCATGGAAGGTCCTCTTTATACTCCTATATACATGAATAGAGCCATAACAGGTCCTTTTTATAGAGCCATGACAGGTCCACTTTAGTTATCATGATATAAAATGATGGATGTGGGGGCATTTTGGTGGGCGTGATTTTTTTTTTTTTTTTGGGGGGGGCAGCATTTCATTCTTGGTACCAGGCAGCACAATGTCTTCGGCCGGCACTGTGCATGGCTGTCCAGTGTTGCATATCAGTTTCCTGAGTGGGATGCTGAGTTTGAGGGTGCTGACAGACACAGTCTATGCCTCCCAACTTTTGGACTTGAGAATGGGGGAGACATTGGGGTGACCGCAATCTATGGTGTTTGCATAACGAGCTGTGACAAAAGTGGGTTTGGTTAAATTATGCTAAATATTGGGCATGGCTTAACCGCTTTTCGGCTGGCTCCTGTATATATACGGCGGCAGAATGGCTCTGCTGATTGAATCGCCAGATATATACTGTGCCTCCTTTAAGAGGGGGACCCAATGCGTGTGGGCGACCACTCGCTGGCCACCTGCGGTTGCGGGCACGAGAGCAGGAACAGGGATTTTTGTGTGTCTCCCCCTGTCAGATTGTTTGCTCCCATTAAGTAGGAACAACGATGTGTCTCCTCCCCCAGTCAGTCCAATGCCCTCACAGTTAGAACACACCTAGTATTAACCCCTTCCCTGCCAGTGTCATTTATACAGTGATCAGTGGCTATTTTTTAGCACTGATTGCTGTATAAATGTCAAGGGTCCCAAAAAAGTGTCAAAAGTGTCCGATCTGTCCGCCGCAATGTCCCAATAAAAATCGCTGATTGCTGCCACTACTAGTAAAAAAAAAACTCCCCCACACCAACCTATGCACCACAACCCCTCCCCCTCTAACTACTGTTCCCCAAATGTCCTCTTTGCTTGCTTCTGCACCTCCATCTGCTTGACTTTACACCCAAAACCCTATTCTCTGCTAAATTCTGCACCCCAAACCCCTAGCCCTATGCTAACATCTGTTTCCCAAACCCCCCTTTATGCTCATGTCTGCATCCTACCCCCTCTTTTCTCACTTTTGCACCTCAACCACCCCTTTCTGACCTGTACATGCCAACTCCCCTCTCTTCTAACCACTGCACCCCAAATCCCCCTCTATGCTAATCTCTACAACACAACTCCTCTCCTTCTTCTAACCCCGGTTTCCCTCTCTGCTCACTGTTTCACCCCACTGTTTCTGCTAAACTCTACAGCCCAATCCTGCCCTGCTCAACTTTGGACCCCCAACCTCCCTGCTTACCTTTTGTACTTCCATCTTCCCCGCTCACCTCTGCACCCCATTCCTTTACTCATTTCTGTACCCCAATGCACTCTTGGCTCACTCTTGCACCTAATGCCGCGTACACACGACCGTTTTTAATGTAATTGAAAAAAACAACGTTTTTCTCAACGTGATTCTTCTCAAGCCTACACACGATCATGAAAAAAAATGCTAGAGAAAAGCGTGGTGTTGTACGAAATGTACGACAGCACTATAAAGGGGAAGTTCCATTCGGATGGCGCCACCCTTTGGGCTGCTTTTGCCGATCCTTGTGTTAATAAAGTTTGGTGAGAGACGATTCGCGCTTTTCAGCCTCGTGCTCTTTAGTCCGTTACAGCGTGACGGATGTGCTATCTCCATTATGAACGCTAGTTTTACCAGAACGAGCGCTCCCGTCTCATCACTTGCTTCTGAGCATGAGTGTTTTTTTTACGTCGTTAAAGCCTACACACGGCCGTTTTTCATGACGAGAAAAACGACGACGTGTAAAACGATGAGAAAAATTAGAGCATGTTCCAAATTTTTAATGCCCATTCTTCACGTCGTGAAAAATGCTCTGGAGCCCACACACGATCGTTTTTAATGACCAAATTAAAAAATTGCATTTTTCTCGTCATGAAAAATGGTCGTGTGTATACACGGCATAACTCTCTGTGCTAATATCTTCACCTAAGCCCTCCTCTGATCCACTCCTTGCCCTGCTTTCCTTTTTTCTTATCTGAGCCTCAGGGCAGGACTGTTCTGTATGTGTAGCCTCCACAAGGCTGCGGATGGTGCTGGTCAAGGTGATCACGCTAGCTGCTTGGTAAAGCACTGCTGCTGGGAACTGTGAATACATTTTGCTGGGAGACAGAAGGCATCCAGGGCACTTAGTAGTATATAGGGGGATGCATGGCGTGGTCCCGCCCCCCTCGCTTGTCTCGGCCCAGAACTTTCCCTGCATCTCCTGCGTGGTGCACTGTTTTCCCACATTCGATCCCCTGCCAGCCACCACTGCAGTGGCTGCCATCTCTCTCAGCCAGCTGCCTGCAAATTAAGTTAGGGGAGCTGAAAACTTGTTCCGGCCTTCTGCTCCAGGACACAGCCTGGACCTGCAGGTCTCCGTGACTTGGCTGAAGTTCTGGGAATATCCTGCAGGATCCGGGACAGTTGGGAGGTATAACAGTCAACTGGGTGCAGAGCAGAGTGTTGATCAATCGTTGTGTTCGACCAGATTGCGAGCTGTAATATTGCTAGGACTAGTGGGCTGCTTTCTGCTGCTAGAGAGACTGAGCCTTTTAGGAATTGGGCATGCAGCCATCTAGTAGCCTTACTGCTGCCTGCAGACTTGACTGGAACTATTCTCATGTGCACTAATGGTACAAATGGGCCCCAAAGCTAGCTGAAGAGTTAGGACTAAAGACTGTCACTTTACAGCAGCTACTCAGACTCCTTATTGCATATGCTAAGAGGTACATCTCAGGGGACATTGCCCCAAATGCTAGCCATCCTCCTGGAGTTCACTCCAGACTAGTTATAGTATTCCTGTTCACAATGCAGTTAATGCCTATAGCACTGTTTACTGCTGACTTTGTTTATTCTAGTCTAGTGGTACAGAACTATTTTCTAAGTTACTTTGGCATAGTGATTTTACTGTCTAGCAGACTGTGTCTGAACCTACCTTGTATATGCTCAAACCACCATTTAATTTATCGCCAAACGGTCTTATGTCTATTTCCAAATACTATAGTAATTCACAGTTGTGTTAAGGGTATCCACACTTGTGTTCCTAATTCACAGTTAACTTAAGGGTATCCACACTTGTGTTCCTATAAGTGTGTGCAGTAACTTTCACTTAACTATGTGTGTCAGAGGGGTTGAGCTTGTTCTTGGAATCGAGTAGCAGAACAGAGAAACCAAATTACCAAGCTTCCTCTTCAGGGGTAGCGCTACACCTGTGAAATCAAAAAAGGTTTTCATATACTGAATTCTAAAATTACAAGTATTACCACCACAAATTACCAGAATACAACATTTTAGTTAGCCTTTGGGCAGTGGAGCTTCAATCCGTTGTCGGGGGTTATTACAGAAGGACATTCATTATTAAACTGCACATTTGCACTTTATTAACTTTTGTTCTCTTTTTAAGCTCTGGAGTCACTTGACACATTATTGATTTTTGTGTGAAATTATGGATGCATATTTTGCACTTCACACTTTGTTTTAAAGATTATAATATCTACAGTATTTATAATTTGATTGATATATGATTATGTATATGATTTAGGTTTGTTAATAACGTTTTACATTAGATATTTTACATTTATTAATTGTAGCACTGTGTTTTAAAGTGTTTAGAAAGGGGAGTGCATACAAAATTGTGTGGTAGAGTGCTTGTTCCTGGGGTGTAGTCGAGGCATGCTCAATGGACCACAAATCCCAGTTTCTATGTAGGATTGGATGGATGTGTCTTCATGGTAATCTGGGGGAAAGGCTATTGGAAAGCATCATATTTTTTTTTAACTATAGGGGTCTTTGACTGCCTAATACTTTTTATTAGGAGAGTAAACAATCTGATGTTTGACTTCTCCGTTTTATCTGTGTTTTTAGCTGTGTGCCCTTGAGTTCAGCTGTAAGTGTAGAGACTTTACTGTTGGAAAACCTTTCTGCAAATCTCTTTTGCAAGCCTTTAAGGTCAAACATATTAGTAAATGAGCATTTACCAGATGTAGAATGCATTTAGCCCCCATTAACACCTGAACATTTTTCAGCTTGTTTCCCTACACCTGCCTACACTAAGCATGCAGAATCCCATTCTTTCTCATTGTAGCTGTTCACACTTGTATGTTCAGTTGCCCTAGGCCCTCTGTTCAAAAAAGTGTATTCGGGCCTTTTTGCCTTACAAAACTTCAAATGAGTACACCCATAGATTTGCTTGCCTGCATTTTTGCACCTAGAAAACTCCTATCCATGCCTAGAACTTCTCTCCTCACCTTTCTCAGCCCAGGAAAGAAGCGCATGAAGCCTGACACACTTTGCGTATAAAAAACACTTGCAAGACACCCCAACATTATGTTATTTCTTCTATCCATGCCTTCTTCTTTCTGAACAGACACAGCCTGGAAACAGAATATTGATACCACCCTTTCTCCCTGAAAACTGGAACCACACTTTCACTCATATGAACAGAGGTTCTGTTAATGTAACAACGCAAGAAAATGGTTATAAGCTCATATTGAGATGTTATCGAGATGGTATCAGACTCCTACTCTCCTACACAAAATTAACCCAAACCTACCCAAACAATGCTGGAGGTGTCATCAAGTGTTCTGGCGGGAGGGCCGCCACCCTGTCACAACACAATAGCACAGCAGGGGAGATCTTTGTACTAACATCAGATTGTTAGTACAGCGTCTCCGCCCCTGAGCTGTTAGTTCTTTTTTGTTCAACCCTCTGGGGGTAGTAGTAGTGTACTAGGCTTAAGGCCAAAGGGCAGGGAAATCTGAAGTGATGACCACCCACTGCTTAAACATGTGACAATAAAACACTTATTATCTGAGCATCAGAATTTGCAAGCTTCACACAAATTTATTTTTCAAAATTTAAACAGAACAAAGAAGATGTACAGTAAGTTCTTGAGTTTCTGTTCAGCATGGGGCTAAGATATCTGATATATTAATTTAATCTTTAATTGATGATCATTCCAGGCCTTATTTTCTAGCATATTATATTACACTAATTAGTTTTTAAAATGTACTGTTCTTGGTTTATTTAGGACACATTGTTCTGCAGTGGTACAATTTTCATTAATTATCACAAGTCTACTTAGTAAAACATTTATATCTGATTCATTTATCATCTTAACCTGCCAATGGTGGCTTACAGTTTGCGTGTTACACAGTTTCCCAAGCAGCGCTCAACTGCAAGCAACTTAATTTGTTAACATTACTTTTGGAACACTTGGGTATATCAAGACAGATACTGTGTGTGAATATGGTAATTGTCCAGAGTAAATTGGGTTTTAACTAATCTACAAAACTCCCAATACCATCTCTGAATGAAGGCCGGGAATACAGCTAATTTTAGCAAATACATCCATAGTTCTACAACATTTTCTCACTACAAACGAGACATGTCTTCCATTAGAAACCATTACAGTGCTTTATACAGTGCCTTGAAAAAGTAGTCATACCCCTTGAAATTTTCCACATTTTGTCATGTTACAACCAAAAACGTAAATGTATTTTATTGGAATTTTATGAGACAGACCAACACAAAGTGGCACATAATTGTGAAGTGGAAGCAGAATTATAAATGGTTTTCCTTTTTTTTTTTTTATAAATATCTGAAAAGAGTGGCGTGCATTTGTATTCAGCCCCCTTTACTCTGATACCCCTCACTAAAATCTAGTGGAACCAATTGCCTTCAGAAGTCACCTAATTAGTCCATCCATCTGTGTGTAGTTAAATCTTAGTATAAATATAGCTGTTCTGTGAAGCCCTCAGAGGTATGTTAGAGAACCTTAGTGAACAAACAACATCATGAAGGCTAACTGACACACGTCAGGTCAGGCATAAAGTTGTGGAGAAGTTTAAAGCAGGGTTAGGTTATAAAAAAAATATCCCAAACTTTGAACATGTCACAGAGTACTGTTCAATCCATCACCCGAAAATGGAAAGAGTATGGCACAACTGCAAACCTACCAAGACATGGGCGTCCACCTAAACTGACAGGCCTGGAAAGGAAAGCATTCATCAGTGAAGCAACCAAGAGGCCCATGGTAACTCTGGAGGAGCTTCACAGATACACAGCTCAGGTGGGAGAATCTGTTCACAGGACAACTATTAGTCGTGCACTCCACAAATCTGGCCTTTATGGAAGAATGGCAAGAAGAAAGCCATTGTTGAAAGAAATCCATAAGAAGTCCTGTTTTCGAGAAGTCATATGGGGGACTCAGCAAACATGGGGAAGAATGTACTCTAAGTCAGATGAGACCAAAATTGAACTTTTTGGCCTAAAAGCAAAACGCTATGTGTGGCGGAAAACTAACACTGCACATCACCCTGAACACACTGTGAAACATGGTGGTGGTAGCATCATGTTGTGAGGATGCTTTTCTTCAGCAGGGACAGGGAAGCTGGTCAGAGTTGATGGGAAGATGGATGGAGCCAAATACAGGGCAATCTTAAAAGAAAACCTGTTAGAGGCAGCAAAAGACTTGAGACTGTGGCATGCACAAAGACCCTAAATATACAGATAGAACTACAGTGGAATGGTTTAGATCAAAGTATATTCATGTGTTAGAATGGCCTAGTCAAAGTCCAGACCTAAATCCAATTGAAAATTAGTGGCAAGAGTTGAAACTTGCTGTTCACAGATGCTCTCCATCCAATCTGACAGAGCTTGAGCTACAGTACTTGACCACGACATTGTACAGTGCCAAGCTCTGTCGCTCCTCCCGCTCGCCGCCCCCAATGGATTCCTTTGGATGTGCTACATCTTGTGGGGGCGGCGAGCGCGAGAAGCACAACCTCGCAGCGGTGATTTCCAGCGCGATCCCACCGCACTGGAAATACAAAATCGGCGACAGGTACTGTATTCTGCAAAGAAGACTGGGTCACTCTTTAGATGTTGTAGAAGCTGGTAGAGACATACCCAAATAGAATTGCAGCTGTAATTGCAGCGAAATATGTATTAAATGATGTTTACTTACTATGTTTTGTTTGTATATATTTTAATAGATTTATATGTCTATGCTCCTGAGGAAGCGTTTCAACACGTAGAGCAAGTTCTCCTTTTCCTCTGGACCCACTTCATGGTTATCTACTCTACAGTTGTATATTTGATCGTTTCTACCGTACTCATTGAGTCTGCATAAGAAAACTGTATATTATTGTGAATGTTATGATAACCTATGTGGACCAGTTACAATATCGAAAATCCGATTTTATATGTATAAGTGTTTTTTATAATATTTCTACAATAAAAACCCTTAGTGTTTAACAATACCTACTTGTGTGCCTCTAAAAGTCCAAATTCCCCTAGATTATAACTAAAAATGCAGCGAAATATGGTTCTACAAAGTATTGACTCAGGGGGGCTGAATACAAACGCACCCCATACTTTTCATATATTTATTTGTAAAAAATGTTGAAAACCATTTATTACCATATATACTCGAGTTGTTCTGCTTCGCGTTATTGAACTGTTGTATAACACTAGTCAGACAGCTTAACAATAATTCAGAAGTCAAGAAACGGGAGACATCAAATCTGTATGTATTCTTTTTCCGAATAACTTTGTAAAACTACAACATAAGCATAAACAAACATATGTGTCAGTACATTAAAACATTATACAGCAGCCTCACTCTACCAGTGAAAGTACTCACAGACAATTCCACCATTAGTCCAAGAATAGACAGGAGCTCTTATACATGCAGTCTGCTTGGATGTCAGGGTCACCTGTGGCCAGGTGACAGATGCACACCGTAGGGGGACAGGAGTGCACCGCGAGGTAGTGAACCCTATGGCTGGCTTCTGCGGATAGGAAACTGGGTGGTTGTGGAAAGCGGGACCAGAGGAGCACAACCGGGATCCTAACGGAAGCTGGAGCCAAGATTCCCCAGGGCGCGGAGTCTAAGACCCAGCTGGTCTTCTCCAGGGCCTCTAGTGGTGAGGATGTTATGCTGCAGGCTGGGACCAGGTCGCGACCCCTGGAGTTTCCTAGCTCACGCCCCGTAGGATAAGGGGAAAAGAGGGGAAGCAGCAGCACAAGATAAGAGAGAGCCGAATAACAAGCTGAAGGTCAGGGGCCACAAGCAGACAAGGATAACGAAAGAACAAGCCGAAGGTCAAGGGTCACGAGCAGACAGGGATAGTCGGGGACAAGCCAATAACGTAACAGAGAGACAGACGTAGCACACGGCAGGCAGGAACCCAAACACACAATGCCTAACAAACACGTTGATCAGCCAAGCAGGCTTGCAGTGCACAGGTTAATATAGTGTTCTGTGATAGGACCTGGGGTGGAGTCTGGCTGGGAGGAGATTATAAAGGAAGGCAGGTGAAAGGGCTCAGGCCTCTAAGATGAACACATGGGAAGGAAGGTAAGCTGACAGACAAACACTACTGCATATCCATGACAGTACCCTCCCTCTTATGGGCCCTCCCCCGCCTGGACCCAGGCTTAAAGGGAAATCTCTGATGAAACCTTCTCAACAGATGAGGTGCAGCGACATCAGATGCAGCGATCCAAGACGCCTCCTCAGGACCAAAACCTCTCCAATGCACAAGGTACTGAAGAATGCCTCTGCAGAGCCGAGAATCCAGAACTTGTCTAACCTCGTACTTAAGATTATCCTCAGAGACCGAAAACGAGGTAGGGAGATGACAAGAAGATCTATTGAGGGCCAAAGGCTCTCTAGGAATAAGCAAGGGCATGAGAGGATCAACAGGAATCTGAGGAGGGTCCCCTAGACCCTTAAAGGGGAACTGGTCATCTTGCACAGGACCATCAGACTGGGCAGATGTCAGTGGAACCCTGAAGTCAGGTTGGTTAGAAGGTGACATGTCGCCGGAGTCAAGCTGAATAGCTGAAGGACAAGCAGAATGTCCCGAACAAGAAAAAGTAGGAGGCTCACTGGGCATGGGCTGGACTGGCATAACTAGTACAGAGGCAGAGTGAATAGCTGAGTCAGGTGTAGCGACTACCTGAATCACATCGCAAGACGTAGCGACTGCAGGACTTGTAGACAAGCTAGCCTGGCTGTGCGTCCAAGGGTAGTTAGGGACAGAGAAATGTAAATGGTTATGCAACCCGGAATGAATGACCGGCTCAGATTCACAGGGGGCAACCTTGGGTAGGCAGGACGAGGAACAGGAGGGACCCCAAGCCAGGATCTGTCCAGTAGTCCAGTCCACATGAGGAGAATGGAGCTGTAACCATGGGAGACCCAAAATTATAGGCGTTGAGGCCTTGGGTAAGATAAGGAAGGATATCCACTCCTGGTGGAGTGTCCCTACCGACATCTTAACAGGGAGGGTCTGGAAGCGGATAGGTCCCCCTGGGAGAACAGTACCATCAATCGCCAAGAGCACCAATGGCGTGGTGAGGGGCAAAAGAGTAAGTCTCATGGACGATGCGATTTCCCAGTCCATGAAATTACCAGCGGCTCCGGAATCCAGATATGCTGAGACCGAATGAGAAGAAGCACCAACATGAAGGAACACAGAAAGCAGAAGACGAGAAGGGGAAGGTGATATTTCTGGGTCCAATACTCCACTTTCCAGATGAAGTGGACCCGAACGTTTTTCTGGACAAAGAGAGCAAGTGTCACGAAAATGACCTTTGCCCCCACAGTAAAGACACAGACCAAGAGTTCTGCGCCTAGCACGTTCCTCGGGGGATAGCCTGGTCCGACCCAGCTGCATGGGTTCCTCAGCTGGTAGGAGATGCTCTACGGGTCGAAGAGAGGGGAGCTCAGGCTGACTAAGAACCAAGGAGTGCTGGCGTTGCTTTTCTAAGGTCCTCTCCTGAAAGCGAATATCGATCTGGTTACACAAGGAGATAACGCCGGCCAGATCAGTGGGGATGGTTCTTCCAGCTAATTCATCCTTCACTCTATCAGACAGGCCATGCAAAAAGGTTGCGACTAAGGCCTCATTGTTCCAGCTCAACTCAGCCGACAGTATGCGGAAATGAAGGGCATACTGTCCCACAGAAGCAGACTCTTGGCGAAGACGTGAAAGGGCGCTGGCCGCTGAAGAGACACGAGTCGGTTCTTCGAAGATTTTCCGAAAAAGTTTCAAGAAGCCAGACAGGCTAGAAACCACTGGATCATTCAGTTCCCACAGAGGGGCTGCCCAGGCTAAAGCTTCACCAGAGAGGAGGGAAATGATATAGGCTACCTTAGCCCGATCAGACAGGAAGTTTTGGGGCTGGAGCTCAAAATGAATCGTGCATTGACTAAGGAACCCCCTGCAAGCCTTGGAGTCCCCAGAGAAACGGGACGGAGCTGGCAGTTGTAGCGAGTGTGTGGCTGCGACTGGTGCAATAGGTGCAGCCGCTGATTGTATTTGAGGTTGCGGATTCAGGGTTCCCAAGGAGGCCTGAAGCTGCTCGAAGCGAGAAGCCAGATCCTGGAGGAATCGCATCACCTGAGTCTGATTCGATTCCTGGGTTTCAAGTCTGCAAACTATGCCCTGCAATGGATCATCCGCGGGTAGCGGGATGTCAGCCGGGTTCATGGCTGATCAAACTGTCAGGGTCACCTGTGGCCAGGTGACAGATGCACACCGTAGGGGGACAGGAGTGCACCGCGAGGTAGTGAACCCTATGGCTGGCTTCTGCGGATAGGAAACTGGGTGGTTGTGGAAAGCGGGACCAGAGGAGCACAACCGGGATCCTAACGGAAGCTGGAGCCAAGATTCCCCAGGGCGCGGAGTCTAAGACCCAGCTGGTCTTCTCCAGGGCCTCTAGTGGTGAGGATGTTATGCTGCAGGCTGGGACCAGGTCGCGACCCCTGGAGTTTCCTAGCTCACGCCCCGTAGGATAAGGGGAAAAGAGGGGAAGCAGCAGCACAAGATAAGAGAGAACCGAATAACAAGCTGAAGGTCAGGGGCCACAAGCAGACAAGGATAACGAAAGAACGAGCCGAAGGTCAAGGGTCACGAGCAGACAGGGATAGTCGGGGACAAGCCAATAACGTAACAGAGAGACAGACGTAGCACACGGCAGGCAGGAACCCAAACACACAATGCCTAACAAACACGTTGATCAGCCAAGCAGGCTTGCAGTGCACAGGTTAATATAGTGTTCTGTGATAGGACCTGGGGTGGAGTCTGGCTGGGAGGAGATTATAAAGGAAGCCAGGTGAAAGGGCTCAGGCCTCTAAGATGAACACATGGGAAGGAAGGTAAGCTGACAGACAAACACTACTGCATATCCATGACATTGGATCAGAGAGCAGACATGAAATGAAGGAAATACAGTTCCAGGTTAAAGGTTACTGCCTTAACTGTGAAGGAATTCCTTTTCCTGTGACAAAATAATAACTAACTCTGGCCACTAGATGGCAACAATGTCAAACCAACATTGCAGTATAATCTGTAACAGCACATAGCACATATTACTATGACAATATGGGCAGAACACTCCCTGCCTGGCATAATTTATTATGTCATTACATAAGTACCACTGCTATGCAGAAAAACATATAAACAAGAAAATGGAATCCTAGCTAGTCTGAGATCAAAACTATAATGTCAGTTACAGGTCTGAGATAAATTCTGGTGGTCTCATTTTTCACAATCTTGACCTCCACCTTTCTGACCTTGCCATCTCTGCTTGGTAGAGCATTGACAATAAGTCCTACGGGCCACTCATTTCTGCTCTCTTGGTTGTCCTTTAACAGAACAACATCACCCACTTTTACATTTGGGCGATCCTCAGTCCATTTCCTGCGGCGTTGCAAATTTGACAGATACTCCCTCTTCCATATTTTTCCAAAAGGTGTCTGCCAAGCATTGTACTTGCTTCCATTGTTTTGCATGAACTTGTGTTGTACTTATGGTTCCAGATGGGGCAGACAAAGAGTTCACCTTTTGAGTCAACAACATTGCTGGGGTAAGGACCATAGGAGTATCTGGGTCTGAAGACACAGGAACTATAGGCCTGGCATTCATAATAGCTGAAACCTCTGCCATAAAGGTGCTTAAAGTCTCATGGGTCAAGTGAGCAGGTTTGGTTTGTAGCAACATAGCATCCAAGATTCGTCTAGCAATACCTATAAGTCTCTCCCAGACACCACCCATATGTGAGGAGTGTGGAGGATTAAAGACCCATGTACATCCTCTGTCTTGGAGAAAGTCTTGCAATTGTGATTCACTGTCACAAATGTTAAGTTCTTTGCAGGCTCCCACAAAGTTTGTTCCTCTGTCAGAACGGAGCAGTTTTGCTGGGCCACGAATTGAGAAGAATCTCCTCAAAGCATTAATAAAGGTTGATGTTGACATGGCTTCAAGTAGCTCTATGGGTACAGCTCGGGTAGACAAACAAGTAAAAAGGACTGCCCATCGTTTACTGTCTGCACTGCCTCCTCTAGTGCGACGGGTTAAAACAGACCATGGACCAAATACATCTAAGCCCACATTGGTGAAAGGTGGTTGAGCAATTACTCTGTCCTCTGGTAGCTCTGCCATCCTTTGATTTTGTAATCTTCCCCGCAGCTTGCGACAGATGACACATTTGTGTATAGCAGCTGATACCAAGCGTTTGCCACCAAGAATCCAGAAACCTGCGGATCTAATTGCACCTTCTGTGATGTGTCGCCCTTGGTGAACTACTTGTTCGTGATAGTACCTAACAAGCAGTGCTGCAATGTGGTGATCATAAGGTATGATGACAGGCTGTTTCTCTTCCTCTGAAATTTCAGCAAGAGACAAACGTCCACCTACTCTCAACAACCCATTCTTGTCTAGAAATGGACTAAGCTTCCTAAGACGGCTTTGTTTTGGGAACGTCTTTTGTTTTTTGATGCTGTCAATTTCCTTCTGGAAATGTTTGTTTTGAACAGAAGAAATTATAACAGACTTTGCCTGAGCCAGCTCTACTAGATTGACCTGTTCATGGAAACTTTCCCACCTTCTGACTTGATCGCTGTTGGTTTCTATCTGGAAAGTTTTAGCGACATGGATGAGTCTGGCTAGGGTCTTAACTAGTATCTTCCAGCAAGAAAACCTATCAAAGCAATGCGGGTGAAGTGTGGCTTCAGAAGCTTTGGTGCTGAAACTCGTAATTTCCGATCTGATTTCGGGGTCAGCTTCGAGCTCTATGTGTGGATAAGCATTAGCAGTGTATATTTGCTCACAGTGTGGTTGGTACAGGAAGGATGGGCCTGAGAACCATATAGAGTTCTGAAGGCATGCTGCTTGAGTAGGTCTAGTGGCATAATCTGCAGGGTTTTGCTCTGTAGATACATAGAACCACTGGTCTGGGTGTGAAGATTGCCTGATTCTATTCACCCTATTGGAGACATACAGATGGAACCTCCTAGTGGTGCTGCAAATGTATCCTAGGACGGTCTTGCTATCAGTGAAGAATTTTACAGCATCAAAGTCAGTGTCTAGTTCATCTGTGATTAGCTCAGACATTTCAACTGCTAGCACAGCAGCACACAAAACTCTAAACGAGGAATAGTGTGGGCTGGTTTGGGGCTTAATTTGGACTTTCCCATGACGAATCCAACATGACAGACATTTTCTGCATCAATTAATTTCAAGTAGGCTACTGCACCTATAGCTGTGGTAGATGCGTCTGAGAAGATGCACAGTTCTTTCCTGCAAGCTGATGATAAAGACTTTGGCACATAGCATCGGTCTATCTTTAGGTGCTCTAATGCTTGCAAGGATTCTGTCCATTGAACCCACTCACTTAGTCTCTCTTGTGGAAGCAATGCATCCCATTCACTTTTTCCAGATGACAGTTCTCGAACTAAGACCTTGCCTCTTATTGTTACAGGTGATACAAATCCTAGGGGATCATAAAGGCTATTTACGGTGGATAGAATGCCTCTACGTGTAAAAGGCTTTTCTCCTGAGGAAACTCTGAAAACGAAACTATCCGTTTCTAGATCCCAACTTAGGCCTAGGCTTTTCTGCAGGGGAAGGGTGTCTGTACTCAAGCAAAGATCTTTAAGGTCTTTAGCCCTGTCTGCTACAGGGAAGGCTTCCATTACTTTTTGGCTGTTGGAAGAGATTTTATGAAGACGCAGGTTGGATTCTGCCAGCATTTGCTTTGCTTTACTAAGGATAGAAATTGCCTCTTCAGGTGTGCTAGTAGAAGCGAGTTCATCATCTACATAAAAATGTCTCAATACAAAATGTTTGGCCTCTTGTCCATAGCACTCTGCATTTTTCTGAGCAGCCTTTTGCATGCAGTATATAGCGACAGCAGGAGAAGGGCTATTACCAAATACGTGTACTTTCATTCTGTACTCGACAATTTCTTTGTCTATGTCATGGTCTTTGTACCAGAGAAAACGTAGAAAGTCTCTGTGATCTTCTCTTACAAGAAAGCAATAAAACATTTGTTGCACATCTGCTGTGAAGGCAACGGGCTCTTTTCTGAAATGCATGAGGACACCTAGCAAAGTGTTGTTTAGGTCAGGGCCACTCAACAGTACATCATTTAAAGAGACTCCTTTATACTCTGCACTGGAATCAAAAACTATTCTTATTTGGTTGAGTTTGTGTGGATGGTAAACACCGAACATTGGTAGATACCAGTGTTCCCTGTCTGCTTCAAGTGGTCCTGCCACTTCAGCGTGATTGTTGTCTAGCATCCCTTTAATGAATTCAGTGAAATCTCTTTTCACTTCTGGCCTTCTCTGCAGAGTTTTGCTGAGTGAATGCAGACGCTTCATGGCTTGCTCCCTGTTACTAGGCAAAACACGTCTTGGTGTGCGAAAGGGAAGAGGGGCTACCCAACTGTGATTGTCATCTTGGTAAGCCTCTTTATCCATAATCTGCAAGAAGGTCTGATCCTCTATAGAGAGGGCCTGTTTATCGTCATCTTTAGTTTTCTGGAACACTGTAATCCCTAGATTGTCTGTCTCAATGTTGGAATTGACTTCTTCTTCACCACATAGTGTAGGAGAGTCCAAGAGTTGTGTTGACCTATCAAAGCTTTCCTTGACAACAAAGCTGTTGTGACAGGGACTGAGAAGAGATGTGCGTCCATTTGTTAACACAGACGTCTTCAAAGTGCTGATATTGTCAGGCTGGTGCACTGTTCCCAGGCAAACTTCTCCTAAAATGACCCACCCCAGGTCCAGTCTCTGTGCATAGGGGGCATTATAAGGTCCATTGATTTTCTGGCACACCTTGTGTACCTGAAGGATGTCTCTCCCAAGAAGTAGTAGAATTGAAACATCTGGCTCAACAGCTGGGATAAGGTGAGCAATTGAGCGGAGGTGAGGGTGGTGTTGGGCTACTTCTGGAGAGGGAATCTCAGTTTTGTCGTCAGGTATCATGCCACACTCTGTTAGGGTAGGAAGTGGGAGCTGTACTTTCTTATTGCAGGATTCAATGGTAAAGTCGGAAGCTCTTCTCCCTGTGGTATCAATTGTCCACGCACATGTCCTTAGAGTGTATGGAACCGCACTTGCTTTAAGATTAAAGATATCAAAGAATTCTGGCTTTGCAAGGGATCTGTTGCTCTGTTCATCTAGCACTGCATACATTTTCACTGCCCTTTCTCTCTTGCCAGTGGGATACACAGTCACTAAACAGATTTTCGAGCATGAACGTGCACTCTTGCCTTGTCCACATACTTTAGTGCAATTAGACATCACTGAGGAGAGTGAGGTCTCTTGTTGCTCCCTGCCCTGATCTTTCCCGGGTTCTACAGTCTCTAGTGAGACGTGAGCAGGACCTGGGTGTAGAACTGCTATATGTCTCTCACTGCCACATTCTGTACATTCTACTTGTATTTTGCAGTCTTTGGCAATGTGATAAGTGGATCCGCAACACTTGAAACAGATGCCGTTCTGTTTAAGGAAGGACATCCGCTCTGCAATGGGTTTGCTTCTAAAGTCTTTGCATTTCTTTAGTGGATGTGGTTTTTTGTGTATCGGGCAATGTCTATCAGGGTTTTCTATGGTGTGTACCTTGTGGATGCTTTGATAGTCTGTGACTTCTGATGGTACAGTTGTTTTGTGTGTGGATACAGAAGTCCTACCGTGAGGTCTGTGAGGTTTCTCAGGTTTGTGCGATTGATTGCCACTGCTGGTGAAGGCGAAACTAGGATCACTTCGGATTTTCTCTTGCTGTCAGACAAATCTAGAAAACACAGAGAAAGGGGGGAAAGCAACACCATAATCTTCTTTGAATTTACCTCCCACAGACATCCACTTGTCTTGCAGATTTGAGGGTAGCTTCTCTACTATGGGATTGGTGCCTCTAGCTGTATCTAGATATAAAAGTCCTGGCAAGTAGCCATCCTCTTTGGCATATTCTATCTCCAATAGAAGATCACTTAGTTCTTGTAGACGCACATTGTCTCTGTAGCCCACCTTGGGAAAGACTTCAAGTTTTTTCAACAGTGCTCCTTCTATTACCTCAGGGGACCCATACGTTTCTTCTAGTCTTTTCCAGGTCATATTGAGTCCTGCTGCAGGGTTGAACAGGTTTGCTCTTCTCATCCTCTTAGCATGCTCTGCTGACTCGGTACCGAGCCATTTTATCATCAAATTAAGTATGTCTGCTGATGAAAAGTTCAGACCTTCAGTTGCATTCAGAAAGGAGGATTTCCATGCCCAATAGTTTTCAGGACGGTCATCAAATTGGAGAAAGCCTGAGCTAATCATTTCTTTGCGGATGAGATATTTGGTGACATCCACTGCACATTGTTGTTCGCCCATGTAATCTATATATTGAGGTGATGGGAACACTTGTTTTTTGTTCTTAGGGGTTTCTGGTGCTTCCCTCTTGATTTGCTGGCAGCCGCTGACCTCATGTGGTTGATTGGGCCTGCTCAGGGGGCATGTTGATCTCGGCCTGAATTCCTTTGCTTCAGGTTTAAGAGGTTTTTCCTTCGCATGCGCATCAGTAAGGTTCTGGATGTACTTACTTGTACGATCTGTAGAGGATAGAGGTTTTTCTGGAACCTCTGGGTCTTTATACGATTTTTCACTTCCTGACCGACTAGTTCCCATGTAGGCAGCGGCCTCAGCTTCAGCAGCTGCAGCAGCGGTCTGTCGCTTCAGGATGAGCAATTTTGCTTCTTCTTGTGCTATGGTAGCTTTCTTTTCTGCTAACTCCCGCATCATCATGGCTTCTTTTTCTGCGTACTGTAGCTGGATGCGGGCAGCTTCTGCCTTGGCACAAGCTTTAACTGCTGAGTAGGGATGAGCTTCGTGTTCGAGTCGAACATACGTTCGACTCGAACATCGGCTGTTCGATCGTTCGACGAAGATCGAACGATTTGGGCCGTTCACGCCAAATTCGAGTGACGCGAACGGCCCACAATGCACTACGCCATCGCAGTGTCATCCAGGCGCTGTGATTGGCCAAGCATGCACTGTGACCCCGCATGCTTGGCCAATCACAGCGCCGGCAGCGAGGAGAGCAATGATTGGCCACAGGCAGGATGCCTGTGGCCAATTATTGCTGAGGGTGTTTAGTACACGCCCCACACTATAAAAGGCCGCCAGCACGGCGGCCTAGTGTAGTGTGTTCCGGAGCAGGGATAGAGCAGCATAGGCAGGGACAGTGACTTTTATTTCTTTCTTGCTTAACCTGGATTCCTTTAGTTTAGGGAAAGAGAAGGATAGGTAGGGAGAGTGTCAGTGTGTTTTGTGCTTGTGCTATATTGTGCTTAAAAAAAACATTTTTTCTAGGGACAGAAAACTGTAGGTAGGGAGAGTGTCAGTTTCTTTCACTGTCAAAGTCCTTGTTTCCAGGGACCTGGAAGGACAGTGAGGCCTCGTACACACGACCGATTTTCTCGTCGTAAAAAACACGTCGTTTTTTTCGACGAGATTCTTGTTAAGCTTGTCGATTTTCTCGTCAAGCTTTCTATGCGTACACACTGTCATTTTCCAATTTCCTCGTGGTTCTCTGCGCTCACGTCCAGCACGTACGACGGCACTATAAAGGGGAAGATCTTTTTTCTTGGCGCCACCCCTTGGGCTGCTTTTGCTGATCTCGTGTTACCGCGTCTGAAGTAAAAGTTTGGGAAGAGACGATTCGCGCTTTTCAGTCTTCGTACTTTTCAGATCGTTTTCTGCCGTTCAGTTTGTGCTTGTGGGTTCGTATCTTGACTTTCAGGGCGTCTAGGCAGGTCGTATCTGTTTTACAGTGCGTTATTGCCTGTTCGTTTCTGAATTTCAGTTCGTTATTCATAGGCCTTGCTGTTCTAAAGTGCGTTCTGTTCTGTACGTTCTGATTAGACGACCGTTTCCTAGCCATGTCGCCTGGACGTTCTCGTCGTCGAGTTCGTGCTGTGCGTGCGCTTGGTGTTGGTCTGCTTGTTTTGGACCAAGACCAGTCCATGAATGGTGTGAGGAGGAGTTCATGGACCAAGAATTGGTTGCTCCAGCGGGACCAATTCTGCCACATGCCTCTGCTGCGGGAGATCGTCGAGAATAATCCTGAGGACTACAGGAATTTTCTGAGGATGTCTGACCCCGTTTTTCAGGAACTGTTGGCTTTGGTGTCCCCCTATATTACCAGGAAGGACACCGTTATGCGGGAAGCCATCAGTGCTGAGCAGAGGCTCATCGCCACGTTGCGTTACCTGGCGACAGGGAGAAGTCTTCAGGACTTGAAGTTCACCACAGGCATCTCCCCCCAGGCTCTGGGCCTCATAATCCCAGACACCTGTTCTGCTATTATACAAGTCCTGCAGGAGGACTATATTAGGGTAAGTTTTCTCCCTTCACATCACATTTTATGTATTACATGTATGCTAATGTATTGTATTTCTTTCATCCTTTCCTAATTACCATGATTGTAATATGCTGAGAATGTCCCCTTTGTCCCCATGCATGTTGGAAGCTTTAGATTGCCCCTTTTTTATCCTCCCTAAATATTTCCCCTCACTAACTTTTCCAGCAGGGGCGCCTGTTGCTCCAAATGTTGGGGGGTTACAACCCCAATTTCGGAAATAAACTTCCTCCTTTTTTGCTCTGTTGCCTAATAAACGCCCCCAGTTGTCCCCTCCAATGCAGCCATTTAGTCCCCTCTATTGCAGCCAGTTTCCCCCCAGCCCTGCACTTACCTTCTTGTGGTCAGCGCCATCCTTCTTCTGTCCTTGATGTCTTCTCCTTCCCTTCATGTTGCATCAGCCAATCATGTTACCATTAAACAGACTTGGTGAACATGATTGCCAGAGCTGCCTGTCAGTGTTTACACAAGGAATGCCCCCTCCTTGCGTCCCCGATTTTTCTTTGAGGAAGCCAATTACATCCCTCAGGTTGTAATTTGCAAGACTTTTTTAATACCTGTTTCTGCTCTGCAATTTTAACCCCCTAAATGACGCAATTAATCATATGTCGGTCGCTTTACAAGAGGCCATCCACCTGAATAGTGTGCGGCATAGACAATACATAGGTTCATGCAACGCATGAACCTATGTATTGTTCTGAGTGATGGGCACAGGAGAGAGGGGACAGTGCTCCAGCGCCCACTCTGGACGCACCGCCACTGCAATGCTATCCTGTGGCCAAACACATCTCCCCCCCCAAAATAATTTAGTAATGGCCCATCAGAGGGGGTGATGAATATGATAAATGAGCCTTCCATTATACTTTTTTTACACACCTTAATAAACGTATAATTAGATTGATGTTGGTCTCTAATTTTTTGGTCTTGAATTTGCTTGTAATGTATGCCTTTGTTTTTCTAATATTATTTCATCTTGTTTCACTCCACAGCTTCCTTCAACGCCACAGGAATGGCAGACTGTGGCATCGGAGTTTGCCACGCGGTGGGACTTCCCCAACTGCGGTGGTGCCATAGACGGGAAGCACGTCCGCATCGTGCCGCCACCCCGTTCTGGATCCTACTACTACAACTACAAGGGGTTTCATAGCATTGTGCTGATGGCGGTGGTGTCAGCACGGTATGAATTCCTCTATGTTGATGTAGGGAAGAATGGCCGGATGTCCGATGGGGGATCCTTCATCCAGACGGAGTTTGCCCTCCGTCTCCAGAGTGACGACCTTGCATTGCCACCGGATGCAGGGAATATTGAAGGACTCCCCTTTGTTTTCTTGGCTGATGAAGCCTTCGGACTCGGACGGCATCTTATGAGGCCATTTCCACAGAGGACCCTGACCCCAGAGAAGAGTGTGTTCAATTACCGGCTGGCCAGGGCCCGAAGAGTCGTTGAAAATGCCTTCGGCATAATGGCCAGCCGGTTCCGCCTTTTTATGACTTCCATCCACTTGGCCGACTACAAAATAAACTATGTAGTGTTATGCTGCTGTGTGCTACACAATTTTCTTTGCCGCAAAGCGAATTCATATATGGCCTCAGTTTTGCCAGAGGCTGGACTTTCCCCTGCAAATCCCCTTCCGGGCCTGGAATCTGCCCGTCTTGGCTTGCCCCCCCAAAATGCCCGTGTGGTTCGGGACAAATACATGGAGTATTTCACGGGTAGGGGGGCAATTCCTATGCCAGCCTATGTCTAAGTATCCCAATAAAAATCTTCTTTAAACCTTTAATTATTTGTTCTTTCCTGTCTCCTAGTTTGTCTTTGTGCATTTGTAGTGGCAAGTGTATTTTACTTTAGTAAATAACAACCAATTTCACTATGTTACCTTACAAAAGAACCAAATAAGCTTAGAGTGTATTATAAAAAGAAGCTACACGTTGTTTGTGTTCAAATATTTTACTCTCTGCACATTTTTTTTTGTTTTACTTTGGGGTTGGCCTGACCACAACCCGTCAAATTTTGGCTTATGAAAATACAAAAATACCACTTGCATTTCTAAAATGACAACATTGGATACCTCTGAGCAATCTGAGACATTCAGTTACACAAACTATGTCTCTATGTGCCCGTCCTAATATGGGGTCCTGCCACCCCTTGCCCAGTCAAAAATTCAATATGCACACATTTTTACTTTTTTGCAAATAGGAAGTTTACAATCTTGATCCCTATTGTCAACATGTGCTATCTGCCATCAGGGGTGATCAATGGATGTGTTTTGGGGGTGCATCCCCTTCCTCAGTTCACCGACTTTTGATACGAGGAAGGTGTTGCACCCACAAAAGACGTACATGGATATCCCCTGATGGCAGATAGCACATGTTCACACACTGTGTGCATATTCAATTTTTGGCTGCTTTGTTACTCAAAAAATTAGTAAAAATATAAAAACAAACATGTAAAAACAAATGTGTTTGGATGGCTTATTGAATTCTCCCCAAAACATCGAGAATGTCTTTAAATGTTTGTTCCATCACATGGATTCTTTGTTTAATTAGGTCCAGTTCCGTGCTACATTCCATCACTTGCTGGATGAGGCGGAGGGCACTGTCAGCAGAGAACGGTGTGCTATCCTTCACAACATTTCCATCCCCTAAAAACCATAAAAAAAAATTAATAAAACTCTGCAGGCCTACCTCGCTTACCTTAAGCTGTGGTGTCAGATACTGACCTGTTGTGGTGACCAGATCCACAACGTCATCCACCTCTCCTTCCTGCACTTCTCCTTCCTCCACCTCAACTTCCTGCACATCTTTCGGTTGTGGATCTTTGGGAGTTTGGGGTTGCTTGGAAGTTGTGGGGTGCATGTGCTCCCTGGAGTGTCCTCCTCCCAGTCTTCTCTCCCCTATGAGAATAAAACCAAAGGTCTATTTATCACACTGTAAAAATCTCATTTTTAAACTTAAAACAGGCTAAATTGTTTGGAAGTGGGGTACAAGTGTGTGTTTGTGCGGAATTTAAAGAAAAATGCATTCTTTATGACCCCAAATATGTTTATTATTCACATTTGGATGTAATTTTTTGGACATGGAGGCACCACAAATAAACTCTGATGCACCTGTGTGGGACACCCAAAAAAGGCGGGTCTGGTGGCCCACACTATAGTGCTCCAAAGTACAGATGTGGAAGCAGCTGCTGAGTGTCCTCTCCTTTACACTGATTAAAGTTTGCATTTCATTCTCCTTACAAACACATCATCTAGACTTAAAAATTATCCACAATACTTGATCAAAAATGGCAGATGTCTAATTACTTTTGGGGGTCTTAAATAAGCCAAAACCACGGATAGTGGCCGAACGAAGTGTCGGTAACGTAACGAACGATTACTGTGCCCAACCTAGTTCAAAATAATACATTTTGGAAGGGAGTCCAATATGCTTTAAAAAAAAAAAAAAGTAAGTTTCTAAAAAGATTAATAGCAGAAAGGTCGTCATTTTACTTACTTTTAGCGAGCATCCTCTTTATGCTCCTCAACTGGTCTGGCTCCCTCAGTTTGAGGTCTGACCACCTCTTTCTGAGCTGCTCATTTGAGCGTTTCACCCCGAACTTCGCCCTCAGACTCTTCACAACTTTAGTGAGGATTTTGGCCTTCCTTCTATTTGGTTTGCTATACGGCCCATGCTTGGCATCATAATCAGCCTTGACCAAGATGTCCACCATCTCCGCCATCTCCGCCAAAGACATATTCGATGCCTTGAATCTCCTCCTTGATCGTGACGTGTCCTCGGTCTCCGGGCTTGTCTCCTCGCTAGTTGCGGAATTATCAGACACCTGCTGTAACTCCGCCATATCTGTCTGCGCGCCGAAAGAGAAGGGGCGGGGAAAAGATGTTAGTTAGAACGTCATGGGCGGGCGACGTGTGCGGAGCGACGTGTTCCAATTTGGACGCATGCGTGGTGTGTATATAGCAAACACACATGTGACTATAGTACGTTCGGTGTGCGGAGAGAGGAGTTCAAGTGACGGACGTGCGAACGAAGGTATGTGATTTTGTGAGACTTGTTAAAATTGTTGGCCTATACTGTCTTGAGATTGTTGGAGGATATATATGGTGACTAGGATGTGAAGGAGGTTAGACTGTTTGCCTCACATTATTTAAATATAATTTATTTTACTTGCAGATACAATATGAATGTATTTATTAGCGACAAAGAGTTCCTGGCGGAATTTATTGACCGGGTAAGGGAGCTGCCGGCTCTGTGGGAGACCAAAAACCCCATCCATAAAAAAAAAGGGGTGAGAAAAGCAGCGCTGGATAAGCTGCTCCCATTTGTGCATACCAAGGTGCCCACAGCCACAGCAAAACAAGTGGACACTAAAATTGGGAGCTTGAGAGGTACCTACAGGACTGAACGCTCTAAGGTGCTGGCTTCTCAGAGGTCAGGAGCAGCAGCAGATGATGTTTATGTCCCGGTTTTGTGGTACTACAGCAGGATGTCCTTCCTGGATGACCACATTGAGCCAAGGCCATCACTCTCCACTCTTCCCCCCAGACTTCCCTGCAGACAACCTGAGCCTTCTCTGGAGCAAGAGGAGGCAGCCATCCTGGATGATCCTGATTTGGCCATCTGGAGCCAGGTATAGTATTAACTGAAAATGTAGTGGGATAAAATTAATGTTTCCCAAATATGTCAGGATGAGAAACATACATTATTTTGTATTCAACAAGTGAAATCATGATCTGTAGACATTATTCTGCACTTAATTGTGTGGTAAATAGTCAAGCTGATGTAGTGGTAAATTTAAAGCAAGGATTTATGCATTTACATTCTAATTGCTTCCATCAGGATTACAAAGTTTGATGCAAAGATTAAACCAACATATTAAACTATGTTTCTTTTTCATACACAGGATGAAATCAGCCAGGAGGAGGGTCTGGAAACTGTCAGGCAGGAGGAGGAAGGGCCCAGTGGCAGCCAGGAGGTGGCAGGGCCCAGTGGCAGCCAGGAGGTGGCAGGGCCCAGTGGCAGCCAGGAGGTGGCAGGGCCCAGTGGCAGCCAGGAGGTGGCAGGGCCCAGTGGCAGCCAGGAGGTGGCAGGGCCCAGTGGCAGACAGGAGGTGGCAGGGCAAAGGAGAAGCAGCAGATCCCAGGTGCCTCCCATCAGGCTTCACAAAAGAGGCAGGAGGGACAGGACCACCAGTGAGGCAGCAATGGCCCTTATTAAAGAGGCCCATGCCACCCTCAAGGAGCCCACATCCCCTGAAGAGGCCATTGCCGGCCTAGTGGAGGCTAAGTTCAAGGTGATGAGCATGGAGCAACGCCTCCTATGCGAACCCCTGCTCATCACCTTGCTCAACAAGGGGGTGATGGAGCAAATTACCCCCAATACCGCCATATGTGAGGTGGCCCAACTGACCCAACCTCAACCTCCACCTCCACCTTCCTCTTCTGCCCCACCCCCTTCTGCTACCCCTCCACCTTCTGCCCCACCCCTTCTGCTACCCCTCCACCTTCTGCCCCACCCCCTTCTGCTACCCCTCCACCTTCTGCCCCACCCCCTTCTGCTACCCCTCCACCTTCTGCCCCACCCCCTTCTGCTACCCCTCCACCTTCTGCCCCACCCCCTTCTGCTACCCCTCCACCTTCTGCCCCACCCCCTTCTGCTACACCTCCACCTTCTGCCCCACCCCCTTCTGCTACACCTCCACCTTCTTCTTCTGCCCCACCCCCTTCTGCTACACCTCCACCTCCTCCTCCTGACAGGAGTACCCCTCCAGTGGGCCAGCCTCCAGCTAAACGAAGAAGGAAGGCTTCAGTAAAGGCTGCAGGGAAGGTTGCCAGGAAGAAGAGGAAGTGATGGCCTTGCTTCATTGTGGTCGCACTGGTCGGACAGAAGGCAGCCTGTTGTAGTACCACACACTTGGGACATATATCTCACCTGCTGCTGTTCCTGACCTCTGGGAGGCCAGCATCAGATTGTGTTCTGAAATGTGGGCCTTCTCAAGCTCCCAATTTTAGTGTCCACACAGGGTTGCTGTGTGCTCTGGGGTCCCTGGGATGCACAAATGGCAGCAGCTTCTCCAGCGCTGCCTTCTCTTTATTTAATTTATAAACATGAATAAATGTGTTTTTTGTTTAAGTTCATACTTGACTATGTGTATTTTTAAATAAAAAAAAACAAGCTTTGGAGTAAGCAGATACATTTGACTGACAATAAAAGGCACAGATATCACCCCCCCCCCAAAAGAATAACTAAATCTGATTAGCTCAAAAACATGGTGTGAAATTTTAAAAATATAGATTAAAAAATTAAATGGGAGATCGCTATCAAAACATTGAGAAATTATAATTAACATCATTTTGAAAAATCTAACCATTTAAATTATTCCTAAAAACTTGCACGATATAATACACATAAATCTTATAAAGAGCAGCATGAAAAAGGTTAAAAATAAGGCAGAACTCTGTGTGAATATCAGCAGCAAAAGAAGGTCTCTCGTTTTGATTAATGTAACATTCTAACGAAGAATTCAATGCAGAACATTTAAACGATGAAATATTTATGAGCGTGACGAATGTGCTCTCTCCATTATGAAGGCTTGTTTTACCAGAAGATGCGCTCCCGTCTCATAGTTGCTTGTGAGCATGCGCGCTTTTGGAAGAGTCGTAAAAGCATACACACGAACCATTTTCTCGTCACAAAACAGGCCGACGAGAAACACGACGAGGAAATCTGGACTCCTGACGAGAAAATAGAGAGCAGGTTCTCTATTTTCTCGTCGAGATTCTCGTCAAGTTTCTCGTCGTAAAACCATACACACGAACGTTTTTCTAGACAAAAAAACTCTCGCGGCACTTTTCTTGACTGTTTACGACGAGAAAATCGGTCGTGTGTACGAGGCCTGAGTGAATTCTCCTTGTGCTAAATTGTGCTTAAAAAAAACATTTTTTCTAGGGACAGAAAACTGTAGGTAGGGAGAGTGTGTCAGTTTCTTTCACTGTCAAAGTCCTTGTTTCCAGGGACCTGGAAGGACAGTGAGTGAATTCTCCTTGTGCTAAATTGTGCTTAAAAAAAACATTTTTTCTAGTGACAGAAAACTGTAGGTAGGGAGAGTGTGTCAGTTTCTTTCACTGTCAAAGTCCTTGTTTCCAGGGACCTGGAAGGACAGTGAGTGAATTCTCCTTGTGCTAAATTGTGCTTAAAAAAAACATTTTTTCTAGGGACAGAAAACTGTAGGTAGGGAGAGTGTGTCAGTTTCTTTCACTGTCAAAGTCCTTGTTTCCAGGGACCTGGAAGGACAGTGAGTGAATTCTCCTTGTGCTAAATTGTGCTTAAAAAAGTAGGATTTTTAAAACAGCTTACCTGTAAAATCCTTTTCTTGGAGTACATCACGGGACACAGAGCAGCATAGTCATTACTATGTGGGTTATATAGATTACCTTCAGGTGCTGGCACTGGCAACTTCCAAAACAGGAAGTACCCTCCCCTATATAAGCCCCTCCCATCCGGGAGTACCTCAGTTTTGTAGCAAAGCAATACGTGTCCCCAAAAGAGGGGTGGGAGCTCTGTGTCCCGTGATGTACTCCAAGAAAAGGATTTTACAGGTAAGCTGTTTTAAAAATCCTACTTTCTTGTTCATACATCACGGGACACAGAGCAGCATAGTCATTACTATGTGGGACGTCCCAAAGCAATGCCACATGAGGGGGGGGATACACCATACATAAGCTGGGCGCCATCAGGCATGAGGATCTTTTGCGGCCTGCAACACACTGCGCCCAAAGGCGACATCCTCCTGACTTCTAACGTCCACCTGGTAGAACCTAGTAAACGTGTGTACTGAAGACCATGTTGCGGCCTTACAAATTTGCGCCAGGGAGGCCTGGTGATGCACTGCCCATGAAGTTCCAACTGCTCTCGTGGAGTGCGCCCTAACTTTGAACGGAGGCGGTCTACTTCTCAAGCCATAGGCTTGTATTATGACCTGTCGAATCCACTTGGCTAAAGTAGATTTTGATGCTGCCTGACCCTTTCTGGGGCCTTCCGGCAGAACAAACAAAGAATCCGTTCTACGAATCTGAGCAGTGGCTTCTAGATAAGCTTTAACTGCTCTTACTACATCCAAAGAATGCAATAACTTTTCCTCTACCGAGCTTGGTTTGGGGAAAAAAGAAGGAAGAACCACATCCTGGTTCAAGTGAAACCTCGATACCACCTTAGGAAGAAAGGCTGGGTGAGGACGTAATACTACTCTGTCCTTATGGATAACCAGATATGGCTCTTTACAGGACATGGCGGCTAATTCCGACACTCTTCTAGCCGAGCATATGGCTACTAAAAATATCAATTTCCTGGTGAGTAGAACCAAGGAAATGTGCCGCAAAGGTTCAAATGGCTGCTTCTGCAGAACCGACAGAACCAAATTTAGATCCCATGGGCATATGGGAGCCTTAATCGGTGGAATAATACGAGTCACACCTTGCATAAAGGATTTGACAAGTGAATGCATAGCCAGGGGCCTTTGAAATAGTATTGACAAGGCCGAAACCTGGCCCTTAATAGTACTTAAGGCAAACTTCCTGTCTACAGCCCACTGCAGGAAGTCCAGAATTCTGCCTATAACGTACTTACGTGGATGCCATTTTCTGGCCTCGCACCAAGTGATGTACGCCTTCCAAACTCTATAGTAGATCTGCCTGGATACAGGCTTCCTGGCATTGATTATAGTTGATACCACAGAGTTAGAGAGACCTCTCTTCTTTAGGATGTGGGATTCAATAGCCAGGCCGTTAAACTTAGAGTTAGTAAGGAAGGGTGGTATATCGGTCCTTGCGAAAGCAGGTCCGGACGACGTGGAAGGGTCCAAGGACTCCCCACAGACATTTTGATGATCTCCGCGTACCAGGCCCTTCGGGGCCACGCTGGAGCCACCAGGATCACCGGCTTCTTCTCCAACCTGACTCTGCGAAGGAGTCGAGGCAACAATTGTAGCGGAGGGAATGCATATATCAGTCTGAACTGATCCCAAGGGAACACCAGAGCATCCGAGCCGCAAGCGAGGGGATCCCTTGTCCGGGAGACAAATCTGTCCACCTTTGCGTTGAATCTGGATGCTAGCAGATCTACATCCGGTGTTCCCCACCGCTGACATATTGCTCGGAAGACCTCGGGATGAAGGGACCATTCCCCTGGGCATAACTGTTGGCGACTCAGAAAGTCCGCCTTCCAATTCTCCACCCCTGGAATGAAGACAGCTGATATACATGGGACATGCTTTTCTGCCCATTCCAGGATGTGACTTACTTCCCTCTGGGCTGCACGACTCCTGGTGCCTCCCTGATGATTGATATATGCCACTGCTGTGGCATTGTCTGATTGAATTCTGACAGGGGACCCTTGGAGTCTGGATGTCCAGGCTACTAGGGCGTACCGGGCTGCTCGTATCTCTAAGAGATTGATGGGCAGGGTTTTTACTACATTTGACCATCTGCCCTGGAGAGACCATTGCTCCAGTACTGCCCCCCAGCCTATAAGGCTGGCATCTGTAGTGACCACCTTCCAAGATATCGGGCTGAAGGGTTTTCCCTTCTGGAGATTCTGGGGGATCAACCACCAGCAGAGACTCTTCCGAACGGAAGGGGACAAAGCCATCGGGAAGTCTAGAGCCTGAACTTTTCCGTTCCAGGCTGACAATATGGCCCTTTGTAAATTCCTTGAGTGGAATTGGGCGTATGGTACAGCTTCGAATGATGCTACCATCTTTCCTAGCAGCCTCATGCACAGGCGTATGGACGGCTGTCTTTTTGCACAAAGCAGACGGACCAAGGCCCTCAAAGAGGATACCTTGTCTAGAGGTAAGAAAATCTTCCTCTGGTCTGAATCCAGCCGTAGCCCTAGATATACCAGGTTTTTCACTGGCTGTAGGGTTGACTTGTCCAGGTTGATGACCCAACCGTGAGACTCTAGATACTTGATTGTATCGACAATTACCACTTCTAGCTTGGCAACTGAGTGGTCCATCAACAACAGGTCGTCTAGGTATGCCATTATCGTTACACCCCGTGTTCTTAGATCGGCCAACAGTGGGGCCAGAATTTTTGTGAACACTCGTGGTGCTGTGGCCAGACCGAATGGTAAGGCTCTGAACTGAAAATGGCGCCCTTCTACTGCAAAGCGTAGGAATTTTTGATGACCTGGAAAGATGGGAACATGCAAGTAAGCATCTTTGATGTCGATCGAGGCTAACCATTCCTCCCCTTGTAGGGCAGCGGTGACCGATCGGATCGACTCCATCCGGAAAGACCGGACGTTTAGAAATTTGTTTAGACTCTTTAGGTCCAATATGGGTCTTATGTCCCCGTTTGGCTTCGGGACTGTGAAAAGGTTTGAGTAGAAACCCAACCCCCACTCTTCCATAGGAACCTCCATAATTACTCCTTGGAGCAATAGTTGTTCTAACGCCAATAGGAGAGACCCTCTTTTTAGAGGGTCTCTTGGCATGCCTGACCACATAAAATGGGACGGAGGAGACTCTTTTAACTCCAACTTGTATCCCAGAGTTACTGCGGAGAGCACCCATCTGTCTTTGATCGTCTCCCGCCAGGTCTCTGCGAACAACTGAAGTCTTCCCCCCACCCGTTTGAGTGGGGGCAGCCCTTCATAGGCTTGACTTGGAGGCTGGTTTAGTACCTCTTCGGATCCAGGGCTTTTTATTACCCTGTGGCTGTCCCTGATTTTTACCTCCTGAGTTTGACCGAGGAGGCCGTCGGAACTGCTTAGTAGCAGACGTCGCAGGGATAGGAGAGGTAGTCCTCTTAAAAGATGGACCCCTAGACCTCTTTTTACTCGGTAAGAGAGTACTTTTACCACTGGAAATCTTCTGGATATACTTATCCAGGTCTTCGCCAAAAAGGCGTTCCCCATGAAATGGGAAGCTAACTAAGAGCTTCTTACAGGGAGCTTCAGCAGACCAGTTTTTGAGCCACAGAAGCCTACGCATATGTACCAAAGACAGCGTGAGGCGGGAGGCCTGATGGATAAAATCCTTGATGGCGTCAACCGCAAAGCATAATGCTCTAGGCAGATCAGCCAGAGCCTGGGCCTGCTGGTCTGGCAAATCCCTCAGGACCATTTTCATTTGATCCTTTAAAGCTTGGCAGACCCCAATAGCTGCCACTGCTGGCTGTGTAACAGCCCCTGCTGTGGAAAAAGCAGATTTTAATAAAGATTCCAATTTTTTATCCACTGGATCTTTGAACATTTGAACATTATCTACTGGACATGTCAGTGATTTGTTCACAGAAGAGATGGCTGCATCCACCGTAGGAACATTCCATCTCTGGGTGAACTTTTCCTCCATGGGATAGATCACCGGAAACCTTTTAGGCGGAACAAATAGTTTATCAGGATGTTCCCAGTCCTGGTATATAAGTCCTTCCAATAATGGATGTATTGGAAGGAGCAATTAACCTGGGGAGCTTTTAGCGACCCCAATGAGGAGACAGCAGTAGTTGATGGTTCAACAAGAGGCATTTTAAATGCAGATCGAACCATGTCAGTTAGGGTCTGGACCCACAATCTTTCAGTCTGCGATGCTGAAAATGGTTCATCTACTGTCGATTCCTCAAAAACAGAGCTAACCTCCTCCTGATCCCCTTCAGGTAGGTCGGTCCCTTCCTGGGACTGTTGCTCTGCCAACAGGCACTCTAATGGAGGTGATGGAGATCTGGCGCGCTTTCTTTCCTGTAGAGAAGAAGCGATCAATGCTGCCAATCTCTGCTCCAATCCCTCCAGAGTTGAGGAAAAAACCTCCTCTGTTATATATGCAGGAGCAGGTGGACTGAGGACAGCCGCAGTACCTGGCACTCCCGGGGGTTCCTTATGGGTATTAACCTCTGATTTCTCAGGGGAGGAGGGTGCAGATGACTGCTCCAGATCCTCAGAGCCCGATGGAGACCCCCTACACTTCCTGAGAGGTATATCTCTGAGTTTTTTAGGCGGCATATTCCTTAGTTCAAAGCTGAGGTATTCCAGCCGCAATACACCCCTTACTGAAATAGTCTAATGCAATTTGCTGCTATGTACATCAGTGGGTGTCTACTAATGCGTCTTTCTGGGGATGCCTGTATCAACCACCCGCTGTAAGCCCCTATACCATGCTACCAGCTCCTTTTCATGCTCTGTGTCCATAGCAAGCAGCGTGGACTGAGTCCTTTTATCTTGCTGGGACGCCCGCACATGCGCAGAAGCGCTGGGCGCACAGAGCGCGTCATCCGCCAGGCTCCGCCCCCTTTTTTTAAGCTAAACCTTATAAAAGGAAAGCATGTGTGCGCGCGCGCGCGTGCACGTGTGCGCTCTTGGCGCCATGTAGGGAGGGGAGCCAGGGTCCCTGTTTCACCAGGACTCGGGGATGGAAGGAAACTACTTGGCAGCATGACAGAGGAATGCAGCTTCCCTGATAGAGAGCTCACTCATCTGCCTGGACTTTCACCATGGAAGGAATAGTCCCAAGAAAAAAGACGTTCCACAGCGGCCTCTAGTGGACAAACACAGGTACCGCACCTTTGTCTTTTTTTTTTTTTTTTTTAAAACCTCCTTTATGAAAAAACATTTCCAGGTTTACAGTTTTTTTAAAACTTCCCTTATGAAAAAACATTTCTAGGATTTCTTAGGCATATACAGCTATTAGCGGGAATACCCTTTAGGTAACAGGCAGAAAGACATATTAGGCTTGGGGGTCCCCTCAATAGAACCAAGTTCCTGAGGGGCCCCCACTTACCTTTTCCCCGCCGCAGGACTTTGTTTGGTCCACAGAAGCCCAAACTTCACCTCTCACGGCAGGCATTGTACTAGACCTTCAGGGACCGGGTTCCCAAGGATTCCACTCCCCTGGACCTGTATAGCACCCTGCACAGATAGCCTCTTGGTTTTGGGTATGACCAGAGCTCTGGATCCCAGGGTCCAGCCCTCCTAAGAGAGGCATTACAGGCAAAACCCTGCTCTTCTCTGCAAGGCCCGGGTACCGACCGTTTAGCTATGAAGCTTTTTTGGTCGGATCCGGAATAGCTTGCTAAGGCCCAGAGAACCTGTACACAAGCCCAGATGAATACATGTTAACCTTGGCCAACACCTTAGACACTGGCAAAAAACTGAGGTACTCCCGGATGGGAGGGGCTTATATAGGGGAGGGTACTTCCTGTTTTGGAAGTTGCCAGTGCCAGCACCTGAAGGTAATCTATATAACCCACATAGTAATGACTATGCTGCTCTGTGTCCCGTGATGTATGAACAAGAAAAACATTTTTTCTAGGGACAGAAAACTGTAGGTAGGGAGAGTGTGTCAGTTTCTTTTACTGTCAAAGTCCTTGTTTCCAGGGACCTGGAAGGACAGTGAGTGAATTCTCCTTGTGCTAAATTGTGCTTAAAAAAAACATTTTTTCTAGGGACAGAAAACTGTAGGTAGGGAGAGTGTGTCAGTTTCTTTCACTGTCAAAGTCCTTGTTTCCAGGGACCTGGAAAGACAGTGAGTGAATTCTCCTTGTGCTAAATTGTGCTTAAAAAAAACATTTTTTCTAGGGACAGAAAACTGTAGGTAGGGAGAGTGTGTCAGTTTCTTTCACTGTCAAAGTCCTTGTTTCCAGGGACCTGGAAGGACAGTGAGTGAATTCTCCTTGTGCTAAATTGTGCTTAAAAAAACATTTTTTCTAGGGACAGAAAACTGTAGGTAGGGAGAGTGTGTCAGTTTCTTTCACTGTCAAAGTCCTTGTTTCCAGGGACCTGGAAGGACAGTGAGTGAATTCTCCTTGTGCTAAATTGTGCTTAAAAAAAACATTTTTTCTAGGGACAGAAAACTGTAGGTAGGGAGAGTGTGTCAGTTTCTTTCACTGTCAAAGTCCTTGTTTCCAGGGACCTGGAAGGACAGTGAGTGAATTCTCCTTGTGCTAAATTGTGCTTAAAAAAAACATTTTTTCTAGGGACAGAAAACTGTAGGTAGGGAGAGTGTGTCAGTTTCTTTCACTGTCAAAGTCCTTGTTTCCAGGGACCTGGAAGGACAGTGAGTGAATTCTCCTTGTGCTAAATTGTGCTTAAAAAAAACATTTTTTCTAGGGACAGAAAACTGTAGGTAGGGAGAGTGTGTCAGTCTCTTTCACTGTCAAAGTCCTTGTTTCCAGGGACCTGGAAGGACAGTGAGTGAATTCTCCTTGTGCTAAATTGTGCTTAAAAAAAACATTTTTTCTAGGGACAGAAAACTGTAGGTAGGGAGAGTGTGTCAGTTTCTTTCACTGTCAAAGTCCTTGTTTCCAGGGACCTGGAAGGACAGTGAGTGAATTCTCCTTGTGCTAAATTGTGCTTAAAAAAAACATTTTTTCTAGGGACAGAAAACTGTAGGTAGGGAGAGTGTGTCAGTTTCTTTCACTGTCAAAGTCCTTGTTTCCAGGGACCTGGAAGGACAGTGAGTGAATTCTCCTTGTGCTAAATTGTGCTTAAAAAAAACATTTTTTCTAGGGACAGAAAACTGTAGGTAGGGAGAGTGTGTCAGTTTCTTTCACTGTCAAAGTCCTTGTTTCCAGGGACCTGGAAGGACAGTGAGTGAATTCTCCTTGTGCTAAATTGTGCTTAAAAAAACATTTTTTCTAGGGACAGAAAACTGTAGGTAGGGAGAGTGTGTCAGTTTCTTTCACTGTCAAAGTCCTTGTTTCCAGGGACCTGGAAGGACAGTGAGTGAATTCTCCTTGTGCTAAATTGTGCTTAAAAAAAACATTTTTTCTAGGGACAGAAAACTGTAGGTAGGGAGAGTGTGTCAGTTTCTTTCACTGTCAAAGTCCTTGTTTCCAGGGACCTGGAAGGACAGTGAGTGAATTCTCCTTGTGCTAAATTGTGCTTAAAAAAAACATTTTTTCTAGGGACAGAAAACTGTAGGTAGGGAGAGTGTGTCAGTTTCTTTCACTGTCAAAGTCCTTGTTTCCAGGGACCTGGAAGGACAGTGAGTGAATTCTCCTTGTGCTAAATTGTGCTTAAAAAAAACATTTTTTCTAGGGACAGAAAACTGTAGGTAGGGAGAGTGTGTCAGTTTCTTTCACTGTCAAAGTCCTTGTTTCCAGGGACCTGGAAGGACAGTGAGTGAATTCTCCTTGTGCTAAATTGTGCTTAAAAAAAACATTTTTTCTAGGGACAGAAAACTGTAGGTAGGGAGAGTGTGTCAGTTTCTTTCACTGTCAAAGTCCTTGTTTCCAGGGACCTGGAAGGACAGTGAGTGAATTCTCCTTGTGCTAAATTGTGCTTAAAAAAAACATTTTTTCTAGGGACAGAAAACTGTAGGTAGGGAGAGTGTGTCAGTTTCTTTCACTGTCAAAGTCCTTGTTTCCAGGGACCTGGAAGGACAGTGAGTGAATTCTCCTTGTGCTAAATTGTGCTTAAAAAAAACATTTTTTCTAGGGACAGAAAACTGTAGGTAGGGAGAGTGTGTCAGTTTCTTTCACTGTCAAAGTCCTTGTTTCCAGGGACCTGGAAGGACAGTGAGTGAATTCTCCTTGTGCTAAATTGTGCTTAAAAAAAACATTTTTTCTAGGGACAGAAAACTGTAGGTAGGGAGAGTGTGTCAGTTTCTTTCACTGTCAAAGTCCTTGTTTCCAGGGACCTGGAAGGACAGTGAGTGAATTCTCCTTGTGCTAAATTGTGCTTAAAAAAAACATTTTTTCTAGGGACAGAAAACTGTAGGTAGGGAGAGTGTGTCAGTTTCTTTCACTGTCAAAGTCCTTGTTTCCAGGGACCTGGAAGGACAGTGAGTGAATTCTCCTTGTGCTAAATTGTGCTTAAAAAAAACATTTTTTCTAGGGACAGAAAACTGTAGGTAGGGAGAGTGTGTCAGTTTCTTTCACTGTCAAAGTCCTTGTTTCCAGGGACCTGGAAGCACAGTGAGTGAATTCTCCTTGTGCTAAATTGTGCTTAAAAAAACATTTTTTCTAGGGACAGAAAACTGTAGGTAGGGAGAGTGTGTCAGTTTCTTTCACTGTCAAAGTCCTTGTTTCCAGGGACCTGGAAGGACAGTGAGTGAATTCTCCTTGTGCTAAATTGTGCTTAAAAAAAACATTTTTTCTAGGGACAGAAAACTGTAGGTAGGGAGAGTGTGTCAGTTTCTTTCACTGTCAAAGTCCTTGTTTCCAGGGACCTGGAAGGACAGTGAGTGAATTCTCCTTGTGCTAAATTGTGCTTAAAAAAAACATTTTTTCTAGGGACAGAAAACTGTAGGTAGGGAGAGTGTGTCAGTTTCTTTCACTGTCAAAGTCCTTGTTTCCAGGGACCTGGAAGGACAGTGAGTGAATTCTCCTTGTGCTAAATTGTGCTTAAAAAAAACATTTTTTCTAGGGACAGAAAACTGTAGGTAGGGAGAGTGTGTCAGTTTCTTTCACTGTCAAAGTCCTTGTTTCCAGGGACCTGGAAGGACAGTGAGTGAATTCTCCTTGTGCTAAATTGTGCTTAAAAAAAACATTTTTTCTAGGGACAGAAAACTGTAGGTAGGGAGAGTGTGTCAGTTTCTTTCACTGTCAAAGTCCTTGTTTCCAGGGACCTGGAAGGACAGTGAGTGAATTCTCCTTGTGCTAAATTGTGCTTAAAAAAAACATTTTTTCTAGGGACAGAAAACTGTAGGTAGGGAGAGTGTGTCAGTTTCTTTCACTGTCAAAGTCCTTGTTTCCAGGGACCTGGAAGGACAGTGAGTGAATTCTCCTTGTGCTAAATTGTGCTTAAAAAAAACATTTATTCTAGGGACAGAAAACTGTAGGTAGGGAGAGTGTGTCAGTTTCTTTCACTGTCAAAGTCCTTGTTTCCAGGGACCTGGAAGGACAGTGAGTGAATTCTCCTTGTGCTAAATTGTGCTTAAAAAAAACATTTTTTCTAGGGACAGAAAACTGTAGGTAGGGAGAGTGTGTCAGTTTCTTTCACTGTCAAAGTCCTTGTTTCCAGGGACCTGGAAGGACAGTGAGTGAATTCTCCTTGTGCTAAATTGTGCTTAAAAAAAACATTTTTTCTAGGGACAGAAAACTGTAGGTAGGGAGAGTGTGTCAGTTTCTTTCACTGTCAAAGTCCTTGTTTCCAGGGACCTGGAAGGACAGTGAGTGAATTCTCCTTGTGCTAAATTGTGCTTAAAAAAAACATTTTTTCTAGGGACAGAAAACTGTAGGTAGGGAGAGTGTGTCAGTTTCTTTCACTGTCAAAGTCCTTGTTTCCAGGGACCTGGAAGGACAGTGAGTGAATTCTCCTTGTGCTAAATTGTGCTTAAAAAAAACATTTTTTCTAGGGACAGAAAACTGTAGGTAGGGAGAGTGTGTCAGTTTCTTTCACTGTCAAAGTCCTTGTTTCCAGGGACCTGGAAGGACAGTGAGTGAATTCTCCTTGTGCTAAATTGTGCTTAAAAAAAACATTTTTTCTAGGGACAGAAAACTGTAGGTAGGGAGAGTGTGTCAGTTTCTTTCACTGTCAAAGTCCTTGTTTCCAGGGACCTGGAAGGACAGTGAGTGAATTCTCCTTGTGCTAAATTGTGCTTAAAAAAAACATTTTTTCTAGGGACAGAAAACTGTAGGTAGGGAGAGTGTGTCAGTTTCTTTCACTGTCAAAGTCCTTGTTTCCAGGGACCTGGAAGGACAGTGAGTGAATTCTCCTTGTGCTAAATTGTGCTTAAAAAAAACATTTTTTCTAGGGACAGAAAACTGTAGGTAGGGAGAGTGTGTCAGTTTCTTTCACTGTCAAAGTCCTTGTTTCCAGGGACCTGGAAGGACAGTGAGTGAATTCTCCTTGTGCTAAATTGTGCTTAAAAAAAACATTTTTTCTAGGGACAGAAAACTGTAGGTAGGGAGAGTGTGTCAGTTTCTTTCACTGTCAAAGTCCTTGTTTCCAGGGACCTGGAAGGACAGTGAGTGAATTCTCCTTGTGCTAAATTGTGCTTAAAAAAAACATTTTTTCTAGGGACAGAAAACTGTAGGTAGGGAGAGTGTGTCAGTTTCTTTCACTGTCAAAGTCCTTGTTTCCAGGGACCTGGAAGGACAGTGAGTGAATTCTCCTTGTGCTAAATTGTGCTTAAAAAAAACATTTTTTCTAGGGACAGAAAACTGTAGGTAGGGAGAGTGTGTCAGTTTCTTTCACTGTCAAAGTCCTTGTTTCCAGGGACCTGGAAGGACAGTGAGTGAATTCTCCTTGTGCTAAATTGTGCTTAAAAAAAACATTTTTTCTAGGGACAGAAAACTGTAGGTAGGGAGAGTGTGTCAGTTTCTTTCACTGTCAAAGTCCTTGTTTCCAGGGACCTGGAAGGACAGTGAGTGAATTCTCCTTGTGCTAAATTGTGCTTAAAAAAAACATTTTTTCTAGGGACAGAAAACTGTAGGTAGGGAGAGTGTGTCAGTTTCTTTCACTGTCAAAGTCCTTGTTTCCAGGGACCTGGAAGGACAGTGAGTGAATTCTCCTTGTGCTAAATTGTGCTTAAAAAAACATTTTTTCTAGGGACAGAAAACTGTAGGTAGGGAGAGTGTGTCAGTTTCTTTCACTGTCAAAGTCCTTGTTTCCAGGGACCTGGAAGGACAGTGAGTGAATTCTCCTTGTGCTAAATTGTGCTTAAAAAAAACATTTTTTCTAGGGACAGAAAACTGTAGGTAGGGAGAGTGTGTCAGTTTCTTTCACTGTCAAAGTCCTTGTTTCCAGGGACCTGGAAGGACAGTGAGTGAATTCTCCTTGTGCTAAATTGTGCTTAAAAAAAACATTTTTTCTAGGGACAGAAAACTGTAGGTAGGGAGAGTGTGTCAGTTTCTTTCACTGTCAAAGTCCTTGTTTCCAGGGACCTGGAAGGACAGTGAGTGAATTCTCCTTGTGCTAAATTGTGCTTAAAAAAAACATTTTTTCTAGGGACAGAAAACTGTAGGTAGGGAGAGTGTGTCAGTTTCTTTCACTGTCAAAGTCCTTGTTTCCAGGGACCTGGAAGGACAGTGAGTGAATTCTCCTTGTGCTAAATTGTGCTTAAAAAAAACATTTTTTCTAGGGACAGAAAACTGTAGGTAGGGAGAGTGTGTCAGTTTCTTTCACTGTCAAAGTCCTTGTTTCCAGGGACCTGGAAGGACAGTGAGTGAATTCTCCTTGTGCTAAATTGTGCTTAAAAAAACATTTTTTCTAGGGACAGAAAACTGTAGGTAGGGAGAGTGTGTCAGTTTCTTTCACTGTCAAAGTCCTTGTTTCCAGGGACCTGGAAGGACAGTGAGTGAATTCTCCTTGTGCTAAATTGTGCTTAAAAAAAAATTTTTTCTAGGGACAGAAAACTGTAGGTAGGGAGAGTGTGTCAGTTTCTTTCACTGTCAAATTCCTTGTTTCCAGGGACCTGGAAGGACAGTGAGTGAATTCTCCTTGTGCTAAATTGTGCTTAAAAAAAACATTTTTTCTAGGGACAGAAAACTGTAGGTAGGGAGAGTGTCAGTTTCTTTCACTGTCAAAGTCCTTGTTTCCAGGGACCTGGAAGGACAGTGAGTGAATTCTCCTTGTGCTAAATTGTGCTTAAAAAAAACATTTTTTCTAGGGACAGAAAACTGTAGGTAGGGAGAGTGTGTCAGTTTCTTTCACTGTCAAAGTCCTTGTTTCCCGGGACCTGGAAGGACAGTGAGTGAATTCTCCTTGTGCTAAATTGTGCTTAAAAAAAACATTTTTTCTAGGGACAGAAAACTGTAGGTAGGGAGAGTGTGTCAGTTTCTTTCACTGTCAAAGTCCTTGTTTCCAGGGACCTGGAAGGACAGTGAGTGAATTCTCCTTGTGCTAAATTGTGCTTAAAAAAAACATTTTTTCTAGGGACAGAAAACTGTAGGTAGGGAGAGTGTGTCAGTTTCTTTCACTGTCAAAGTCCTTGTTTCCAGGGACCTGGAAGGACAGTGAGTGAATTCTCCTTGTGCTAAATTGTGCTTAAAAAAACCATTTTTTCTAGGGACAGAAAACTGTAGGTAGGGAGAGTGTGTCAGTTTCTTTCACTGTCAAAGTCCTTGTTTCCAGGGACCTGGAAGGACAGTGAGTGAATTCTCCTTGTGCTAAATTGTGCTTAAAAAAAACATTTTTTCTAGGGACAGAAAACTGTAGGTAGGGAGAGTGTGTCAGTTTCTTTCACTGTCAAAGTCCTTGTTTCCAGGGACCTGGAAGGACAGTGAGTGAATTCTCCTTGTGCTAAATTGTGCTTAAAAAAACATTTTTTCTAGGGACAGAAAACTGTAGGTAGGGAGAGTGTGTCAGTTTCTTTCACTGTCAAAGTCCTTGTTTCCAGGGACCTGGAAGGACAGTGAGTGAATTCTCCTTGTGCTAAATTGTGCTTAAAAAAAACATTTTTTCTAGGGACAGAAAACTGTAGGTAGGGAGAGTGTGTCAGTTTCTTTCACTGTCAAATTCCTTGTTTCCAGGGACCTGGAAGGACAGTGAGTGAATTCTCCTTGTGCTAAATTGTGCTTAAAAAAAACATTTTTTCTAGGGACAGAAAACTGTAGGTAGGGAGAGTGTCAGTTTCTTTCACTGTCAAAGTCCTTGTTTCCAGGGACCTGGAAGGACAGTGAGTGAATTCTCCTTGTGCTAAATTGTGCTTAAAAAAAACATTTTTTCTAGGGACAGAAAACTGTAGGTAGGGAGAGTGTGTCAGTTTCTTTCACTGTCAAAGTCCTTGTTTCCCGGGACCTGGAAGGACAGTGAGTGAATTCTCCTTGTGCTAAATTGTGCTTAAAAAAAAACATTTTTTCTAGGGACAGAAAACTGTAGGTAGGGAGAGTGTGTCAGTTTCTTTCACTGTCAAAGTCCTTGTTTCCAGGGACCTGGAAGGACAGTGAGTGAATTCTCCTTGTGCTAAATTGTGCTTAAAAAAAACATTTTTTCTAGGGACAGAAAACTGTAGGTAGGGAGAGTGTGTCAGTTTCTTTCACTGTCAAAGTCCTTGTTTCCAGGGACCTGGAAGGACAGTGAGTGAATTCTCCTTGTGCTAAATTGTGCTTAAAAAAAACATTTTTTCTAGGGACAGAAAACTGTAGGTAGGGAGAGTGTGTCAGTTTCTTTCACTGTCAAAGTCCTTGTTTCCAGGGACCTGGAAGGACAGTGAGTGAATTCTCCTTGTGCTAAATTGTGCTTAAAAAAAACATTTTTTCTAGGGACAGAAAACTGTAGGTAGGGAGAGTGTGTCAGTTTCTTTCACTGTCAAAGTCCTTGTTTCCAGGGACCTGGAAGGACAGTGAGTGAATTCTCCTTGTGCTAAATTGTGCTTAAAAAAAAAAAATTTTCTAGGGACAGAAAACTGTAGGTAGGGAGAGTGTGTCAGTTTCTTTCACTGTCAAAGTCCTTGTTTCCAGGGACCTGGAAGGACAGTGAGTGAATTCTCCTTGTGCTAAATTGTGCTTAAAAAAAACATTTTTTCTAGGGGCAGAAAACTGTAGGTAGGGAGAGTGTGTCAGTTTCTTTCACTGTCAAAGTCCTTGTTTCCAGGGACCTGGAAGGACAGTGAGTGAATTCTCCTTGTGCTAAATTGTGCTTAAAAAAAACATTTTTTCTAGGGACAGAAAACTGTAGGTAGGGAGAGTGTGTCAGTTTCTTTCACTGTCAAAGTCCTTGTTTCCAGGGACCTGGAAGGACAGTGAGTGAATTCTCCTTGTGCTAAATTGTGCTTAAAAAAAACATTTTTTCTAGGGACAGAAAACTGTAGGTAGGGAGAGTGTGTCAGTTTCTTTCACTGTCAAAGTCCTTGTTTCCAGGGACCTGGAAGGACAGTGAGTGAATTCTCCTTGTGCTAAATTGTGCTTAAAAAAAACATTTTTTCTAGGGACAGAAAACTGTAGGTAGGGAGAGTGTGTCAGTTTCTTTCACTGTCAAAGTCCTTGTTTCCAGGGACCTGGAAGGACAGTGAGTGAATTCTCCTTGTGCTAAATTGTGCTTAAAAAAAACATTTTTTCTAGGGACAGAAAACTGTAGGTAGGGAGAGTGTGTCAGTTTCTTTCACTGTCAAAGTCCTTGTTTCCAGGGACCTGGAAGGACAGTGAGTGAATTCTCCTTGTGCTAAATTGTGCTTAAAAAAAACATTTTTTCTAGGGACAGAAAACTGTAGGTAGGGAGAGTGTGTCAGTTTCTTTCACTGTCAAAGTCCTTGTTTCCAGGGACCTGGAAGGACAGTGAGTGAATTCTCCTTGTGCTAAATTGTGCTTAAAAAAAACATTTTTTCTAGGGACAGAAAACTGTAGGTAGGGAGAGTGTGTCAGTTTCTTTCACTGTCAAAGTCCTTGTTTCCAGGGACCTGGAAGGACAGTGAGTGAATTCTCCTTGTGCTAAATTGTGCTTAAAAAAAACATTTTTTCTAGGGACAGAAAACTGTAGGTAGGGAGAGTGTGTCAGTTTCTTTCACTGTCAAAGTCCTTGTTTCCAGGGACCTGGAAGGACAGTGAGTGAATTCTCCTTGTGCTAAATTGTGCTTAAAAAAAACATTTTTTCTAGGGACAGAAAACTGTAGGTAGGGAGAGTGTGTCAGTTTCTTTCACTGTCAAAGTCCTTGTTTCCAGGGACCTGGAAGGACAGTGAGTGAATTCTCCTTGTGCTAAATTGTGCTTAAAAAAAACATTTTTTCTAGGGACAGAAAACTGTAGGTAGGGAGAGTGTGTCAGTTTCTTTCACTGTCAAAGTCCTTGTTTCCAGGGACCTGGAAGGACAGTGAGTGAATTCTCCTTGTGCTAAATTGTGCTTAAAAAAAACATTTTTTCTAGGGACAGAAAACTGTAGGTAGGGAGAGTGTGTCAGTTTCTTTCACTGTCAAAGTCCTTGTTTCCAGGGACCTGGAAGGACAGTGAGTGAATTCTCCTTGTGCTATATTGTGCTTAAAAAAAACATTTTTTCTAGGGACAGAAAACTGTAGGTAGGGAGAGTGTGTCAGTTTCTTTCACTGTCAAAGTCCTTGTTTCAAGGGACAGAGAAGGACACCTGAAGGTAGCCCTTATTGCTTTTTTCCCATCTCCCTGCAGGCCATCTATTAGAATGTCTGGAAGGCAAACAAGGAGAGGCAGACAGTCAGGAGGCAATAAAAGAGGGCAAGCAGGCTCTGTGTCTGGGGGCAACAGTGCTGGTCGTGGACGCGGTGCATTGTCATCAGCACATGGCCATGGGACACGCTTGTCCTTCTTTTCGGCAGCTGGACATGTTGAGCCACATCATGCCGAAGACTTGGTAGAGTGGATGACCAAGCCCTCCTCCTCCTCCTCATCCTCTCTCACCCAGGCTCAGGGTACTGGAAAAGCAGCTGCCAAAGCGTCCTCTTCCCTGGTATCAATGTCAGACTCATCATCAGTCACTCCTTCCCTAGACCCACCATGTCCTCCTCCTGAGGAGTCCCCCGAACTGTTTCAGCACAGTGTTGGGTACATGCTCCAGGAGGATGCCCAGCGTTTCGAAGGGTCTGATGATGAAACCCAGCTAGAGGAAGGCAGTAGCGTGAGAGCAGACAGAGGGGATGCTCAAGAAGGACACCAATCTGGCAGTCATGTTCCAGCAGCTGCAGCATACTGCCAGATTGGCTCCAGTGATGAGGAGGGAGGTGATGATGAGGTCACTGACTCCACGTGGGTGCCTAATAGGAGAGAGGAGGAGGAGGAGGATGAGGAGGAGGCACATCTCCAACGAGGCAGGATGCCCTTTGGTGGCCAGCGTAAGGGCAGTACACCGACGGAATCACACCGCAGAGCTCCGCCTGTGCAGGGCGCTGCCTCTGCCCGTCATTCAAAAAGTTCTTTGGTGTGGGCCTTTTTTGAGGCTAGTGCATCAGATCGCACAGCTGCTGTTTGCAACATATGTCTCAAGCGTATATCGCGTGGCCAAAACATCAGCCGCTTGGGTACCACATGCCTGACCAGACATATGTTGACCTGCCATGCAGCTCGTTGGCAAGCCTACCTCAAAGACCCACACCAAAGAACAAAGCGGACCTCTCCTTGCACCGCATCAGCTGGGATCTCCAACCCCACTATAACTTCAGTCCTCTCTGAAACATGCACTGAGAGGAATGAAGGTGTAGAATTAGGTGTGTCACAGCCAAGTACTTGCGGCCACTCTGCTAGCAGTACACCGACGTCCGATTCTAGCAGGCAAATTTCCCTGCCCCAGCTGCTGGACCGTCGAAAGAAGTTCACTCCCAGCCATCCACATGCCCAGCGGTTGAATGCTAGCTTGGCTAAATTGCTAGCGCTTCAACTGCTGCCTTTTCAGTTGGTAGACTCGGCCCCCTTCCGTGAGTTTGTGCAATGTGCGGTTCCTCAGTGGCAGGTTCCCAAACGCCACTTTTTCTCACGGAAGGCTATTCCGGCTCTCTACCGGCATGTGGAAGGCAATGTCTTGGCCTCGCTGGACAGGGCGGTCAGCGGTAAGGTGCATATTACCGCTGACTCATGGTCCAGCAGGCATGGACAGGGACGTTACCTTTCTTTCACGGCCCATTGGGTCACTCTTTTGGCAGCTGGGAAGGATGCAGGACAAGGTGCAGTAGTGTTGGAGGTTGTCCCACCGCCACGCCTCCAAAATGCTACTACTGGTTGTGACACACCTCTCTCCTCCACCCCCTCCTCTTCTTCTTCCTCCATGGCCTCTTCCTGTGGTTTGTCCTATGAACCAGCGGTGCTCCGTAGCCGTTCACGGGGCTACGCAAGTACGCAGGCAAAAAGATGCCATGCCGTGCTTGCGCTGGTGTGTTTGGGGGACAGAAGCCACACTGGGGCAGAGGTCCTGTCTGCTCTGCAGGGCCAGGCCGAGAGGTGGTTGACGCCACGCCAGCTTAAGCCAGGAATGGTGGTTTGCGACAATGGCACCAACCTCCTCTCCGCCCTCCGACAGGGACAACTGACCCATGTGCCCTGTGTGGCTCACGTCCTTAACCTGGTGGTGCAGCGGTTCTTGGGCAGGTACCCGGGCTTACAGGATGTCCTGAGGCAGGCCAGGAAAGTCTGTGTGCATTTCCGCAGATCTTATAATGCCAGTGCTCGCCTGGCTGAGCTGCAAAAGGAGTTGAACCTGCCCAAGAACCGCCTTATATGTGACATGCCCACCAGGTGGAACTCAACGTTGGCCATGCTGCAGCGGCTGCACACGCAGCAGAGGGCCATCAATGAGTACCTGTGCGACTACGGCACCAGGACAGGGTCAGGGGAGCTTGGTTTTTTTTCTCCACGCCAGTGGGGCATGATCAGGGATGCATGCACTGTCCTGGCACCATTTGAGGAGGCCACGAGGATGGTGAGCAGTGACAGTGCATGCATCAGTGACACTGTACCTCTTGTCCACCTGTTGGAGCACACGCTGCGTGGAATAATGGACAGGGCACTTGAGGCAGAACAGAGGCAGGAAGAGGAGGACTTCCTGGCCTCTCAAGGCCCCCTTTACCCAGACAGTGTTCCTTCTGTCCCACCCATCGCACAGGAAGAGGAGGAGGAGGAGGAGGAGGAGGAGGAGGAGGAGGAGGAGGATTGTGTCAGCATGGAGGTGGAGGCTGGCACTCAGCATCATCAGCAGCAGTCTTTTAGGGATGATTTACAGTCCCAAGAAACCAGTGGACTTGTACGTGGCTGGGAGGAGGTGGCTGCGGATCATGTCGTCCTTAGTGACCCAGAGGACTCCGGAGCGAATGCCTCAGCAAACCTACGCTGCATGGCCTCCCTGATCCTGCAAAGTCTGCGGAAGGATCCTCGTATTCTTCGGATCAAGGAGAGGGACCATTACTGGCTGGCCACTCTCCTTGATCCACGGTACAAGGGTAAGGTTGCGGACCTTATGTTACCGTCGCAGAGGGAGCAGAGGATGAGACAACTCCGGGAGGCCTTGCAGAAAGGTCTGTGCAACGCGTTCCCAGAGACTGGGAGGTTACAAACTCCTGGTCCTGGACAACGAGTTGCTGAGGCTTCGGCCAGTCAAAGAAGGAGCGGTGGGGAAGGTGGCCGTCTGACCGATGCGTTCAGACAATTCTTTAGTCCGCAGCCCCAAAGTATGATCGGTTCCAGCAACCATCGCCAGCGTCTGATAAACATGGTGCAGGAATATCTAGGGGCAAGGTCAGACTTGGACACCTTTCCCACCGAAAATCCTCTGGCTTACTGGGTCTTGAGGATGGATCACTGGCCAGAGCTTGCACAGTATGCAATTGAGCTACTGGCCTGTCCTGCATCCAGCGTTCTTTCGGAACGCACATTCAGTGCTGCTGGAGGATTTGTCACGGATCACAGGGTGCGCCTGTCCACCGACTCGGTTGATCGACTGACTTTCATCAAGATGAACCAGTCTTGGATCACCACCAGCTACCACACACCTGATGCTGATATAACAGACTAATTGATTTTAACATGTCACATCCCTTCAAGACTGATGCTGATGCTGAGTGCCTGTGCTGTTATGTTGACTGGCTATCCTCCTCCTCCGAGTCCTCAATGATACGATTGATGATGATAGCTTGGAAGATCATTTTTGTTTATGGGTGCCGCCACCAGTGGCTAAGGCCCAATTTTTCAGCCCCTGTTTTACAGGGGCGTGTAATTACAATTTTTTTAGCAATAATTTGCCATAGGGCTCATTGCTGTGCTCCAAGTACAGTATCTGTGAGGGGTTGGAGTGTTGTGGCACCAGTGCCTAAGGCCCAATTTTTCAGCCCCTGTTTAACAGGGGCGTGTCATTACAATTTTTGAAGCAATACTTTGCAACAGGGCTCATTGCTGTGCTCCAAGTACAGTATCTGTGAGGGGTTGTAGTGTTGTGCCACCAGTGCCTAAGGCCCAATTTTTCAGCCCCTGTTCAACAGGGGCATGCAATTACAATTCTTGATCTAATAATTCACAGCAGGGTCCATTGCTGCACCCACCAAGAGTAACTCTGAGGGCTTACAGTCTTGTGGCAACGCCACCACCACCACCACCACGAAAGGCCCAATTTTTCAGCCCCTGTTCAAAAGGGGCATGTAATTACAATTCTTGATCTAATAATTCACAGCAGGGCCCATTGCTGCACCCACCAAGAGTAACTGTCAGGGCTTACAGTGTTGTGGCACCAGCACCACCATCAAAGCCCCAATTTTTACTACCACTGTTCAACAATTATATGTAATTAAAATTCCTGATATAATAGTTGACAGCAGGGCGTTCCAGCACCAACCAAGAGTAACTGAGTGCTTACAGTGTTGTGCCAACACCAACAACTAAGGGGCCTATTTCTGCAGAGTATATACGGCAGGTCCCTACTTTCAAACATCCAACTTACAAACGACTCCTACTTGCAAACGAAAGAAGACAACAGGAAGTGAGAGGAAATCTACCCCTAGAAAGGAAAATTCTCTCCTGTAAGAATAAATATGGGAGAAAGGGGTCTCATCTGTACTGATGCTTTATCAGCAATCCTTGTTTCAAGAAAAACACCACATTTCAAAAACAGTTGTCATTGGGACGGAAAGTGAGGTGAAATGTTCTGAACAGGGGCACAGACAGCAAAACAAATGTTACAGGGGTGATAACCCTTACCTATGTTTCCCAAAAAGTTTAAAAATAGATTTTTGGGCTGGAGCTACACTTCAACAATGTACCTGTTCAAAATTACAAACAGATTCTACATAAGAACAAACCTACAGTCCCTGTCTTGTATGCACCGCCTGTATACGGCTGTTCAGAGTATATAGGGCCTTTTTTATTTTATGTGCGGGGTTCCCCTTAATATCCATACAAGACCCAAAGGGGCTGGTAATGGGCTGGGGTAGGGGGGGGGGTCATGGGGTAGCTATGCCATTTTTCTTAAAGAATTTCATCCATATTACCGGGACCAGACATTACATTAAAGCCGCAAGCAGTTTTAAATGGCTTTTTTTTCCTTTAGAAGTGTCATTTTGTGCAGGGACAGTTCTAAACACGGGAAACACGTGGCACTTCACAGGCATACTTTAGACACCCCCCAGGTACGATATTTAAAGGAATATTTGACTTTTTTTTTTTCACTTTATGCATCATTAAAATGACTGCTCCCGAAAAACGACCGTTTTTAAAACTTCTTTTTGCATTGATACATGTCCCCTGGTGCAGAACCCGGGTTCCCAAACCCTATTTATGACAATAACATGCATAATAGTTGTTATAATTAGCACTTTAGAATTCGAACGTTCGCATCCATTGTATTTAATAGGGTTCTAATGTTCGTTCGAACTTTCGGTCCGTTCGCGGGTTCTGGTGCGAACCGAACCCGGGGGTGTTCGGCTCATCACTACTGCTGAGGAACTTGCTGAGGACATCTTGCTAGCCCGTGAAGATCTGGACACATGCGATTGTGCATCCTCTTGCTGGGCACTGGGAATGTTCACCCTGTCTTGCTGTGTTGGCGATAGCGTGTCATCAGCCTGGTACTTTGTTCCTGATCTTAGACTCATGCTGTACTGATGGCGTCTCAGTTTATTCCAGACTGCCACGTGGTTGTCTTTTTACTGTTCTGCTTCGCGTTATTGAACTGTTGTATAACACTAGTCAGACAGCTTAACAATAATTCAGAAGTCAAGAAACGGGAGACATCAAATCTGTATGTATTCTTTTTCCGAATAACTTTGTAAAACTACAACATAAGCATAAACAAACATATGTGTCAGTACATTAAAACATTATACAGCAGCCTCAATCTACCAGTGAAAGTACTCACAGACAATTCCACCATTAGTCCAAGAATAGACAGGAGCTCTTATACATGCAGTCTGCTTGGATCAGAGAGCAGACATGAAATGAAGGAAATACAGTTCCAGGTTAAAGGTTACTGCCTTAACTGTGAAGGAATTCCTTTTCCTGTGACAAAATAATAACTAACTCTGGCCACTAGATGGCAACAATGTCAAACCAACATTGCAGTATAATCTGTAACAGCACATAGCACATATTACTATGACAATATGGGCAGAACACGAGTATAAGCCAATTTTTTCAGCCCTTTTTTTAGGGCTGAAAATATATCCCTCGGCTTATACTCAAGTCAGTTTACCTGAAAATCTTGTCAGGCTCCGGGCGTCCATTGTTTAAATGTCGCGGTCTCCTCCTGGTCCCGTTCCATGATAGGCGTCTCCCAGCAGCCTATCACGGATGTCCTCTCATCCTCGGACTCAGTTTCCCAGTGTCTGCTGGGAAACTGAGTCAGAGGATGAGAAGACATCCGTGATAGGCTGCTGGGAGATGCCTATCACGGAACGGGACCAGGAGGAGACCGCAACATTTAAACATCCGAGCAGCATGGACATTCTCCTCTGAGCTCTGTGGCAGCCCAGGATTCAGCGACACATACCAGCGCAACGGGACCTCATTTTTGGACCAGAATAGCATCCAGGGACCCTCCTCACCCCCCTGCAGCATGGCATGATGTCTGCCAAACGAAAGGGGGACAGACACCCCCAGAAAATTATGGGCTATTTGACCCAGCCAGCCGCCAGACAAATCCAAGATGGCGCCGCGGCTGCAGCACCTGCTTCTCTCCCCTCTCGGCTCTCAGTCTCACAAAGCCACAACATTGGAGATGAAGAAGATGGCTTTATGGAGCTCACCAAGGCTTGCCCATCTCCTAAACAATGAATGGACGCCCGCAGCCTTTTAAGTATTTCAGGTACACTGACTTGGGCACAGTGAGGTGGCAATGGGCAGAGTGAGGTTGGGCACAGTGAGGTTGCAATGGGCACAATGAGGCTGGGAAAAGTGAGGTTGGGCACAGTAAGGTTGCAATGGGCACAGTGAGGCCTGCAAATGGGCATTGTTGACCCTCTTTTCCGCTTACAGTAGCTGCTGCATTTCCCCCCCTAGGCTTATACACGAGTCAATACGTTTTCCCAGTTTTTTGGGGTAAAAATAGGTACCTCGGCTTATACTCGTGTCGGCTTATACTCGAGTATATACGGTATTTTCCTTCCTATTCACAATTGTGTGCCACTTTGTGTTGGTCTATCACATAAAATCCCAATAAAATTAATTTATGTTTTTGGTAGTAACATGACAAAATGTGGAAAATTTCAAAGGGTATTAATACTTTATCAAGGCACTGTATAACAATTAGAGGGGGTCACCGTCTCAGTGCAGACATTACTAGACAATAACTAGACCTCCACTTCTGCTTCTGCACCATTTCTGGATTGCCACTACAATTGACCTTTTGATATTTGATTACCTTGAAGTCATGAAGTAAATTAATTTAGAAAAAAGGTAAAAAATATAAAAATGATCTCTAAAGGTGGTGCATTTGGTATCAATAGTTTGATATTAGACAGTTTCCCCAACAAGCAAGGTGTAAGCATTCATGTTTTAACCAACCAATAAGAAATTACAGTGCATTACTATATAAACTTTGTATTTTTTAATAACCATACCATTTAAGCCATCCTTGCTTACCTATTATTTTGTTGACTGTGCAGTAGTTGGAACAGTGTATAGTTTTACTATTGAGGCACATTTGCAAGTAAATCTTCCTTGTATAAAAGCAGTCAATAACATGACATCCTGAAAGAAGTCTCCAGTGCAGATCACTATATGTCTAATACGTGTCTTCCTGAATCCTGACTGTAGTCTCTTAGTGCAGAACACTTGATACAGTCCCAATGTACCGTTGCAGCCATCTTCCCAGATGTTAAAGTCTCTTTCACAGGTGGTTCACACTTGGGTGTTCCCTCTACACATGGGGTGCGCCTGAGGCCATCTCAAACCAAGCCACAGGACCTGCTAGAGCAGTGGTTCTCAACTCCTGTCCTCAGGGCCCACTAACAGGCCAGGTTTGCAAGATAACTGAAATACAGTTTTCTAGTCTGCATCTCCCCAAGGTAATACTTAAAATTTGGCCTGTTAGTGGGTCCTGAGGACTGGAGTTGAGAACCACTGTGCTAGAGCTTTAGTTCTCAACCTTTCTAGTGCCGTGATCCCTTGATAAAATTTCCCAAGTTGTGGGGACCCCTAACAGTAAAATTATTATTGTAGCGTGGGTCGTCAGAACCCAAGCAAGACAAGTAATTTGCGCCCCTAATTCATGGACATATAGCGCTTCCTGAGTCCCTTCCACTCGTACAGTATTAAATCCCCTTATGGTACATTTTAGTATATACCACTCTTTCTCTTTGTTCTCCTTTCTTTCCCTTTTATCTCTCTCTATCCTAATTTCTTGTTTTTTTCCCCCCATCCCTCTCTCTATCTGTTTTTCTTGTTCTTTCTCTTATTCTTTCTCTCCCCTTTTTTTTGTTCCTCCCCCTCTTTTCCTCCCCCTTCTATGTATTCTCAATTTTTATTCCTTTTAATAATTCTTGGTGGGGGGTGGGGGGATAGGATCAGTGGCAATGCTGGCAGGGAGTTGGGATGAGTGGTAGTGCTGCTGGGGGGGTGGGATCAGTGGCAATGCTGAGGGGAGTTCTGATCAGTCAACTTAGGTGCTCTTGATCAAGGTCATCTGCTGATCTGAGAACTGTAGTGGGGACTTTTAATGGCAACTATAATCACAAGTAGTGTTACTCACTGTGTCTCCAGCTTCACTGTGCTTCCTACTTTGTGGTGTCTCGTAGCAGTGAACCTATGCCGAAATCAAGAGATAGGGTCTCCTCCAGCCCCTCCCACTTCCCATTCCTCACCAGTCAGTTGACCTCTAGTCTCTGCCCCCACGGCCATGTCATGAACTGAATGGGTGGCTGCGAAGTGGCTAAGTGGGCGGCCACGGGCCCCAGGAACAGCCCAGTTGGGCAGCCAAGGCTCCGGGGACAGCCCTGCTGGGTGGCTGCAAAAAAGCTGGGAGAGCAGTGCGGGCTTCAGGAACAGCCCAGGATTTGTGACCCCTGGCAAATCATCATTCGACCCCCAAAGGGGGCCCCGCCCCCAGGTTGAGAACCACTGGTCTAGATCATTCGTTATGGCTTCTATTCCAAATACTCTTAGACCATTAGTGCTATTATTGTGAACCTCCTTGAAGTGTCGTGGCACAGAGTAGTTGTCTTTTGCTGTTGTAATGCTACTCCTGTGCTCCCCCATTCTTGTCCTCATTGTTCGTGAAGTACGACCAACATATATGAGCCCACAGGACAAAGGAGGCCATATATAATGTATGAAGTACCACAGTTAATGAACTGCTTAATCTTGTGGCTTTTGCCATCAACTCCAGTCACCTCCTTTTTCCGATGACACATATGTGTGCAGTTTTCACAATTACTAGTACAGGACTTGTAGTTACCTTTTTAATCAAATAATGTGGTCCAGAGTTTGTTCAGGCCTTTATTCCTAATGTTCTTTATTCTGCTTGAAGCAATGATGCTTCTTAAATCCTTAGGTCTCCTAAAGACCAAATTCAGATGTGGAGTTAGGCTAGTCTTTAAAATCGGATCTGATCTTAGTATCTTCCAATTTTTTTCTAAAGATTCTCTATATTATGGGAACGTTGTTATTGTACCTGGTGCAGAATCTTACTTGTGGTTGTTCATCATAATTTGCCATTTTCCCTACTTCTAGGGAGGTGTTCTCATATAGCACATCTGAAGGCGGGGCTGTGTGTAAATTCTAATGTATGCTGTTTCCGGGGGCTATCCATGCTCTGTGATCCTGTGGCTCTCCTCTTCCTCTATGCTTTCTTTCCCTGGGGCGATCGCTGGAAGGACAGCTCCCGTTCAACCCCGCCTGCTGACAGTGCTCGCCCCCCCCTCAGTCCACACTCGCGAGCCCTCATTTTCCACTCGCAAAATGCAAGTAGGTGAGTGGAAAATGTGAGGGCTGGTCTATGGTATCTGCATGAAAGGTTTTACAGAGAACTCATATTGAAACTGTTTTAAAGTTGTAAAGTTCAAATAGTTTAGCTTAATGTCTCATGCCCACGGACGTTTTTACAGCCACTTTTGTGAGTGTTTTTTGCAGCTTAAAAATGCCTCTCCATGTTAGCTATAGCCTCATGCCCACCATGACGTTTTTGAGCTGTAAATGGCATAGGCGTTTTTAAGTTGCAAAAAAACCCCAGGACCAGTGCGTTCTGAAGCTCCAGCGTTAGAGCTGTAAAGATGTCAGATGCCGGCAAAAGGTGTTTCACGCTATTTAACGAGACTTAACTGTGTTAAGCCTACTCCGGCGTTTCTTTCTCTATTCCAAATCAATGGTTCACTATGGGAGCCCATTGATTTGAATAGAGGTCGCACCAGAAGTCGGATCAAGATGATCTGACTTGCGGGGCGACTAGTGTGCTGAAAATCTTGAAGGGGAACCCCGCTAAAATGTAAAAAAAAATTGCGTGAGGTTCCCCCCAAGGACGATACCAGACCCTTCGGTCTAGTATGGATCTTAAGGGGAACCCCCACACCAAAAAAAAATTGCGTGGGGGTTCCCCCAGGATCCATACCAGACCCTTACCTGAGCACGCAGCCCGGCAGGTCAGGAAAGGGGGGCAAGCGAGCACCCCCCCTCCTAGACCATACCAAGCCACATGCCCTCAACATGGGAGGTGGGTGCTTTGGGGCAGGGGGGGCACTGCACCCCCCCACCCCAAAGCACCTTGTCCTCATGTTAATGAGGACAAGGGCCTCTTCCCGACAACCCTGGCTGTTGGTTGTCGGGGTCTGCGGGGGGGGCTTATTGGAATCTGAGAGCCCCCTTTAATAAGGGGGCCCCCAGATCCCGCCCCCCACCCTATGTGAATGAGTATGGGGTACCCCTACCCATTCACCTGGGGGAAAAAGTGTCAATAAAAAAACACACTAGACAGGTTTTTAAAGTAATTTATTAGGCAGCTCCGGGGGTCTTCTTCAGACTTCGGGGGTCTTCTTCGGACTTCGGGGGGTCTCTTCCCGGGGCATGATAGGATTTTGACGTCATAATGGGGTGGGGTCACCAGATGACATCACCCGGGGACCACGCCCCATGCCTATATAAGTCGTTGCGCACCCCGCACACAGCATTACAGCGGCAGAGAGCGTTGAGTCAACATCGCAAGAAGAGAAGACCGGTTCAGCGCTAGTAAAAGAGCTGGAAGAAGATAGTGGAGGAGCCTGGCAGAAGGCACCGGAGAGTGGGAAAAGAACCGGAGAGCGGGAGAAGAGGCCGAAGAGAGCGGAGAAGTCGGAAGAGACCCCTGAAGTCGGAAGAAGACCCCCGGAGTCGGAAGACCCCCGGAGTCGGAAGAAGACCCCCGGAGCTGCCTAATAAATTACTTTAAAAACCTGTCTAGTGTGTTTTTTTATTGACACTTTTCCCCCCAGGTGAATGGGTAGGGGTACGATGTAACCCATACTCATTCACATAGGGTGGGGGCCGGGATCTGTGGGCCCCCTTATTAAAGGGGGCTCTCAGATTCCGATAAGAGCCCCGCCCGCAGACCCCGACAACCAACGGCCAGCACCAACCCCTCCCCCATGTTGAGGGCATGTGGCTTGATATGGTCTACGAGGGGGGGGGGCGCTCCCTCGCCCTCCCTTTCCTGACCTGCAGGGCTGCGTGCTCGGATAAGGGTCTGGTATGGATCCTGGGGGAACCCCCACGCCATTTTTTTTGGTGTGGGGGGTTCCCCTTAAGATCCATACCAGACCCAAGGGTCTGGTATCATCCTGGGGGGGTACCTCACGCAATTTTTTTTTTACATTTTCGCAGGGTTCCCCTTCAAGATTCTCAGCACATGAGTCGCCCCGCAAGTCGGATCACCTTGATCCGACTTCTGGTGCGACCTCTATTCAAATCAATGGGCTCCCATAGGGAACTATTGACTTTGAATAGAGAAAGAAAAACACGGCTGAAAGCTAGCGCGGTGAAACGTGCATTGAATTCAATGCAAAACGCGGAAAAAAATTGCGTTAAAAACGCTGCTTTTTTTCCTGGCATCTGTACTAGCTTTACAGCCCGTTTTTTTAAATGTCTGTGGGCATGTAGCCTAAAGGCTAAGTTCAGCTTTTCCAGAAAATACCATGTGCAGTCAAAGGGCCCCAGTATGCAGCTATGTAAAACATTCATTTATATTATTGTTCATAACTGTAGGCTATTTGGGCCCTCCTGGATGCGGACCAAAAAACTCCCAATTAGCAATCGTTACATTCTGTCCTGTTGCTAGGAGGCAGTACCTGTTGTTTTTCACTCCAACAATGCTGAGAGCATCCAAAGATGTTCACTTTCTACCAACAAGGTAGAACTTGGGGATTGTTAACTGGGGTTTTATTTTGGCCAGGCTTCCAGGGGGGTCCGAATGGTCTACAGGTATGACAATACAATTAATAAGTGTTTTACAAAGCTGCATAGTTTTTAAATATCTGCTTGGGCCCTTTGACAGCATAAGCTATTTTCTGGAAAAGTTATTTACTGATTGTTTTCATTTGGTGCCCACAACTGCATTTTGAAACCATCACAAATGTTTCTATTGATGTTGGTTTCACCATCACTATTCATCATTACTATATTCTGCGTTAAGAGTTTCAGAATACGTGGAAATTCTCCAAATCTGAGGAAACTGTAGAGAAAGACAAATCTGTATAGGTTATAAATCTAATGTATCTTTCTGCCCTAATACATTCTCCTATGGTTTCCTTTTTTAATTTGACTCTCTCTTAATCTATATCTTTTATCAGTAAAACTGGTGGAAATAACACAGCATATCGAAATCTCTTCACAGTCAATTTTCTTCCCACCACTTTTTCCTCCCTAATTTATCTTTCAAATGGTGGAATGACATTTCTGGATTAGCACTATATTATTTATCAGCTTGGCTTCTGTGTTTATTACATGTATCCGTGACAAATGCCTTGGACTTGGGAATGATTTATTCATATAATTAAAATTGTAAAGCTGCAGTAAAAATCAAACACATATATTGCTATACATAGATGAGAAGATCTCTCAATGGGAATGAATGGTGGTTCAGGTTCTGACATTCCCTGTTATAGCTGGTCTCTCCAGCTTTGGTGAGATTGGAGCACAGAGTGTAAATTTCTTTCTCATTCACACTTAAACCAGAAGACCAGCTAAAATGTATTTTTATTATTTTTTTGGAGGGAGCGAGGAATTGTTTGAAGCTCATTCGGATCCCAATTGCTGTGAGTGACTTAATTGGGGATATTTTTTTCCTCACTAAGCTCAATGACAATTCAATTTCTCACCAGGATAGAAAAAGAGAGAAAAGATCTGTAGTGCCTCGTACACACGGCAGGACTTTCCGAGAAAAAAAGTCAGACCGTGTGTAGCCTCTATCGGACATTTTTTGTCGGAAGTCCGACGGACCTTAGATAGAGAACTTGTTTTCTTTCTTTCTGTCGGACTTCTGACGGACTCACGGCGGACTTTTGCACAGTCAAAAGTCTGACCGTGTGTACAAGGCATCCATTACAGTAACTTTAATAACAATACAAACAGTTGGGGAAAAGTTAGAGCTTTTTAAGTTTAATTTTCATCCCAGGTACAAGAGAAGAGAAGAAAAATCTTCCCAATGGGACAATGCTTGGTTTCAAAGCATTCAAAGAAAACCAGACACTGTCACCCATTAATGTACAGGATGACAATTTGAAGTCTATACTGCTTCAGTAGGGCAAGAACTTTGAAAAAGTTGAGAGCCAGTAATAAGATTTCCAGCTGTTTATCAGTAGGAGTGGACAGTAACATAATGCCAAAGTATAAGTATATTCGACTTAGGAGGGCAATAATCTTTTGGTATATAATCCAAATTTTTCTTCCAATAATTGATGTTCTCTACATTTACATATTTCGTTTTTTTAAGAATAATTTTTACATCAACATACCGGACACCCATAACAAAAAGAGACATAAATTATTTGATTATAGATTTTTTCTTTATATCATATATCAAGTATTGTAGAGGATTTTCTTCTTATAAGATAAATTATCTTTACTGTAGCTATTCAACCTTGTAATAATATACACTATATATAGAGAGGTATGAATTCCCCAGCTTTATATATATATATATATATATATATATATATATATATAGGATTGTCATATATTTTTTGCATATACTGTATATATACATATAATTTTTGTATGATATATATTTTTTATACTGTATATACCAGGGATATGCAATTAGCGGACCTCCAGCTGTTGCCAAACTACAAGTCCCATGAGGCATAGCAAGACTCTGACAGCATCAAGCATGACACCCAGAGGCAGAGGCATGATGGGACTTGTAGTTTGGCAACAGCTGGAGGTCCGCTAATTGCATATCCCTGGTATATACTTTTTGTAATTATAGCAGCAGCTCTTCCTAACACCACGGCACCTGTCCCGGCATTTTCCATCAATTGCTTTAACTAACCGAGTGCTTACAGGTTAAACTGCCTCTATAAATTCCCAGAGGTTATTTGAGCCTACAGGCTGATGAAGGAGGCGTGGCTTGCTTACAAAACATGTTGCTTTTGGCAACCACAATTGCTGGGCTGACAGCACACACAAACTGTCTGGAGACACTCTCCCTGGACGGACAATCAAGCTTTGGACAATTCACCATGGTGATCCTGGTCTGTTTGACTTTGGCTCTCTCTGGATGCATTCTTTGCTCTGCAGGCTCCCCTAGGACGGATAGAACACTCTTCACTCCCAGACACTGACCACAGCTCCCATAGCACTGTCCTGGTTTTCTTCCACTCTTGGCCACTCTCTGTCACCCCCACCACCTTGTGAGTGCAATCATTTATACTATTGATTTTATAATAAACTCTGCTACACTATGCCTGCTTGGCACTTTTCTTTCCTTCCCCTCTTCCATTGCGCTATATCTAATGTAAATATCTTAACTGAATCATCCAATCCATGGACACTATGAGTGTGGTGAGGTATGTATCAAGCACCTCACTCCACATCTCATCTGGTGCAATACCTATCCAACGGGCCTTAGCTCTCTCATCCAATTGTGAATCCCCTGGACCAAAAGCTGCATAATATGGACCAACTTAGCGGGCTCTGGGTCTAGTAAAAGTCCCTCCTGTTGAGTGTTATGTAGCTGAAAAGTCCCACTCCCAAACTGGGCCACTGCAGCATTATTAACCACTTCAACACCGGGCTTTTTTTACCACCTCAATACTGGGCCTATTCTGGCACTTCTCTCCTACATGTACAAATCCTCATTCTTTTGCTAGAAAATTACTCAGAACCCCCAAACATTATATATGTTTTTTTAGCAGACACCCTAAGGAATAAAATGACGGTCATTGCAACTTTTTTTTCTTGCACGGTATTTGCGCAATAATTTTTCAAACGCCTTTTTTTTTTGCAAAAAAATGGTTTCATGAATTAAAAAATAACAAAACAGTAAAGTTAGACCAATTTTTTTGTAAAATATGAAAGATGATGTTACGCCGAGTAAATCCATACCTAACATGTCACGCTTTAAAATTGCGCACACTCATGGAATGGCGCCAAACTTCGGTACTTAAAAATCTCCATAGGCGACGCTTTAATTTTTTTTACAGGTTACCAGGTTGGGGTTACAAAGGAGGTCTAGTGCTATAATTGTTGCGCGCTCTCTAACGCACGCGGCGATACCTCACGTATGTGGTTTGAATGGCGTTGACAAATGTGGGCGGGACTTAGGTGTGCGTTAGCTTCTGATCACGAGCTACTGGGGACAGGGGCGTTTTACATTTTTTTTTTTTTAATCACTTTTATTCCTATTACAAGGAATGTAAACATCCCTTGTAATAGGAATGGTGTGTGACAGGTCCTCTTTATGGAGAGATGCGGGGTCAATAAGACCCCACATCTGTCCTCTAGGCTGGAAAGCATGAGATCGTGAAAAAAAATTCACCGATCTCATGTTTACTAGCCGCAATGGCGGCTTTGTTTACATCTGAGAACCCGGGTGTGACGTCATCACATCGCACCCGGGCCTCCGACGGTCATAGAGATGACTGGTGACCATCTGGTCACCAGTCATCTCTATGCTTCCTATCTGGTGCCGGACGATTCATTCTCCGGGCCTCCGATGGCACGGGAGAGCCCGGAGAAGCACCGGATGGCGGCGGGAGGGGGGATGACCCCTCCCGCCGCCTATAAGAAAGATCAAGCGGCGGAACCGCCGCTATGATTGTTCTTATGGTGCACAGAATCGCCGGCAGAACAGAAGGATATCTGAATGATGCCTCTAGCTGCAGGCATCATTCAGATATCCCCCCACAAAGCCCAGGACGTCATATGACGTCCACCCAGGATGGGAGATCCCATCTGTGGACGTCATTTGACTATGGGCGGGTAGGGAAGTGGTTAAGCTACATAGTTACATAATAGATAATATTAATTAAAGACAATAGTCCATCCAGTTCAACCTGTGTAGGTGTACGTGTGTCAGTGTCTATTATTATTTCCCATATCCCTATATGTTGTGTTCTTTAAGATGCACATCCAAGAGTCTTTTAAAAATATCCATACTCCCCACTGACACCACCGGTTGTGGAAGAGAGTTCCACATCCTTTTTGGCCTGACAGTGAAAACCCCCCTGCGCAGTTTAAGGTTAAAACGCTTCTCCTACAATCTTTATGTATGGCCTGTATCCTCTTACACTCCATGAGACTGAATAGTTCTTTCCTATGCTGGGATCACTATTGAGGTATTTGTGAATTGCTATTATGTCCCCTCTCAAGCGTCGCTTCTCCAGCGAGAATATATTTAGTGTTTGTAGTCGTTCCTCGTAATTGTGGTCCTCCAGTCCCCTTATTAATTTTGTTGCCCTTCTTTGTACTCTCTCCAGCTCCAGCACATACCTTCTGAGGACTGGTGATCAGAACTGGATGGAATACTCCAGAAAGTGGCAGGATTATCGTTTTATCTCTGGAGTATATCCCCTTTTTTATGCATGTTAAAATTCTTCCGTTTGACATTGCTCAGTCTGTCATCTACTAGGACCCCCAGATTTTTCTCCATCCTTGATTCCCCCAGCGGTTCTCCCCCTGGTGAGTAATTTGAATTTATGTTTTTTGCCCCCAAGTGCATTACTTTACATTTCTCCACATTAAACCTCATTTGCCATGTAGTTGCCCACTCCATTATTCTTTTCATTTCTTTCTGTAAAATTTCTATATCCTGGTGTGAAGTTATTGCCCTGCTTATTTTTGTATCGTCTGCAAAAACTGAGATTAAGCTATTTATCCCATCCTCTATATCATTTATGAATACATTTAACAGAATTGGTCCCAAGACAGAGCCTTGGGGTACCCCACTTACCACTCCAGACCAGTCTGAGTACACTTTTTTTTTTCACTATCCTCTGAACACACACCTGTAACCCATTTTCTATCCAAGAACAATGCCTACAGACCTCAGCTTGTAGATCAGGCATTTATGGGGAACTGTATCGAATGCTTTTGCAAAAACCAGATACACCAAACCAACAGGCCTCCCCCTGTCTAGATGGCAGCTCACTTCCTCGTAGAATATCAACAGATTGGTCTGGCAGGAACAATCCTTTGTAAACCCTTGCTGATTACTACTAATGATACTTTTTTCTTCATTACATTTTTGGATATAGTCCCTTATCATCCCCTCCAATACTTTACCTAAGCTTGATGTTAGGCTGACTGGCCTGTACTTTCCAGGAAGTTGTCTCTGCCCTTTTTTGAATGTTGGTACCACATTGGCTTTTCTCCAATCAGCTGGTACAATTCCTGTCAGTATGCTGTCCGCAAATATTAGGAACAATGGTCTGGCTATAGCCCAACTGAGTTCTCTGAGGACTCTTGGGTGTAAGCCATCCGGTCTTGGTGATTTATTTGTATTAAGCTTATCTAGTCTTTCCTTGACTCCGTGCCTCTGTTAGCCACAAGGATATGTGATGTGATGTGATTGGGATTTGATCCCAATTGATGTCATATAGTAATGACCGCAGTTCAGAAAAATTGCCACATTTAAAATTTTGTGTTCTTGTGCTATCCGCGTGCCACCTTTTTCTATTAATTATGCTAAATGTGATCATCCTATGATTGCTATATACCAAGTTGTCCCGTATTGCCACACCTGAGATCAGACTTGGATCGTTCGCAATTATTAGATCTAGCAATGCATTCTTTATAGTTGGGGAATCCACCAATTGGGACATGAAGTTGTCCTGTAAGAGATTCATGAAATGACGGGCCTTTAATGAGTGAGCTATCCCCTCTGCCAAGTCAAAATCGGGATAATTAAAGTCCTCCATGTGCATGTTTAACCACTTAAGGACCACCTCACGCCGATATACGTCGGCAGAATGGCATGGCTGGGCACATCACATGCCCCTTAAGAGCCCAGCCGTGGGTCACACGCGCACCGCCGCCGGCACGCTCGCGACCCGGTCCTGAGCTCCGTGACCACGCCCGCGGGACCCGCGGACCCAATCGACCCCGCGGTGTCCCGCGATCGGGTCACAGAGCTGAAGAACGGGGAGAAGTGAGTGTAAACAAACCTTTCCCCGTTCTTCTCCGTGGCATGTCAGTGATCGTCTGTTCCCTGTCATCGGAACAGACGATCAGTGACGTGTTACGTGTAGCCACGCCTCCCTACAGTAAGAATCACTTCTTAGGGTACACTTAACCCCTACAGCGCCACCTAGTGGTTAACCCCTTTACTGCCAGTGTCATTTTCACAGTGACCAGTGCATTTTTATAGCACTGATCGCTGTGAAAATGACAATGGTCCCAAAAATGTGTCAAAAGCGTCCGATGTGTCCGCCGTAATGTCACAGTCACGAAAAAAATCGCTGATCGCCGCCATAAATAGTAAAAAAAAAAAAAAAAAAATGCCATAACTACCCCCTATTTTGTAAACGCTATAACTTTTGCGCAAACCAATCAATAAACGCTGATTGCGATTTTTTTTACCAAAAATATGTAGAAGAATATATATTGGCCTAAACTGAGGAACAAAAAATATTTTTTTATATATTTTTGGGGGATATTTATTATAGCAAAAAGTAAAAATATAGAATTTTTTTCAAAATTGTCGCTCTATTTTTGTTTATAGCGCAAAAAATAAAGTGATCAAATACCACCAAAAGAAAGCTCTATTTTTGGGGAAAAAAGGACGCCAATTTGTTTGGGAGCCACGTCGCACGACCGTGCAATTGTCAGTTAAAGCGACGCAGTGCCGAATCGCAAAAAGGGGCCTGATCCTTTAACTGCATATTGGTCCGGGGCATAAGTGGTTAAAGTGCCATGTCCTAGGTACCCCATATATCCCAGAGAGCTGTTCAAAAGTGCATAAATCCCATCATGAAATAGTTGGTGCACATACTTGATCCTGTATCAAGCCTAAAGGGAGCCACCTTTCATTTGAAAGAATTCTCCTAGGGCCGGGTTATACCATAAGGGGTATTAGGGAAACAAGACAGAGGAAGGTAATATATGCTACGTGAACATAGATAAAAAATCCTCCCAGGTAAACCCATAACCGCTTCAACCTCTCTTTCAGGGACCTCTCCCCTATATAACATGTTAAGCAGGGCTTCATACAATGTGACCACTGCCACCTCAGGATAGAGTTACTTCTGGTTTAAAATTATTCATGCTGTGAAAGTTTTGCTTTTATAAATTTCATGCAAGACTTCCTAATCAAAACTTCTGCAAAGTTTTAGTCATGTCAAACAATAACTATACCACAAGCACTGTGAGTTATCATCTGGGACAGAAAGGTCTGATATGCACTTAAGGCTTTCAGGAGTGATAAGGAAGCTAATGATCCTTACCCTCCTTATTGAATCTACGGCACAGATAGTTACAGAGCTTCTCCCGGAGAATCAATTACGATATATCACAGGACTGGATGCTGCATCACCTGGAGGTCAGACCATAATAACGATGTTGTTTGGATGTTCTACATTAGGATTAAACATGGTAGAAGCAATTGATAAAGGATACATGAAAAATAATGTGAAAGGTCAACAGGAACAGAGTATAACAGAGTCATTTAAAACAAGACACTTTTTGGTGCATTAAATAATGTTGTCTGAACATTCTGCTATGGTACTAGTGTAAAAAATCACCCAGAGATCAATTGTTCCTGCATAACACACTGAGCAGAGAACATTTGTATTTAATGCAGTAGATAGCCTAGTAATGGTACACAGACATAAGCAGTTTTTCCATATACCTGAGCCAAGCTCAAATTCACAAAGCTTTCTCTGGCATTTACTGAATTAATCATCCTGAAGCTTTTGTAGACTCATTTACATTGTACTTTTAAAGCATGTTCTTTAACCTGTAATCTTGTGCTTAGATTTCAAAGTTCATATCATTAGAAATCTTTCTGCACACTCTTTTGAACCCTGATGTATGTCTAGCTAAGTATGTGTTAATTAATAGAATTCCTAGTTCTATATGCTGCAGTACGTACTGAGATAGCTAACTATCTGGCAAATCCTGATTTGACTTAAAAAGTACAGTTCCTAGAATAATATTTACCCTCTTTTGAATTATTTACACTGAGATCATTAGTGTGTATACATGTGTATCTGTGTAGCATTTCTTCTCTTGGGGTGGTATAGAATGACCCCCTAAGCAGTGTGCCAGCCTAACATTTCCATCTCAGAGTCTGGTCCTCTGAAAAATAAGTTGGGCACCAGTCACTTTAGTCTTTTTACCATTGTTTTGCTGAACTCATTTCTAAGAGAGGGGTTTAGGGGTGCAGGATTCCCCAAAACAGCACAAATATTGGACAGCTATTCTGAGGTAGAAAACATTGCTTAAATCCTGAAGCCCCATTTGATCACAAATGAAACTCAATGCAATTACTTTGCATCACATTTTATGGCAATGGCAATCTAATAGTACCTTTGGGTCCATCCCTTAATTAAACTTTATCACCATCTAGTGTTGGAAAGTAAATAGTACACAAAACATAAAGTTCCTATGTTTTATGACTGTAGCTAAAGTGTTTTTAGTTTAGCGCGTACATGTTTATTACAGACAGAACATAAAGGAAAGAGAAAAGCGCCTCTAAGTGCAGTAGTTAAAAGATTTATTACATGCACAATGGGATTAAAAACACTTACAAGAAAGTAAGAAGTCATAGGCATATAAGGATCAGTCCTGTCTGGGGGAGAGACAGAGCCGTTCTGCAGCTGTCAGATTCCCATGTGATGTGGAGGAGCGAGGAGGTGAAGATGCCGGGTTACAGAAACCAAGCTGGAATGCACCCAGTCGATGTGACATCAGGTAAAGGCGGTGAGCAGTAACGCGTTTCAGAGCGTGCACGGCTCCTTCGTCAGACCTACGCCCATGTTTTTCCGGTGGGTTTATAAGAAGTGAGGGGGAGGAGAGAGGGGAGGATTTGGTGTCTGCTGATAGGCTGCGGGGAAGAGGGGCAGAGTGTGGACCTGCTGATTGGATGGATCTGGAGCCAGGGTTGCGTAGACGAGGCTTAATTGGGATGCAGTCTGTCAACGGCATATACATATACAGTAGATCACATCATGGGAATTGGAGAGATTGGTGATGCAAGTCTGGATGCAGCTCCAGGGCATTGGATGGTGGTGTAGAAAATATATGACCCAGTGTTCATGGGATATAATATTAATATTAAAGTGCAGCATGCTGAAAATGTTAGATTCTCTATAGAATTCCTTGCAATGGGGGGAACATAATGTTTATAATCCGTGCTTCCCAGTTGATGGAGGGATTATGGGTGGAAAACTAAGAAATGCCAAGGATGACAGGAAATTTGGGTGACGTAATCAGCTGAAAACTGATGTTCTCATGATGGTAAGCCTGAAATTGCAGTACCAAAGGGACGGTTTCATGGGTAACAGGTCCTGAAGTTAAGGGTGAACCATCGACCATCTCCATATCGATAAGAGCAGACTTATTCCTTGTTTGGATATTATTCCTGTGGGCAAATTCTATGTCCATAAAGTCCCTCCCCAGTCCCAGAGTCCAGCATAGCAGAGCAAGGAATTCCAATGCCATCAGAGATAAGCTTAATAGGGATGACAAAATCAGATTTGGAATTCTCTTCATGAATCAATGGGTAATAGAGTTTATTTGTTCAGGCATGATCACATCAGTCACTGTATTTGTTCTTCTAACCGTGTTAAGACAGTTAACTGTGTAATGCCCAGAGTCCCCACAGTATAGACACAGGCTCTCCAAACCTCTTCTCTCTTTCTACTGAATAGAAATGGATCTCTTAATTGCATCAACCTGCATAGGTTCAGCTGTGTCAGAATCTGGAGAAACTCTTGGATCCTTCTGAAAAAAATGACTAGCAGAGAAACGCATGCCACCATTACTTCCAAACATTCCCAGGCTCTCCTTCCTCTTTTCTGTAAGTCTCTGATCAATTCAGATACATAGATTGATGAAGGCCTCAAGATCATTAGGAATTTCTACTCTGGCAAGCTCATCTTTTACCTGTTCAGAAAGCCCTTGACAGGAACTGACTTTTTTGCGTCGCTGGGTTCCAAGTGGTATCTGTGATCCGATGTCTGAATTCAGCTGTGTGCTCAGCAACAGAGCGTTTACCCTGCTATAAACTATGCAACTTTGCTTCAGCAGTAGTGCAGCGGTTGGGATCATTAAAAACCTGATTCATCACGGCCTCTGTTCTGTCTCAACTACAAAGCGATAAAGTTCATCTCCAGGTTTAAGTAGGCCTTACTCAAGCTGGTTTGATATTCATCCCTTGCATCGATACAGGCAGTTTAACTCAATGAATAAACTCACAGTTAGGACGACAGACGATGAATCCTTTCGAATGTTCCGTTTAATGATGGATATTCATAGGTAGAAAAACGTTGCAGTTGTAAGCCACATGTAAGATGTTTAGCATGGAAGATATACAGGAGTAATGACCAGAATCAGGAAGTGGAGGAGATATATAAAGAACTACGGTGAGAGAGAGAGTTCAGCTAGAAAGAAGGGGACAGATCTTAAAGACACAGACCAAGAATAATCACATAGTGTAACACAACACTCCCCGTCTGAAATCTTTAGATTTCATAACCTTAAACTAATATATATATTTTCAATATGTTCAATACTGACGAATGTCCTGGAACCTGTAATGAAAAACATGCAACAAGCAAATAATAAACGTAAGTTCAACAGGATGAAGAACATAAAGTCACAGTATGATGTCTTCAAATTATTCCAAAGTTCTGAGTAGAACCTGTAGATGGCAGCAATGTACTCCCCGCCGTGCCAACAGCATGGCTAGTCCTTGCACAAGTCACTCACCTGGCAAAAGGAGTACTAACTCTGTAATTGGTCGACCAAAGGTTCATGTCGATCCTCCCTTGGTTACCTTGACTTCTACCTTCTGGACTTTGTTATCGTCGCTGGGCATAACTTTAGTAATAAGACCCATAGGCCACTCATTCCGACAAACTTCCTTGTCTTTTAGAAGGATGAGGTCTCCAACCTTAAGATTTGGCTTAGATGCTTGCCATTTGTTACGACCTTGAAGGTGGTGAAGATACTTTTTCTTCCAGCGATGCCAGAACACATTGGCTAGATGCTGCACCTGCTTCCATTGATGCCTGTAATGGTGTGACCGCAGCTTCTGTTTTGTACTTACAGAAGTGTAGAGTGAGGTGTTCACAGTTCTTATTTCCTTATCATCTTCAGCCCATAGGTGGTGTCAATAGGGAGTAAGTAAGAGTCCTCACACAGAAACCTTGGAGGTGACAGCCATAGGCTGTCCTGAAGAGCAGCAGGTGACACGGCTCTGGTCCCACAGTCAGCTGGGTTGAGTTCAGTGGGGACGTGATGCCATTGACTTGGTAGAGAGAATCTCTTGATACGTTCAACCCTGTTGCTGACGTACACATAAAATTGTTTTGTTTGGTTGTTTATGTAACCAAGTACTACCTTACTGTCTGTATAGAAGGTGAAAGAATCAATTCTAGTGTCCATTTCACTTCGTATGACCTCGGCAATTTCTACTGCTAGCACGGCTGCACAAAGTTCAAGTCTTGGTATGGTATGTGCAGGCTTGGGAGTGAGTTTTGCCTTGCCTAGGACAAAACTACAGTGTGATTCTCCATTCAGTTCAGAGGTCTTCAAATAGGCTACTGCAGCAATAGCTTCAACTAATGCATCAGAGAAAATATGAATCTCTCTCCGGTTAGCAGTTGAAATGGAACCCGGAACATACCAACGGGGAATCTGAAGTTTTTCTAGTGACTTCAAAGCATATCTCCACCTTTCCCACTTGTGTTGATTCTCACTAGGCAAGGGAGTATCCCAGTCTATGTTCTCAGTAGACAACTGTCTTAGTAAAATCTTACCTTGAATGGTAACTGGAGCAAGGAAACCCAGTGGGTCATAGGTGCTATTCACCACGGACAGGACTCCTCTCTTAGTGAAGGGTTTGTCACAAGTTGACACTTGGAAGGTGAATTTGTCTTGTTTGATGTTCCACAACAAACCCAGACTTCACTGTACAGGAGGCACATCTGTACCTAAGTCAAGGTTTTTTAGACTAGTGGCATAGTCCTCAGAGTGAAAGGCATTCATAAGTTCCTGGCTGTTGGATATAATCTTGTGCAGTCTAAGGTTTGCTACAGACAGCATCTCCTTTGTTCTGGTGAGAAGATCAATTGCTTCTTTAGCAGTTGGAAAGGACTTAAGTGCGTCGTCAACGTAGAAGTTTCTTTCAACAAATTGACGGGCATCAGATCCATATTCAACTTCTCCAGTCTGAGCTGTTCTCCTTAGCCCATAAGTTGCCACTGCTGGGGAAGGACTGTTACCGAAGACATGTACCTTCATGCGATAATCTATAACTTCCTTGTTGAGGTCATTGTCCTTGTGCCATAGAAACCTGAGGTAGTTTCTGTTGTCTTCTCTGACGATGAAGCAGTGAAACATCTGTTGAATGTCGGCCATTACTGCTACAGGCTCTTGTCTGAAATGAATCAAGACTCCTATTAGACTGTTGTTTAAGTTGGGTCCAGTAAGGAGCATGTTGTTAAGAGAAACACCTTCGTGCTGAGCACTGGAATCAAAGACAACTCTGATTTGGTCTGGTTTGCGTGGGTGATACACGCCAAAGGATGGAAGGTACCAGCATTCTTCTCCCTCCTTTAGTGGGGGAGCAGGCTCTGCATGATCTCTGTCAAATACATTTTGCATAAAGTCCACAAAGTGCTTTTGCATCTCTGGTTTCCTGCTTAAGTTTCGCTTTAAGGAGGAGAATCTACTGATGGCCTGCTGTAAGTTGTTGGGCAATCTCTCTCTTGGGAGACGAAAGGGTAGGGGTGCTACCCAGTTATTGGAGTCATCTTGAAAGAACTCATTGTCCATTACCTTGATGAATTCTTTGTCTTCCATTGAAGGAGCCAGTATGTCATCTTCACTGGTTGCTTTAAACACTGTAGAGCCAAAGTCGCCATCATGGCAGGAGAAAGGGCTTGTGTCACCTGAGATACCATGTTGCCATTCGTGGCTGGCTATCTTCTCTTTCACCCAGTAGTGATGTGGGCATGGCTCAAAGTAAGTGTTTCGGCCATTTGGCAGAACATTTGTCTTGAATGACGAAATGTTGGTAGGTCTTTTCATTTTGCCTATGCAGACATTGCCTATGATGACCCACCCTACATCCGTGCGCTGGGCAAATGGGGCATCTGGGGGTCCACTGACTTGTCTGTGTACCTTGTGAACTCTTAGAATGTCTCTTCCTAACAGAAGAAGGATCTGAGCATCTTTGTCAAGCGGCGGTATCTCATTTGCTATTACCTTGAGGTGAGGGTGATGGAAAGCAGCAGCTGGAGTAGGGATTTCTTCCCTGTTAGCAGGTATATGATTGCACTCAACAAGTGTAGGTAAGGGTAATTGCAAGTTACCTTTGAGAGAAGATACCATGAGTCCATGAGCCCTTCTTCCAGAAACTTCTATAGTTCCACTACAGGTACCCAAGGTGTAAGGATGAGCTTCGCCTTTTATTTCAAATAGATTGAACAATTCCGATTTTGCAAGTGATTGATTGCTCTGATCGTCTAAGATAGCATATGCCTTTAGAGACTTTTCTGGTTGATCCTTGTGGTATATGTTCACCAAGCATATCTTAGCACAGGACTTACCACAGTGGTCTTCTCCACAAACTTCAGTGCAGGATGAAGAAATGATGGTAGAATTAGGCACTTGGTCTGTACTCTCCCCGCCATGCGTTAACCTGGGAGGAGTGTTGGCAGGTTGTGCAGAGCTGGGCTCAAGAGGATGGAGGGCTTGCACATGTTCTTCAGAGCCACACTCTATGCACTTGATGGACACATTACAGTCCCTTGCAAAATGTTCTGTAGAAGCACAGCACCTGAAACATACCCTAAATGTCTTTAAAAGCTCCTTGCGCTCTTCCAGAGGCTTTTTCCTAAAGCCGATACATTTTTTGAGGGGGTGTGGCTTCTTGTGTATGGGACACTCTCTGTTAGGGTTTTCAATCTTCCTACTCTGTTTGTTCGTGGCCAGAACTGTGGTAGGAGTGGGAAGGATGTCAGTCTTTTTCACGGACACTGGGCCTCTATGGTTTCTATAGTTGCCCTGAAGACTGGTACTCTTAGGAAGGGGTGAGAAGAGGCTGTACTCACCGTAGGAAAAACTTGGATCGTTCTTGGTCTCTGCAATTTTCCTGATGAATTCACAGAAGAAAGAGAATGGAGGGAAGGAAACCTTGTTCTCTCTTTTGTATGATGACCCTAGTGCAGTCCATTTCTCTTGCAAACCATACGGGAGCTTGGAGACAATTGGGTTTACCCCTCTTGGAGTGTCAAGGTAACTGAGTCCAGGTAGTTTTGGGTCTGTCTTGGCTAGCTGAAGCTCAAGGAGAAGGTCACTCAGTCTCTGGAACTCCTTGTTGTCCTTACCGGATATCTTTGGGAAAGTTTCCAGACGCATGAACAAAGCATTTTCTATAGCTTCTGGACTGCCATAACTTTGCTCTAGTCGCTCCCATGCAGCTGTGAGGCCTGCAGTAGGATTGTCCATGAAAACCGATCTTAATGGCTTAACACGTGCAGCAGATAGAGGACCAAGCCATTTGATCAGCAGATTCAATTCTTGATCAGCTGTAATGCCAATATTGCTGATTGTAGTTCTGAAGGCACATTTCCAACTTCTGTAGTTCTCAGGTTGGTCATCAAAACTTGTAAGACCAGTCTTTGTGAGCTCTCTGTGAAGCATGTACCTCACAAACTCTTCTGTCTCAGTTGTCTCCGCCTTTATGTGAGATGCTGTTGGCTGTATGGTGCTGATTGCGTTATCTTTGACATTGTTGTTAAAGGACACAGGGAAATATGGTGCAGCAGATGCATCCAGGTGAGTTGCTTGCTTGAAGTCAGTTGTTCCAATGGTACGTTGATTCAAGGCTGTACCGATGACTGGAGATTGATGACTTGCCTGAAGCTTGCGCTGATGCTCTGTGACGTATGAAGGCAGGCAAGGTAGACAGGTAGGAAATGCAGTGGAGTGATTTTGAGTGCAGGAAGTTGCTGGAACCTCTTTAACTTGAAGCTGTGAAGGAGTCTCTATGTAGTCGGGAGCATTGGAGACAATGGAGTGTGCACTGCAGTGGCTTAGGACATAGTCTTTAGTGCGTTTGAGGGGGTCTTCCATATCTGCTATGTTTAGGTTAATGCTGTCTTTCTCACTTGCACCTTCGTCTGCACTGATAGCTTTCTGTAGGACCCTTAGCTTTGCCATAGCTGCGTCATGTTTACACTGTTCATTTAAGGTTTCCATTGTTGCTCTTTGTCGTGCTGACTGCGCTTCCAACTCTGCCCTTTGACGTGCTGACTGCGCTTCCAACTCTGCCCTTTGACGTGCTGACTGCGCTTCCAACTCTGCCCTTTGACGTGCTGACTGCGCTTCCAACTCTGCTCTTTTTTCTGCATATGTCACCTGCACTTTGCTGGCTTCCACTTCAGCGCGGGCATTAATAAGTCGCTCACTGAGTGTTGAGTATCTTGAACTATGGGATCTTGACGAGTTTTTAGAATGTCTGGTGGAAACAGATCTGTGAGATGCAGTGTCCTGTAACAGCTTTATTTTTGCTTCTGCCTTTAATCTGGTTTGCTGGATAAAACTGTCTCTTTCAATATTGAGAGCATTGACACGCTTTAATTGCGTCATCGCACTTTCTGTATTCATGTTTTGTAAGACATTAGTGAATTTGCTGCTGGTAAGCTGATAAAGCTCATATGAGGCAGAAAGTTGTTTAATGGCACCCTCTAGTGTCGGTAGTTCACATTCAACAGACACTGTATTGGCTTCAGCAAGGATTTTCTCCCAGACTAATTCAAAGCTATTTGACAATTCAGTCCTTGAAGCTTCATAATTCTCCATTACTTTCCAAGTGGGTTTAACTGAGCGTTTGGGTAACTCGGTTTCTTCAGGAACTTGTGAGGAAGGAGATGTGAGTTCACATATAGAAGCTTGGTCACTCATGATAGCAGACTGACTGTGAAAGCAGGCAGGATCTGTGTGCTGAAATATGACACTGTGCAGATTGTCTCAGGCTATAAGGCTGCCATGTGCTGCTCTGTCCCTTCTGTCTTGCTATGAGGGCAGTAAATCTTGTCTGTTTCAGTACTGACATGCAGAAATCTTGTAATTAGGCTGTGAAACTCTGTTTTTCTACTGTTCTGTCTCAACTACAAAGCGATAAACTTCATCTCCAGGTTTAAGTAGGCCTTACTCAAGCTGGTTTGATATTCATCCCTTGCATCGATACAGGCAGTTTAACTCAATGAATAAACTCACAGTTAGAACGACAGACGATGAATCCTTTCGAATGTTCCGTTTAATGATGGATATTCATAGGTAGAAAAACGTTGCAGTTGTAAGCCACATGTAAGATGTTTAGCATGGAAGATATACAGGAGTAATGACCAGAATCAGGAAGTGGAGGAGATATATAAAGAACTACGGTGAGAGAGAGAGTTCAGCTAGAAAGAAGGGGACAGATCTTAAAGACACAGAGCAAGAATAATCACATAGTGTAACACAACAGCCTCAATAGTCTGGAAATTATTCAGCGTGGCACTCTCTTGTTCTATATAAGGGAAGGCCCAGGCTGGAGCTTCTCCAGTCAGGAGGTTGATAATAAACATTACCTTCTGCTTTTCAGGTGGGTGAGGCATATGTGTGTTAGTATCATCTTGGGAACGTAGATCCAGCAATAGTTTTTGCAGAGCACAGATCTCTTCGCCTTGTCCTTTCACCACACTTTCCAGTCCGGCAAATTTTTCTTGGTAAGTGACATCAAACTCCTACAGCTCTGCAATTTGCTGCCTGAAAGGAGCCACAGCATTTGCTATAGCGGCCTCTGTGTTTTAGGCCAGGTTATTCTGTTGCGATCAGGCATCAGGTGCAAAGTCCAGTGGCTATAGCAGTTGCAGGACAACCACCGGCCAGCAGGATAGGTACACAGGCAGTCACCCTGGCAGATGACGCAGGCTCACCTGAGGTGCGGAGTCTAAGTACTAACTGGTGTTCACCAGAGCTCCTGATGGTGGAGATGGATTTAGCTGCGTGTTAGTACCAGGTTGTAGTCCTCAGGATCGCCCCACCAGGAGGTGAGCAAGCTGGGGTCCAGTAGTGGATAAGCAGATAAGGATCAAACGGAAGCGTGGTCAGTAAACAAGTCAAAAGGTCAGTAACAAGTAGTTGCGGGTTGGGATCAGGCAGAAGAGTAGTCAAGAAACAAGCCAAAGGTCGATAACAAGTGGTAGCAAAAAAATGGGTGGCAGCAGGGAAGACAAAAGCAAGGCACTGGCTGAGAAAGCACAATAACCTGGCAAAGAGGAAGTGCAGAGACAAGGCTTATATAGGAAGTTCATGGGAGGAGCAAGGAGTTCAAGGTTCAACAGCAATCAAGACACAAGGCAGGGTTGTCTAATAGATCAGGCAGGATTGTCCAATAGATCAGGCAGGGCAACGTTCTGCATTCCAGATAGCTCAGTGAGAAGAGTCAACGCCAGACACAGTAGAGGTCCCAGGTTCGAGCCCAGATCCTGACAGTATTATTCTGTTTGTTTATATGGGGTCTGTTGTTCTGAGTTGAGTGGTTTTGGGCCCTAGATGTGGGTAGGATTTTCCCTTTTTGTGTTAAGTTCTTAGTGAATGGTGGTTTATTAGTAGCAGGTGGATATGGGAGCTGGGAGGTGGCTATTACTGAAGAAGCTCTGGACCGAGTCATAAACTTGGCATCTACGAATATTCAATCGCTTCAATCGCAGGTGAACTGCTTGGCGCTCGCTGTTTACCTTTTTTGACGCCTATTAGAGCCTATGGCTCTAATCAGGTGCTTCAAAAACACCCCCCGCCACTGTAATCCAGGCGCCCGGCACCCGAAAAGGGGGCGTGCGCCTTAATAGGGGGTGGCAGCAGCTGCCATAGAAAGATTCGTGCAATGCATGTATATAACTCTGAAGCTATTATATCCTGAAGCATGTGCCAATTAAAGGTATACTGCCACTGCTTTGTGTACGACACTCAGTGCTGGGACAAGGCCATTTGGTGCCCAGGGCGAAGATGGCAAACTGCGCCCCCCCCCCATTTTTAAGAAAGAATGAAAGAATCAATGTCGTTTCAAAACAAGAATATACTTAAAACAATACAAATTCAATTAGGTTTAATGCGATAGAAACAGAGTTCACTCACACATTTTAATTAAATGTACAAATCCCCCCCACTTTCCCAGCCCTCCTCTCTGTACACATCCCCCCACTTTCCCAGCCCTCCTCTCTGCACAAATCCCCCCAACTTTCCCAGCCCTCCTCTCTGTACACATCCCCCCACTTTCCCAGCCCTCCTCTCTGCACAAATCCCCCCACTTTCCCAGCCCTCCTCTCTGCACAAATCCCCCCAACTTTCCCAGCCCTCCTCTCTGCACAAATCCCCCCAACTTTCCCAGCCCTCCTCTCTGCACAAATCCCCCCACTTTACCAGCCCTCCTCTCTGCACAAATCCCCCCAACTTTCCCAGCCCTCCTCTCTGCACAAATCCCCCCCACTTTCCCAGCCCTCCTCTCTGCACAAATCCCCCCAACTTTCCCAGCCCTCCTCTCTGCACACATCCCCCCAACTTTCCCAGCCCTCCTCTCTGCACAAATCCCCCCACTTTCCCAGCCCTCCTCTCTTCACAAATCCCCCCAACTTTCCCAGCCCTCCTCTCTGCACACATCCCCCCACTTTCCCAGCCCTCCTCTCTGCAAAAATCCCCCCAACTTTCCCAGCCCTCCTCTCTGCACACATCCCCCACTTTCCCAGCCCTCCTCTCTGCACAAATCCCCCCAACTTTCCCAGCCCTCCTCTCTGCACACATCCCCCCACTTTCCCAGCCCTCCTCTCTGCACAAATCCCCCCAACTTTCCCAGCCCTCCTCTTTGCACAAATCCCCCCAACTTTCCCAGCCCTCCTCTCTGCACACATCCCCCCACTTTCCCAGCCCTCCTCTCTGTACACATCCCCCCCACTTTCCCAGCCCTCTTCTCTGCACAAATCTCCCCAACTTTCCCAGCCCTCCTCTCTGCACAAATCCCCCCAACTTTCCCAGCCCTCCTCCCTGCACACATCCCCCTAACTTTCCCAGCCCTCCTCTCTGCACACATCCCCCCCACTTTCCCAGCCCTCCTCTCTGCACACATCCCCCCCCACTTTCCCAGCCCTCCTCTCTGCACACATCCCCCCAACTTTCCCAGCCCTCCTCTCTGCACAAATCCCCCCAACTTTCCCAGCCCTCCTCTTTGCACAAATCCCCCAAACTTTCCCAGCCCTCCTCTTTGCACAAATCCCCCCAACTTTCCCAGCCCTCCTCTCTGTACACACTCCCCCCCCCCACTTTCCCAGCCCTCCTCTCTGCACAAATCCCCCCAACTTTCCCAGCCCTCTTCTCTACACACATCCCCCAACTTTCCCAGCCCTCCTCTTTGCACAAATCCCCCCAACTTTCCCAGCCCTCCTCTCTGCACACATCCCCCCACTTTCCCAGCCCTCTTCTCTGCACAAATCCCCCCAACTTTCCCAGCCCTCCTCTCTGCACAAATCCCCCCAACTTTCCCAGCCCTCCTCTCTTCACACATCCCCCAACTTTCCCAGCCCTCCTCTCTGCACACATCCCCCCAACTTTCCCAGCCCTCCTCTCTGCACACATCCCCCCAACTTTCCCAGCCCTCCTCTCTGCACACATCCCCCCAACTTTCCCAGCCCTCCTCTCTGCACACATCCCCCCAACTTTTCCAGCCCTCCTCTCTGCACACATCCCCCCAACTTTCCCAGCCCTCCTCTCTGCACACATCCCCCCACTTTCCTAGCCCTCTTCTCTGCACAAATCCCCCCAACTTTCCCAGCCCTCCTCTCTGCACAAATCCCCCCAACTTTCCCAGCCCTCCTCTCTGCACAAATCCCCCCAACTTTCCCAGCCCTCCTCTCTGCACACATCCCCCAACTTTCCCAGCCCTCCTCTCTGCACACATCCCCCCAACTTTCCCATCCCTCCTCTTTGCACAAATCCCCCCAACTTTCCCAGCCCTCCTCTTTGCACAAATCCCCCCAACTTTCCCAGCCCTCCTCTCTGCACAAATCCCCCCAACTTTCCCAGCCCTCCTCTTTGCACAAATCCCCCCAACTTTCCCAGCCCTCCTCTTTGCACAAATCCCCCAACTTTCCCAGCCCTCTTCTCTGCACAAATCCCCCCAACTTTCCCAGCCCTCCTCTCTGCACAAATCCCCCCAACTTTCCCAGCCCTCTTCTCTGCACAAATCCCCCCAACTTTCCCAGCCCTCCTCTCTGCACACATACCTCCCAACTTTCCCGGCCCTACTCTCTGCACACATCCCCCCCAACTTTCCCAGCCCTCCTCTCTGCACACATCCCCCCAACTTTCCCAGCCCTCCTCTCTGCCCCTCCACAGTCCACACATACGTTTTCCCAGTTCTTCTCCATGCTCAAATCCTCTCACACACTTTCACAGTTCAGTCTCTGCAGAGCGCGCTCTCTCTCTCTCCTTTCCCCCCTCCCCCACCTCTTCCACTGCCAGTGCTCCAGTCCAGACCATATGGTATGCGCAGGCTTTTTTTTTTTGCAGTTGATCGAGGAGCTGTAACTGGGGCGGAGTTTCAGGGCTCCTCCATGCTACATTGTAAAGGCGGGGATGGAAGCTGCCTCCTGCATCAACACAGGCAGCTGTACATTGCCGCGCTGGGAGCCGAAGGATGCGAGGGCTGCACAGCGCTAGTGTGTAATGACGGGTTGGAGCAGAAAGCCCTGAGAAGGCCACTTTACTGCGCCCCCCACCCCCAATAAACGGTACCGCCCAGGGCATCCGCCCCTTCCGCCCCCCCTTGTACCGGCTCTGACGACACTATTCTGAAAACTTCTGTGTATATATTGTATACTCTGTACATAAGAATTATAATGGAATTGCCAATATGTACTTGCTCATATAGTATTGTTTTACTAGGCTTTTAAGTTTCAAAGTGGTACAAAAGGAAGAGGGGGAAGAGCTTTCATTTTTATCTATGAAGGGGTTATGCACTTAATGGCGTTTTGCTTTGTGAATTTAGCTGCTGAGTAGTACAAAAATTAATGAGTACTGTATTTTAAGGGTGAGCTTGATAAAGTGATTTAAATAGATTTTCCCCATTTACAGGACTTCATTTCCTCTGCCTTTTTGGTTCCAATTTAGATAATTGAGCAGGTTAATGTTGCCTCTATTAATGCAATCACTCATAGCTTTCAGCACAGCTTTCACCAAGCCTTGGAATTCAAAATTTTAGAACAAATACTGCTGCTAAAAAGAGTTATGTTTAAATTTCCAGTAACAGAATGTAAACCAAAGGAAAAATGTCATGCAAGTTGCAATAGAGAGACTTGGGATTTGAAGTTACACTGACAATAATTACACCAGGCCCAGCTGATGCTGATGTTTCTGAGGAGTGCTAAGTAAATGGCCGCTACAAAATAACTGTAATGCCGCGTACACATGACCGTTTTTAATGTCATTGAAAAAAACTGCATTTTTCTCGACGTGATTTTTCGTGTTTCCTCTCAAGCCTGCCTTGCCTAAACACTATCGTGGAAAAAAATGTTTGAGTAAAGCGCGGTGACGTACAACACATAAGACGGCACTATAAAGGGGAAGTTCCATTCGGATGGCGCCACCCTTCATGTTAGTAAAGTTTGTCGAGAGACGTTTCGCGCTTTTCAGCCTCGTGCTTTTTAGTCCGTTACAGCGTGACGAATGTGCTATCTCCATTGCGAACGCTAGTTTTACCAGAACGAGCGCTCCCGTCTCATACTTGATTCTGAGCATGCACATTTTTTTTCACGTCGTTAAAGCCCACACACGGCCATTTTTCATGACGAGAAAAACGACGATGTAAAAAACGACGTGAAAAATTAGAGCATGTTCCAATTTTTCTCGTCGTGATTCTCTGCGTTTTTCTCATCGGGAAAAATGCTGGAAAGCCCACACACGGTCATTTTTAATGACCATTTTAAAAAATTTCATTTTTCTCGTCATTAAAAACGGTCGCGTGTACGCGGCATCACATAGCAGAAATACACATTATTATGGACTTGCTGCAGCCACTGCACATAGATAAGCCTTTTCCCCCCAGGTAACATAATTTATACAAATATGGGAATATCCTTCTATCACCTGGGATCCAAGATAGAGTTAAGCAATTAGTTTAGAATATTCTATATTTCCATCCTTAAAGGTAAACACCAGACAGATATTTAAAAACATTAACAATGCAGTTATTTATCCAACACAATAAAAACATTTTTTAAATGCAGCTTGTCCAAGCATCTTAATTTGGTAGGTGTCGCCCTTGTGTAATTCCCCATACAGCAGGACTCAGTTTGGGAGAGGGGAGGTAGTGATATTAATCAATCAGATGGGTTGCAGGTTACATGCACTTACAAGTAGGGATGAGCTTCGTGTTCGAGCCGAACCCATATTCGACTCGGACATCGTCTGTTTGGCCGTTCACGGAATTGCGAACCGTATGGGACGTTTGCGACAAATTCGAGTGGTGCGTCACGGCCCATAATTCATGCCCATAGTGCATTGCTGGCTGATGATTGGCCAAGCATGCACTATGACCCGCATGCTTTGGCCAATCACAGCGCGGTAAGAACGGAGAGCCGTAATTGGCAAAAGCCAGGGTGGCTTTGGCCAATCATGGCTCAGAGGAGTAGGTAAATGCCCCACACTATATAAGGCGGCCGGCTTGGCGGCCTTGTGTAGTGTGTTGGCGTTAGTTAAAGAGAGAGATTACAGAGAGAGAGAGAGAGAGAGAGAGAAAGTGTCATTTATATTGAGTTAGATAGAGCAGGCAGGCGAGTCAGTTAGCTGCAGTTACAGTGTGTAGAGAATATATATGCATCCTAGGTGTTGTATATATATTTATACACTGTATTCAGTTTAGCTAAATCCGTTCCTGTTATTCTCTATACTGTGACAGGCAGGCAGGTGATTGTGCTAGCTGCAGTCAGTGTTTCACTTAGTGTACTGTGTGCTTTGCATAGCGTTCACCTAAAGCTTACCTGAATACAGTTAGTGGTGTTCTCATAATAAAACCACAGGCAGGGAGCTGCATTAATTTCATGTAGTGTACTTCTGTCCTTTGCACAGCGTTCACTTAAAGGAACCTGAATACAATTTGTGGGGTTATCATAATAAAACCACAGGCAGAGAGCTGCAAGTATTTTCAGTTAGTGTACTGTGTCCTCTGCACAGTGTTCACCTAAAACGAACTGAAGACAATTGCTGCTTTTCTCATACTAATACCAAAGCAGGCAGTTGATTCTGATAGCTGCATTAACAGTACAGATATATATATATATATATATATATATATATATATGTATATATATACATCCCACCTTTGTGCAGCTACATCTCACTACAGGCCATTAGTATGTCTGGAAGGCAAACAAGGAGAGGCAGACAGTCACGAGGCAATAAAAGAGGGCAAGCAGGCTCTGTGTCTAGAGGCAACAGTGCTGGTCGTGGACAAGGTGCATCCTCATCAGCACATGGCCATGGGACACGCTTGTCCTTCTTTTCGGCAGCTGGACGTGTTGAGCCGCAACATGCCCAAGACTTGGTAGAGTGGATGACCAAGCCGTCCTCATCCTCCTCATCTTCTCTCACCCAGGCTCAGGGTACTTTGTCTGGCAAAGCAGCTGCCAAGGCGGCCTCTTCCTTCGGCTCAATGGCATCCGTCACTCCTTCCCTAGCCCCACCATGTCCTCCTGAGGAGTCTCCCGAACTGTTTGACCACAGTGTTGGGTACATGCTCCAGGAGGATGCCCAGCATTTTGAAGGCTCCGATGATGGAACCCAGCTAGAGGAAGGCAGTAACGTGAGCCCAGAGAGAGCGATTGCCCAACAAGTACAGCTATCTGGCAGTCATGTTCCCCCAGCTTCAGCATACTGCCAGATTTTCTCCAGTGATGAGGAGGGAGGGGATGATGAGGTCACTGACTCCACGTGGGTGCCTGATACGAGAGAGGAGGAGGAGGCACATCACCAACGAGGCAGGATGCCCTCCAGGGGCCAGCTTAAGGGCAGCACACTGACTGCATCACACCGCAGAGCTCCGCATGTGCAGGGCACTGCTGTCTCTGCGCGTTATTCCAAAAGTTCTTTGGTGTGGGCCTTTTTTCAGACGTGTGCAGCAGATCGCACCTTTGCCATTTGCAACATATGTCTAAAGCGCATCTCGCGTGGCCAAAACATCAGCCGCTTGGGCACCACGTGCTTGACCAGACATATGTCGACCTGCCATGCAGTTCGTTGGCAAGCCTACCTAAAAGACCTACACCAAAGAACAAAGCGGACCTCTCCTTGCTCCTCATCAGCTGTGATCTCCAACCCCACTATAACTTCAGTCCTCTCTGAAACCTGCACTGAGAGGAATGAAGGTGTAGAATTAGTTGTGTCACATCCAAGTATTTGCGGGCAATCTGCTATCGGTACACCGACGTCCGATTGTACCAGACAAATTTCCCTGCCCCAGCTCCTGCACCGCCAAAAGAAGTTCGCTCCCAGCCATCCACATGCCCAGCGGTTGAATTCTAGCTTGGCTAAATTGCTAGCACTTCAACTGCTGCCTTTTCAGTTGGTAGACTCTGCCCCCTTCCGTGAGTTTGTGGAATGTGCGGTTCCTCAGTGGCAGGTTCCCAAACGCCACTTTTTCTCACGGAAGGCGATTCCGGCTCTCTACCGACATGTGGAAGGCAATGTCTTGGCCTTGCTGGACAGGGCGGTCAGCGGTAAGGTGCATATTACCGATGACTCATGGTCCAACAGGCATGGACAGGGACGTTACCTATCTTTCACGGTGCATTGGGTGACTCTGCTGGCAGCTGGGAAGGATGCAGGACAAGGTGCAGTAGTGTTGGAGGTTGTTCCTCCACCACGCCTCCAAAATGTTGCTACTGGTGATTCTGACACACCTCTCTCCTCCACCTCCACCTCTTCTTCTTCCTCCATGGCCTCTACCTGTGCTTTGTCCTCGGAACCAGCGGTGCTCTGTAGGCGTTCAAGGGGCTACGCAAGTACGCAGGCAAAAAGATGCAATGCGGTGCTTGAGCTGGTGTGCTTGTGGGACAGGAGCCACACTGGGGCAGAGATTCTGTCAGCTCTGCAGGGGTGGTTGACGCCACGCCAGCTTAAGCCAGGAAAGGTGGTTTGCGACAATGGCACCAACCTCCTCTCCGCCCTCCGACAGGGACAACTGACCCATGTGCCCTGTTTGGCTCACGTCCTTAACTTGGTGGTGCAGCGGTTCTTGGGCAGGTACCCGGGCTTACAGTAGGTCCTGAAGCAGGCCAGGAAACTCTGTGGGTATTTCCACCGGTCATATAATTCCAGTGCTCGGCTGGCTGACCTGCAAAAGGATTACAACCTGCCCAAGAACCGCCTAATCTGTGACATGCCCACCAGGTGGAACACTATGTTGGCCATGCTGCAGCGGCTGCACACACAGCAGAGGGCCATCAATGAGTATCTGTTGCAATATGGCACCAGGACAGGGTCAGGGGAGCTTGGATTTTTTCCCCACACCAGGGGGCCATGATCAGGGATGCATGCACTGTGTCAGAGAATCTAGTAGACCAGTTTGTGTGACTGCACAGAGGAGACCAAGCGGATGTAGGTGAAAATATAATAATTTATTAAGATCAATGAACAAACACACAACCACCTCCAACAGAACACTGTGCAATAAATCAACCAATAAACAGTGACTATAGACAATATGTACAACAATGGAAGATACCAGAATCGTAGTAAAGCCAGGCCGAGGTCATACACAAGGGGATGTCAGCAGATGGGTAAGGACAGGAGACAAACAGGAACAGGGAGAGGACAGATAGGTAGACTGCAGAGCAGGTATCCAAAGTACTCAGGTAACAGGAGGACAGGTGACCGTGGTTCTCAGGAGACAGGAGGGACAGGTGCAGTATGGACTCAGGATAGGGATCGGGTCGGATCGGGTCAGGTAGGATGCAGGCTCAAAGTCAGGATCGCAGGTTCTAGGTCAGGGAGAGAGATACCAGGGCAAGGTATGTTTGTACTTGCCGGGTATAAATAGGAAGGCTTGTAATTGGCTTCAAGTCACACCTGAACGCAGGAAGAGCAGTTCGCTCCACACTGCCAGGATCCATCTGCTGGTGGAGACCAGTACTGCGTCCAAAGGATAATATAATACCAGCAGGGAGAAATTCGCCTGACAGCTCCACACTGCCAGGAGACACCTGCTGGTGGACCACCGTACTGCAAAACAAATAATAAATATCACCAGCGGATGGAACCTTTCCTGACAGTACCCCCTCTCAAAGGAGCGGCCTCCAGGCGCACCAACTAACTGTTGCTGGGGAAAGTTCATGGCAACAAGCTGGGCAACAGGCAAAGTCACATCCGGGCAGACAGCGGGAACATCCAGGCAGACAGCGGGCACATCCGGGCAGGAGACAGGTACATCAAGCTGGGCAGTAGACAGGGGCAAATCAAGCTGGGCAGCAGACAGGAACACACCAGGCTGGGCAGCAGGCAGGAACAAACCAGGCTGGGCAGAAGGCTCCGGGAGATCGAGCTGGGCAGCAGGCTCCGGGAGATCGAGCTGGGCAGTAGGCTCCGGGACATCGAGCTGGGCAGCAGTCTCCGGGTCATCGAGCTGGGCAGCAGACAGGGGCAAATCAGGCTGGGCAACAGACAGGAACACACCAGGCTGGGAAGCAGGCAGGAACACATCAGGCTGGGCAGCAGGCTCCGGGACATCAAGCTGGGCAGCAGGCTCCGGGTCATCGAGCTGGGCAGCAGGCTTCGGGTCATCGAGCTGGGAAGAAGTTAGAGGCTCCGCAGGCCAGGAAACGGGCACCACAACCTCAGACCGAGAAACGGGCACCACAACCTCAGGCCCGGAAATGGGCACCACAACCTCAGGCCGGGAAATGGGCACCACAACCTCAGGCCGGGAAACGGGCACCACAACCTCAGGCCGGGACACTGGCTCTAGCTCTTCAGGCTGGAATGCTGGTACTGGTTCTTCAGGCTGGAACGCTGGCACCCGGGGCTAAAACACTGACATCTCGGTCTGAAACACTGGCACCAGGACATCAGACTGGAAGGCAGGCACCAGGACATCAGACTGGAGGGCAGGCACCAGAACATCAGACTGGAAGGCAGGCACCAGGACATCAAACTGGAAGGCAGGCACCAGGACATCAGACTGGAAGGCAGGCACCAGGACATCAGACTGGAAGTCAGGCACCAGGACATCAGACTGGAAGGCAGGAACCGGGACATCAGGCTGGAAGGCAGGAACCAAGACATCAGACTAGAAGGCAGGTACTGAGACTTCAGGCAGAGGCACGGGCACCGGATCTTCAGGCCGGAACACGGGCACAGGGACATTGAGCTGGAACACGGGCACAGGAACTGCAGGCTGGCAGACTGGCACAGGAACGTCAGGCTGGCAGACTGGCACAGGAACTTCAGGCTGGCAGACTGGCCCAGGAACTTTAGGCTGGCAGACTGGCACAGGAACTTCAGGCCGGCAGACGGGCACAGGAACTTCAGGCCGGCAGACTGGCACAGGAACGTCAGACTGGGTAAAAGGCACTGGGACGTCAGACTGGGTAAAAGGCACTGGGACGTCAGACTGGGTAGCAGGCATAGAGTTGGCAGATTTAGGTGGGTCATCAGGTTCAACTGGCATGAACACAGGCTGGAGCAGGTTGGTGGGTGTGGAGGCAGGTTGGGTTACTGGTAGGATTGTGTGAGTCGGAAAGTACTTCCGCTTCTTTTTAGTAGAGTTGAGCGGACACCTGGATGTTCGGGTTCGACGGGTTCGGCCGAACTTCGGAAAAAAGTTCGGGTTCGGGACCGAACTTTAACCCGAACCCGGACCCGAACCCAAACCCCATTGAAGTCAATGGGGACCCGGACTTCTAAGGACTAAAAAGGCTCTAAAAAAGTAATGGAAAGGGCTAGAGGGCTGCAAATGGCAGCAAAATGTTGTTAAGAGCATGGCAAGTGCTCTGCAAACAAATGTGGATAGGGAAATAACTTAAAATAACATAAAAAAATAAAAAAATAAAAAAATATGCTGGAGGCCCCCTTTTCAGCAGAAGAGGTACGGGAAGTCATTAAGAACCTCAGAAACTCAACGGCACGATGCCACACATATGGTGGGAATGCCCCAGAATACGCCCTTTCTGGAATAAATTATTCAATTTAATGGATAAGCTAGTGGGAAAATAAAATACTTTGAAATAAAAATGTAGCGGGGTGCTAAATTTAAGGGAAGTGTTTGAGTGGTAAATAGGCTCAAACACCCTAATTCTGTAGGATTCATGGACCATTTTGTCCTCGGGGGACAGTATTGGTGTGCAGTTCCCTGCGGCCTACAGGTGGCGCTGCCATGGTAGGCTAGGGTTGAACCGCCGATACAGTGCTGTGCCTTTTGTATCCCCTCTTGGCAGTAGTACAGCGGGGTGGGGAACCTGCTGTGCATGCCGGGAGAGCATATAAAAGGGGCAGACCTTTGGCCTGTGGGCTGATGTCCAGTGGGGTCCACGCCCAGCTGCCTTCGGCCTGGGTGCATGTGTTCCTGTTCCATCTCGGGTACCTTTAGCCCGGGGTGAGGTACTATCCTGGAGTTCCTGCTGCCCTGGGTATGGAGGCCTAGGTGCGGGAGTAAAGCCTGGAGTCCAGAGCCTTCGTCTGGAGTCCGCTAAGGGTCGAGGAGTCTTAGGGTGCCGCCTCGTGTAGGGGACCATGTTCCAGGGAAGGGAGGATCATTCTGATGGACCGATGCGGGAGTCACGGTGAAGGAAGGGTCTGTTGACTCCCTGGAGAGATGTCTTCCCCTTGATATGGGCTAGGTTCGTAGAAGGAGAAGCTCAAGGTCATCTTGACTGTATCAGAGGCCTTATTCACCCGGCCCGTGGCAGGGGCCTTATACACCCTGGTCTGTGGCAGAGACCAAAGTTCTCCAGGTCCGTGGCAGGGGCCTTGTACACCCGGTCTGTGGCAGAGACCAACCTCAAGGTCTGTGGCAGAGACCGTGCACCTAAAACTGTTTGAGAAACCTAAGCAGTGAAGTGAATGTGCTACGTTTGTGCCTGGACCTCCTCCACACCTTAAGCTGTCCTGTTTCTTTGCTCTAACCTTTTCTATCCGAGTAGAGTTTATTTTGCCATGAGAGAATAAGAGTTGTAATTTCAGCTGGTGTCGACATTGACTTTACTGGGAATTAAAGGACTTGCCTCTACCTACAGTAGAGGTGAGAATCATCCTCTGGAGGAGTTTTGACTCCGGCTGTGGACACGGCCCGTCAAGTACACCGCTCAACCTCTTTATATAGGAGGGTACGGGCTGGTAGTGCGGTGTGCCTTTCTCCCTCCTGCGAGGAGCCAACAACATAAAGGCAGGTAAGGGGGAAAGGATCTGTGCGCTACAAAAAAATAAAATAAAAATTATAATCTTGACCTAGGAGGACGAGGTCCATATGGAGTAGGAGGTTGAGGTGGCGGTGGATGTGGCTGTGTAGGTGGAAGCGGCGGTGGAGGAGGACGAGGTAGCCAACACTGGTTCAAAAATACAACAATGGCTGGGTAAGGCCGGTGATGTGTCGAATTCTGTCCCCCGTCAAATAGTGTCCACCCTGTACTGCGCTTGCTCAGTATGTAGGACAAGGGGATTTCGAAAATCTCCCAAGACGAACGGCGCCTGCGTGGTGAGTTCAGGTGAAGGCCACACCATCCGTGGTTCAAGCCGAGCCAAGTGAGGCCGTGCCCGAAGCGTGGCGATCGAACCGAGCCCGTGAGGGGCCCTGTTACTATGTGTTATCGTATGTCCACTTGGATGGTGGGGCTTGAACCTGCACTCACAGCGCAGGCGCCGTTCATCTTCGGAGATTTTGTGAATCACCTTGTCCTCTGTACTGTGCAAGCGCTGCGCCTTCGCAGTATGGGCCGGACACAATCCGATGGCCGGACAGTTTTTGCCACAACACCGGTATACATGTCTATTCTGCACAAGGTACGGACAAGTCCTGTGGGATCCATGCCTGGTTCATTTTAATGAACGTGAGCTTCTCCACATTGGCTCTGGACAGACGACTGCGCTTGTCTGTGATAACGCCCCCTGCCGTGCTAAATACACGTTCAGATAATACACTGGCTGCAGGGCAGGCCAGCACCTCCAAGGCATAAAGGGCAAGCTCAGGCCATGTGACCAATTTGGAGACCCAGAAGTTAAAGGGGGCAGACCCGTCATCCAGTACGTGTAGGCCTGTGGACACATACTGCTCAACCATGTTGGTGAAATGCTGCCTCCTGCTAAGACGTTCCATCTCAGCTGGTGGTGCTGGTTGTTGTGGCGTGCTGACAAAGCTTTTCCACATTTCAGCCATGCTAACCCTGCCTTCTGAGGTGCTGCCGGTGCCCCGGCTGCGTTGGCGACCTCTTCCTCCTCCTCTGCCTTCGCCTTGTGCTTCCACCGTACGCCCGCTGTCAGGTGGGAATGCCACCAGCAGCGCGTCTACCAGCGTGCGCTTGTACTCGCGCATCTTACGATCCCGCTCCAGTGAGGGAATTAAGGACGGTACGTTGTCCTTGTAACGGGGATCCAGCAGGGTGGCCACCCAGTAATCAGCACCAGTTAAAATGTGGGCAACTCGGCGGTCATTGCGCAAACACTGCAGCATGTAATCGCTCATGTGTGCCAGGCTGCCCAGAGGCAAAGAAAAGCTGTCCTCTGTGGGAGGTGTATCGTCTGTGTCCTCTGTATCCCCCCAGCCACGCACCAGTGATGTCAACGAGCTGGTCTGGGTGCCACCCTGCTGTGAAAATGGCTCCTCCTCCTCCTCCTCCATCTCCTCCTCCACCTCGTCATCCTCCAGAACTGTGCCCTTTCTGCCGGACAATTGTGTACCTGGCATTTGTTGGTGCAGGAACCCACCCTCGTAGCCACTTGTGAAAGACTGCCCTGAAAGCCTTTGAAATGATCCCGCTTCCTCCTCCTCCTCCTCATCCTCCTGTGCCACATCCTCTTCCATCATCGCTCGAAGCGTTTTTTCAAGGAGGCATAGAACTGGGATAGTAACGCTAAGAACGGCGTCATTGGCACTGGACATGTTGGTGGAGTACTCGAAACAGCGCAACAAGGCACACAGGTCTCGCATGGAGGCCCAGTTATTGGTGGTGAAGTGGTGCTGTTCCGCAGAGCGACTCACACGTGATTGCTGCAGCTGAAACTCCACTATCACCTGCTGCTGCTCGCACAGTCTGGCCAGCATGTGCAAGGTGGAGTTCCACCTTGTGGGCACGTCACATATGAGGCGGTGAGCGGGAAGGCCGAAGTTACGCTGCAGCGCTGACAGGCGAGCAGCAGCAGGGTGAGAACGCTGAAAGTGCGCACACACAGCCCGCACTTTCTGCAGCAGCTCTGGCATATTGGGGTAATTTCTAAGGAACCTCTGGACCACCAAGTTCAGCACATGCGCCAGGCAAGGGATGTGCGTCAAACCGGCTAGGCCCACAGCTGCTACGAGATTTCGCCCATTATCGCACACCACCAGGCCGGGCTTGAGGCTCACTGACAGCAACCACTCATTGGTCTGTTGTTCCATGTCCCTCCACAACTCCTGCGCGGTGTGGGGTTTTTCCCCCAAACAGGAAAGTTTTAAAACTGCCTGCTGTCGTTTACCCCTGGCTGTGCTGAAGTTGGTGGTGAAGGTGTTACGCTGACCGGATGAGGAAGCGGTAGAGGATGAGGAAGCGGAGTAGGAGGAGTTAGCAACAGGAGGCAAACTGAAGTGCCCTGCAATCCTCGGTGGTGGAAGGACATGCGCCAAACTGCTATCTGCCTCAGGCCCAGCCGCCACTGCATTTACCCAGTGTGCTGTTAGGGAGATATAACGTCCCTGACCGTGCTTACTGGTCCACACATCCGTAGTTAGGTGGACCTTGCCACAGATGGCGTTGCGCAGTGCACACCTGATTTTGTCCCCCACTTGGTTGTGCAGGGAAGGGATGGCTCGTCTGGAAAAATAGTGGCGGCTGGGCACGACGTACTGTGGGACAGCCAATGCCATCAGGCTTTTAAAACTCTGCGTCTCCACCATACGGAATGACAGCATTTCAAAGGCCAGGAGTTTTGAAATGCTGGCATTCAGGGCCAGGGATCGCAGGTGGCTAGGGGGGTACTTCCTCTTCCGCTCCAATGTTTGGGAGATAGAGAGCTGAACGCTTCCATGGGACATTGTGGAGATGGTTGGTGACCCAGGTGGTAGTGTTGCTGGCAGATCCTCTGTTTGCGGGGTGGCAGGTGCCACTGTCACTACAGAGGTGGATGAAGAGGCCGAGACTGCAGCAGAAGAGGAAGCAGGAGGAGCCAGAGACCTTTCTTGGTTTTTGAGGTGTCTACTCCACTGCAGCTCGTGCTTTGCACTTAGATGCCTGGTCATGCAGGTTGTGCTCAAGTTGAGAACGTTTATGCCTCGCTTCAGGCTCTGATTGCACAGCGTGCAAACCACTCGTGTCTTGTCATCAGCACATTGTGTGAAGAACTGCCACGCTAGGGAACTCCTTGGACCTGTCTTTGGTGTGCTCGGTCCCTTGCTGCGTTGGGCAGTAGCAGACATACTGTCTAGGGGACGGACGCTCCGCTTTTGCACCCTGCTCCCTCTTCTGCTGTGCTGGTGGCTCTGTGCGACCACTGCCTCTTCCTCCAAACTACACTGGTCACCTGCATAACGTTGATTCCATGTGGGGTCGAGGACCTCATCGTCCTCCACATCATCTTCCACCCAGTCTTCACCCCTGCCCTCCTTGTCTGTCTGCACAATTGCGAAAGCAGCAGCAGTTGGCACCTGTGTTTTGTCATCATCCGAGATGTACTGCGATGGTCCTCCCATGTACTCATCATGAAACATAAGTGGTTGGGCATCGGTGCACTCAATCTCTTCCACTTCTGGGGCAGGGCTAGGTGGATGGCCCTGGGAAACCCTGCTAACAGAGTCATCGAAAAGCAGAAGAGACTGCTGCATGATTTGGGGCTCAGACTGCTTGGCTGATTTGCAAGGGGGTGAGGAGAAAGACTGATGGACATGGGTTTCAGGTGCCAACTCTGATCTTTCATCAGAAGAGTGGGTGGGAGACAATGTGAAGGAACCCGAGGCACTGTCAGCAACCCAATCTACTATCGCCTGTACTTGTCCTGGCCTAAACATTCGTACAGCCTCATTAGGCGCAACAAAATACCGCCGCAGGCTCGGTCGCCTACTCGCACCTGAGGAAGGTGTTTCACTTGTGCGTGTATCTGGCACAGATCCACCACGTCCTCTCCCTGCAACAGGAGCTCCACCAGCAGCACCACAACCGGGGCCACCACGTCCCTTTGACCTTCTCCTCATATTTTCCAAATTTAGGATGTTGCCCTAAATGGGTGTTTTTGGAAGAGCAGAACACACCCACAGTACGTAACCGCTGAATCGCACAGCTACAGAACTGCAGAAAATGCTATTAAAAAAAAAATGTTGTTTTTTTAGTATAGCACAGTAGAAGAAAACTATTTAGAAATTGTTTATTTCACACACCTCCAAATATGTATAACACACTGCAAACTATTTTTTGTGCCCCTAAACTGCGTTTTTTGGAAGAGCAGAACACACCCACAGTACGTAACCGCTGAATCGCACAGCTACAGAACTGCAGAAAATGCTATTCAAAAAAAATGTTTTTTTTTTAGTATAGTACAGTAGGAGAAAACTATATAGAAATTGTTTATTTCACACACCTCCAAATATGTATAACACACTGCAAACTATTCTTTGTGCCCCTAAACGGCGTTTTTTGGAAGAGCAGAACACACCCACAGTACGTAACCGCTGAATCGCACAGCTACAGAACTGCAGAAAATGCTATTCAAAAAAAATGTTTTTTTTTTTAGTATAGCACAGTAGGAGAAAACTATATAGAAATTGTTTATTTCACACACCTCCAAATATTTATAACACACTGCAAACTATTTTTTGTGCCCCTAAACGGCGTTTTTTGGAAGAGCAGAACACACCCACAGTACGTAACTGCTGAATCGCACAGCTACAGAACTGCAGAAAATGCTATTCAAATTTTTTTTCGTTTTTTTAGTATAGCACAGTAGGAGAAAACTATATAGAAATTGTTTATTTCACACACCTCCAAATATGTATAACACACTGCAAACTATTTTTTGTGCCCCTAAACGGCATTTTTTGGAAGAGCAGAACACACCCACAGTATGTAACCGCTGAATCGCACAGCTACAGAACTGCAGAAAATGCTATTCCAAAAAATTTTGTTTTTTAGTATAGCACAGTAGGAGAAAACTATATAGAAATTGTTTATTTCACACACCTCCACATATGTATAACACACTGCAAAATATTTTTTGTGGCCCTGAATGGCTCTTTTTGCAAGCGTACATTAAAGTGCAAATTTTTTTATTTTTTTTTGCCCTAAACGGGTCTTTTTTTGCACGAGCAAAATAAAATGCTTTTTTTTTTTGCCCTAAGGGTCTTTTGGAAAAGAGCACAATAAAGTGCCTTTTTTTTTCCCCCTAAAAGTTAGATTTTCTCTGACACTGGGCTCATGGCAGTGTAAAAAGACTGCACTGCAACACAAACAGGTAAACCTATGCAGATCGCTGATTTTAATCTCGGAATCTGGACTCCTATATAATATTCTCTCTCCCTGAAAGCACCAACAGGAACCTGGCTCTACACTACACTATCTCTCTATCTTTTCCCTCAGATTGCAGAATCAGGACTACCTCATGTATTTTACAATCTCTCCCTATTAGCAACAGCAGCAGCCAAGATCCTCTCCCTATCTATTCTGAAGCAGAGTGACGTGTGTGCTGTGTGCCTCTAGCTTATATAGAAGCTGGGTCACATGTTGCACTGACCAATCACAGCCATGCCATTAGTAGGCATGGCTATGATGGCCTCTAAGGGCACACCAGCTAATCAAAAGGTGATTGGCTGGCCCCTGAAGCATTTCTAAATGCGTAATTAGATTGCCGAACCCGAACCCGGACTTTTGCGCAAAGTCCGGGTGCGGGTTCGGGAAAAACCTAAAGTTCGGTACGGACCCGAACTTTACAGTTCGGGTTCGCTCAACACTACTTTTTAGACTTAGTATCTGCAGATTTGTAAATAGCGGGAGGGATGTATGAAAAAGGATGGAATTGAGTAAGAGGAAGGACTGGAATGTGGCAGAGACACAGGAACAGTGGCTGGAGGAGGTTCTTGTGGATTTGTTACAGGTGGAAGGGAAGAAGCAGGTGGATTGAAGGCAGGGTAGGTGCGACAAGTAGAGACTGGGTAATAATATTTGGTAGGAAGCTGTGTAAACTGGGCTGTAGCTGGGGTTGCCATAGGCGATGGGTGGATATATTCTTGGGAAGGCAGGTGATTAATGGCAGGGCTGGAATGTTGTGGCTTGGCTAAATTCAGGAGATCCGACCATGCCTCTAGCACAGGTTGAACAAACATTGGTTCACACACAGCCTGTCTGACCAGGGATTGCACTGAATGGATGCAATCAGACAATACCTGCTGGGAACAGGAGGAATTACGTTCACTAAAAAAGGCTGGATCATCCTCTAATAACCATACCAAAGATTCAACTTGGTCGTAATTGAAAGGGGGCGAAAAATCGTCACTCCCATCGGGAATAAAGGACAGGGCTGGCTTTACACATAACCGGATTAATGGCTGAACATCCTCAAAAGATATGTAACCCTGATCCACTAGGGAATGAGCTGATTGGATAGTTTCCATCAGCTGGTCACTGGTCCAATCTTTTAAAATCTGACGACAATATTCACCATCCTCTGCTGCCAGCAGAGAATAATAAATGGTTTCATTGATATCCATATTAACAGGACTTAAACCAGGATGGTTCCTCAATGCAGCCACGTCTGGTTTAGGGATGGCCCTGGTATACTGTCAGAGAAGCTAGTAGACCAGACTGTGTGACTGCACAGAGGAGACCAAACGGATATAGGTGAAAATATAATAATTTATTAAGAAGATCAATAAAAAAAACACACAACCACCTCCAACAGAACACCATGCAATAAATCAACCAATAAACAGTGACTATAGACAATATGTACAATAATGGAAGATACCAGAATCGTAGTAAAGCCAGGCCGAGGTCATACACAAGGGGATGTCAGCAGATGGGTAAGGACGGGAGACAAACAGGAACAGGGAGAGGATGGATGGGTAGACTGCAGAGCAGGGATCCAAAGTACTCAGGTAACAGGAGGACAGGTGACCGTGGTTCTCAGGAGACAAGAGGGACAGGTGCAGGATGGACTCAGGATAGGGATCGGGTCAGATCGGGTCAGGTAGGATGCAGGCTCAAAGTCAGGATTGCAGGTTCTAGGTCAGGGAGAGAGATACCAGGGCAAGGTATGTTTGTACTTACCAGGTATAAATAGGAAGGCTTGTAATTGGCTTCAAGTCACACCTGAGCGCAGGAAGAGCAGTTCGCTGCACACTGCCAGGATCCATCCGCTGGTGGAGACCAGTACTGCGTCCAAAGGATAATATAATACCAGCAGGGAGAAATTCTCCTGACAGTTCCACACTGCCAGGAGACACCTGCTGGTGGACCACAGTACTGCAAGACAAATAATAAATATCACCAGCGGATGGAACCTGTCCTGACACACTGTCCTGGCACCATTTGAGGAGGCCACGAGGATGGTGAGCAGTGACAGTGAATGCATCAGTGACACTGTCCCTCTTGTCCACCTGTTGGAGCGCATGCTGTGTTGAATAATGGACAGGGCACTTGAGGCAGAACAGAGGCAGGAAGAGGAGGACTTCTTTACCTCTCAAGTCGCCCTTTATCCAGACAGTGTTCCAGCTGGCCCAGCTATCACACAGGAAGAGGAGGAGGAGGAGGAGGATTGTGTCAGCATGGAGGTGGAGACTAGCACTCAGCATCAGCAGCAGTCTTCAAGGGATCAATTACAGTCCCAAGACACCCGTGGACTTGGACGTGACTGGGAGGAGGTGGCTGCGGATCATGTCGTCCTCAGTGACCCAGAGGACTCCGCACCGAATGCCTCAGCAAACCTACGCTGCTTGGTCTCCCTGATCCTGCAAAGCCTGCGGAAGGATGCTCGTATTTGTGCAATCAAGGAGAGGGATCATTACTGGCTGGCAACCCTCCTTGATCCACGTTACAAGGGTAAGGTTGCGGACCTTATCTTGCCATCGCAGAGGGAGCAGAGGATGAAGAATCTTCGGGAGGCCTTGCAGAAAGGTCTGTGCAATGCGTTCCCAGAGACTGGAAGGTTACAAATTCCTGGTCCTGGACAACGTGTTGCTGAGGCTTCGGTCAGTCAAAGAAGGAGCGGTGGAGAAGGTGGCCGTCTGACTGATGCATTCAGACAATTTTTAGTACGCAGCCCCAAGGTATGATCGGTTCTAGCAACCACCACCAGCGTCTAGTTTACATGGTGCAGGAATACCTAGGGGCAAGATCAGACTTTGACACCTTGCCCACCGAAAATCCTCTGGGTTACTGGGTCTTGAGAATGGATCACTGGCCAGAGCTTGCACAGTATGCAATTGAGCTACTGGCCTGTCCTGCATCCAGCATTCTTTCGGAACGCACATTCAGTGCTGCTGGAGGCTTTGTAACTGATCACAGGGTGTGCCTGTCCACTGACTCGGTCGATCGACTGACCTTCATAAAAATTAATCAGTCTTGGATCACCACCAGCTACCAAGCACCTGATGCTGATGTAACCGAATATTTTTTTTTGAAATGTCAGATCCCTTAAAGACTGCCTATGCTGATGCTGAGTGACTATCCTGTTATGCTGAGTGACTCCTCTTCCTCCTCAATGATCATGCTGATAGCTTGTAAGAACATTTTTGGTTCTGGGCACTGCCACCAGTGGCTAAGGCCCAATTTTTCAGCCCCTGTTTAACAGGGGTGTGTATTTACAATTTTTGATGCAATGCTCTGCAGCAGGGCTCATTGCTGCGCTTCAACTACAGTATCTGTGAGGGATTGCAGTGTTGTGGCACCAGCACCAGTGCCTAAGGTCCAATTTTTCAGCCCCTGTTTAACAGGGGCGTGTATTTAAAAATTTTGATGCAATGCTTTGCAGCAGGGCTCATTGCTGCGCTCCAAGTACAGTATCTGTGAGGGGTTGCAATGTTGTGACACCAGTGCCTAAGGCCCAATTTTTATGCCCCTGCTTAACAGGGGCGTGTAATTAAAATTTTTGATGCAATACTTTGCAGCAGGGCTCATTGCTGCGCTCCAAGTACAGTATCTGTGAGGGGTTGCAGTGTTGTGGCACCAGTGCCTAAGGCCCAATTTTTATGCCCCTGTTCAACAGGGGCATGTAATTACAATTATATAAAGAAGAAAATTGCGCTGCCTGTGAAAGAATAAGCTGCTAGCATAAACAATAAAACGGTATTGTGAAAAGATATAAAAATAAAACAAATGCAGCGCTAACCTAAACCAAGTGACTGTCAATAGCAGGAATGACCCTTGAGGGGTAGATACATATAGGTCATCTACCCAAATAATCGAATGGTGAAAAAGTGCCACGCATGTGCAAGGCATGTGAACATGTGACAGAGATAATACACCAAAAACATATAAATGTTACAAAAAAATGTCCCGTAGCAAAAACTCAAACAAAGAAGTGAAGTCTATATCCAATCCATAACGGACGTGCTGAGTTCACCATGAGATTTTAGAGGTGTTCACGTTGTAAATCATGTGGAAAACAACAGGGATGGGTATAAGGGTGTATTCCAACGTCTCCCGTACACAGGTAGGTAATGAATACTCTTACCGTGACTCTGTTGTTAGTAAGCCTGGACGGGAACTCCAAGGAAGATATTCCAATATGGAAGTCACGAACCTCTCCTCCCGATATCACAGCGGTGATGATAGGTGGTTATCCAAAAAAGATGAAACTCCTTCTGGACTCTTCGTTGGAAGTAATACTTCAAAACCCGGTGTCATAAAGGGAAAAAAATGGATGGCTCCATATGGTGTAAGTAAAACCAGGGTGTGGTTTAGAAAAATATAGCCTTTATTGGCATATCATCATAATAAAAAATGGTACATGCAATGTTAATAAATGCAAATACAAAGAAAAAGGACCTTGAGGAAAAAAAATTAATAATTGCGTGATAACAAGGGTGGCAGCAGACTAAAAACCCGACATGTTTCGAGCAAAGGCCCTTCAACTGGAGTATTAGCCTGCTAACTTGTGTCACGCTATTTAAATGTTGTGTCTATCACTTATTGGTTGTCTGTAAACGCAAGACAGCTGAGATGCAAAATCAGTGTCTAAATCTCACAGACCAATGGCATACCACATACTCATCCACCTATGAGCAACCATCTAACATGGGCCATGGCGAGGAATAGTGATGTCACTCCATTAACCTGTGTCCCCAAACATATGATTAACTCAAAGATTTAGGGCTACTAGGATACCACGGGGGAAAGAATCATTAAAATTATGTGTGTATGATTCCACCTAATAACTAACTCCTATGAGACTCCCCCCACCGCGCTATTAAAAGCGCCTATATTTTACACCCCTTGCAATCAGGCATATGGGAACGTTTGTTGTCCCCATTACGCCCTCTTGCATCATCGCCCAGCACCGATCGCCGCAATCCCTCAGCCAATGGGGATGCGGCAATCGGCCTGAACCAACGTGTGGGCATGGGGAGGGCCAGTATATGTTGTCCTATCATATGTCTCCAACGTGATGACGCACTAGCGTCCTCTCACGTGGAGACATGAGCCCCTCCCACCAACGGTCACAAGACCCACGCTTCGCTCCAAGAAGCCGGAGCGCACAGCGTCCCCACGCATGAGGCAGTCCTGTGTTGATGGGCGGACCTCACCGCAGCGATGCGGACTGAAGGGGCCAAACCCACCTATCGTGGAGCCGCCCAGAGGGGGACGGAAAATCTTCTTCCACAAGTCGCGCGAATGGCGCGCGACCACGGAAAGTATACAGGGCTTGGTTCCCTCCATAAACCATAATGTAATGACGTAACCACGTCATGGAAACAGTGCTGGATGTCCACACCCTCCTGGGCCGGAACGCATCCAATGCGCTCCAGGGGGTCCAGGCATCCAGCACTGACTGGGCAGTAAAATTACCGTAAATTAAAAAAAAATGCCACCCAATTCACACAAAAAACACAAACAGATAGAATAATCTATTCCCAATGTCTAACAGTGTTGTGGCACCAGCACCAATGCCTAAGGCCCAATTTTTCAGCCCCTGTTTAACAGGGGCGTGTAATTACAATTTTTGATGCAATACTTTGCAGCAGGGCTCATTGCTGCGCTCCAAGTACAGTATCTGTGAGGGGTTGTAATGTTGTGACACCAGTGCCTAAGGCCCAATTTTTATGCCCCTGCTTAACAGGGGCGTGTAATTACAATTTTTGATGCAATACTTTGCAGCAGGGCTCATTGCTGTGCTCCAAGTACAGTATCTGTGAGGGGTTGCAGTGTTGTGGCACCAGTGCCTAAGGCCCAATTTTTATGCCCCTGTTCAACAGGGGCATGTAATTACAATTCTTGATCTAATAATTCACAGCAGGGCCCATTCCTGTGAGGGCTTACAGTGTTGTGGCAACACCACCACCACCACCAAAGGCCCAATTTTTCTGCCTCTGTTCAACAGGGGCATGTAATTACAATTCTTGATCTAATATTTCACAGCTGGGCCCATTCCTGCGCCCACCAAGAGTAACTGTGAGGACTTACAGTGTTGTAGCACCAGCACCACCACCAAAGGCCCAATTTTTCCTACCACTGTTCAACAATGACATGTAATTACAATTCTTGATATAATAGTTCACAGCAGGGCGTTCCAGCGCCCACCAAGAGTAACTGTGAGGGCTTACAGTGTTGTGGCAACACCAACACCTAAGGGCCAAATTTCTGCAGAGTATATACGGCAGGCCCCTACTTTCAAACATCCAACTTACAAACGACTCCTACTTGCAAACGGACGGAGACAACAGGAGGTGAGAGGAAATCTACCCCTAGGAAGGGAAATTTTCTACTGTTAGAATTAATATGTAAAAAAGGTGTCTCCTCTCCACTGATGCTTTATCACCAATCCTTGTTTCAATAAAAACATTTGTCATTGGGACGGAAAGTGAGGTGAAATGTTCTGAACAGGTGCACAGACAGCAAAACAAATGTTACAGGGGTGATAACCCTTCCCTATGTTTTCCAAAAAGCTTAAAAATAGATTTCACTTTAAAAATGTACCTGTTCCAAATTACAAACAGATTCTACTTAAGAACAAGGCCTACAGTCCCTGTCTTGTTTGCACCGCCTGTATACTGCTGTTCAGAGTATATAGGGCCTTTTTTTACTTTGGGTGCGGGTTCCCCTTAATATCCATACAAGACCCAAAGGGGCTGGTAGTAGGCTGGGGGGTACCCATGCCATTTTTCTCAATGATTTTCATCCATATTGCTGGGACCAAACATTACATTAAAGCCGCAAGCAGTTTTAAATGACTTTTTTTCCTTTAGAAATGTAATTTTGTGCAGGGACAGTTCTAAACACGGGAAACACATGTCACTTTACAGGCATACTTTAGACACCCCCCATGTACAATATTTAAAGGAATATTTCACTTTTTTTTCACTTTAAGCATCATTAAAATCACTGTTCCCGAAAAAACAGACGTTTTTAAATCTTTTTTTGCATTGATACATGTCCCCTGGGGCAGGACCCGGGTCCCCAAAACCTGTTTAAGAAATAACTTGCATATTAGCCTTTATAATTAGCACTTTTGATTTTGAACGTTAGAGTCCATTGTATTTAATAGGGTTCTAAAGTTTGCGTGAACTTTCGGTCCGTTCGCAGGTTCTGGTGAGAACCGAACCGGTGGGTGTTCGGCTCATCCCTACTTACAAGGCATAATAATTAATAATATATTAATAGTAAAAATGTCAGGTCTAAGCATGTAAGCCCTTTACAAAATAATCTGGAGTGGGTGACTGGGGACAGAGAGAAGGCACATTTATTAAATACCTTCTTCAGCTCTGTATATACAAAGGAGCATGGGGGAGCTCAAGTCCATATGGGGATGGTATTGACACAGCCCCAAATAATCCACTATGGCTTAAAAGTGATATGGTCCAGAAATATTTAGACACAATAAAGATGGATAAAGCACCTGAACCAGATGGCATCCACTTATGGATCCTAAAAGAATTGAGCTCTGCTTTTTTAACCACTTAAGCCCTGGACCATTTGGTAGCTAAAGGACCAGAGGTGAATTCAGAATTTTGCACTGCGCTGCTTTAACTGTAAATTGTGCGGACATGCAATGTTGTACCCAAACGAAATTTGCGTCCTTTTCTTCCCACAAATAGAGCTTTCTTTTAATGGTATTTGATTGCCTCTGCGATTTTTATTTTTTGCGATATAAACGGAAAAAGACCGAAAATTTTGAAAAAAAATGATATTTTCTAATTTTTGTTATAAGAAAAATCGAATAAACTCAATTTTAGTCATACATTTAGGCCAAAATGTATTCAGCCACATGTCTTTAGTAGAAAAAACGTCAATAAGCGTATATTTATCGGTTTGCGCAAATGTTATATCGTTTACAAACTAGGGTACATTTTCTGGAATTTACACAGCTTTTAATTTATGACTGCCTATCTCATTTCTTGAGGTGCTAAAATGACAGGGCAGTACAAAACCCCCCCAAATGACCCCATTTTAGAAAGTAGACACCCCAAGGAAATTGCTGAGAGGCATGTTGAGCCCATTGAATATTTTATTTTTGTCCCAAGTGATTGAATAATGACAAAAAAAATAAAAAATACAAAAAGTTGTCACTAAATGATATATTGCTCACACATGCCATGGTTATATGTGGACTTGCACCCCAAAATACATTCTGCTGCTTCTCCTGAGTACGGGGATACCACATGTGTGGGACTTTTTAGGAGCCTAGCCACGTTCGGGACCCCGGAAACCAAGCACCGCCTTCAGGATTTCTAAGGGCGCAAATTTTTGATTTCACTCCTCACTACCTATCACAGTTTTGAAGGCCATAAAATGCCAAAATAGCACAAAACCCCCCCAAATGACCCCATTTTAGAAAGTAGACACCCCAAGGAAATTGCTGAGAGGCCTGTTGAGCCCATTGAATATTTTTTTTTGTCCCAAGTGATTGAATAATGACAAAAAAAAAAATTACAAAAAGTTGTCACTAAATGATATATTGCTCACACATGCCATGGTTATATGTGGAATTGCACCCCAAAATACATTCTGCTGCTTCTCCTGAGTACGGGGATACCACATGTGTGAGACTTTTTAGGAGCCTAGCCACGTACGGGACCCCGGAAACCAAGCACTGCCTCCAGGATTTCTAAGGGCGCAAATTTTTGATTTCACTCCTCACTACCTATCACAGTTTTGAAGGCCATAAAATGCCAAAATAGCACAAAACCCCCCAAATGACCCCATTTTGGAAAGTAGACACCCCAAGCTGTTTGCTGAGAGGCATGGTGAGTATTTTACAGCTCTCATTTGTTTTTGAAAATGAAGAAAGAACATTTTTTTTTTATTTCTTTTTTTTTTCAATTTTCAAAACTTTGTGACAAAAAGCGAGATCTGCAAAATACTCACAATACCTCTCAGCAAATAGCTTGGGGTGTCTACTTTCCAAAATGGGGTCATTTGGGAGGTTTTGTGCCATCTGGGCATTCCATGGCCTCCGAAACTGTGATAGGCAGTGAGAAGTGAAATCAAAAATTGACACCCTTAGAAAGCCTGAAGGCGGTGCTTGGTTTTTGGGGTCCCGTACGCGGCTAGGCTCCCAAAAAGTCTCACACATGTGGTATCCCCGTACTCAGGAGAAGCAACAGAATGTATTTTGGGGTGTAATTCCACATATGCCCATGGCATGTTTGAGCAATATATCATTTAGTGACAACTTTGTACAAAAAAAAAAAAAAATTATTTTTTCCGCAACTTGTGTCAACATATAAAATATTCCATGGACTCGACATGCTTCTCAGTATATAGCTTGGGGTGTCTACTTTCCAAAATGGGGTCATTTGGGGGGGTTTTGAACTGTTCTGGCATTTTATACACAACATTAGGAAGCTTACATCCACTCTTCTAACCACTTGAAGACAAAGCCCTTTTTGACACTTTTTGTTTACATGAAAACATATTTTTTTTGCAAGAAAATTATGTTGAACCCCCAAACATTATATATATTTTTAAAGCAAAGGCCCTACAGAATAAAATGGTGGGTGTTGCATTTTTTTTTCTACACAGTATTTGCGCAGCGATTTTTCAAACGCATTTTTTTGGGAAAAAATACACTTTTTTTAATTTTAATGCACTAAAACACACTATATTGCCCAAATGTTTGATGAAATAAAAAAGATGATCTTAGGCCGAGTACATAGATACCAAACACGACATGCTTTAAAATTTCGCACAAACGCGCATTGGCGACAAACTACATACATTTTTAAAAGCCTTTAAAAGCATTTACAGGTTACCCCGTTAGATTTACAGAGGAGGTCTACTGCTAAAATTACTGCCCTTGATCTGACCTTTGCGGTGATACCTCACATGCATGGTGCAATTGCTGTTTACATATGACGCCAGACCGACGCTTGCGTTCGCCATTGGGCAAGAGCAGGGCAGGACAGGGGTGCTTTTTTTTTTTTTTTTTTATTATTAATTTTGCTTTTATATTTTATTTTTAAACTGTTGCTTCCATATTTATTTATTTTTATCACTTTTGTTATCTCAGGGAATGTAAAGATCCCCTATGATAGCAATAGGTAATGACAGGTACTCTTTTTTGAAAAAACTGGGGTCTATTGGACCCTAGATCTTTCCTCTGCCCTCAAAGCATCTGACCACACCAAGATCGGTGTGATAAAATGCTTTCCCAATTTCCCAATGGCGCTTTTTATATCCGGGGGGGGGGACATTCCCTCCCACTGCTTGTAAAAGCAGTCCAGAGGCTAATTAGCCACTAGGATTGCTTTTACATGAAAGCCGGCCGCTGGCTGAAAAGAATGATACCAAGATGATACCTAAACCCGCAGGCATCATTCTGGTATAAACATTCAAATTCCAGCAACATACCAGTACGTTGCTGGTCCTTGTTGGACATGTATTGTAATCTTTTTTTTCATGCAGCCTGTTGGCTGAACGAAAAAAAAAGATTGATCGGTGGGTATGCCCACCATTAGAATACCGCCCTTCATCCACCCACTTCTAATGATGGGCATACATGCACCATTTATATATGCCGAAGCATGGGGGCATCTTCTCGCAAAAGTTATGCCGCGTACACATGGTCAGACTTTTCCACGGGCAAGCCTCCGTCGGAATTTCGACCGTATATACGCGGCATTAGGAGCAAAATCGCTCCTCCGCCCCTGCTGCCCCAATGCTTCGGCATATATGCTTTTTTTTTTTTAACTGTGGTGGTGAAATCACCTCCTACAGCACTGGAGTCGCAGGGATCAGGCCTGTCTCTGCGAACGCTGCAGTTATGTGTGTTGTGTTTTGCAAGTGACAGTGATCGATCGATACTGCACTTTGGTGGCCTGGGCTGGACGGAGGGGCAAAACGCAGGTGCTAGCAGGTATCTGGGCTGATCCCACTAACAGTGCGTTTTTGGGAACCCTAAACTGCTGGGGACACTAGTATAGATCTGATCAGATCAGATATTGAGCTGATCAGATACTATACCACTAAGGGGGGTGTATGCTTCACGTGTGGGTGTTAGCGCTACTGGCACTAACCTGACGCTGCCTGGGGTGTGACGCAGATCCTCTCTGACGCTAAAACCTAACTGATATCACCCGCCGGGCGATCAGGGGGTTAAACCTTTATTGGGTTATATACGGCGGGTGCCCTGACACTATAAAAAGCAAACTAACTAACCAGCGTCACCCGTAACACTTATATGATGATCACTGGTGAAAGGGTTAACTAGGGGCAATTAGGGGGTTAAAACCTTTATTAGGTAATATATGGGGGTACCTGACGCTATATAAAAACCTGACGGCGAAGCTAAAAAAAAATTACTGGCTACCTATCGGCATCACCGACACTAAGACAACGATCATAAAAACGATTGCTTAGCGACAGTGGTGATAGGGGGTGAAAGGGTTACCTGGGGGGCGATCAGGGGGTTAAACCTTTATTAGATAATATATGGGGGTACCTGACGCTATAAAAATCTGCGGCGAACCTAAAAAAAATTACTGGCTACCGATCAGCATCACCGACGCTAAGACATCGATCAGAAAAATGATCGCATAGTGACGGCGGTGCTAGGGGGTGAAAGGGTTACCTGGGGGTGATAAAGGGGGTTACACCTTTATTAGGTAATATATGGGGGTACCCGACGCTATAAAAACCTGCGGCGAACCTAAAAAAAATTACTGGCTACCGATCAGCATCGCCGACGCTAAGACATCGATCAGAAAAATTATCGCTTAGTGACAGTGGTGATAGGGGGTGAAAGGGTTACCTGGGGGGGGCGATCAAGGGGGTTAAACCTTTATTAGGTAATATATGGGGGTACCCGACGCTATAAAAACCTGCGGCGAACCTAAAAAAAATTACTGGCTACCGATCAGCATCACCGACGCTAAGACATCGATCAGAAAAATGATCGCATAGCGACGGCGGTGCTAGGGGGTGAAAGGGTTACCTGGGGGGTGATCAAGGGGGTTAAACCTTTATTAGGTAATATATGGGGGTACCCGACGCTATAAAAACCTGCGGCGAACCTAAAAAAAATTACTGGCTACCGATCAGCATCGCCGACGCTAAGACATCGATCAGAAAAATTATAACTTAGTGACAGTGGTGATAGGGGGTGAAAGGGTTACCTGGGGGGCGATCAAGGGGGTTAAACCTTCATTAGGTAATATATGGGGGTACCCGACGCTATAAAAACCTGCGGCGAACCTAAAAAAAAATACTGGCTACCGATCAGCATCACCGACGCTAAGACATCGATCAGAAAAATGATTGCTTAGTGACGGCGGTGCTAGGGGGTGAAAGGGTTATCTGGGGGTGATCAGGGGGTTAAACCTTTATTAGGGGGGGTTAGGGGGCTACACTGGACCTAAAACTAAATGTAGTGACACTTTTACAGTCACAAATGTCACTGATTGCAGTGATCACTAAATAAATGGTCACTGCAATCAGTGACACTGTGACTGGGGGCTGGGGGGGCTGGGGGGTGATCTGGGGGTGTCTGGGGGGGCCTGGGGGGCGATTTATGTGCCTATGTGTCCTGGTGTCAGTGTGCTGTTTTGTGTACTAACCTGCATCTTCTCCTGTACGGCGCTCGGTATATGTGAGCGCCGCAGGAGAGATGACATCACTTCCTCCTTCCTGGCAGGCAGGGGAAGCTCTCTCATTCGCCGGGAGCGATCGAGAGGGGGTGGCCGGAATCGAACGGCCGTCCCCTCATGCCGGATCGCTCCCGAAGATAAAACGACCACCCACTGTAAAGAAGGGGGGTCCGATCGGACCCCCCAACTATACAAAGGCAATCACGTATATGTACGTGATTCTGCCTGTCGGTGCCATTCTGCTGACGTATATTTACAGTGGGCGGTCGTTAAGTGGTTAAAGCCATTGTTTCTAATTTTTAGGAACTCGTTAATGACTGGAATAGTACCACTGGATTGGCGTAGGGCCAATGTGGTGCCTATATTTAAAAAGTTATCAAAGACTTTACCAAGTAATTATAGACCTGTTAGTTTAACTTCTTTATTCAGGAAGATACTGGAGAGTTTAATAAAAGACCACATAGACGAGTTCTTGCTAGAAAAAAATATTTTAACCACTTGACAACTGGGCACTTAAACCCCCTTCCTAACCAGACGAATTTTCTGCTTTCGGTGCTCTCACATTTTGAATGACAATTACTCAGTCATACAACACTGTACCCATATGAAATTTTTGTCCTTTTTTTCACACAAATAGAGCTTTCTTTTGGTGGTATTTAATCACTGTTGGTTTTTTTATTTTTTGTGCTATAAGAGAAAAAAGACTGAAAATTTTGTAAAAAAATGAATTTTTCTTTGTTTCCGTTATAAAATTTTGCAAATTAGTATTTTTTCTTCATAAATTTTGGCCAAAATTTATACTGCTACATATCTTTGGTAAAAATAAGTACAAATTGGTGCATATTTTTTGGTCTTTGTGAAAGTTATAGAGTCCACAAGCTATGGTGCCAATATCTGAAAATTGATCACACCTGAAGTACTGACGGCCTATCTCATTTCTTGAGACCCTAACATGCCAGAAAAGTACAAATACCCCCCAAATGACCCCTTTTTGGAAAGAAGACATTCCAAGGTATTTAGAAAGAGTCATTGTGAGTTTTTTGAAGTTGTCATTTTTTCCCACAATTCTTTGCAAAAATCAAGATTTTTTTTTCTTTTTTTTTTTTCACAAAATTGTCATATTAGCAGGTTATTTCTCACACACAGCATATGCATACCACAAATTACACCCCAAAACACATTCTGCTATTCCTCCCGAGTATGGCGATACCACATGTGTGAGACTTTTACACAGCGTGGCCACATACAAAGGCCCAACATGCAGGGAGCACCTTCAGGCGTTCTGGAGCACCCAGGCCAATTCTGACATTTCTCTCCTACATGTAAAAATCATAATTTGTTTGCTAGAAAATTACATAGAACCCCAAAACATTATACATGTTTTTTTAGCAAAGACCTTAAAGAATATAATGGTGGTCATTGCAACTTTTTATCTTGCATGGTATTTGCGCAGAAATCTTTCTAACGCATTTTTTACGGAAAAAAACTGTTTTGTGCTTAAAAGAAAAAAAAAACAGTAAAGTTAGCCCAATGTTTTTGCATAATGTGAAAGATGAAGTTACGCCGAGTAAATAGATACCTAACATGTCACCCTTCAAAATTGCACACGCTCGTGGAATGGCGCCAAACTTCACTACTTAAAAATCCCCATAGGCAACGCTTTAAATATTTTTACTGGTTACATGTTTTGAGTTACAGAGGAGGTCTAGGGCCAAAATTATTGCTCTCGCTCTAACGTTCGCAACGATACCTCACATGTGTGGTTTGAACACCGTTTTCATATGTGGGCGGGGCTTACGTATGCGTTCACTTCTGCATGCGAGCTCGCGGGGGCAGGGGCGCTTTAAAAAATATATATATTTTATTGTTCATTTTACTTTATTTATTTTAGTTTGACATGTTTTTCCGCCCCACATTTTTTTTTGATCACTTTTATTCCTATTACAAGGAATGTAAACATCCCTTGTAATAGGAATATGGCATGACAGGTCCTCTTTACAGTGAGATATGGGGTCAATAAGACCCCACATCTCACCTCTAGGCTGGGAAGCCTGAAAAAAAAAAAAAAAAAACAATCTTGGCTTTGATCGTAGCAGTGAGTCGGTAGAAGCACCGGAGGGCAGCGGGAGGGGGGGCATCCCCTCTCACCTCCCGTAAGAGCGATCAAGCGGTGGAACAGCCACTATGATCGTTCTTATGGTGCAGGGAATCGCCAGCTGAAAAAGTGAATATCTGAATGATGCCTGTAGCTGCTCCCATCATTCAGATATACCCCCACAAAGTCAAGGACGTCATATGACGGCCGGCGGGCGGGAAGTGGTTATTGCAGAGTATTGCCGGGTATTGAGGAGTATTGCAGGGTATTGAGGAGTATTGCCGGGTATTGAGGAGTATTGCCGGGTATTGAGGAGTATTGCCGGGTATTGTGGAGTATTGCCGGGTATTGAGGAGTATTGCAGGGTATTGAGGAGTATTGCAGTGTATTGAGGAGTATTGCAGGGTATTGGCGAGTATTGCGGGGTATTGCTGAGTATTGCGGGGTATTGCGGAGTATTGCGGAGTATTGCGGGGTATTGCGGGGTATTGCGGGGTATTGCCGGGTATTGCCGGGTATTGCCGGGTATTGAGGAGTATTGCTGGGTATTGCGGAGTATTGCCGGGTATTGCAGAGTATTGCCGGGTATTGCGGAGTATTGCGGAGTATTGCGGGGTATTGTGGGGTATTGCCGGGTATTGTGGAGTATTGCAGGGTATTGCCGGGTATTGTGGAATATTGCAGGGTATTGTGGAGTATTGCCGGGTATTGTGGAGTATTGCCGGGTATTGTGGAGTATTGCCGGGTATTGAGGAGTATTGCAGGGTATTGTGGAGTATTGCCGGGTATTGTGGAGTATTGCCGGGTATTGAGGGGTATTGCAGGGTATTGAGGAGTATTGCAGGGTATTGAGGAGTATTGCGGAGTATGGCAGGGTATTGCGGAATATGGCAGAGTATTGCACAGTATGGCAGGGTATTTCACAGTATGGGCAGAGTATTGCACAGTATGGGCAGAGTATTGCACAGTATGGGCAGAGTATTGCACAGTATGGGCAGGGTATTGCACAGTATGGGCAGAGTATTGCACAGTATGGGCAGGGTATTGCACAGTATGGGCAGGGTATTGCAGAGTATTGCAGAGTATTGCACAGGGTATTGCAGAGTATTGCACAGGGTATTGCAGAGTATTGGCAGGGTGTATTGCAGAGTATTGGCAGATAATTACACAGGGATGGCTGAGCAGGGATGGATGGATGGCTGGATCTGTGACTGCAATTGTCACAGATCCAGCCCACAGCTGACATGGGGGAGGGAGCTGACATGATCCGCTCCCTCCCCTCTCCTCTCACACTGTACCGATCGGTACAGAGAGGGGAGGGAGGAACCGGCGTCATCACATGACGCCGGTCTGTTTACAAGTGATCGCTCCGTCATTTGACAGAGCGATCACGTGGTAAACGGCCGCGATTAGAGGCCATCTACCGTGATCCGTGATGTGCCGGGTCTTCCGGTCATGTTTTTGCATAATGTGAAAGATGAAGTTACGCCGAGTAAATAGATACCTAACATGTCACCCTTCAAAATTGCACACGCTCGTGGAATGGCGCCAAACTTCGCTACTTAAAAATCCCCATAGGCAACGCTTTAAATATTTTTACTGGTTACATGTTTTGAGTTACAGAGGAGGTCTAGGGCCAAAATTATTGCTCTCGCTCTAACGTTCGCAACGATACATCACATGTGTGGTTTGAACACCGTTTTCATATGTGGGCGGGGCTTACGTATGCGTTCACTTCTGCATGCGAGCTCGCGGGGGCAGGGGCGCTTTTAAAAATATATATATATTTTATTGTTCATTTTACTTTATTTATTTTAGTTTGACATGTTTTTCCGCCCCACATTTTTTTTGGATCACTTTTATTCCTATTACAAGGAATGTAAACATCCCTTGTAATAGGAATATGGCATGACAGGTCCTCTTTACAGTGAGATATGGGGTCAATAAGACCCCACATCTCACCTCTAGGCTGGGAAGCCTGAAAAAAAACAAAAAAAAAACAATCTTGGCTTTGATCGTAGCGGTGAGTCGGTAGAAGCACCGGAGGGCAGGGGGAGGGGGGGCATCCCCTCTCACCTCCCGTAAGAGCGATCAAGCGGTGGAACAGCCACTATGATCATTCTTATGGTGCAGGGAATCGCCAGCTGAAAAAGCGAATATCTGAATGATGCCTGTAGCTGCTCCCATCATTCAGATATACCCCCACAAAGTCAAGGATGTCATATGATGGCCGCGGGCGGGAAGTGGTTATTGCGGAGTATTGCCTGGTATTGAGGAGTATTGCAGGGTATTGAGGAGTATTGCCGGGTATTGAGGAGTATTGCCGGGTATTGAGGAGTATTGCCGGGTATTGAGGAGTATTGCAGGGTATTGAGGAGTATTGCAGGGTATTGAGGAGTATTGCAGGGTATTGGCGAGTATTGCGGGGTATTGCTGAGTATTGCGGGGTATTGCGGAGTATTGCGGGGTATTGCGGGGTATTGCGGGGTATTGTCGGGTATTGCGGGGTATTGAGGAGTATTGCTGGGTATTGCGGAGTATTGCCGGGTATTGCAGAGTATTGCCGGGTATTGCGGAGTATTGCGGAGTATTGCGGGGTATTGCGGGGTATTGCCGGGTATTGTGGAGTATTGCAGGGTATTGCCGGGTATTGTGGAGTATTGCAGGGTATTGTGGAGTATTGCCGGGTATTGTGGAGTATTGCCGGGTATTGTGGAGTATTGCCGGGTATTGAGGAGTATTGCCGGGTATTGAGGAGTATTGCAGGGTATTGTGGAGTATTGCCGGGTATTGTGGAGTATTGCCGGGTATTGAAGGGTATTGCAGGGTATTGAGGAGTATTGCAGGGTATTGAGGAGTATTGCGGAGTATGGCAGGGTATTGCGGAATATGGCAGAGTATTGCACAGTATGGCAGGGTATTGCACAGTATGGGCAGAGTATTGCACAGTATGGGCAGAGTATTGCACAGTATGGGCAGGGTATTGCACAGTATGGGCAGAGTATTGCACAGTATGGGCAGAGTATTGCACAGTATGGGCAGAGTATTGCACAGTATGGGCAGGGTATTGCACAGTATGGGCAGAGTAATGCACAGTATGGGCAGGGTATTGCAGAGTATTGCACAGGGTATTGCAGAGTATTGCACAGGGTATTGCAGAGTATTGGCAGGGTGTATTGCAGAGTATTGGCAGAGGATTGCACAGGGATGGCTGAGCAGGGATGGATGGATGGCTGGATCTGTGACTGCAATTGTCACAGATCCAGCCCACAGCTGACATGGGGGAGGGAGCTGACATGATCCGCTCCCTCCCCTCTCCTCTCACACTGTAACGATCGGGAGGAACCGGCGTCATCACATGACGCCGGTCTGTTTACAAGTGATCGCTCCGTCATTTGACGAAGCGATCACGTGGTAAACGGCCGCGATTAGCGGCCATCTACCGTGATCCGTGATGCGCCGGGTCTTCCGGACCCGGCGGTCACGGTCATATCCTGGAGCGCGCCCCAGGGGGCGCGCGGGAGCAAGATTCTGTGAGGACGTCCCTGGGACGTCCACTCAGGATAACTCGACCACGCTGTGGACGTCTTTTGTACATGGCGCGGTCGGCAAGTGGTTAAGCAACAGACAGCATGGATCCATGAAAGACAGAAGTTGTCAAACAAACCTGATTTCTTTTCTTGAAGAAGTAAGTAAAACTTTGGACTGAGGGGCGGCTGTGGACCTAGTATACTTGAATTTTGCAAAAGCGTTTGACACAGTTCTAAGCAGAAATGGAGCAGGTACCTGTCAGAAACAGGCCCCCACTCCAGGAAAAAAAACATCCAAAATTAGTAGGGGTGTGGGGTGGTGGGGGAAGCAGAACTTCCCTTTTCTGCTTTATTGTGTTGGTAGACTGTATCATATATATATATATTTTGTTTTCATTTTTCCCATACTGTTCATCCATTTTAAGTGTAACCCTTACAAATAATATGCTTATTTTTTTTTTTTTTCATTTTTAACCTGCAATAGTTTCACTAATCTGTTTAAGCCACGCGTTTGAATTCCTGCTGAACTGGCTGAGATTCAAACCTTTAATGGGCAGGCTGAATGTACCAAGTTGATCATTCGATCAACTTAGGTACAACCAGCCTGCCGGATTCTTTTGTGATTATCGCTAGCGGCTGCTGATGGCTCCCCACTGGGAGAAGGCAATTGCTGATTCCCCTGTCAACACTGTCTGTGTTAATGGGGGGATCGTGAAACTTTCTTTCCTGCAACCCGTGGTTACAGGAAAGAAATTTGCAATGTGTTTGGCCTGCCTAACTCTGGCTCCATGTTCCCCCCCAATGCATTCCCCCTCCTCATTTTGTTTGCCCCGCATTTTTTGTTTTCTTTGTTTAACTTTTTTTTTAAGTCTTTAGGCCAGTCATGTGAGGCTGCAGGGTTCTTTTCATGGTCACCTCCTCCCTGGGCAGGGTTGACCATACTAGTGTTGAGAGTGGTGTTGATGTGATGATGTCAGTGTTGCTATCTGCACCAGTATAGTTTCAATGAAGGGTGCTGTGGTGATGTCCCTTCAGGGGCAAGGCAATGATGTAGAGCTCTTTGGAGTTTTGTAATGCTAGGTGTCACTCAATCCAGAGACTTGGAAAGCCATGTGGCAAGGAAGTGGTTTTGCAGAGAACAGTTCTGGATTGAATTACTGCTTCGGCTGCTTTTTTTTAAATACCACTTAAAAGAAAGTTTAAAACAATTAAAATTTCATCTCAGAGTTGGACTTTAATAAACCACAGACAAGTTTCCCACTAACCACGTGCTTTTGTGCCATGTAAATAATGTGACTACATCTCCCCTCCCCATTTTTCTCTTCCCTAGAAGATCTAGTCTATTATATTTGACTGACCATGTTCAAAATTGACAGGCAATGGAGCAGTGTTACTTAGTTATAATTTTAGAAATATAATACATTATTCCACAAAAATAGCTAAGCCCACATTTAGAAGAGTTACAAAATGTGGGGGCACATCATATGCCTGAAGGTAAAAAATAAGCAGATGAGTGTGCATAATTTTGCTGTATCCCATTCATTTTTATTGTTGGTAAACAAGAAAAAATAATTGTCCTCTTTATCTATAAATGGTTTATTCCGGAATGAAAGAATGTTCTGTGAAAGACAATTGTATGGTGTAACACTTCCCTCAGGCAAGCGATTCAATTTGTGCCGCTCAATCATTTAGTACTTTCTGTGTGATTTCTGAAATTTAAATGGGAACTTCAGTCAAAACAAAAATGATAGTTACATCAACAATATTTTCAGTGCCTGTCAGAACTCTAGTTATATAAAATACAAAGATTTCCATAGAGAAAGCCACTTAGTTGCACATTAACAGGTAGAAATATTTGTAATAAAAGTAGTTATTAATGCTCTTTTTGACATTAGCGCTCAAGCTAATTACCTTAGAAAGAAGCCCAGCAACCAGAGCTTTTCATCCCTAAAACTGGTAACATTATCAAAAATTTGGAGAAGCGATGAGACCCCAAAATGTAATTTGTCATAAGAATAAGTTAAAACACCACATTTGTATGTATTGTGGCTCTTTAGTGGCACAAAATGCAGTGATGTTGTGTATTAACCTGTTCTTATGATGAAAAATTATCTATCTTCCTAGATAGGTGATAGGTGAATAGAGAAGCCAAGCAACACATATGAAATGGAGTCACAGATCTAGCAGAACACGGCAGCAAGGAGGATAAACGGTGGAGGAAAGCTGCTCGCGGATTTAAAGGGACAGACGTGGTTGATCCAGCATATGTATGAAGGAACAGTGGAGGAAATAAGGATACCATCTTATTGAAAAGACTTGGTTGTATACCCCTGCAGGGTCTGTACTTACAGTAAGATGATCGCAGTGGTGAAAGGTGGAGGGAGTCACCAATATTTTTGAAGATTCACAGGGTAAGAGTGTCTAATGGTGATAAAAGAAAAATTGTCATTGAAAGAAAAAGGATTGCACCATTTATGAACTGATTATTCACATATGAACTTTGAATTCAATATGATTAAAATTTTTGGATGATTTATTTGGTTGAAAGAAAGGAGGAATATATGTTATCACTATAATTTTATATTTTGGAATTTGAGGAATCACTTGTATTATACACAGACCTGTATATATTTATGAGAGAGGAGCGGAGTCAAGAATTCTTCACATCTATCTAATACTAGTTGTCGGAACACAATAATTTGGCTTGCTGCCTTCAAAAGTAGTAGTAAGCATTGCGCATTAAGTAGGAGGGCGTGGGATAAAAAACACCTTTTTATTGGTTTTACTGACAGTGCTTACAGGGGAATCAGCAGTTGTCTTCTCCCGGCAGGGGCGGAAGGGGAACTGTTCCCCCTGGGAGAAGATAGTGATTATCGATAGTGGCTATAGCAGCTGCTAGCAATAATCGCAAGAGAATCTGGCAGGCTGGTTGTACCCAAGTTGATCGATCAATCAACTTGATATATTCAGACTGTCCATTAATGGTTCTAATCTCGGCCGGTTCCTGCTGAACTGGCCAAGATTTGAACCGTGTATGGCCAGCCTAACAAAGAGCGCAACCACCCATATTCTGCATGGAAGCGGTTATGTTATCCAAATGTGCTATATTAGTTTACTTGACCCTAATACAGGTTTCTAGTAACCTTATGAATTAAAGTTGAATTCAAGCCTAACATTAACTATTCTTAAAACTGGTCCATACTTTTACCTATCCTGCCTACCCTGTGTAAAACAGATCTGTATGCTTGTCTTTTTTCTGTCCAGGCATGTGATCCTGCAGCTTTGGCTCCCCTGTGTCAGTGAGCAGCGGCTGGAGGGGAGAGGAGGGAGCGCCAACAATGGCTGGGCTATGGGAGCGCTGTGGCTCCCAGAATTCAGAACTGTTGTTGAGTGCATCATGACACAGGGGAGCCAAAGCTGCAGGATCACATGACTGGACCAGGCTGGACTTAAAAAAGGTAAGTGTACAGATCTTTTTTATACAGTTTAGGTAGGATAGGTAGTAGGAGGGGGAAGAAACATGTTAAAGTAATACTAAAGTCTCATTATTTTTTCTTTAAAAATAACAAACATGTTATACTTACCTTCTCTGGGCAGTGGTTTTGCACAGAGCAGCCCAGATCCTCCTATTCTTGGGTCCTTCTTTGGTGCTCCTGGCCCCTCCCCCCTGTTGAGTGCCCTAACAGCAAGAAGCTTGCTATGGGGGCACCCGAGCCGAGCCGCTGATCCCTGTGTTCATTCAGACACAGAGCCATGGCATGGCCCGGCACCCTTTCTCTCCTCATTGGCTCACTGACTTTGATTGACAGCAGCAGGAGTCAATGGCGCCACGCTCTTTCTCAGCCAATGAGAAGGAGAGTCCTAGACAGCCGAGTCTCTCGTAAAACATTTCTGGATCTAGATGGACCTCAGATAAGTATTAGGGGGACTGAAGGGGGCTGCTGCACACAGAAGGTTTTTTATCTTAATGCATAGAATGCATTATGATTAAAAAAACCTTCTGCCTTTACAACCACTTTAAGAAAGATAGTGTTCGGCTTGAATTCCACTTTAATGTCGCAATGGGGGGGGGGGAGATTATTATAATTACAACAGTGTAATACGCTAATGAACATGTACAACTTTAGTCCAAGTGTTTTTGAAGGTGCTAGGGTTCCAACACTGGTTAACATTTTAGTTGCACAGTGTCAGTATTGTTCCCTAAAGAAAGAAACTGACAGGCGCTCCTGTTTATGCTCTCTGGGTACAGGAAAAGCATGTCTAGGGAGAAGCCTTTCAAAACACACATATCTCCGTTGGTGGCTTAATCTATAAATATGAATAAATCCAATTTCCGTTCAGATGCCAGTGTCTTATTCAAAGTAACTGTAGCATTATCTTGTTACATAGTGTAATGCAGCTCACTCCAGGCTTGCTGTCAGCCAAGGGATTAACACAATTAACAGCTTTTGTATAACCAGTGATATTGACTTTTCTTGCATTTTGATGTCCAGGTGTAAATTTGCCAAGCTCAAAAGCGTAAATCGCAAAATAATCATCTGTGCCTGAGAATGTGATAATTGCCTCACATCATTTTCAGCCTACAGTATCCACTGATTTTTGCTACATTGCCCTAAAGAACTGCAAGGTTCATAGTCTATGATTTTAATAAAGAACAAGAAATCCTTCAAGCGGAATTAGGCAATGCTTTTCAGTTTGACAAGCTCACTAATACACATATTATTCCTGTATTCCTGATCTTGTGTTGTGTTTTATTTATTTTTTATATTATTTGCTGTCCTTATTCCACTCTGTTCCTCTGTTCCTATCCACTTTTTGAAATACTGGTGAACTATATACAGTACTTGTATATGTGTGCAGCACCCCCACTGAGGCCCCGTTAAGCCAGTTTCTACGCCATGGCCTGCAGTCTTATTTCAGTGATGGTGGGTCTGAGATCCCAGTAACCAATCCTGTTGTTCACCACATTTTCAATTTCCCCACACACCTTGGCCCTCGGACCATGTCTGGAAACACTCACATACTTATGAGAGACCTTTCTGTGTACAGTAGTTCCAGGCCTGCTCCGTGACAAATTCTTGAAGCCCAAGGGAGCCCAGGTAAAGGTTTCCTTTTGCTGTCTCCAGAGCAACAGCACACGAAAGTCCAAAATTATATTTCACAAGTCATAAGGTAATTATATGGTAAGTAAAGCCAAACATATGGTAATAGCACAAAAGTACTCTTATGCCGCGTACACACGGTGGGAAAATTCGACAAGAAAACCGTGTTTTTTTTTCCAACGGAATGTTGGCTCAAACTTGTGTTGCACACACACGGTCACACAAATGCTGTCGGAAATTCCGACCGCCAAGAACGCGGTGACGTACAACATGTACGATGAGCCGAGATCAATGAAGTTCAATAGGCAGTTTGGCTCTTCTGCTTGATTCTGAGCATGCGTGTTTTTTTGTGCGTCGGAATTGCATACAGACGAATAGAATTTCTGAATTTCTGAAAATTTGAGAACCAGCTCTCAATCTTTTGTTGGCGGAAATTCCGACAGCAAAAGTCCGATGGAGCATACACACGGTCGGAATTTCCAACCAAAAGCTCACATCGGACTTTTCTTGTCGGATTTTCCGACCGTGTGTACGCGGCATAAAACATTTTTAAGAAACATTAATCTTCAAGAAGCCTGCAATGCAAGAGGGGAAAAGATGACTGTACTTAAAAATCACAGTTCTCATAGGATATAGATGGCCAAAGTTACATCACTGCTGCTTCCATTCCATCTCATTAGGGGTTTCGGGAAGAAAAGCATGGTGAAGGCAGTTTTCTACAACTTGTCTCCTCCCTGTCTCTGTTCCCAAGGACTATTTGATTTCTCCCACAGCAGGCAACATCTCTAAGACCTCCCCCTACTTCTAGAAACATGCAGAAGTTTTTAGAAGGATGGGAGTGAAGGGGGAGGAGCTGCCTGGAGTATTCATGAGGGCCCTGACCAATACCCAACAGATTATTTTAGGGGGCCTGCCCCCTACCAATCACTCAGGGTCAGCACAGCTGGGGCAGTGGAGTTCGGGTGGAAGATGGAGATTGAGAGTTAGGCTGTTGGAGGCCTTTGAGAGTAAACCCCTAGTCTGGAGGGGGGTGAAATCAGGCCTGGGCTCGGGTGCGAAAGGGACCCTTCTCAAGACACACAGGGGGATCCTGACCAGGAGGCATTGGAGCAAGGAAAAGAGCAGACAACAGGAGAACACTGTCAGGCAAATCGCCAGGGAGGAAGACAGCCAGTAGGGCTGGTGAGTGTTACAGTCAGAGGACTGAGAGGCATGCCTGAAGGGACTGGGTGCAAGCAGTCTGTGATGAATGCAGAGTCAGTCTGGGATTACTGTGGAGAAGAAGCCAGGAGGGCTCGTGAAAGGGGCACCTGCAGCTAGGCGGGCTGGCAGTGCCTGAAGAGGTGGTACTGTGATCAGTAGCTACAGGAATAGGACAGCTAAGCACTTAGACCTCTTTTCTGCTACACTACCAAAGGGGCCCGTGGTCCCTGCCTTTAAAAGGACACTTGCTCTGGATCTGACTGAGTCTGTGTTGGATCATCTTTTTAGTGCTAGCTGGTCCTGGGAGATGTAGTTCTACAAGCAAGATTGTGCTGAAGGTAGAAGAGGTGAAGTGTATATACTGTGTGTATATACAGTAGTTGTGACCCTGAAAAATTATTTTATGGTGATCAAGTGGGCATCCCATAATGACCCTATTCCCTATCCAAGTTCAACTCCCTTACTAAAATACAAAAACAAAGCAGCATGGACTGATCTCTGACTCCAGCGTGTGTGGAAAGTTTGTGTGCTTGGCTGTGCAGGGTGGGAGATACCCATATTCACCAGCGGCTTCTACGGGGGTAGCACTACATTCAGATTGATTCACAGTTCGATATTGTCAAAATTTAGGCTTTTTGCAATCTATTTCCCATATATGGACCTTTTATTAATCTTTGATTGTTTTTATTCTTATTTTTCTTCATATTTTTGCACTAATTTTATTAATAATACATTTTTGTTGTATCTACCTTAGTATGAATAGCACATTAAAGTGGTAGTAAAGACCATTTGTTTATGGTTTACCTACAAGTAAGCCTATAATAAGGCTTACAGTACCTGTTTAGGAGATATTTATTGTATAGTCGCCTAAAGGAACGGAATCTGCATGCCATTCCTTCAGAGCCCTGTGCCATAAACAGTGACTCCCGCTTGCATGCATAGGTATGTCATCATCGTGGCTCGGCCATTCAAAGGACCAGAGCCCACGAATCTGGAAGGAAGACCAGGTGAAGAAGGAAGCCAGCAGTGACAGCTTGCCGGGGGTCAAGGGGGCCCTTTGTGGTCTATTGTGCCGGGGCCTTGAATGTTCTAGTTATGCCACTGGTCTAAACTGTGTGAATGCGATTAATTTTTCACAAGCAGGCAGCAGGGGGTAAATCTGTGTAAGGAATGTGTACACACTGCCAAGAACATAATATTTACTGCACTGCCTTTGTGATATACTTATTTGCTCTAAATTGATTAGCCCAGAAACTAGGCAATAATCATGTAGAACAAATTATGGAATTGGTCTTATGGAGTTAAAAGATAATGCATTAGGTGTAATGAACGATGCTTAAAACACAAAGATACGGATCTTTACATAGTTGGTTAGGCAGTTCATAGATTTTTTTTTGTTTAACCAGTGGGTTGAACGAAAAAAAAAAAAGACTTGGTTTCTCCATCCACACACTCGATGTGGCTGGGGAATCCTCCCCTCTGAGCTATTGTATTCTGCCATGAGAATACACTAAACAGCACTGTTGGCTGTGGCAGAAGGTGCTAATCGAGCAGCAGAAATCTGCCAGGGTGGTTGTACAGAACCACCCTGCCCATAAACAGATCAAAATTCAGATCAAAATTCACCCAGTCCCTGCTGAACTGGTTGAATCATGAACCATGTATGGCTGGCTTAGCGTTGAATAAGGACACCGGTCCATCCAGTTCAACCTGATTGTGTGTGTGTCTCCTATTTTCCATATCCCAGTACATTGTGTTCACTAGGAAACCCATATAAAATGTTTTTGATTTTATCTACATTCCCCGTTGACACCATCAACTGTGATATTCAGATTGTAATATTCAAATCTGTTGGACTAAAAATAATGAAAATACTAGTCACAAAAAAAAAAAAAGGGATCCTTATCCTTTGTGACATGAGCCTATTGTCAGGTGGAGCACTGTAATCTCTTTGGGAGTTAAAGCTGATTTTGTGTCAAAAATCAAAGTACCTCTATTCAGTAGCCCCCTGTAAATCATCACTTAAAATTGCAAAAAAATAATCTAAAATTCACAAGTAAAAAGTAAAAGATATTTAATATGGCCTTTGCCTGAATTATTTTTAATAAATTATATATATATATATATATATATATATATATATATATATATATATATATATATATAGCGGGTATTTGAATTTAGGGGAAGCATCTGGGTGGTAGTGTAACCCAGATGCACAAATTGCTAGGGGATCCGAGACCTTTTTCTGGTTCTTGGAGGACTCTGGTGGTGTGAGGTTCCTTCCGGTCCACGGGTGGCGCTGTTGCCCTGGGCCGGGGCTGAACTCACACCGCAAGACTGTCCTTTTTTTGTCCTCCCCTGGAGCTGGTACAGCGGGGCGGGGAACCCGCTGTGACGCAAAGGGAGAGGGGATAAAAGGGGCGGACGCCCTTACCACGGGGTTCAGAGTTCAGAGTCTGAAGGACGTGGCTGCACCCAGGCACCTTCAGCTTGGGTGCTGGCATTCCAGTGTTCCAGGCCTAGGTGCCCTTGACCTAGCCGGAGCGGAGATGGAGTCCATCCCAGGCACCTTTAGCCTGGGGTGAGGTACTATGGCGGACGCCTGGGGCTCAGTACCTTCGACTGAGTTCTGCGAGGGTGGAGTAATCCAAGGGGGGCCCTAACTCCTTGGGTGCCCGTGTCTGAGTTTGTGAGGACTGGTGTGCGGAACTTCTCTGGAGAGTCCAGTGCAGCATTGCTGGTGACAGAGGGGCCTCCGGTTTCTCCCTTGGACGGATTTCCTTCCCCTGACAGGGGCGTGCTAGCGAAGGTAATTCATGTTCTACCTCACATAGTCAGTGGTAGTGACTATTAGCCACTGGTGATACCACAGTGGTTAGCAGGAGAAGGGAAAGGATTGTGCCTCGATCTATCCCCCATTACTACTCAGTAGAAGAAACTGTTGTTTGCCAAGAAGAATAAAACTGAGTTGGACCTATTCACTGTGTGGAACTCTGGTTACTAGGAGCAAAGGAGTCAGGGACGAAGTACTGGACTTGACTTTAGGACACCTACCCAAAACCCAATCTTCTGGCCTTCACCTCTTAGCTATGGAGGACATGGGCCGTGGTGTATCTCATCCCTCCCCCCAGCACTGAGACCCCTAGACGAAGAGAGACAAGCCGAGTTTGAGAAGGGGAGAGAGGGGTGAGGCCGTGTCACAACGGGTACTTACCGAGGCCGAGATGCCGAGAGCGGTTCACCCTTGCAACTTGACGCACTCCGCCCCCTGGAAGTGAGACAGGGAGAGAATGGCGAGAAGAGGCACTGGTGACCAGCAGGTGGAGAGGACTTGCAAGGCTGGCTGGAATAGCTGAGTAGTCCGTGAAGATGCTGGAGGTTAATCACCAGGCGTTAGCAGGAATAAACAGGAACTGAAGATAATATCTCCGACAGTCAGGTTCAGCAGGGATTGACGGAAACCAGCTGCGGCTGGTAGTGCAGATCGAGGGTTTAAAGTTGCTGATAGCAAAGTCCAGATAGGTATAGGAATCAGATCAGGGCTGAAGATCACAAGAAAGAGCCGAGGTACAGGCAGGAAGTCAAGGGCTGGAGAAAACAGCAGATCCGGGTCACAGGCCAAGGGTCAAGCACAGGCAGAAGGCAGAAGTCCGTAAAACAAGCAGAAGGTCAGGTCCAGGAGAGATGAAAGAGGTAATCAAGCCGGTCCGGGTCACAACTGGGTTTTCAAGCAGGATTCAGGAAACTGGATACACAGGAAAGCTGACAACAAACCAGCAACCTGTCAGTGAGCTAGGCCTCTTTATATATGTCTGCCTGTATCCTGATTGGCGCAGCCGCGCGCACCCGCGAACGCCGGAGCACTGTCCCGCGCATGCGCCAAAGCGCCGACCCACCGTGCGCGCGTACTGGGTGCTGGTTGGTTTGGAAGTTTCCCTGACAGTGCCGCCCCCGAGGGGCGGGCTCTGGACGCCCAAACTAGACATCAATTCGGGATGTTCTAATTGAAAAATTCGGATTAAACGGGGAGCATGGAGGTTTACAGATGGTTCCCAAGAATTGTCTTCAGGGGGATACCCCTTCCACTTGACTAAATACTGCAGTGGCCTACCTCTTTTCCTGCACCCCAGAATAGATTCCACTTCGTACTTGCACTCACCATCTACCTCGACTGGTGGAGGAGGTGGAGCTTCTCTTCCTGGGAAGGAGTTAGGGACAACAGGCTTCAGCAAGGATGTGTGAAAGACCGGGTGTATCCTGTAAGATTCGGGTAATGCCAATTCGAAAGCCACAGGGTTGATTGCGCGCTTGATCTTGAAAGGCCCAATGAATTTTGGTCCCAGCTTCCGTGAGGGAATTGGTAGTTTGAGGTTGGTGGCGGCAAGCCACACTTCTTCCCCGGCTTTGAAAACAGGATTCTCCTTTCTTCCTTTATCGTAATGTTTTTTATAGGCTTCCTGCGCGGTCTGCATCATTTCTTGTAATTTTAGGAAGTTAGATTGGACAGAGGCTATCCGATCCTAAACGGCAGGGACAGGACTTTCAGGAATGTCATCAGGGAGGAAAGAAGGGTGAAAACCGAAGTTGGCCCAAAAGGGAGTCTGGCTGGTGGTAGAATGGATAGAGTTATTGTACACGAATTCAGCGTAAGGAAGCAAGGAAGACCAGTCGTCCTGGGAAGCAGAGCAGAAGCAACGGAGATATTGTTCCAGGGTCTGGTTGGTTCTCTCTGTCTGGCTGTTGCTCTGAGGATGGTACGCGGAGGAAAGACAGATCTTGACTTCCAGGGATTTGCAAAGTTCCCTCCAGAATTTGGATGTAAACTGGGTGCCTCTATCAGAGGTGATGCTCTTGGGTACCCCATGGAGCCTGATCACTTCTTTAAAAAATATTTTGGCAGTATCAGCAGCAGAGGGAGTACCGATCATTGGCAAGAAGTGGGCCATCTTGGAGAGTCAATCAATTACGACTAGGATTGTAGTAAAACCCCCAGAGGTAGGTAAATCAACAATGAAGTCCATTGAAATGTCTGCCCATGGGCGTTCAGGAACGGGTAGGGGTTTGAGCAATCAAGGGGTGTTATCTGCGCTAATTTAGAAAAATTAGGTGTGATGAAATAATGTGCTATTCAACCAATGGCTGCGACAAATAAATATGTGAAACCATACAAAACAACATGAAAAATGTAAAATTATCGCGCCCTAATACGTGAAAAATCAAATAATATGAATAAATCCTCAGAAAAACGATGATATCCACAAGTGACACAAACCTAAAACACTTGTGGATCCAACTTCATCCACACGATAAACTGTGAATTGATTTAGATGAATAATTGATCTGACACAAATTAAATAACATAAAAATCAATCAGTCAATGGGATTAAATAATATCACAAATTAATGATGATAATAAACATATAAAGTTCCATGCATATGTGAAAAAGTGCTGAGAGAAAGTCCATGTGATTTAGCTCAAAACAACCAAATAGTTGCAGAGAATAATAAAGTCCAACACGGGTAAAAATATAATAAATTTCTGTCACACTGAAGACAGGAGGCTCTGAAAGATGATTCAACGAAAGATAATGATACCAGAGAAATATCCCAGAAGACCCACCGAAAGCCAGAAAGGAGTCACATCCACCACAGTGAGTGAAGACTATAAAGATGGGTACGTTACCAGAAATGGTGGACCTTCTCTATGGCAAGGTCTATTGAGCCTGCAGATATGACCCTCTGCGGGGTACCAGGGTGGGTTCACCGAATTCCACTGAGTTGAAGTCGCGGTGTAAATTCTTGACATCCGTTTGCAGATTCACTCACTGAAGCTGCTGCTGATTGCTCTCCCCAGGTAATTATGAAAACAAACAAACCTCCAGGTTTGTGGATTACATGAAAAAGGAGAGGGACTCGGATAGTGTATTACCTCAGTAAAAAATTAAATTTCTGATTCCGGAGGTATACAAGTACATATCAAAACGATTAAAATAAATTTAAAAATTGCTGGCATAAAAGAAGCGTTCGCCCGTGCTAGCGGGGTCACGTATTAGTGACGTCAGTGCGCTGCACCGCCCTGACTAGTTTTGTTTAAACAAACGTTTTCAAAGGGCACGGGCGACGCACGGAAGTGTCACTCAATATATACTCGTGAGGCTCGAACCAAGCCTCGCTTCCGCATCTTATCGTCATGACGATAAAGTTATGGCGAATCCACGCCTCACATCCACCCCATCCATTACGGTGGCTAGAACGTGACGTACGTACAATAGCTTTGCACTCGCACTAGGGGAGGGGCCAACAAGCTCGCAACCACCTCCCCTGAAGGCGAAAAAAAGAATGGCCAATCATTAAGTACAAATGATGTGAGTCATAATCTCACTAACGCTTCAACAGCCATGGCAATGAGGTCACGACAAAGATGCGCTCACATTTACTGATGCAAGGGGAAGAAAAAGACAATGCTCACAGCACCCCCTACAGCAGCAAACAAAACGTCACACCCAAGTTACACCCACATCTGGATGAACGTGAATATATCGCTACACTCAAATTCAATATAAAACATTAGTGTTTGTAACGATCAATAGATAACAGTTACACAACCACTGGGGGTTATAAAAATCCACATATGGCAAGAATAAACATAAGATCCACATATAATGGTTACACATAAATGAAATGAATATCCTACAAATACAATAAAACATAAATAACCACATAATTGCTGTAAAAACGCCAGATGAATAAACAGCTGGCTGCCTATTGTTTAGAGAAAGTGGTATCTTATCTTGGGAAATAAAATATATTTAAGTAATAAATCCACATAAGATCACGATAAAACGTGAAAATTACCTACTAACACATAATAGTGTAAAAAACTGATAAGCTATAACCTATACATCCACATGGCAATCCAAGGAGGTTAATGATTCTCAAAGATATATAATTAAAGGAGTGACATGAAATGTAATATTAATCACGCCCTCCTTAAAACATGAGGGGAAGGGAAGGGAAAAAAAGAAGGAAAAGAAGGGGGGTGAGAAAGGGAAAGGGGGAAATGAAGGTAAGGGAAAGAGGAAGGGAGAAGAACAGGAAAGAGGGGGGGGGGGGGAAAGGGGATGGAAGGGAAAGGGGGGAAAGGGAAAAGAGGAAAAAGAAGTACTGGTTTGAATGTTCAAGAATTATCTATGAATGCATTAATTTCAATATCAACATTCAACCCAAGAGGCCTAAGGCATTTGACCTTATATATCCAACCCATTTCGAGTTTGGATATCGCCCGCCTCTTAGAACCACCCCTCCAGTGGCTCTTCAACTTATCTATAGCCACGAAGGACGTTCCATTCGGGTCCCTGTTATGGACATCCCTATAATGTCTCGATACGGAATGCCCTTTAAAACCTCTCCTGATATTTCCGATATGTTCATTAAGCCTAACTTGAAAAGCCCGAACGGTCCTTCCTATGTACTGTAACCCGCAAGGGCAGGTAAGTAAGTACACAACATGGGTAGTAGAACACGTAATAAAGGTTTTAATGTCGAACTGTTGAGAGGTGCTATTGGAGATGAAATTCAAAGTTTTTCGTTCCTTAATGTGGTTGACATTACAAACAGCACATCTTTTGCATTTATGGTAACCAACCAGATTTTGGAAGAACATGGGTTTGTTGATGGGAGGGTCACATACATTTGGGGCCAGTGAATCTCTCAACGAAGGTACACCCCTAAAAACCACCTGCGGGTGATCAGGTAGAATAGATCCCAACACCGCATCATCCTAGATAATGTGCCAATGTTTATGGATCAACTTTCTTACCAAATAATGCTGGTTAGAAAAGCCAGTAATAAATAGTACTGTGAAGGGGGTTTTATCATCTGTATTGATTATTCTGTCTCCCAAAAGTGACTCCCTATCCAGTTGTTCAACTTCCAAAGATTTATGTTTAAGATCACTAGCAGAATATCCTTTCTCGAGAAATCTCCTAGTCAGGATATCAGCTTGCTCTCTATAATCACTGAGTTTAGTACAATTTCGTCTTAAGCGCAAATATTGACTTTTCGGGACTGCATTGAGCCATGAGCGGTGATGACAGCTGTCTTGGGGTATAAAAGCATTCCGATCTGTACTTTTGAAATATGTGGAGGTAATAAAACGTCCTTCCTCAACCTTAATCTGAAGATCTAAAAAATGTATCGACTTCTGATCTGCTTCATATTTAAATTCGATACCCCTATCGTTCATGTTTAGGGACTTCATAAATATATCCAGGGACTCCTTGGATCCCCTCTATAGGAGGAGGACGTCATCAATGTACCTAGCCCAATGAGCAAACCCCAACTCTTGATGTTCGGACCCTTATTGCGTTGGCAGTGGGTACAAGAGGTAACATAGTTTTTGCAATCCTGTCTCCAACCGGGCCACCAGAAGGAGCGAGAGACTAATTCTGTGGTTTTCCGAGTTCCAAAGTGGCCTACTAATTTGTGATCATGAAAAGTCTTTAGGACCAGTTGTCTGGTTTCTAGAGGAACGAAAATTTTACCTCGGAACCAAAACAAATCATTACATCTTTATAAAGAGGAGGTTTCTTGGTCAGAGCTGCGCCTGGAGGAGATCTTAATGGCGGTTAGTAGGTCGGTCTGAGAGACCAATAGAAAGTTTTGTGCTGATAGAATGGTACTAGGTTCCCCTGTCTGAGATGCTTCAGGAAACATCCTGGAGAGCGCATCCGCCTTTCCATTTTTGGAGCCGGGCCTGTAAGCGATGTGGAAATTAAACCTGGTGAAGAAAAGTGCCCAACGGGCTTGTCGGGGTCTTAGACGTTTCGCAGTCCTCAAGTACTCCAGGTTTTTATGATCCCTGAAGATCAATACCGGATGCGATGCACCTTCCAGAAGGTACCGCCACTCTTCTAGAGCAAATTTGATGGCCAGTAGCTCTCTGTCTCCCACATCATAATTTTGCTCCGGAGGGGTTCGTTTCCTGGAGGCAAAGGCTACTGGGTGTAGAAGGGATTTTGGGCCCTGCCTTTGGGAGAGGATGGCCCCGGTGGCTGTTTCGGAAGCATCTACTTCCAATGTGAATGGAAGTGAAGGATCTGGATGCCGTAGCACAGGTGCTGAGGTAAAAATGTATTTTAATTTGGCGAAGGCTTCCTGAGCCTCTTGTGTCCAATGGAACCGGTTGCCCTGACAGGTTAATTGAGTGATAGGGGCTACCACAGAAGAGAAACCAATGATGAATCTTCTATAGAAATTGGCGAAGCCAATGAACCGTTGTACCCCTTTCTTGTCTGTTGGAGCCGGCCATTCTTGAATGGCTTTAACCTTCTGCGGATCCATTGCGACCCCATCGGTAGAGATGATGAATCCCAGGAATTGTACCGTGGTTCTCTCGAAGTCACATTTCTCAACCTTGAGATAGAGTCTGTGTTTCCTGAGGATGGTAAGGACCTTTGTGACGTGGACCCGGTGTATTTCAACAGAGGCAGAAAAAATGAGAATGTCATCCAGGTATACCACCATAAAGTCGTCCAGATGTTCACGAAAAATATCGTTGACCAGGTGTTGGAAGGTGGCTGGGGCATTACAGAGCCCGAATGGCATGACTAGATACTCGTAGTGACCGAATCTAGATCTGAAAGCAGTCTTCCACTTGTCTCCAGCCCTGATCCGGACAAGGTTATAGGCACCCTGAAGATCTAGTTTGGAGAAGATCCGGGCGGATCGGAATCTCTGGAACAACTACGGGATAAGAGGCAACGGGTATCTGTTTTTGATCGTAATTTTGTTTAACTCCCTATAGTCGATGCAGGGTCTCAGGGATCCGTCTTTTTTTTCGACAAAAAAGATCCCTGCACCGGCTGGGGAAGAGGAGGGACAGATAAATTTCTTTTTCAGGTTTTCATCTATATAGTCCTTGAGGGCCTTTAACTCAGTCTCTGACAAGGGAAAAATTCGGCCAAAAGGAACTTCAGAACCGGGCAGAAGATCGATGGGGCAATCATATGGCCGATGAGGAGGCAGTTGGTCGGCCTGTTGTTTGTCAAAAACGTCCCAGAATTCCAAATATGCAGGGGGAACGTGTTGTAGATGGTCCGGGAGGGTTGCTATGGTGGCAAAAGTGGTAGGAGCTGAGAGGAGACAGTGCTGGGAACAGTATGATGAGGTGAAGTTGATTTCCTTCTTGGCCCAATTTATAAGGGGCTCATGTGCCTGTAGCCAGGGGAGGCCCAAGATGATAGGGAACATAGGAGAGGGAATGAGGTCCAAGCGCAGGAACTCTTTGTGGCCTGAGTCCGTAACAGCAAGGAGGGGCTTGGTTTCTTGTGTGATTAGTCCTGAACGGGGTAGCGAGCCATCTGCCAGGTGTACTTGAAGGCAGTGGTCCTTGGTTTGCAAGGGGAAGTGCAGTTTAGAAGCTAGTTCAGAGTCCAGGAAGCAGCTGCAGGCTCCGGAGTCAATAAACGCTGGTAGGCGGGTTGTCCCTCCCGGTAGCTGGAAAGAGAGAAAGAGGACAACATAAGTTTGTGGGAAGCCAGAAACCTGGTAATGCAGAATGTCTTTAGGGGGAGACTTACTAGGTCTCACTGGACAGTTGCGGAGGAAGTGGTCGGTGCTCCCACAGTAAAGGCATAAGTTGGCTTGACGTCTGCGCTGCTTTTCTTCGGAAGAGAGAGGAGGTCGGACTAATCCGAGTTGCATAGGCTCTGGTTCAGGAAGGGATGAAACTACAGGAGTCTGAACGGGTGGATGAGCAGGGGCTGATCTGGGAAGAGTCCAGCTAGGACGGGTGGCCTGAAAACGTTCGGAGCGTCGCTCACGCAAGCATCTGTCAAGTTGGGTAACAGATTGGATCAATTCTTCCAAGGAAGTGGGGGTACCGATCCTGGCCAACTCGTCCTTGAGGGCTTCGGATAGTCCTTGGCGGTACTGGTATTTGAGGGCTGCCTCATTCCAACCAGTATTAGCTGACCACTTCCGGAATTCTGCCGTGTAGTCCTCCACTGGTCTTCTTCCCTGGAGAAGGCTGTGAAGAACAGACTCAGCTGTGGCGGTGCGTTGAGGGTCATCATATAACTGTGCCATATTCTCGAAGAAAGTGTCCACAGAGTTTAATACAGGGCTACTTTGTTCCATCAAACCATGGGCCCAGGCTTGTGGTTCGTCGGTTAAGAGAGAGATGACGAACCCCACCTTTACCACCTCAGACGAGAAGGTCCTGGGCTGAAGCGCGAGGTAAAGGGAGCAAGCGTTTTTGAATGCCCGATACTTCTTGCGGACGCCCGAGAACCGTTCAGGCATGGGAACCCTGGGTTCAGGGGTGGCCATCACCACAGTGGGGCTCGCTGAAGCTTGGGAGGTTGTGGCACTATTGGAGGTGGAAGCGACTGGGGATGCTAGTTCTAAAGGTCCGGTGAGTTGCTGCAGGCGACCATCCATCTGGGTATATCCCTCTTGCAATTTTTGGACTGCGTCGGTCAGTGCGGACACCTGCTGGCAGAGGGTATCGAATGGGGAACGCGCTCTGTCGGCCTCAGACATCTGGCTGGTTTGTACTGTCACAACGGGTACTTACCGAGGCCGAGAGCGGTTCACCCTTGCAACTTGACGCACTCCGCCCCCTGGAAGTGAGACAGGGAGAGAATGGCGAGAAGAGGCACTGGTGACCAGCAGGTGGAGAGGACTTGCAAGGCTGGCTGGAATAGCTGAGTAGTCCGTGAAGATGCTGGAGGTTAATCACCAGGCGGTAGCAGGAATAAACAGGAACTGAAGATAATATCTCCGACAGTCAGGTTCAGCAGGGATTGACAGAAACCAGCTGCGGCTGGTAGTGCAGATTGAGGGTTTAAAGTTGCTGATAGCAAAGTCCAGATAGGTATAGGAATCAGATCAGGGCTGAAGATCACAAGGAAGATCCGAGGTACAGGCAGGAAGTCAAGGGCTGGAGAAAACAGCAGATCCGGGTCACAGGACAAGGGTCAAGCACAGGCAGAAGGCAGAAGTCCGTAAAACAAGCAGAAGGTCAGGTCCAGGAGAGATGAAAGAGGTAATCAAGCCGGTCCGGGTCACAACTGGGTTTTCAAGCAGGATTCAGGAAACTGGATACACAGGAAAGCTGACAACAAACCAGCAACCTGTCAGTGAGCTAGGCCTCTTTATATATGCCTGCCTGTATCCTGATTGGCGCAGCCGAGCGCACGCGCGAACGCCGTTGCGTCGGCACGCGCAACCGGGAACGCCGGAGCACTGTCCCGCGCATGCGCCAAAGCGCCGACCCACCGTGCGCGCGTACTGGGTGCTGGTTGGTTTGGAAGTTTCCCTGACAGGCCGCTACATATATATATATATATATATATATATATACACAGCATACACACTGTAGATACTGTATATATATATATATATATATATATATATATATATATATATATATATATATATATATGTATTGTACAGGGATTACTCAGGGATTCTCACCCATGCAGGGTGGAAAAGGGAAAAATGAACTTACAGTTTTCCAAGGTTGTTAGGTCCCTATTATTATTATACAGGATTTATATAGCGCCAACAGTTTACGCAGCGCTTTACAATAAAAAAGGGAGACAATACAGTTACAATACAATAAAATACAAGAGGATTAAGAGGGCCCTGCTCAGAAGAGCTTACAATCTAATAGGGTGGGGCAGGTGGTACAAAAGGTTGTAACTGTGGGGAATGAGCTGATGGAAGTGGTAAAAGATTAGTTGGAGACGTGATAGGCTTCCCTGAAGAGGTGAGTTTTCGGGGATCGCCTGAAGGTAGCAAGAGTAGGGGATAGCCGGACAGGTTGAGGTAGTGAGTTCCAGAGGATGGGAGAGGCTCTGGAGAAATCCTGGAGACGAGTATGGGAGGAGGAGACAAGAGAGCTTGACAGTAGGAGTTCTTGAGAAGAGCGGAGAGGACGGTTTGGGATCTGTTTGGAGACAAGATTGGTGATGTAGCTCGGGGGAGAGTTGTGGATGGCTTTGTAGGTTGTGGTTAGTATTTTGAATTTAATTCGCTGGGTGATCGGGAGCCAGTGTAGGGATTGGAGGAGAGGTTTGGCAGACACTGAGTGGTTGGTAAGGTGTATAAGTCTGGCAGCAGAATTCATGATAGACTGAAGAGGGGATAGCCTATAGAGAGACAGGCCAATAAGAAGGGAGTTGCAATAGTCAAGGCGAATGAATGTGTGAATGAGGAGTTTGGTGATTTCATTTGTTAAAAAGGGGTGAATTTTAGAGATGTTACGGAGGTGAATTCTACAAACTTTTGACAACGATTGGACTTGAGGCTGAATTGACAAGTCATTTAGGATCTATAACTCTGAGGCGCAGAGAGAGTTTGGCTGGGAAAGAGCCCCCCAACCCTGATTACAGGGAATGGTTCTGAAAGGATTAAGCTGCCTGCAGGGGAGGCCAGAATAAGAACAGAAAGGGATCAGCACCTGTCTGCAAGGTAGAGTGGAGTAGTACACAGCTGTGTGAGAAAATGTGGACTGTCTTGTGACTGAAACATTGTTTACTGAGCTTCTGTGGCTTAGCCTGTACCATTAAGCAGATGTGTACCTTAAACCCTGGTGTGGGACTGATATACTGGAGATGAGCCATTGAATTATTTTCAAAATGCCAGAAATATCAACTGTTTGTGTTTACTCCGTTGAAGAAAGCTGTTTTATTTATATCTAAATACCTGTTTGGGAATGAATTGTAAAGTTCATTAAATTTAGTAGATTATTCACTTAATGGCAACTTCTAAACTGACTACAGTTCTTCTTTATTTAATTAACAATGATAATACATGATGATTTACTGTTTTCACTGTGGTAGGGAAAATAGGATTTTTTACTCACCGTAAAATCCTTTTCTCTGAGTCCATGGACCGACACAGCTTCTCTATTGACAAATTGGGTATTATCCGTTAATTAGGAGTGACTAGGCAGAAAAACTTGTAAAAAGTGTTGCATCACACCTTCTACAGTACCGCCCAGGGGGCGGACCCTCTGGGTATACCCTCTCAGTCTGCATCTTCGCAGATCAGTTCGTCAAAAAGCAGTACAAACTTAAAAGGAGGGGTGGGTGCTGTGTCGGTCCATGGACTCAGAGAAAAGGATTTTACGGTGAGTAAAAAATCCTATTTACTCTTTCGTCCATGGACCGACACAGCTTCTCTATTGACAAAGTGGGACGTCCCAAAGCAGTGTCAGAGAAAAAACGAGGGGTGGTAACAGCATAAAAATAAACTTCACCCCAAACACAAAACAGCACTCCTCCAACGGAGGAGTTGCAACTCTAAACAGCCGCTTGCAAAACCTTGCGGCCAAAAGAGGCATCCGAAGATGCACCTACATCAATTTTGTAGAATTTTGTGAAAGTGTGAGCGGACGACCAAGTCGCCGCTTTACATAATTGGGAAACAGACGCTTGATGTCGGAAAGCCCAAGAGGCACCTATTGCCCTGGTCGAATGCGCCGTGACAGGAAAGGGGGGCGCCTGACCCTTTAAGGCGTAAGCCTGGATTACTATCTGTCGGATCCACCTAGAGATGGTGGCCGACGAGACTGCTTGGCCCTTCTTGGGACCAGCCACCGAAACAAACAGTGAGTCTGACTTCCGGAACAGGGAAGTAGCAGATAGGTATACTCTCAAAGCTCGGACAACGTCCAAGGAATGCAACGCCGACTCCTTAGGATTCGACGGCTGAGGACACAAGGATGGAAGTACAATGTCTTCGTTGAGATGAAAAGCCGAAACGACTTTCGGAAGAAAGGAAGGCTGCGGCCGCAGCACCACCTTATCCTTGTGGAAAATCAAAAAGGGAGCCTTGCAGGACAAGGCTGCCAGCTCAGAGACTCGTCTAACTGACGTAACAGCCACCAAAAAGACCACTTTCTGAGAAAGTGTCAACAGGGGAATATCTCTAATATTCTCAAACGGTGCCTTCTGAAGCACCGAGAGGACCAGGTTCAAGTCCCACGGAGGTAACGGGGGACGGACCGGAGGGGCCACATGTCGGACCCCCTGCACAAATGTACTCACGAGAGAGTGAGTCGCCAGGGGTCGCTGAAAAAAAAAAGACAGCCAGGGCAGATATCTGTCCCTTAAATCGTACTTAGGGCAAGCCCTTGGTCCACCCCATGCTGTAAAAACAGCAGGATTCTGGAAACCAAATAGGTACGCGGATGCCATTTCATTTCCTCACACATGGAGATGTAGGCCCTCCAAGTGCGGTGATAGACCTTCCTAGAGGACGGTTTTCGAGCACTTCTCATAGTAGAGATTACTGAGTCTGACAGGCCCCGGTCTCTCAGTACCTGGTTCTCAACAGCCATGCCGTTAAAGCCAATGACTGTAAAGCAGGATGGAATATGGGACCTTGCGATAGCAGGTCCTTCCGTAGTGGTAGGCGCCAGGGGACGTCTGCTACCAGACGTACTAGATCATCGTACCAAGGACGCTGAGGCCAATCTGGAGCGATTAGGATCATTGGAATTCCCTCTGCCTCCACTCTGCGGAGCAGAAGAGGAAGAAGCCTTAAGGGAGGGAAGGCATAGATTAGCCGATACTGACCCCACGATGCTACCAACGCGTCCGTTGCGTCTGCCCATGGGTCTCTTGACCGGGCCACAAATCTCAATACCTTCCGATTGAGTCGGGAAGCCAGAAGATCTATGTCTGGTGTGCCCCATCTTTGGCAGAGGAGTTGGAACACCTCCGGGTGTAAGGACCCTTCTCCCTGGTCCAGCATCTGGCGGCTCAGGTAGTCCGCCTGCCAGTTTTCCACACCCGGAATGTACACGGCCGACAGTGCCGGTACGCTCCTCTCTGCCCACTTCAGGATGCGAGCGATCTCCGATGTTGCAGCTGAGCTTCTTGTTCCTCCTTGATGATTGACATATGCCACTGCTGTGGCGTTGTCTGACTGGATCCTGACTGGACGCCCTTGCAGCCTCTGAGACCATTTGAAGAGGCACAGCCTGATCGCCCGGATTACCAGGACATTGATCGGCAGGAGGGCTTCCTCTGGGGTCCAGCGACCTTGCGCGGACTGAACACCCCAGACTCCCCCCCAACCTGTAAGGCTGGCGTCCGTCGTGATCACTATCCAGTAAACCGGAAGAAATGACTTCCCGGCCATTAGAGCCGGTGCTGTCAGCCACCATACCAGGGATCTCCTGACTAGGTGGCTCACTCGGATTTGATAATCCAGAGATGATGGACATCTTTTCCATCTGGACAGAACTTCCTTCTGTAACACTCGAGTGTGGTATTGAGCATATGGAACCGCCTCGAAGGAGGCTACCCTGATGCCCAACACTCGCATGCAAAAAACGGAGTGACGACCAATTCCTGGAAGTCAGCTGCCGTACTGCAGCCCGGAGGGTCTGCAACTTCTCCACAGGGAGGAATACCTTTGCCTCTGAAGAATCCAGAATCAACCCCAGGTACCCTAGGCGTTGAGTGGGCACCAATACTGACTTTTGCGTGTTTAGTATCCAACCACAGTCTCGAAGAGTCTGACAGGTAATGGACACGCTTACCTCTAATTCTGAGCTTGAAGGGGCCTTCAGCAGAAGGTCGTATAAGTAGCCTGTGATAGCGATACCCCGCTGTCTTAGAAGTGCCAGAATCGGAGCGAGCACCTTGGTGAACGTCCTGGGTGCTGAGGCAAGGCCCAACGGGAGGGCCACAAACTGGTAGTGGTCCTTCCCGATAGCAAATCGCAGAAACCTCTGGTGTCTGGAGTATATGGGGACATGCAGGTATGCGTCCTTGATGTCCAAGCAGGCCAGAAAGTCCCCCGGATGGAGAGCCGTGACTACAGATCGAACCGACTCCATCTGAAAACTTTGTACCTTCACAAAGCAATTGAGGGCTCTGAGATCCAAGCTTGGACGAACCCCCTCCTTCTTTGGCACAATGAACAGATTTGAGTAAAATCCCCGTTCCAGTTCTGGAACTGGAATAACTACCCCGCGTTCCAGTAGACCCTGGACCGCCCCATACAGGGCCTCCCGACGGGTCGGTAGTAGCTGGAGATTGGAGGTGTTGAATCTGTCCGGTGGACAAGAGAGAAACTCTATCTTGTAGCCTGAGGAGATTACTTCGCAAACCCACCTGTCGGAGATTAGTGCTGTCCACTGAGTCGCGAATTTGCGAAGACGTCTCCCCACCCGAGAGCGGGGTGGACCTTCATGCGGACGCAAATTGGTCCGCAGGCTTATTGGGTATGCGGGACCAGGGACGCTTTTGTCCTTGGGCAGGCGCTTTATCGGCCTGGGGTCTTTTCCCTGTCGCCCTAGGGGGACGAAAAAAACACTTGTGTGCAGTAAAGGAGGGCCCTTGCCCTTGGCGTGGCCCCTTACCCTTGCTAATTTGGGGAAGCAAAGTGCTTTTACTTCCTGTGGCATCCTTGATGATGTCATCCAGAGAAGCCCCAAAAAGTCTGTCGCCCTTAAAAGGCAGATCCAACAGGGCTTTTTTGGAAGTCTGGTCCGCAGACCAGCCTTTTAGCCAGATCAGGCAGCGTATTGCTACTGCATAAACCGAAGTTTTAGACAGCAGGGGAACAGTATTCATGTCTGACTCGCAGACAAACCTAAGACCCTGGACCAACAGGTCGGCCAATGTTATCTCATCAGGAGGAGCATCTCGCTCCTTAACCCCTGGAGTAGCAATCTTGCCCATTCAGTAAGTGTGTGAGACACTAGGGCCCCCGCCAATGCCGGGCGTACTGCCGAGCCTACCACTGAGTATAGGTAGCAAGCGAGTGTTTCAGCCTTCTTATCCACAGGGTCCTTGAAAACAGGAGCCCCTTCTACAGGAATTGTGGTGGCTCTATTAAGTCTGGACACCGGAGGGTCCACTATAGGGGGGAGAGGTCCATTTCTTCAGAAAACTCTCCTCAAAAGGGGTACCGTACCGCAAACCTCTTTGGGGCTGTAAAGACCCTCAGTGGGTTCTCCCATTCCTTGTATAAGAGTTTATCAAAAGACACACAAGGGAACACCTTAGCAGTGCGGGCAGGTCTATGAAACCCAAGTGGACCGGAGTCTCTGCTGCTTCTGCAGTATTTTCCAATTTTAGCATATCCCGCACTGCAGTAATAAGGTCAGATACCAAAGCTGTCTCGCGTACTGACCTGGACTTTGAGTCATTCTCACTGTCCGGTAGACATGTGCAATTCGTTTCGTTCCGAATTCGTTGTTTAACGAATTTCGACAAATTCGTTAATTCGGAAATATCCGAATTAACGAAAACTCATTTAACGAATTTTAATGAATATTCGTAAATTCAAATTTACGAATGTACGAATTTACGAATATACGAATTTACCAATGCACGAATTTACGAATGTACAACTATCCGGAAATTCGTAAATTTGAATTTACGAATTTACGAATATTCGTACATTCGTAAATTTGTACATTCGTACAATCGTAAATTAGTAAATTCGGAAATCTGAAATAATAATTAACTAATAACTTAACTATTACTAACTATTCAATTATAGGTATTGTAATTTCTTTTCAAATTTGGCTGTTAGTGAACTTAACGAAGTTACGAATTGTTTTCCGACATAATGAATGCCGTATCTAAACGAATGGAACGTAATGAATTAATAATAATAATAAATAACAATAATAATAATAAAAACGTTTTATTATTATTATTATTAATTTGTTCCGTTCCATTTGTTTAGATGCGGCATTTGTTATTTCAGGTTATGCGTAACTTCAGATAAATTTGTATTCGTTACGTTCGCTAACAGCCAAATTTGAAAGGAAATTACAACTATAATTTAATAGTTATTTTTTCAGATTTTCAAATTTTCGGGTTTTCGAAAATATCGAATTTCCAAATTTCCGAAATTACGAATGTATAAATTTACGAATGTATAATTTTACGAATGTACGAATTTACGAATGTACAAATTTACGAATGTACAAATTTACGAATGTACAAATTTACGAATGTATAAATTTACGAATGTACAAATTTACGAATTTACGAATTGCGATCATAACGAATGACCCGAAAAACGAAAAAAAAACAAAAAACGAATGAAACGAAAACGAAAACTAACAAATTTTTTGGCAGTGCACATGTCTACTGTCCGGTCACGGTCTGCAGTCTCTGATGTGTCAGAATCTGGGCCCCGAGCCATAGCTGGACCTGGTTCTGCATCAGAATTATCCCCAGAAGCTTGCAGGGGATGGGGCGTTTACTACCCCCTGTATTCCCGTGTGCTGCTTCCACCCTGGTAGCAAACGCCTCTAGGATTGCAGTCATAGCGTTCATAGACACCTCAGGGGCACCAGCTGCTAAATCTGGTGTTTCAGGGGAGAAGACATCTGGCTCAGATGCCATGCTGACCACACGCTGACACTCACAGGGCTCCAGGCAAGATATCAATAGGCCACCCTCCTGTGCTGCAGAGAGGCCGGGTCACCCAGAGGACTCACCACCCTGGATAGGTACTGCTATGCTGCGCCTGTGATGCTGTCCCCCTGCTGCTGTGTCAGTCTGCTTGCTTTTATCAGCACTTCCTGTGTGAATTTTCGCGCCAGTGTAATGCACCCTAGAGGCCGGAGGCTCTCGAAAAATGGTTGCCAAAAACGTCTGTATGGAAGATAATGTGGGCTCTAAGAAAATGGCCGCTGACAGAAGATAGAGGTCAAGCAGCCATAGCCCACAAAAAGATGGCCGCCGAACGGCAATATCTGCATACAGGGTGGACAAACATGGCCGCCGATCAGCTGATAGGGGCCAGTGGGTGTGGCCGAACCACAGGAAGATGGCCGCCGGGCAGTCACAAGAGGCCAAACTTGGCATGGACCACCTCAAAATGGCCGCCGACAGCATGGAGGAGGAAGGACACAAACACAGGTAAGAAAAAATGACATTTCTTTTAAATGTTAGTTACAGCCAGCCCTGCTCCAGTGGGACCCCCTAGGTGACCCCCAGCACCCAGCAACCTTTAGCTAGAAGCCCAGGGAGGAGGGAAAGGCAGGGAGAGAGGGAAGAAAGGGGCCACAACCACTTACTTGATCTCTCCAGGAATGTCCAGCTAAATCACCCAGCCGAGGCAGGGGAGTTTTACTTACCTAACCTGCATGTATTCTGCTGGAAGACATTCCAAACAGATCATCGTCCGTGCACGGAAGGTGACTGTTGGCCAGGCATGTTGTGATTGGACCCAGAAGGGACGATCATATGTATGCCCTGGAGCATGACGCTCACCGGACAGGCTGCTGCGACTCGGCCGTAAGGTCAGCCGAAGCTGAGCGGTCCGATGCAAGCCTTGGAGCGTAAGCTCACCGGCCAGGCTGCTGCGACTCGGCCGTAAGGTCAGCCGAAGCTGAGCGGTCCGATGCAGGCCCTGGAGCGTAAGCTCACCGGCCACCCGTGGAGCGACGGGCATGTCGTGGAAAACCCAGCGCGTAGCTAGGGTCGGCACACGCTCGATGGCCGAAACTGGGGAGACTACAAGGATCGAGGATCCAGCCTGTCACCCAGTCGGCAGTTGATCGAAGATCGCAGGAAACAACAAATGTAGCAAAAAAAATAAAAAATAAAAAAAATATATATATATATATATATATATATATATATCTTTTTTCCCCGGACCAATGGGCCCGAAGGGAGCCATGTCCTACTCCTTGCTAGACAGAAAAAAACTGATCTGCGAAGATGCAGACTGAGAGCGTATACCCAGAGGGTCCGCCCCCTGGGCGGTACTGTAGAAGGTGTGATGCAACACTTTTTACAAGTTTTTCTGCCTAGTCACTCCTAATTAACGGATAATACCCACTTTGTCAATAGAGAAGCTGTGTCGGTCCATGGACGAAAGAGTAATCATATTTATGTGTGCCTGTGTCTATGGTAAGGACAATTGGGGGTTATTTACTTAAGACAAATCCACTTTGCACTACATGTGCAAACTGAAAGTGCAAAGTGCACTTGAAATTGCACTGAAAGTGCACTTGGAAGTGCAGTCACTGTAGATCTGAGGGGGACATGCAGGGAAAATAAAAAACATAATTTTAGCTTGCACATGATTGGATAATAAAATTAACAGAGCTTCCCCTAATTTCCGATCTACCCCTCAGATTTACAGCGACTGCACTTCCAAGTGCACTTTCAGTGCAATTTCAAGTGCACTTTGCACTTGTAGTTTGCACTTATTGTGCAAAGTGGATTTGCCTTTTGTAAATAACCCCAATGTGTTACTTAATGTTTGAAGTATATAAAATACATGATCAAAAGAAAAAAAAGGATTATAATTGCAAGGTCAGAAATATAATAAAGGTGTGCCATCTTTGTTTAAACTGTAAAATGTTATAATAAAAAATATGTGCTCCAAGTACTGTAAAAATATATAAAATGTGGCAAAATATATATTAAAATAGGTGTTAAATAATTTAACAACATTTTTAAAATCTATGATTATTTCTCTTTAAAGGGTTATTTAAAGTATATTAATAAAACTAAAAGTTGCCATTCATACAGATCCATTTATTCACATAAACCGTAACCTCCAAGGAAAAACAGACAAAACATTTTAGACACTGAAAACAAATTTACAATGTTCCCAAGTGATGTGGACAGTAAGAAGCTTACTAGAAGGTTCATATCTTCATTACCACCTTTACAGTCCCCGAAGAACTCACTGCGTGAAAGCATTTTCACAGAACCCATGTTTTGACATGCAATATAACAAGTCTTGCTGGATGATACCCTGCTGGTCTTAAATGCATTTACTTTGATGCCTTTGTGTTCATTTGTTAGAGGGCAAAGGTTTACGAATTATGGGCTATAAGGTAAGTGAAGAATGCATACAGCCAATGAAGAAATCATTGTAAATCTCTCATTAGTAAATAATCCAGAAGATGCACAATACTAATAAAAGACAATAAACCATAGGCGTGCAAAGGGGGTGTGCCAGGTGTGCCTGGGCTTACCTTAATCACTACATGCGGTGTCAATTCCCCCTACTGCCTGGGCTTCCCCCAGTGTTGGCTCCCTGCCACACAGTGCTGCTGGCTTCCCTCCTCTCCCCCCAAGGCATGCTGTGGCGGATGTTTCAGGATGGAGAGCGGGGGGAGGGGGCTAGTAAATATGTAATTAACCGGCCCCTTCCTTTTCTAAATTAACACAGTGAACACACTCACTTATTGTGTCCATTCATAACTGAAGAATAGTAAACTATGTTTAGTATGCTTCAGTTTGTGAATGAACAGGAAGCCTCTCAGCACAGAGCACTTCCTATTCATTCACTGTCACATGCAGCTGAGGCTGCAGAGAAAGGCACACGTGTTTGAGCTTTGGGATGCACACCCTAATGCAATAGGCTGCACACACCTATGCAATAAACACTAACATACAGGCAAAGTAGAGATGCTATGTAAGTATATTTAAATAGGAAATTAATAAACATATGTATATATGAGACTTACATCATCACACGGAGGTATAAATTTCAGCATTTTTAGCCAAATTGCCTTTTGGGTTATCAATTGCTGGGAAAGCCAATGACAAAACATAGACCGGAGGAGCCAGTTTGTAGGACTTACACCTGTTTACAAGGAAAACTCGGTCTCTGCGGAGAAATCCCAGGTGTTGGTCCTGCTTGTTGCATTCATGCAAATCAGAAAAATAAATGAATCATTGCGCTCCTGGCTGCGGCAACTTTTCTTGTTTTTGGTTAGCAACAAGGCATTTTTTCACTATTATCATTATTATTTTTTTTCTTGTATATTTTTTATTTTTTATTATTACTTTTAACAATGAGTACAAACAAGAAGAGAACACATTGACAGCCTGACAACTAGGCAACACAAATTAAACAAAAGCAAGAACAAGACATCAGCACTAGGCCACCAGTACAATTTCATGGCTAATACAGAGCATTTCCAACATATTGATATTTCCCAGTAAATGTGTGCAAAAAGTCATAGGGGGTGATTTACTAAAGACCCGCGCCTGTGGTGCAGTGGAGAAATTGGAGCAATTGCACAAAAAACGGGACTCAAAACATTTATCAAAAATTATGGTGCACTTATATGCACCAAACCATACTTACATAGGAAGCGCTGTTGCGCACTTGCGCAATCTTTCGCGCCTACCATTAGCAAGCACAGCCAATGTAATCTTCCAAATTTTTGTCTGAATACTGTAGATAACTTTACTAGTTTACCATCTTCTGTTACCAGGCTAAAAAGTATGTATATAATATTGTTTAAATGCACAAATTCTGTCCAGAACATGTAGATCTGTCTTACAACTAATCAAGCCTTTTTACACCCTTCTTTCAGCTTACTCAACTGCACATGTGCATTGACAAAGCACACCATTTTATGCTCGCCTGACAGGGCGCACACACTTTAGCTTGTTAAATATGTGTGTTGCACACCGGGCGCATCTGCGTTCTCCAGAGTGCACAACTGCTTATACATTGAGCTTGTGCTCATTGTAATGCTGATCATGTTAATGAGCTTTTCCTTATCACATGGAGAATATTGCTTCCACTTTTATTCCTTTCATTCACTTCTTTTTGAAACAACTCAATATTCATTCTAGAGATCTTCCTCCTATCAACAACTGTGCAGATGTTTACTGGACTTGTAATTGTGTATTTTATGGTGATAGTCTATAATCATTGGTGGAGCCAAAACTTCCATGAAAACATCTTCTCAACACATGTCTGTGTATTGTGCATTCTGGACAATTCTTTCCCCATACACTGTCCAATCTGATTGCACAGTGTATGGGGAAATTAATTGCTCAGAGAAATGAGTTGATGTAAATATCATCCAATCAGATTGGACAGTGTATGGGGAAAGAATTGTCCAGAATGCACAATACACAGACATGTGTTGAGAAGATGTTTTCATGGAAGTTTTGGCTCCACCTATCATTATAGACTATCACAAAATATGTTGATAGGAGGAAGATCTCTAGAATGAATATTGAGCTGTTTCAAAAAGAAATGAATGAAAGGAATAAAAGTGGAAGTAATATTCTCCATGTGATAAGGAAAAGCTCATTAACATGATCAGCATTACAATGAGCAAGTGCCCGATGTCTGTTTCATATTTAAGAATGTGTATGCGCCCGTACGCGCAACGATTCCGCGAATCCGGAGCAAGTCGACAGCATGCGCCATGTCGCAATAATTATTCCTGCCCACGCAAATGCGCCAACATTTTTATTTATTTTTTTGTTTCACAAGTTTTTATTGGGTGAATAACAGAACATAGTATATCACAGTACAAAAGTGAACATCTGATCTTGTTGACAATGTTGATTGAATTAGAGTACATTTTACAGAAGAGTATGGTGTCTATAAGATTATATACAAAACATTTAGTTTTTGTACATAGGTCGAAAAATAAAAATTTCACCAATTTTATGCGTACATGCTAGATGGTAAGATGCGTATAGTCAGTTGGGGGTAAGGAGGGGGAGGGGGAGGGGGAATAAGACAGAAGTGAGGGGGAAGAGAGAGAAAAAACAAACAAAAAAAAAATGTATTCATGAGATTTGGACTCAAAATATAATACGTTTTTTCAGGTCTTGTGCAAGTTCATTTCCCTATCAAAACAGAGCTATATTTGTTTGGTTATCTGTGATCACATTGAAATGGATTCTGTTATTGTTTAATAGTAGTCTTATAAGACTGAGAATCCTTAAAGACTAACCAATCGTGCCATGTTGTGGAACATTTTTGAATTTTTTCCTGGGATATACTTATTAGTTCTTCAAATTGTTCTATGTAATTTATTCTTCTGAACCATTCAGCTTTCGTTGGAATGTCGGTTGAGCGCCAATGACATGGGATACAGTGTCGAGCTGCATTTACCATAAACATAGGTAATGAATTCAGGTATAGTTTTCTGGGTAGGGAGTTGAAATGTAAAAGGTATTGTGCTGGAGTAAAGCTTAAGTGTTGTGAAGTGATTGAGATAATGGTCTCATGTACTGATTTCCAGAAGCTTTGAATTGAGGGGCAAGACCACCATATATGGAGCATCCAGCCCTCCTCTTGTTTGCATCTCCAACATCTGTCAGAGATTTGGGGGCAAAATGTATGCAAAATGGTAGGGGTTCTATACCATCTGGTAAGGATTTTTAAAACCACTCTCCTGGGTGGCTACATTTAGAGATCCTTTATGTGCATACATGTATATCTTTTCCCAATTTTCCTGTGTTAGTCTAATATCTAGGTCCCTTTTTCCATTTTTGACACGACACGCTGGAGAAGTCCAATGTTCCTTCGAATAACGAATTGTAGATGATTGAAATAATATGTCTGTGTGGAGTGTTTTTTGTACAAAGGTCTTCTAGTGTCGTAAGGGGTTTCGTCCAGTAGTGGGCCGTCTCTTTTTTGGTCAAAAAATTTCTAATTTGAATATAGTTCCAATGTGAGATTAGAGATGGTTTAATGTCTTTAAGTAAGTAATCTCTAGCTAGAAGTTTCCCATTTTTAAAGAAATGTTTGGTCAGAATTTCTTTGTGAGGCCAGTTGTGAGTTAGAAAGTTTTTTTCCATACCTGGTGGGAAATCTAGGTTGTTCCTTAGTGGTGTGAGAGGGCTTTGCCAAGGTGATGCGTTGGTGGTTTTGAAGGGGTTATGAAAGATTTCTAGAGTGGGACCTATGAGGGGGTGTGTTTTGGTATATTTTGAATGATATTTGGGGTGAATCCATGGTAGAGACTTTATCTCTTGGGGGAACTGAATTTGTTCCAGTGTCACCCAATCTTTCACTGTTTGGTGTATGTTCCAGTCCACTATCCGTGTTAGAAGAGTTGCTTGATGGTATTTCCTGAGATCAGGTAATGCTATTCCACCCTTACTTTTGGGTAAGTTTAGTCTGGTAAATTTATTTCTAGGAGGTTTGCCCCTCCATATAAAGAGGGAACATGCCTTTCGAAAGGGAGTAAAAAATGAAGATGGGATTCTAATGGGGATTGTTTGCATGATATATAAGAATCTAGGAAGAATTGTCATCTTTATCAGTGATGCTCTCCCAAACCAAGAGACTTATTAAAGAATTCTATCTTTTCAAGTCTTCTTGAGATTATTTTAGTATGGGTGTGTAATTTAATTGAAAGAGGTCATTTAGATTTGAGGGGATTTTAATTCCCAGATATGTGATGTCTTGTTTAGCCCAGGTGAATGGAATTTTTTTTACATAGTTCTACTGAGCTTGAGGGTAATGTGATGTTGAGGGCGTTTGATTTGGAGTGGTTGATTTTTAGATTTGATAATAGATGGAAATGTTCTAGGTCTTGTAGAAGATTGGGTAAGGATATATGGGGCTCTGAAAGAAAGAGAAGCATGTCGTCAGCAAATGCTGCAATTTTATATGTATTGTTTTGGATCTCGATCCCTTTGATATCTTTGTTGGCTCTGATTTTGTTTAATAAAGGTTCTAGAGTTAGAACAAATAATAGTGCGGATAAGGGGCAGCCCTGTCTGGTGCCGTTTTGTAAGTTGAAGGCGTTTGACAGATGGCCGCTAACCCGGACTCGTGCTGTTGGGTTAGAGTATAATGCTTTAATGTAAGATCTCATCTGGGGTAAGATGCCTATGTGTTTCAGTACTGCGTCTATGAAGTCCCAAGCCACTCTGTCGAACGCCTTCTTGGCATCAAGGGAAAGAAAGAAGCCTTGTTTCTGCTTCGATGTTAGCCAATGATAAATGTTTAATGCTTTAATTGTGTTGTCTCGTCCCTCTCTGCCTGGTATAAAACCCACGTGGTCTAGTGCTATAAGGGAAGGCAGTAGAGGTAGGATTCTATTAGCTAGTATTTTAGCATATATCTTTACATCTACGTTAATTAAATATATAGGTCTGTAATTAGTAACCTGAGTTATATCTTTGCCATCTTTGGGTATCACAGTGATATGGGCTTCTAGTAGTTGTTTTGGGGGGTGTTTTTCAGAGTGTAAAGATTGGAAGGTTTTCAAAAATCTTGGTTTCAGTATGTCGGTTAAAGTCTTATAATATTGTAATGGTAGTCCATCAGGGCCAGGGGCTTTGTCTATTTTCATTTATTTTATTGCTTTATCAAATTCTGGGCCTGAGGCCTCGTACACACGACCGATTTTCTCGTCGTAAACAGTCAAGAAAAGTGCCGCGAGAGTTTTTTTGTCTAGAAAAACGTTCGTGTGTATGGTTTTACGACGAGAAACTTGACGAGAATCTCGACGAGAAAATAGAGAACCTGCTCTCTATTTTCTCGTCAGGATTCCAGATTTCCTCGTCGTGTTTCTCGTCGGCCTGTTTTGTGACGAGAAAATGGTTCGTGTGTATGCTTTTACGACTCTTCCAAAAGCGCGCATGCTCACAAGCAACTATGAGACGGGAGCGCATCTTCTGGTAAAACAAGCCTTCATAATGGAGAGAGCACATTCGTCACGCTCATAAATATTTCATCGTTTAAATGTTCTGCATTGAATTCTTCGTTAGAATGTTACATTAATCAAAACGAGAGACCTTCTTTTGCTGCTGATATTCACACAGAGTTCTGCCTTATTTTTAACCTTTTTCATGCTGCTCTTTATAAGATTTATGTGTATTATATCGTGCAAGTTTTTAGGAATAATTTAAATGGTTAGATTTTTCAAAATGATGTTAATTATAATTTCTCAATGTTTTGATAGCGATCTCACATTTAATTTTCTAATCTATATTTTTAAAATTTCACACCATGTTTTTGAGCTAATCAGATTTAGTTATTCTTTTGGGGGGGTGATATCTGTGCCTTTTATTGTCAGTCAAATGTATCTGCTTACTCCAAAGCTTTTTTTTTTTTATTTAAAAATACACATAGTCAAGTATGAACTTAAACAAAAAACACATTTATTCATGTTTATAAATTAAATAAAGAGAAGGCAGCGCTGGAGAAGCTGCTGCCATTTGTGCATCCCAGGGACCCCAGAGCACACACCAACCCTGTGTGGACACTAAAATTGGGAGCTTGAGAAGGCCCACATTTCAGAACACAATCTGATGCTGGCCTCCCAGAGGTCAGGAACAGCAGCAGGTGAGATATATGTCCCAAGTGTGTGGTACTACAACAGGCTGCCTTCTGTCCGACCAGTGCGACCACAATGAAGCAAGGCCATCACTTCCTCTTCTTCCTGGCAACCTTCCCTGCAGTCTTTCCTGAAGCCTTTCCTGAAGCCTTTCCTGCAGCCTTTCCTGCAGCCTTCCTTCTTCGTTTAGCTGGAGGCTGGCCCACTGGAGGGGTACTCCTGTCAGGAGGAGGAGGTGGAGGTGTAGCAGAAGGGGGTGGGGCAGAAGAAGAAGGTGGAGGTGTAGCAGAAGGGGGTGGGGCAGAAGGTGGAGGTGTAGCAGAAGGGGGTGGGGCAGAAGGTGGAGGTGTAGCAGAAGGGGGTGGGGCAGAAGGTGGAGGTGTAGCAGAAGGGGGTGGGGCAGAAGGTGGAGGTGTAGCAGAAGGGGGTGGGGCAGAAGGTGGAGGGGTAGCAGAAGGGGGTGGGGCAGAAGAGGAAGGTGGAGGTGGAGGTTGAGGTTGGGTCAGTTGGGCCACCTCACATATGGCGGTATTGGGGGTAATTTGCTCCATCACCCCCTTGTTGAGCAAGGTGATGAGCAGGGGTTCGCATAGGAGGCGTTGCTCCATGCTCATCACCTTGAACTTAGCCTCCACTAGGCCGGCAATGGCCTCTTCAGGGGATGTGGGCTCCTTGAGGGTGGCATGGGCCTCTTTAATAAGGGCCATTGCTGCGTCACTGGTGGTCCTGTCCCTCCTGCCTCTTTTGTGAAGCCTGATGGGAGGCACCTGGGATCTGGTGCTTCTCCTTTGCCCTGCCACCTCCTGTCTGCCACTGGGCCCTGCCACCTCCTGGCTGCCACTGGGCCCTGCCACCTCCTGGCTGGTACTGGGCCCTGCCACCTCCTGGCTGCCACTGGGCCCTGCCACCTCCTGGCTGGTACTGGGCCCTGCCACCTCCTGGCTGGTACTGGGCCCTGCCACCTCCTGGCTGCCACTGGGCCCTTCCTCCTCCTGCCTGACAGTTTCCAGACCCTCCTCCTGGCTGATTTCATCCTGTGTATGAAAAAGAAACATAGTTTAATATGTTGGTTTAATCTTTGCCTCAAACTTTGTAATCCTGATGGAAGCAATTAGAATGTAAATGCATAAATCCTTGCTTTAAATTTACCACTACATCAGCTTGACTATTTACCACACAATTAAGTGCAGAATAATGTCTACAGATCATGATTTCACTTGTGGAATACAAAATAATGTATGTTTCTCATCCTGACATATTTGGGAAACATTAATTTTATCCCACTACATTTTCAGTTAATACTATACCTGGCTCCAGATGGACAAATCAGGATCATCCAGGATGGCTGCCTCCTCTTGCTCCAGAGAAGGCTCAGGTTGGCTGCAGGGAAGTCTGGGGGGAAGAGTGGAGAGTGATGGCCTTGGCTCAATGTGGTCATCCAGGAAGGACATCCTGCTGTAGTACCACAAAACCGGGACATAAACATCATCTGCTGCTGCTCCTGACCTCTGAGAAGCCAGCACCTTAGAGCGTTCAGTCCTGTAGGTACCTCTCAAGCTCCCAATTTTAGTGTCCACTTGTTTTGCTGTGGCTGTGGGCACCTTGGTATGCACAAATGGGAGCAGCTTCTCCAGCGCTGCTTTTCTCACCCCTTTTTTTTTATGGATGGGGTTTTTGGTCTCCCACAGAGCCGGCAGCTCCCTTACCCGGTCACTAAATTCCGCCAGGAACTCTTTGTCGCTAATAAAGACATTCATATTGTATCTGCAAGTAAAATAATTTATATTTAAATAATGTGAGGCAAACAGTCTAACCTCCTTCACATCCTAGTCACCATATATATCCTCCACCAATCTCAAGACAGTATAGGCCCACAATTTTTACAAGTCTCACAAAATCACATACCTTCGTTCGCACGTCCGTCACTTGAACTCCTCTCTCCGCACACCGAACGTACTATAGTCACATGTGTGTTTGCTATATACACACCACGCATGCGTCCAAATTCGAACACGTCGCTCCGCACACGTCGCCCGCCCATGACGTTCTAACTAACATCTTTTCCCCGCCCCTTCTCTTTCGGCGCGCAGACAGATATGGCGGAGTTACAGCAGGTGTCTGATAATTCCGCAACTAGCGAGGAGACAAGCCCGGAGACCGAGGACACGTCACGATCAAGGAGGAGATTCAAGGCATCGAATATGTCTTTGGCGGAGATGGCGGAGATGGTGGACATCTTGGTCAAGGCTGATTATGATGCCAAGCATGGGCCGTATAGCAAACCAAATAGAAGGAAGGCCAAAATCCTCACTAAAGTTGTGAAGAGTCTGAGGGCGAAGTTCGGGGTGAAACGCTCAAATGAGCAGCTCAGAAAGAGGTGGTCAGACCTCAAACTGAGGGAGCCAGACCAGTTGAGGAGCATAAAGAGGATGCTCGCTAAAAGTAAGTAAAATGACGACCTTTCTGCTATTAATCTTTTTAGAAACTGACTTTTTTTTTTTTTTTTCATATTGGACTCCCTTCCAAAATGTAATATTTTGAACTAGGTTGGGCACAGTAATCGTTCGTTACGTTACCGACACTTCGTTCGGCCACTATCCGCGGTTTTGGCTTATTTAAGACCCCCAAAAGTAATTAGACATCTGCCATTTTTGATCAAGTATTGTGGCTAATTTTTAAGTCTAGATGATGTGTTTGTAAGGAGAATGAAATGCAAACTTTAATCAGTGTAAAGGAGAGGACACTCAGCAGCTGCTTCCACATCTGTACTTTGGAGCACTATAGTGTGGGCCACCAGACCCGCCTTTTTTGGGTGTCCCACACAGGTGCATCAGAGTTTATTTGTGGTGCCTCCATGTCCAAAAAATTACATCCAAATGTGAATACTAAACATATTTTAGTAGATGGCGGAGATGGTGGACATCTTGGTCAAGGCTGATTATGATGCCAAGCATGGGCCGTATAGCAAACCAAATAGAAGGAAGGCCAAAATCCTCACTAAAGTTGTGAAGAGTCTGAGGGCGAAGTTCGGGGTGAAACGCTCAAATGAGCAGCTCAGAAAGAGGTGGTCAGACCTCAAACTGAGGGAGCCAGACCAGTTGAGGAGCATAAAGAGGATGCTCGCTAAAAGTAAGTAAAATGACGACCTTTCTGCTATTAATCTTTTTAGAAACTGACTTTTTTTTTTTTTTTTTCATATTGGACTCCCTTCCAAAATGTAATATTTTGAACTAGGTTGGGCACAGTAATCGTTCGTTACGTTACCGACACTTCGTTCGGCCACTATCCGCGGTTTTGGCTTATTTAAGACCCCCAAAAGTAATTAGACATCTGCCATTTTTGATCAAGTATTGTGGCTAATTTTTAAGTCTAGATGATGTGTTTGTAAGGAGAATGAAATGCAAACTTTAATCAGTGTAAAGGAGAGGACACTCAGCAGCTGCTTCCACATCTGTACTTTGGAGCACTATAGTGTGGGCCACCAGACCCGCCTTTTTTGGGTGTCCCACACAGGTGCATCAGAGTTTATTTGTGGTGCCTCCATGTCCAAAAAATTACATCCAAATGTGAATACTAAACATATTTGGGGTCATAAATAATGCATTTTTCTTTAAATTCCGCACAAACACACACTTGTACCCCACTTCCAAACAATTTAGCCTGTTTTAAGTTTAAAAATGAAATTTTTACAGTGTGATAAATAGACCTTTGGTTTTATTCTCATAGGGGAGAGAAGACTGGGAGGAGGACACTCCAGGGAGCACATGCACCCCACAACTTCCAAGCAACCCCAAACTCCCAAAGATCCACAACCGAAAGATGTGCAGGAAGTTGAGGTGGAGGAAGGAGAAGTGCAGGAAGGAGAGGTGGATGACGTTGTGGATCTGGTCACCACAACAGGTCAGTATCTGACACCACAGCTTAAGGTAAGCGAGGTAGGCCTGCAGAGTTTTATTAATTTTTTTTTATGGTTTTTAGGGGATGGAAATGTTGTGAAGGATAGCACACCATTCTCTGCTGACAGTGCCCTCCGCCTCATCCAGCAAGTGATGGAATGTAGCACGGAACTGGACCTAATTAAACAAAGAATCCATGTGATGGAACAAACATTTAAAGACATTCTCGATGTTTTGGGGAGAATTCAATAAGCCATCCAAACACATTTGTTTTTACATGTTTGTTTTTATATTTTTACTAATTTTTTGAGTAACAAAGCAGCCAAAAATTGAATATGCACACAGTGTGTGAACATGTGCTATCTGCCATCAGGGGATATCCATGTACGTCTTTTGTGGATGCAACCCCTTCCTCGTATCAAAAGTCAGTGAACTGAGGAAGGGGATGCACCCCCAAAACACGTCCATTGATCACCCCTGATGGCAGATAGCACATGTTGACAATAGGGATCAGGATTGTAAACTTCCTATTTGCAAAAAATTAAAAATGTGTGCATATTGAATTTTTGGCTGGGCAAGGGGTGGCAGGACCCCATATTAGGACGGGCACATAGAGACATAGTTTGTGTAACTGAATGTCTCAGATTGCTCAGAGGTATCCAATGTTGTCATTTTAGAAATGCAAGTGGTATTTTTGTATTTTCATAAGCCAAAATTTGCCGGGTTGTGGCCAGGCCAACCCCAAAGTAAAAAAAAAAAAAAAGTGCAGAGAGTAAAATATTTGACCACAAACAACGTGTAGCTTCTTTTTATAATACTCTCTAAGCTTATTTGGTTCTTTTGTAAGGTAACATAGTGAAATTGGTTGTTATTTACTAAAGTAAAATACACTTGCCACTACAAATGCACAAAGACAAACTAGGAGACAGGAAAGAACAAATAATTAAAGGTTTAAACAAGATTTTTATTGGGATACTTAGACATAGGCTGGCATAGGAATTGCCCCCCTACCCGTGAAATACTCCATGTATTTGTCCCGAACCACACGGGCATTTTGGGGGGGCAAGCCAAGACGGGCAGATTCCAGGCCCGGAAGGGGATTTGCAGGGGAAAGTCCAGCCTCTGGCAAAACTGAGGCCATATACGAATTCGATTTTTGGCTCAGAAAGTTGTGTAGCACACAGCAGCATAACACTACATAGTTTATTTTGTAGTCCGCCAAGTGGATGGAAGTCATAAAAAGGCAGAACCGGCTGGCCATTATGCCGAAGGCATTTTCAACGACTCTTCGGGCCCTGGCCAGCCGGTAATTGAACACACTCTTCTCTTGGGGCAGGGTCCTCTGTGGAAATGGCCTCATAAGATGCCGTCCGAGTCCGAAGGCTTCATCAGCCAAGAAAACAAAGGGGAGTCCTTCAATATTCCCTGCATCCGGTGGCAATGCAAGGTCGTCACTCTGGAGACGGAGGGCAAACTCCGTCTGGATGAAGGATCCCCCATCGGACATCCGGCCATTCTTCCCTACATCAACATAGAGGAATTCATACCGTGCTGACACCACCGCCATCAGCACAATGCTATGAAACCCCTTGTAGTTGTAGTAGTAGGACCCAGAACGGGGTGGCGGCACGATGCGGACGTGCTTCCCGTCTATGGCACCACCGCAGTTGGGGAAGTCCCACCGCGTGGCAAACTCCGATGCCACAGTCTGCCATTCCTGTGGCGTGGAAGGAAGCTGTGGAGTGAAACAAGATGAAATAATATTAGAAAAACAAAGGCATACATTACAAGCAAATTCTAAACCAAAAAATTAGAGACCAACATCAATCTAATTATACGTTTATTAAGGTGTGTAAAAAAAGTATAATGGAAGGCTCATTTATCACATTCATCACCACCTCTGATGGGCCATTACTAAATTATTTTGGGGGGGGGGGAGATGTGTTTGGCCACAGGATAGCATTGCAGTGGCGGTGCGTCCAGAGTGGGCGCTGGAGCACTGTCCCCTCTCTCCTGTGCCCATCACTCAGAACAATACATAGGTTCATGCGTTGCATGAACCTATGTATTGTCTATGCCGCACACTATTCAGGTGGATGGCCTCTTGTAAAGCGACCGACATATGAATAATTGCGTCATTTAGGGGGTTAAAATTGCAGAGCAGAAACAGGTATTAAAAAAGTCTTGCAAATTACAACCTGAGGGATGTAATTGGCTTCCTCAAAGAAAAATCGGGGACGCAAGGAGGGGGCATTCCTTGTGTAAACACTGACAGGCTGCTCTGGCAATCATGTTCACCAAGTCTGTTTAATGGTAACATGATTGGCTGATGCAACATGAAGGGAAGGAGAAGACATCAAGGACAGAAGAAGGATGGCGCTGACCACAAGAAGGTAAGTGCAGGGCTGGGGGGAAACTGGCTGCATTAGAGGGGACTAAATGGCTGCATTGGAGGGGACAACTGGGGGTGTTTATTAGGCAACAGAGCAAAAAAGGAGGAAGTTTATTTCCGAAATTGGGGTTGGAACCCCCCAACATTTGGAGCAACAGGCGCCCCTGCTGGAAAAGTTAGTGAGGGGAAATATTTAGGGAGGATAAAAAAGGGGCAATCTAAAGCTTCCAACATGCATGGGGACAAAGGGGACATTCTCAGCATATTACAATCATGGTAATTAGGGAAGGATGAAAGAAATACAATACATTAGCATACATGTAATACATAAAATGTGATGTTAAGGGAGAAAACTTACCCTAATATAGTCCTCCTGCAGGACTTGTATAATAGCAGAACAGGTGTCTGGGATTATGAGGCCCAGAGCCTGGGGGGAGATGCCTGTGGTGAACTTCAAGTCCTGAAGACTTCTCCCTGTCGCCAGGTAACGCAACGTGGCGATGAGCCTCTGCTCAGCACTGATGGCTTCCCGCATAACGGTGTCCTTCCTGGTAATATAGGGGGACACCAAAGCCAACAGTTCCTGAAAAACGGGGTCAGACATCCTCAGAAAATTCCTGTAGTCCTCAGGATTATTCTCGACGATCTCCCGCAGCAGAGGCATGTGGCAGAATTGGTCCCGCTGGAGCAACCAATTCTTGGTCCATGAACTCCTCCTCACACCATTCATGGACTGGTCTTGGTCCAAAACAAGCAGACCAACACCAAGCGCACGCACAGCACAAACTCGACGACGAGAACGTCCAGGCGACATGGCTAGGAAACGGTCGTCTAATCAGAACGTACAGAACAGAACGCACTTTAGAACAGCAAGGCCTATGAATAACGAACTGAAATTCAGAAACGAACAGGCAATAACGCACTGTAAAACAGATACGACCTGCCTAGACGCCCTGAAAGTCAAGATACAAACCCACAAGCACAAACTGAACCGCAGAAAACGATCTGAAAAGTACGAAGACTGAAAAGCGCGAATCGTCTCTTCCCAAACTTTTACTTCACACGCGGTAACACGAGATCAGCAAAAGCAGCCCAAGGGGTGGCGCCAAGAAAAAAGATCTTCCCCTTTATAGTGCCGTCGTACGTGCTGGACGTGAGCGCAGAGAACCACGAGGAAATTGGAAAATGACAGTGTGTACGCATAGAAAGCTTGACGAGAAAATCGACAAGCTTAACAAGAATCTCGTCGAAAAAAACGACGTGTTTTTTACGACGAGAAAATCGGTCGTGTGTACGAGGCCTGAGATTGGTTCTTCGAGTTCCTGGGCTATATCTGCTGATATTTGGGGTGGGCTATATTTCTCTAGAAATTCTTGGATGAGTTTTGCTCTTTTATCTGATTCATGTGGACATTTCGGATTGGATGGAATGTTATATAAGGATTGGTAATAAATTTCAAACTGTTTTGCAATCTTTACATTCGAGGACTGTAGTTTCCCTTGTTTGTCACTTATTTGATGTATAGTTGCAGAGACTTTCTTATTCTGCACCGCTCTTGCAAGTACTTTTCCGCTCTTATTACCTTGTTCATAATAAATCTTGTGTCTTAGTATATACTGTCCTTTGGTTTTCATGTTTAATTCTTCTACAAGGAGTTTTCTTGCTTTGGTTAAGTCCTCCAGTGCCGAGATCGCAACAGTTCTTTTATGTGTTATTTCAAGTTTATGGATATGTTCTATCAGGGATTTTATTTTGGATTGTTGTTCTTTTAAAATTTTGGCAATTTTTTTTATAAATTCCCCCCTAATGACGCATTTGTGTGCCTCCCATTGTGTGGTAGTCAATTCTCAAGTATTTATGATGGACATTGGAAAAGTATGTGAAGTCTTTAGTTTGAGGGTTGAGAGTTCTCCAGGTGTCGTGTAGCATTAACTCCTGCAGTTGGATTTTGATTTGCTTCAGTGCTCTGTATGGAAGGCTCGATGCCCCATTCGAGGTATCTATAAGGGAATTTTGCGGAATATTGAAGTCCCCACCAAGAATGATAATGCCTGAGGCAAAAGTCGTCAATAAGTCTTTAATTTTGTGGAAGAAGGCTACCTGCTTTGAATTGGGGGCATAAATATTAGCAATTGTTATTGGGTACTGTCCCATTTTTCCCCTTTAGAAAGATGTATCTTCCCCCAGGATCTAACATAGTGTCTTGAATCTGGAATGAGGTCTGTTTAGATATCAGTACAGTACATGTCTTTCCTTCAGGGTTTGTGGCGTGAAAAGCTATTGGGAATCTTTTGTCTTGTAGTTTCGGTATTTTATCAGATTTAAAGTGAGTTTCCTGAATACAAACGAGGTTTGCTTTTTGCTTATGGAATTCATTAAGGAATTTGGATCTCTTTTCAGGTATATTGAGTCCTTTGTCATTTACTGATAGTAGCTTAATTGGTAATGGGATGGTTTGTTGTTTATCGGTGGACATCTTAAAATCTTCTTTGTTATCTTACTAAATCTCCTAGCTTCAAAGTCTTGATAGTTTATCTCTACGACTTTCAAGGAAGATTTATCTTATTTGTCCGTCAAGGCGCTGATCTGAGTGGTATGCTAGGGTTTGCTAAAAAAAAGGGAATTCCGGTTGGTTCAAAGGGTAAAAGGATTACCCTTTGGGTGGGATCGAGGTCTAAGTAGGGCTGGATGGAGTTTTATTTTTGAGTTAGTCTCTTTTATACTTTTGTAGTTAGTGAGGGAATATTGATCTAGATTTCCCTGTTTACTTTTTGTTTTTTGTTCTTTTTGTGTAATCAAGCACTCCGGTGAAGCTAGCTAGACAAATTGTTCTTAAGTTTCAGGATGCATGATTGTTGTGGTGGGCACGTGGAAGGGTAGTGTATTGTTGAGATGAATATTCATTTGTAATGAATATGGATTTGTTTACTTCTATATGATATACATCAGCCTAAACCCACACTGACGTATATAATAGGAAGGCACCTCTCACATTAATAGACAGGAGAGGCATTTTAGGAGGTAAATGAGAGTTTACTCTTATGCAATTTGGTATTTTGGTCACTAGAGGGGGTCACTGTATTATTTGATGCTCACCTAATAGTGTAATTAGTCGAACCTTGTATAAAATTAGCACAATTAGCAAATTAGAAATGAGCAAATAAGCGGAATCATTTATACCGTTAACAGAAATAGTTACTCAAACTTATGAAAAATACATGAAATATCTATTAGTTCTCATATTTAATTTTCCTCCACCGTCAACTATTAAACATACAAGGCAATATGTTGAGTGAGGTCAGATATCTTTATCTTGTTTATTATGCTATATGCGTTTCATTTGGTGGTTGGGTTGTCTTTCACCAACGCTAGACGTCACTCCTGTAGATTGGTTAGGTACAGGAGAGTCTAATTAAAGTATATTGTCCTGCATATTTAATTCTGGAACCTGGATGGTAAGTAATATCATCCTTTCACACCAATGTATTTGAAAGGTCTACACAAACACTAAATATAACACATCTAAGTATAACCTTGAGTATTATGAACTTTTCATTAATTAATTGTAACCGTATATGTAGAATTGAGTTTTGAATGTATGGTTATAATCTCCAATAACTGAGGATTGTGTATTCTGATTTGTGATAGAGCCTATCTGTCTCACAGCATACATACTGTTGAAACTTGCTTCTGTTGGTTTACAAGGGGAGTCTTTTGCAGTCCTTGTTGAGCGTTTATAGTCCTGATAGGCATACTGCCACATACCAATAAATGTTCATGGCTCCCAAGTGATCTATTATAGAAGGCAGCTCTATATTTATGGGATAGTGAGTGCTTAAGCTGCATTAGTATCTAGTTATTTCTCAGTGACCCTGATATTTTTTTTTACCAAAATACAAAAAAATATTCGCGCTACTAACACATATGAGCAGCTACAATGCCTGTGAAAAGAGCAAAAACAAACAGTGTACAAAAAATGTAGCGCTATACATAAAAAATAAACACCCAAGTGTAGTGCTCAAAGTGCATGAGTCTTGAAAAGTCTATACAAATAAATCCAAAAAAGTGCTGAAAAAGTCTCTGATGACCATTCGAAAAGTGGATAATGTTGAAGCTTCCAAAGTATAATGACTCACAGGGGGACCATAGTAGAAGAAAGAAGGCACATAGCGTAATACAGTCGATAATATTTATTAGATGTAGGTAGATACACTTACATTCAATCTGTAGAAATAGCGCTTTGCAAAACACTCAGTGGCAGCAGTAGAGTCTCCCAATGGAGTGTTTTGGAGTCTTCTACTATGGTCCCCCTGTGAGTCATTTTACCATTCCATCGGGCTTGGGGATTTGGTGACATCATTTGATCCTGGATCTTGGATATAGATGTGTGCAATGCCAGCTGGGACCCCACATCCATAGATATACATATATCAAGCCTAGTTGACCCTATAGACGTATGTCCATTGGGTCCACTTCATCTGGTAAGCCTCCTTTCGAGTGGTGGTGGTCACGTTACAGTCACTTGTTGTTTTTTTGAAAGTCACCATTATAATTTGGAAGCTTCAACATTATCCACTTTTCGAATGGTCATCAGAGACTTTTTCAGCACTTTTTTGGATTTATTTGTATAGACTTTTCAAGACTTATTCACTTTGAGCACTACACTTGGGTGTTTATTTTTTATGTATAGCGCTACATGTCTGGTCACCCTAAATTAAGCGTAGTACTTACAGGCATCACCTTCAGTCAAGCATAGTATTCATATCACTGTGTAGATGCTCTCTTCAGTTGTATCGTAGTTGGTAAGGAGTCTTTAGTAGATCTGCCTTGATTTAAGAGTGTAACGACTCTATATCAAAAGGAAATAAAAGTAGAGGGAGGGGTAAAAACAAACAGATAACTCTGAATCTAAGAGCTTAACGGCTGAATGGAACTTTTCTTCTCTTTTTTTTTCCTGAATAACCAGGTGAATTTCTGGTTAAAATAACTTTCTAAGAACTAAGGTGATAGATAGTCAGTGTCTATTTTTTTTTCAGGAGCATCTAGTCAAACACTCTATTTCTGGAAGTTTACTTTTCAGGTGTCCATCTGATCTCTTCGATCCATGCGGTCCCTGCTTCTGGGTGGTGAGATTCCAGAGCTCCCTTGTAAGTCATCTCTCCTTCTGTGATGTGGTGATGGTGATCTGCGTCGACGATCTCTGTTCCTTTGGGATCTTGGAGTGTAGTTATTAGAAACCGTGATCCAAGATTCGTTCAGCTTGTATCAGTTTTACCATTCTGGCACATCAATCATAGGGATGTTCAAAGTCTCACAAAAAGCTAGGATTTCGTCGGGCGTGCGTAGTAGTGCAGTGTGACCTCTCCACATGGCTGACAGGCAGAAAGAGATTTTCCATCTGTATGGAATTCCCCTGGTACGCAGTTGTTCTGTAATCGGGCGTAGAGCTCTGCGTTGTTGCAGTGTGATGTTGGATAAATCTTGGTACAGTTTAATTTCATTGCCATTGAATATAATTCTATTCTTTTCTCTTGCTTTTTTGAGGATAGCTTCTTTCAGAGGGAAGTTTACCAGACAGCATATTATGTCCCTGGGGGGGGGGTCATTATCTCTTCCTCTGGGTCTGAGGACTCTGTGAATCCTCTCAAATTCTATGGGAGAGTCTGGAGGTCTGTCCAAAATGTCATAAAATATTGCTGTCCCAGTGTTTTCTACTGGGTTTTGGTCAGACATTTCAGGGACCCCTCTAATTCTTATATTGTGGAGTCTTCCTCTATTGTCCAAGTCTTCTAAACAGCGGTTTATTTCCATTATGTGATTAATATGCATGTCTGCGGTTTTCTGTACCTGCTTAATTGCCTCTGCTTGATGTGCTGTGGCCTGCTCCACCGCTCCTGTCCTTGCTGCTATCCCCTGAATGTCAGCCCGAATTTCTGTGATGGCTGCAGAAAAGGATGTTTTAATGTCCATGGACATCGCTTGCAGATTAGCCTGAAGGTCTGCTAGGCTGAGGGCTGGCATGTGTGGAGGCGGCGGTGTCATCAGGGCCTGTGCGCTGTTCGCGCCATTTGCGCTGTCCGCGATGGGCATGGAGCCGCCGAGCGGGATGGGCGGCTTAGGCGAGGCCGCGGCTTTGAGGCCTTCCCCCAGTGATGTCCGGAACATCGCTGGGATGTTGGTTACTGCTTGCTGGGTAGGTTCCATCGAATCCCAGGATGCTGCGGAGCTCTTACCACCCCTTACCATACTCTTGTGTAGCTTTTTATGTCCCTCAGCTTAATTTAGCTTCTCCTGAGTGCCGGAGACTGGGAGTTAAGCGTCCATCTTAGTCCGGAGTTAGGCCACGCCCCAACATTTTCTTAAATCAGCCCCATAGTATCTTCTATTTGCTGGCTCCCATACACCGAGAATTACATATATGGTATAAAATATCCACATCCCAACCTAAACAGTGTATTTCTAGCCCTACGCATAATGTTCTAGTGAACAGTCCCATATCACCTGAACAAATTTGGTTATGCTCAATGCACTTCAGACTCTAGGAGCATTAGAACAGATTAATTTATTCCAACACTGTGAACACATTGTTTACCCGTCCACCCCACACCTTATCATCGGACGTAGTGGGCACTCCTCTGCTACACCTTTCAACACCCTTATCTGCCACAACTTTGTGATCACCATTACCAATAACACCCACATCTGGCAAGACTCTGTTACTATCCTTACCATGAACATTACCCACACCTGTTTCCAGCCATCAACCCAGTTCTGGCAAACCCCTCACCTGCCAAGGCTATATGAGACTAAACACTACCCACAATTTTTTCCAAGCTTCCTATGTACACCATCCAAACCTTTTCCTGATCTTCAGATATTTGGTTTGCCATCACTTCCACCCATTTCCTTGCTCTTTATGCTGCAACGCTTCAAGGTTTTGCTTACGGCACTTCAGGTTTCCAAGCTTCCTGTGTACACCATCCAGACCCTGACCTATTCTTAGGAATTTTGGTTTTCCATGACTGCCACCTAGTTTTTCTACCTCTTATTCTGCACCATTTAAAGGCAATGCTAATGACACTTCTTTACCTAACCTGGTAACAACTGTAACGTTGAAGTAGACACTAAAACCTTGTAAGAGTGCCAGTGGCCAGCCCACTAATTGCATCAGTGCTGAGGGCTCTTGAAAGGAGTACTGGAGCAGGGCACTGTAATGTTTTCAGGGTGCTATGTTCAGCACCTTACCAGCCCCTTCCACCAGTCATTATCTGTCTGCATTGCATAGAGAAGCAGACAGATAAAAAAAAGTATATCATGAAAACGAAAGGTTCAAAATTCATTAGCATGTTGATGAAGAGGGAACATGGGGAGTGGGCAGCGAAGACAAAATATAAGCAGAATAAACTTCAGTTTTTAAATATTTTATACAGTAAAAGTTCTGCCTCTTTCCCTCACACTGCAATGTTCGGTGGTGGCAGAGCAGAGTAACAGCCACATTCCTCAGCACAAGTTCCTTTACAAATGCTTGTGTTGCGGAGTAGGAGAGAGAGTGCATATCCAGGACTGTTTGAATTACTAAAAGCAGTGAGCCTTTTCTGGCAACTTATGGGCTGCAGATTCATATTGTAAGGAACCATGAACCAGTTGGAGACAGAAAATGCAGTTAAAATTATACCTTTGATAAAATAATAAAAAATAACACAGTTTAGGAACGTAGTCAAAAACTGAAGCCAGGGTTTGGATGCCAGAGCAGGTAATCCGATGAGCCAGGGTCAGGAAGCCAGAAATTAGCATAGTAAGGAGCAGAAACAGGAACAGATATCAGAAGAGAAGTCAGCTAGGCCAAGCTATACATAGAAGCACACTGGAGATCATAGACCATGCAAGGACATGAAGGAAATGAGCAAAACTGTTTAAACAGGCAAAAAGAGTCTGGCTGTAGGCTGGACTAATGAGGCAGGTAGTGGTAACCAGGTGAGTCACTGTGGAAACAACGAGTGACTGGTAATTAACCGACAGCTGAGCAGCCTCTAAGCACTGAAAGAAAAGAGTTGCTCGTAAATAGCAAGGGACCAGTCCTGACACCTATTTAGACAACCTGCCAAACTGATCTAACAGGAAAATAGAGGCAAGACTAAAAATCAACGTCTCTCTGAATGCATATCTATTCCTGTAATTTTCTGTTTCAATTTTTGCTTGTTTGGGCGTTTGTCCAAACATTAAACCTTAGCCTGTTTTGCAGGTCCTGACCGTCATATATGATAGAGGTTTTTCGACTGCTACATTATATGACAGCTTCCTGTTAATGGTTGTTAAAGAGGAACATAATTTTTTATTTTTTTTGGTAAGCAGCTGCCAGGTACTTACCAGAGTTCATGGCACCGTCATCTTGGATATGGGAGCCGACTGTATCTTCCTGAGGAACTGCAGCAAGCTCCCCACTGCACATGGGAGAGCTTGTGCGGGGGTCTGTGAATGGCCCTGTGTTCTCCTGGGACATGTGACGTGTTTCAGGAGGCTGTAGGAGGGGAGTTGGCAGGGAAAGTGGCATCATCCTCACCTAGTGGAGGATTGCAGAAGGGGTAGTGTTTACGCCCCCACCTTCCTCCCTGCTAAAAAACTTGGCTGTGCAGAGGGAAGGAACCAGCGATACTTCACTTTTTGAGTAAAGTTCAGTTTTAAGCAAGTAGCAGGTGGGGGCACCTTCTATGTCCTTAGCTACTAATGAGACCACCCAGCCCATTCATTTGATGTAAACATTTCCAAATATGGCCATGGTCATATTTAGCCAATGAAGTCAGTCACTATCACACCCCTTTCTTTACATTCCAGATAACAGCTCAGGGAGCTGCAATTAGCATGCGGTAGTCAGCAGGTGCAGACAGGTCAGCGAGTTGGTGCGTCTTTTATTTTAGGGGGGCAGTGAGGGTGGTTCATTTTGGTTGACGTGGATGTACATGGTTAAACAATGTGATTGAGGATGGTTTTAAAATGAAGGACACCATTATATACCAGACCTGCATCTAATGCCTCGTACACACGATCGGTTTTCCTGACAAGAAAAGTGCGATGTGAGCTTTTTGTCAGGAATTCCGACCGTGTGTATGCTCCATCACACTTTTTCTGTCAGTTTTCCTGCCAAGAAAAGATTGAGAGCAGGATCTCTATTTTCGTGACAGGAAAAATTCCTATCGCGAATCGCGGTCATCTGTATGCGATTACAACGCGCAAAAAAAACGTGCATGCTCAGAATCAAGCAGAAGAGCCGAACTGCCTATTGAACTTCACTGATCTCGGCTCGTTGTATGTGTTGTACGTCACCACGTTCTTGACATTCTGAGTTTCAGCCAAGATTTGAGTGACCGTGTGTATGCAAGACAATTTTGAGCCGTTTTCCCGCTGAAAAAAAAACACGATTTTTTGTCGGAAAAACTGATCGTGTGTACAGGGCATTAGTTTTCTTTTTAATTTACAAACTCTTTATTCAAGAGCCAAGAAGGGTCCATTCCAAACATATGAGCAAGACCATATAGATTTTTTTTTCTGCCAGGTATTGTTACATAGAAATGTCAATATGTTACAAATCATAACCGTTCCTTCTCTCTATTAGCACATTTTCCATTATTATAGAAATTGTACAAAAATATAAAAGAAAGCATAGAGAAAGAGGGGGGGGGGAAGCTTGGAGGAAAGAAAAAGAGGAAATGTGAAGGAGTACCACTGTGAAATGGTTGGGGGTGAGCTTTGTTTGCACATTGCTGGAATACAGCTTAGATAGCGGGATATCATGCAGCAAATACATCTGAACTACATCTGTAAGGGCCTTGATTGTGAGTTCTACAGAATCCCAGCATTCCTTCAGCTTTGAGCACTCCCAGAAAATATGTAAGAGGGTTCTGCATCTATGATTAAGGTCTGGTCTAGTTTAAGTGGCGGTTCACACTGGGGTGACCTGTCAGGCGATTTAGCGGCCTGACAAGTCGTAATCCATGCAGTGCAATGGAACCATTCTAATGGGAGCCACTCAAGGTTCCTGTACTACTTGGGGGCCACTTCGGAGTGGCTTGCATTGACTTCTATTAAAGAAGTTGTTTGCAAGCCGCACTGAGGTCGCGCTGTGCGGGGGGCAGCTTCAGAGTTGGGCAACTTTGAAGCCGCCCCAGTGTGAATCAGCACTAATACCTAGCAACTTTGTTTACAATCAAAACAAAGCAACTGATAGCTGTCGTTTACCTACAATTTAATACTGCATTTTGTTCTTGCAAATGCCATCTTTGCTGTAGTAAGTTGTATACATCATACAGATGTGCTACTTCACAGACAGTTTCCCCCAATGCATGTTATTTAAGGAACTAGTGAAATTCGAAAGGTTCATTCTATGTAATATTAAAATCACCTCTCCTCTAAATGTTTTTTGCAAAATTTTGTAGCACCGGCTGGACTGTGCTCCTGAAATTCCCCCAGGCAGCAATGGAAAAATATATATGGTAAGTGTGCAGCTCTTTAAATCCCAAAAGAACAATCCAGCAACAAAAGTTCAATAGTAGTTCAATCGGCGATATGCAGGGAATATAGCCGCTTACTAGGCTTGTGCAATTCGTTTCGTAACGAATCGAAATTCGTCCGAATTTAGCAACTTTCGGACATTCGGAAGCATTCGAATTTCCGAACACAGCATATACGAATAAAACCGAATCCGAAATAAATTATACCGCAAAATAGCGAATGCCCGAATGTCTTCGGCATAATTCGTTATGAAAAAAGTTACGAATGTACGAATCCATTCGAAGCACAATAACACTCACTCTGCTCTCTGCTTCTCCCTCACCATGCTGAACTCCCTCTCAAAATGGTGTACAGGGGCGGAGGCTATAGCCGCATGAAAAAACGAAAGTAAAATATGAGATTTCGAATCCATTCGAAGCACAATAACAGTCTGCTCTGCTCTCTGCTTCTCCCTCACCGTGCTGAACCCCCTCAAAATGGTGTACAGGGGCGGAGGCTATAGCCGCATGTAAAAAACAAAAGTAAAATACAAGATTTCGAATCGTTACAAATAACCGCTATGTATTTAGAAAAGTACAAATCCATTCGAAGCACATTAGGCATAATAGGCAGCATCGTTGTGAGAGAGACACGGAAAATTCCGAATCAACGAACCCAAAAAAAGTTACGAAAGTAGGAGTTGTGTCCAGAATCAACGAAAAACAATGTACCCTACTGAAAGTACGAATTATAAATCAACTAAAAATTCAACGAAAAATGACGCTTGCGAAAATATGAATTAGTCCGAACACGAAAAATCCCGTCTAGCAAAATTACGAATGATTACGAATCAACAGGACCGAAAAGAAACGAACCGAAACTAAACGAATTTTTCCGTTGTGCACAAAAAACGAACCGAAACTAAACAAATTTTTCCGTTGTGCACAAGTCTACCGCTTACCCCATGTAGTGGACCCTCATCACAAAGGTATTTTGTTTCTCATATTAAACTGTATTTGCTATACTGCTATTTTACTTGATTAACCACCCTTTCCTTTTACAGGGGTTTGCCACTTATATAAAGCCCATTGAAATGTTTACAGGTGTGTCATTGTAGTCTTGGGTCCAAGTAAAGCAGAGTCACAAGTTCAGAACAGAAGGGACCCAAAACATTCAATGGCTCATTTGGGGTAAGTGCTGCATTTCTTTTGCTTTGGTACATGTTCCCCAGGGCAGTGCCCAGCCCCCCAAGCCAATTGTTTGACAATCCCAAGCCTATTATCATAGAAATTCAACATTACTGATTCCCAAGAATTGGTTCCCTTTGACTTCAATGTGGTTCAGATTCCAAACCCTAATGCCGCGTACACGCGACCATTTTTCTCATCGGGAAAAAGGAAATTTTTTCTCTTTGACGAGAAAAACGACCGTGAGTGGGCTTTTGGTCATTTTTCCCGACGAGAAAAACGGCATTAATCACGAGGAGAAAAATTAGAACATGCTCTAATTTTTCTCGTCGTGATAAACGGCATTTTTTTCCGCGGCAGTTTTCCCATAGGGAAACACTGCCGGGGAGCCTACACACGGTCATTTTTCTCGACCAAGAAAAAAAATGACGGGAAAAACGGCCGTGTGTAGGGGAACAAGCCATTCCTCGTTTTTCCCGTCGATTTTCTCGATGGTGTTTTCACCGTCGAGAAAATCGATCGTGTGTATGCGGCATAACTTCAGTAATGTCCTGTAAACCTGCCCTGAACCAAACTCACATTTGGCCTATCACTCATCACATAACTCATGAGAGGATCAGTGAGCATGGATTAGATCATCAAGATGCAAGAGAAGGGCAATTCTGGGTGTCTCAAGTTGGAGGACACACTTGTGGAATAAACGTAAGCAATTGGTATACTCTCTGTAGGGAGAGAAAGTGAGGGAAACTCTAATGATAGTGACAGGATTAGATGTGGGAGAAGACACAGCTGCACTCTGAGGAAGCTGAGGTAGCTCCTGTAATGCAAGTTGAGATAGCGTATACATGTGAATCATGAGACCTGTGGAAATGTTGGATAGCCTGAGCACAGCACATGCTCCCCGAGGACTGTTGAGATACAGAAGCAAACTCACCTGATGTGAATATGGAGAAGGCTGTGTGCCATTGACATTCAGTTTTCTCACTATGCAAAGGAAACCAAGGTGCAGATGCAATAAGCCTGCAAGCAACCTTAACCACTTCAATACCAGGCACTTTCCCCCCTTCCTGCCCAGGACAATTTTCAGCTTTCAGCGCTGTCATACTTTGAATGACAATTTCGCAGTCATGCAACACTGTACCCAAACAAAATTTCTATAGTTCTCTTCCCAGAAATAAAGCTTTCTTTTGGTGATATATGATCACCTCTGCGGTTTTTATTTTTTGCGCTATAAACAAAGAAAAAAGCGATAAAAAACAAACAAAAAACTGATGGGCACTGATAGAAGGCACTGATAGGCGGCACTGACGGCTATGATATGCGGCACTGATGGGCACTGATAGGCGGCCCTTATGGGCACAGATCGGTGGTACTGGATAGACAGAACTAATGAGCTACTGACAGGTATTAATGAGTGGCATCTGAAGGGCACTGACAGGCATTACTGATGGGACACTGATTGGCACTTTTATGGGCACTGATTAACACTGTTGTGGGCACTGATTGCCACTTTTATGTGCACTGCAGGCGTTCTTTCTGGGGCACAGGCTGGCAGGTGATGGGCACTTATCGGCAGCTGATGGGCACATCTGATGGGGACTGCACTGATAATCAATGTGCTGATTATCAGTGCAGACCCCCCCTCTTCCTGTAAGCGTGAACCGAGGAAAGCCATTTAGTGGCACTTCCTGGTTCAAGTGATGATCAGCTGTGATTGGTCACAGCTGATCACGTGGTAAGAAGCCTCTGTCAGAGGCTCCATACCACGATCTGAGTTGCGGTGGGTTAGACTGACACACTGCACCTCCGATCGCCGCGCTGCGCGCCCCTGCGGGCGAGCGCCGGCTTATTATCCTGGTCACATCATGTGACGTCCGATCAGGATAACTAAACCACTTTTTCCGCCGTCATATTGCTATATGGCGAGCAGCAAGTGGTTAACGTGATTGTAAAGTATCATTTTTTTTTTGTTAAAAATAACAAACATGTCATACTTACCTGTTCTGTGCAGTGGATTTGCACAGAGCAGCCCAGATCTTCCTCTTTTCGGGTCCCTGTTTGGTGCTCCTGGCCACTCTCTCCTGTTGAGTGCCTCCACAGCAAGCAGCTTGTTATGGGGGCAGCTGAGCCACAGCTCCCTGTGTCCATTCAGACGTGGAGCCATGGCCAGGCCCCACCCCCTTTCACTCCTCATTGTCTGACTGACTTCTGCCTTTACAATTACTTTAACTTGAAAAATGCCTTTTGAGCTGTACAAAAGAGTTTATCTGCATCCCTCACACAAGAGTACTGAGCTACTTAGAATGGAATTTAAGTGTTTTTTGTTCATATGTTTAAACTGAGAAATGGGGGCAGATATGTAATTGATGAGGAGCATTTCTGTCCCCAGCAGGTTTAAACAAATGTGAGGGTTTGTTTCGCTAAAGAGTGGCCTTATGGGGTAATCACTCCAGGTAAAGTTTCTGGTGCTAAAAATAAAGCAGTGTTTGTAATGTCATGTGCGCTAATCGGTTGTAGTTAAGTTAATGGGATCACTGCTGAAAAGAAGGATCATTACTCACTTAAAAACACACAACTTGCTGGACCTAAAGCAGCATGACTTTACTAAGGGCAGATCATGTCAGACTAATCTGACTGAATTTTTTACTATATTTTTTACTATATTACCAATGTTTGTGACCAGGGTGGTGCTGTGGACGTAGCATCTCTTGATCGCAGCAAGGCATTTGATAAAGTTCCACATAATGATCTAATAAAAAATTGTACAAGCTAGGACTTAACCCTTGGGGAGTTCAGTGGATATGCAGTTGGCTAAAGGATAGATACCAGAGTGTGGTTGTAAATGGGGTTCATTTGGAATAGAGAACAAGTCACTAGTGGTGTACCACAAGGCTCTGTGCTAGGTCCTGTTCTATATAATCTATATGTAAGTGATATATAACTAAAGGATTGTTGGGTAAGGTATGTCTTTTTGCTGGTGATACAAAAGTGTGCAATAGGGTTGATATCCCTGGAGGTGTCTGTAACATGGAACAAGATTTGGCATTGCTGGAAGATTGGTCAAGGCAGTGGAATCTGCAGTTCAATGTTTGTAAATGTAAAGTAATGTACCCAGGGAAAAAACATTGGAGGTACAGTGTTGGCCAGCACTACAGAAGCAAAGATTTGGGGGTACTTGTTTCAGATGATTGCAAAATGAGCAAACAGTGTGACCAGGTAGTGGGAAAAGCAAACAGAATTCTAGGATGCTTCACTAGAGGGGTCACCAATAGGAAGAAGGAAGTCCTGATTCCCCTATATAGAGCTCATATATATAGGGACCTCATTTAAAATACTGTGTTCAGTTCTGAAACCTTACTTACAAAAATATAATAATAGGATAGAATGAGTCCAGAGACGGGTAACATGGTAAAAGGTCTGGGGGATAAAACATATTGAGAGCTACTTCAGGAACTTAATATGTACAGTCTGGTTGAAAGAAGGGAAAGGGGAGACATGACACATTCAAATACATCAATGGGGTGAATAAGGTTCAGGAGGGCAGTATTTTCAATATGAAACCAAAATCAAGAACACAGGGACATGACCTCAAACTAAAGCAGTCCATACTCGGAGTGAATTTCTTTCCTGCAACCAGGGGCTGACAGACAGTATTGAAAGAGTATTCCCTTCCACCCAGCCATTGTATTCTCCCAGCGTGGGGGCGGTGGAAGTCACTATTCAGCCTGCTCATACATGGTTCAAAGCTCGGCCAGTCCCTGCTGAACCAGTCGAGATTCAAACAGTCTATGGCCAGCTTAACTGGAGGAAAGTTCAAAATGAATCTTTATAAGTATTATTTTACTGAAAGGGTAGTTGATGCTTGGAACAGACTTCAAGCAGAGGTAGTGAGTCAGTCAACAGTAAGTGGTATCAAATATGCATATATACCTGTATCTATACTCAATAAAAAGTAAAAAAAAAAAAAAACATACATACTAGGGATGAGCTTCGTGTTCGAATCGAACATACGTTCGACTCGAACATCGGCTGTTCGATCGTTCGACGAAGATCGAACGATTTGGGCCGTTCGCGCCAAATTCGAGTGACGCGAACGGCCCACAATGCACTACGCCATCGCAGTGTCATCCAGGCGCTGTGATTGGCCAAGCATGCACTGTGACCCCGCATGCTTGGCCAATCACAGCGCCGGCAGCGAGGAGAGCAATGATTGGCCACAGGCAGGATGCCTGTGGCCAATTATTGCTGAGGGTGTTTAGTACACGCCCCACACTATAAAAGGCCGCCAGCACGGCGGCCTAGTGTAGTGTGTTCCGGAGCAGGGATAGAGCAGCATAGGCAGGGACAGTGACTTTTATTTCTTTCTTGCTTAACCTGGATTCCTTTAGTTTAGGGAAAGAGAAGGATAGGTAGGGAGAGTGTCAGTGTGTTTTGTGCTTGTGCTATAGTGTGCTTAAAAAAAACATTTTTTCTAGGGACAGAAAACTGTAGGTAGGGAGAGTGTCAGTTTCTTTCACTGTGTAAGTCCTTGTTTCTAGGGACCTGGAAGGACAGTGAGTGAATTCTCCTTGTGCTATATTGTGCTTAAAAAAAACATTTTTTCTAGGGACAGAAAACTGTAGGTAGGGAGAGTGTCAGTTTCTTTCACTGTGCAAGTCCTTGTTTCTAGGGACCTGGAAGGACAGTGAGTGAATTCTCCTTGTGCTATATTGTGCTTAAAAAAAACATTTTTTCTAGGGACCGAAAACTGTAGGTAGGGAGAGTGTCAGTTTCTTTCACTGTGTAAGTCCTTGTTTCTAGGGACCTGGAAGGACAGTGAGTGAATTCTCCTTGTGCTATATTGTGCTTAAAAAAAACATTTTTTCTAGGGACAGAAAACTGTAGGTAGGGAGAGTGTCAGTTTCTTTCACTGTGTAAGTCCTTGTTTCTAGGGACCTGGAAGGACAGTGAGTGAATTCTCCTTGTGCTATATTGTGCTTAAAAAAAACATTTTTTCTAGGGACAGAAAACTGTAGGTAGGGAGAGTGTCAGTTTCTTTCACTGTGTAAGTCCTTGTTTCTAGGGACCTGGAAGGACAGTGAGTGAATTCTCCTTGTGCTATATTGTGCTTAAAAAAAACATTTTTTCTAGGGACAGAAAACTGTAGGTAGGGAGAGTGTCAGTTTCTTTCACTGTGTAAGTCCTTGTTTCTAGGGACCTGGAAGGACAGTGAGTGAATTCTCCTTGTGCTTTATTGTGCTTAAAAAAAACATTTTTTCTAGGGACAGAAAACTGTAGGTAGGGAGAGTGTCAGTTTCTTTCACTGTGCAAGTCCTTGTTTCCAGGGACCTGGAAGGACAGTGAGTGAATTCTCCTTGTGCTATATTGTGCTTAAAAAAAACATTTTTTCTAGGGACAGAAAACTGTAGGTAGGGAGAGTGTCAGTTTCTTTCACTGTGTAAGTCCTTGTTTCTAGGGACCTGGAAGGACAGTGAGTGAATTCTCCTTGTGCTATATTGTGCTTAAAAAAAACATTTTTTCTAGGGACAGAAAACTGTAGGTAGGGAGAGTGTCAGTTTCTTTCACTGTGTAAGTCCTTGTTTCTAGGGACCTGGAAGGACAGTGAGTGAATTCTCCTTGTGCTTTATTGTGCTTAAAAAAAACATTTTTTCTAGGGACAGAAAACTGTAGGTAGGGAGAGTGTCAGTTTCTTTCACTGTGCAAGTCCTTGTTTCCAGGGACCTGGAAGGACAGTGAGTGAATTCTCCTTGTGCTATATTGTGCTTAAAAAACACATTTTTTCTAGAGACAGAAAACTGTAGGTAGGGAGAGTGTCAGTTTCTTTCACTGTGTAAGTCCTTGTTTCTAGGGACCTGGAAGGACAGTGAGTGAATTCTCCTTGTGCTTTATTGTGCTTAAAAAAAACATTTTTTCTAGGGACAGAAAACTGTAGGTAGGGAGAGTGTCAGTTTCTTTCACTGTGCAAGTCCTTGTTTCCAGGGACCTGGAAGGACAGTGAGTGAATTCTCCTTGTGCTATATTGTGCTTAAAAAAAACATTTTTTCTAGAGACAGAAAACTGTAGGTAGGGAGAGTGTCAGTTTCTTTCACTGTGTAAGTCCTTGTTTCTAGGGACCTGGAAGGACAGTGAGTGAATTCTCCTTGTGCTATATTGTGCTTAAAAAAAACATTTTTTCTAGGGACAGAAAACTGTAGGTAGGGAGAGTGTCAGTTTTTTTCACTGTGTAAGTCCTTGTTTCTAGGGACCTGGAAGGACAGTGAGTGAATTCTCCTTGTGCTATATTGTGCTTAAAAAAAACATTTTTTCTAGGGACAGAAAACTGTAGGTAGGGAGAGTGTCAGTTTCTTTCACTGTGCAAGTCCTTGTTTCCAGGGACCTGGAAGGACAGTGAGTGAATTCTCCTTGTGCTATATTGTGCTTAAAAAAAAACATTTTTTCTAGGGACAGAAAACTGTAGGTAGGGAGAGTGTCAGTTTCTTTCACTGTGCAAGTCCTTGTTTCAAGGGACAGAGAAGGACACCTGAAGGTAGCCCTTATTGCTTTTTTCCCATCTCCCTGCAGGCCATCTATTAGAATGTCTGGAAGGCAAACAAGGAGAGGCAGACAGTCAGGAGGCAATAAAAGAGGGCAAGCAGGCTCTGTGTCTGGGGGCAACAGTGCTGGTCGTGGACGCGGTGCATTGTCATCAGCACATGGCCATGGGACACGCTTGTCCTTCTTTTCCGCAGCTGGACATGTTGAGCCACATCATGCCGAAGACTTGGTAGAGTGGATGACCAAGCCCTCCTCCTCCTCCTCATCCTCTCTCACCCAGGCTCAGGGTACTGGCAAAGCAGCTGCCAAAGCGTCCTCTTCCCTGGTATCAATATCAGACTCATCATCAGTCACTCCTTCCCTAGACCCACCATGTCCTCCTCCTGAGGAGTCCCCCGAACTGTTTGAGCACAGTGTTGGGTACATGCTCCAGGAGGATGCCCAGCGTTTCGAAGGGTCTGATGATGAAACCCAGCTACAGGAAGGCAGTAGGGTGAGAGCAGACAGAGGGGATGCTCAAGAAGGACACCAATCTGGCAGTCATGTTCCAGCAGCTGCAGCATACTGCCAGATTGGCTCCAGTGATGAGGAGGGAGGGGATGATGAGGTCACTGACTCCACGTGGGTGCCTAATAGGAGAGAGGAGGAGGAGGATGAGGAGGAGGCACATCTCCAATGAGACAGGATGCCCTTTGGTGGCCAGCGTAAGGGCAGTACACCGACGGAATCACACCGCAGAGCTCCGCCTGTGCAGGGCGCTGCCTCTGCCCGTCATTCAAAAAGTTCCTTGGTGTGGGCCTTTTTTGAGGCTAGTGCATCAGATCGCACAGCTGCTGTTTGCAACATATGTCTCAAGCGTATATCGCGTGGCCAAAACATCAGCCGCTTGGGTACCACATGCCTGACCAGACATATGTTGACCTGCCATGCAGCTCGTTGGCAAGCCTACCTCAAAGACCCACACCAAAGAACAAAGCGGACCTCTCCTTGCACCGCATCAGCTGGGATTTCCAACCCCACTATAACTTCAGTCCTCTCTGAAATATGCACTGAGAGGAATGAAGGTGTAGAATTAGGTGTGTCACAGCCAAGTACTTGCGGCCACTCTGCTAGCAGTACACCGCCGTCCGATTCTAGCAGGCAAATTTCCCTGCCCCAGCTGCTGGACCGTCGAAAGAAGTTCACTCCCAGCCATCCACATGCCCAGCGGTTGAATGCTAGCTTGGCTAAATTGCTAGCGCTTCAACTGCTGCCTTTTCAGTTGGTAGACTCGGCCCCCTTCCGTGAGTTTGTGCAATGTGCGGTTCCTCAGTGGCAGGTTCCCAAACGCCACTTTTTCTCACGGAAGGCTATTCCGGCTCTCTACCGGCATGTGGAAGGCAATGTCTTGGCCTCGCTGGACAGGGCGGTCAGCGGTAAGGTGCATATTACCGCTGACTCATGGTCCAGCAGGCATGGACAGGGACGTTACCTTTCTTTCACGGCCCATTGGGTCACTCTTTTGGCAGCTGGGAAGGATGCAGGACAAGGTGCAGTAGTGTTGGAGGTTGTCCCACCGCCACGCCTCCAAAATGCTACTACTGGTTGTGACACACCTCTCTCCTCCACCCCCTCCTCTTCTTCTTCCTCCATGGCCTCTTCCTGTGGTTTGTCCTATGAACCAGCGGTGCTCCGTAGCCGTTCACGGGGCTACGCAAGTACGCAGGCAAAAAGATGCCATGCCGTGCTTGCGCTGGTGTGTTTGGGGGACAGAAGCCACACTGGGGCAGAGGTCCTGTCTGCTCTGCAGGGCCAGGCCGAGAGGTGGTTGACGCCACGCCAGCTTAAGCCAGGAATGGTGGTTTGCGACAATGGCACCAACCTCCTCTCCGCCCTCCGACAGGGACAACTGACCCATGTGCCCTGTGTGGCTCACGTCCTTAACCTGGTGGTGCAGCGGTTCTTGGGCAGGTACCCGGGCTTACAGGATGTCCTGAGGCAGGCCAGGAAAGTCTGTGTGCATTTCCGCAGATCTTATAATGCCAGTGCTCGCCTGGCTGAGCTGCAAAAGGAGTTGAACCTGCCCAAGAACCGCCTTATATGTGACATGCCCACCAGGTGGAACTCAACGTTGGCCATGCTGCAGCGGCTGCACACGCAGCAGAGGGCCATCAATGAGTACCTGTGCGACTACGGCACCAGGACAGGGTCAGGGGAGCTTGGTTTTTTTTCTCCACGCCAGTGGGGCATGATCAGGGATGCATGCACTGTCCTGGCACCATTTGAGGAGGCCACGAGGATGGTGAGCAGTGACAGTGCATGCATCAGTGACACTGTACCTCTTGTCCACCTGTTGGAGCACACGCTGCGTGGAATAATGGACAGGGCACTTGAGGCAGAACAGAGGCAGGAAGAGGAGGACTTCCTTGCCTCTCAAGGCCCCCTTTACCCAGACAGTGTTCCTTCTGTCCCACCCATCGCACAGGAAGGAGGAGGAGGAGGAGGAGGAGGATTGTGTCAGCATGGAGGTGGAGGCTGGCACTCAGCACCATCAGCAGCAGTCTTTTAGGGATGATTTACAGTCCCAAGAACCCAAGAAACCAGTGGACTTGTACGTGGCTGGGAGGAGGTGACTGCGGATCATGTCGTCCTTAGTGACCCAGAGGACTCCGGAGCGAATGCCTCAGCAAACCTACGCTGCATGGCCTCCCTGATCCTGCAAAGTCTGCGGAAGGATCCTCGTATTCTTCGGATCAAGGAGAGGGACCATTACTGGCTGGCCACTCTCCTTGATCCACGGTACAAGGGTAAGGTTGCGGACCTTATGTTACCGTCGCAGAGGGAGCAGAGGATGAGACAACTCCGGGAGGCCTTGCAGAAAGGTCTGTGCAACGCGTTCCCAGAGACTGGGAGGTTACAAACTCCTGGTCCAGGACAACGAGTTGCTGAGGCTTCGGCCAGTCAAAGAAGGAGCGGTGGGGAAGGTGGCCGTCTGACCGATGCGTTCAGACAATTCTTTAGTCCACAGCCCCAAAGTATGATTGGTTCCAGCAACCATCGCCAGCGTCTGATAAACATGGTGCAGGAATATCTAGGGGCAAGGTCAGACTTGGGCACCTTCCCCACCGAAAATCCTCTGGCTTACTGGGTCTTGAGGATGGATCACTGGCCAGAGCTTGCACAGTATGCAATTGAGCTACTGGCCTGTCCTGCATCCAGCGTTCTTTCGGAACGCACATTCAGTGCTGCTGGAGGATTTGTCACGGATCACAGGGTGCGCCTGTCCACCGACTCGGTTGATCGACTGACTTTCATCAAGATGAACCAGTCTTGGATCACCACCAGCTACCACACACCTGATGCTGATATAACAGACTAATTGATTTTAACATGTCACATCCCTTCAAGACTGATGCTGATGCTGAGTGTCTGTGCTGTTATGTTGACTGGCTATCCTCCTCCTCCGAGTCCTCAATGATACGATTGATGATGATAGCTTGGAAGATCATTTTTGTTTATGGGTGCCGCCACCAGTGGCTAAGGCCCAATTTTTCAGCCCCTGTTTTACAGGGGCGTGTAATTACAATTTTTTTAGCAATAATTTGCCATAGGGCTCATTGCTGTGCTCCAAGTACAGTATCTGTGAGGGGTTGGAGTGTTGTGGCACCAGTGCCTAAGGCCCAATTTTTCAGCCCCTGTTTAACAGGGGCGTGTCATTACAATTTTTGAAGCAATACTTTGCAACAGGGCTCATTGCTGTGCTCCAAGTACAGTATCTGTGAGGGGTTGTAGTGTTGTGCCACCAGTGCCTAAGGCCCAATTTTTCAGCCCCTGTTCAACAGGGGCATGTAATTACAATTCTTGATCTAATAATTCACAGCAGGGCCCATTCCTGCACCCACCAAGAGTAACTCTGAGGGCTTACAGTGTTGTGTCAACACCACCACCACCACCAAAGGCCCAATTTGTCAGCCCCTGTTCAACAGGGGCATGCAATTACAATTCTTGATCTAATAATTCACAGCAGGGCCCATTGCTGCACCCACCAAGAGTAACTGTCAGGGCTTACAGTGTTGTGGCACCAGCACCACCATCAAAGGCCCAATTTTTACTACCACTGTTCAACAATTATATGTAATTACAATTCCTGATATAATAGTTGACAGCAGGGCGTTCCAGCACCAACCAAGAGTAACTGTGAGTGCTTACAGTGTTGTGCCAACACCAACAACTAAGGGGCCTATTTCTGCAGATTATCTACGGCAGGTCCCTACTTTCAAACATCCAACTTACAAACGACTCCTACTTGCAAACGCAAGAAGACAACAGGAAGTGAGAGGAAATCTACCCCTAGGAAGGAAAATTCTCTCCTGTAAGAATTAATATGGGAGAAAGGTGTCTCCTCTGTACTGATGCTTTATCAGCAATCCTTGTTTCAAGAAAAACACCACATTTCAAAAACAGTTGTCATTGGGACGGAAAGTGAGGTGAAATGTTCTGAACAGGGGCACAGACAGCAAAACAAATGTTACAGGGGTGATAACCCTTACCTATGTTTTCCAAAAAGTTTAAAAATAGATTTTTGGGCTGGAGCTACACTTAAACAATGTACCTGTTCAAAATTACAAACAGATTCTACATAAGAACAAACCTACAGTCCCTGTCTTGTATGCACCGCCTGTATACGGCTGTTCAGAGTATATAGGGCCTTTTTTATTTTATGTGCGGGGTTCCCCTTAATATCCATACAAGACCCAAAGGGGCTGGTAATGGGCTGGGGTAGGGGGGGGGGGTCATGGGGTAGCTATGCCATTTTTCTTAAAGATTTTCATCCATATTACCGGGACCAGACATTACATTAAAGCCGCAAGCAGTTTTAAATGGCTTTTTTTTCCTTTAGAAGTGTCATTTTGTGCAGGGACAGTTCTAAACACGGGAAACACGTGGCACTTCACAGGCATACTTTAGACACCCCCCAGGTACGATATTTAAAGGAATATTTGACTTTTTTTTTTTCACTTTATGCATCATTAAAATGACTGCTCCCGAAAAACGACCGTTTTTAAAACGTCTTTTTGCATTGATACATGTCCCCTGGTGCAGAACCCGGGTTCCCAAACCCTTTTTAGGACAATAACATGCATAATAGTTGTTATAATTAGCACTTTAGAATTCGAACGTTCACATCCATTGTATTTAATAGGGTTCTAATGTTCGTACAAACTTTCGGTCCGTTCGCGGGTTCTGGTGCGAACCGAACCCGGGGGTGTTCGGCTCATCACTAATACATACATAAAAAAGGGACTCAACTTGGTCTTTTTTCCAGCTGTCATTTTCTATGTTTCTATTATTTCTTCCCTGTTGGGACTGTTGCAAGCACTTTCTACATCCAGAGCTTTTGAGCCAGTGTTGCCAAATATTCTGCCTATCACCTAAAAAGCTGGGCTCTAAAAGTCTACTAGAACTGCAAAACATTAATGGTTACTGTACTTCTAAAAAGTGTATTGTCAGAAAATCCTGGATGTTATTTTCTTGTAAAGAAACTCATGATTACACTCTGAATAAACTTTATGTAACCTTATCAGTGATATTTAACAGCCTGATATTACATGGATTTTAAATCTGAACTTTAAGCCCAGAAAACAAAACCTTTGATGAAATTGCTTCAAGCATTGTACCTCTACAGAAATGTTAGCGAATCATGATAATGCAATTAATGTTGTTTCTTTATATGTCTGCTAAGCTATTGCTTCTAAAGAGCTACTCAATGTCATCCCCTGCAAATGACTGCAGTAGGTATGTAACATTTATGTTAGCCATATTATCTAAACATTTCCCATAGATAAACTATAATTCATAACAATTTTCTTAACAATAGGATATACGACTGCTTCAAACCAACATTGAAGTGTAACTTTTTACAATATCTGTTCATTGCATTATGACAAAAGGTTACCTTAGGCAGAAGTGATTTGCTGAAATCCTGACTCCCTCCGATTTTGTAATTGACTCATTTCCTCTATACTAGTGCAGAGTTCAAAGTCAGTTATGCAGCTTGAAGTATGAAATTATATCCCTTCTTAGGGTTCATTGTCCCAGTTACCGTAAGTAAAACTTTTTAAAGGACAAAGGCAAATAGGTTTAATCATGCAATGTCTATTTTGGGATTTAGAATACTTTATAGCACTGTCATGACTGATACATTTAACTGCATGCCTTTTTAAACACGAGGCATGTGTCCATTCCAAATGAACAAATACTATTTCCCTTAATTTTTTTTAAAAAGTACTTGCATAGCTCATGCAGAATATCTTTAGAACTGAAATAGGTGAAACTCTAAAATTTGCAAACCTCTTTGCAATGTCTATGGTTATAGCCTATAAATAAGACTAGATGTTTACTTAAAATATGGATGTTATTGCAAATTGTATTTGGAGTAAAATGCGTTACTGATTTAATGTTTTTTTTTTTTGTAGCGGGTATTTGAATTTAAGGGAAGCATCTGGGTGGTAGTGTAACCCAGATGCATTGATTGCTAGGGAATCCAAGACCCTTTTTTATGGTTCTTGGAGGACTCTGGTGGTGTGAGGTTCCCTGCGGCCTGCAGGTGGCATTGTCGTCCTGGCCGGAGTTGAACCCACACCGCAAGACTGCTTCCTTTTTGTCCTTTCCTGGCGCTGGTACGGCGGGGCGGGGAACCTGCTGTGACGCAAAAGGCGAGGGGATAAAAGGGGCGGAAGCCCTGACCTTGGGGTTCAGAGTCGGAGGACGCAGCCGCACCCAGGCACCTTCAGCTTGGGTGCTGGCATTCTGGAGTTCCGGGCCCAGGTGCCCTTGACCTGGCCGGAGCGAGAGATGGAGTCCATCTCAGGCACCTTTAGCCTGGGGTGAGGTACTATGGCGGATGCCTGGGGCTCAGTACCTTCGACTGAGTTCCGCGAGGGTGGAGGAATCCGAGGGGGCCCTAACTCCTTGGGTGCCCGTGTCTGAGGTCGAGGCGACTGGTGAGCGGAACTTCTCTGGAGAGTCCGGCGCAGCATTGCTGGTGACAGAGAGGCCTCCGGTGACTCCCTTGGACGGATATCCTTCCCCTGACAGGGGCTGTGCTAGCGAAGGGAATTCATGTTCTACCTCATATAGTCAGTGGCAGTGACTATTCGCCATTGGTGACACCACAGTGGTTAGCGATACCTTAAAGGATTGTGCCTCGACCTACTCCCATTAATACTGAACTGTTGCAAAGGTCCCAACTTGACTGTGCTGTATGTTTATTCGCTGAGAAGAATAAAACTGTGTTGGACCTATTCAGTGTGTGGAACTCTGGTTACTAGGAGCAAAGGGGAGTGAATCCGAGGAGAGGATTTGACTCTAGGACACCTACACAAAGCCTGATCTTTCTGGCCTTCACCTCTTCACTATGGAGGACATGGGCCGTGGTGTATTTCATCCCTACCCCCGGTACTGACACCCCTAGACAAAGACAGACAAGCCGAGAATGAGAAGGGGTGAGAGGGGTGAGGTCGCTACATTTTTTTTTCTTTTTAAATATATGAGTGTAAAATATCTTGGCTTTGATTAAGCCAATTAGATAAAATAAATGTCTAATGTCGAAATCCTGATAAAAGAGGCTCATTAAGATGAAATGTGCCAAACTATTTATAGAGTTTCTCATGTTGTTAGATTTGCTATTGTCCCTTATTATTAGATTTGGAAGGGATTTTCACAATATGAAGAAGAAAAAAGTTGCGCTATGAGTCCAGAAAGTCTTTTAAGTGATAAAAAGTCCAAATAGAAATACTAAAAAAAGCAGATGTCAATTGAAACACTGTTCTTAAATCCTAATGAACTGGTGATGATGTATACTTACCAAAAGATAAGCCAAATCGAACAGATGGCTATAACCCAGCCCAGGCCTTTAACTGCACTTCAGATTCGGATATCTTCAATAATGTTGAAGGACAGCAGTAGGAAAATACTCCCCAGTATTTGAATATGTGTGTCCAAAAATATATGTATAAAAACAGAAAAACGGAGAACATAGCGTGATCCTGCAACATAAAAATATCCCTGTATGGGATTGATAATATGGGGTAGGGGAGACAATACAGCACCCAGTGTATGACTCCTATATTAGTGAACCATCACCACACATATTGTCCCCTTACCAAAGATACACAAAAACGAGCCTTGTGGAGTGTAGAAAATGACAGACAAATCCACCAATATGTGAACCGCCACCTAGTGAAGTGTCAGCTTACCAGATTGCAGACATTATGTGCAATGTAGATCAACCGTAGATTGGTGGGTGGCTGGATGGATATAGGTGTCTATATAGGTGTAGTTGCAGACATAAGGTAGATGTATGTTCCACTCTGTCAACTAGTACCTCCGTGGGGCTCAAATGGTGTAGTGAACCAAAAAAGAAAAATGGGAACTTCCTCCAGCAAAGGCCTCGTACACACGGCCGAGATTCTCGTCGAAAAAAACATGTCGTTTTTTTCGATGAGATTCTTGGACAAGAAAATTGTCCCGGCCGAGTGTACACACGCTCGATTCAAACAACCCGCGGTTCTTTGAATGGAGCGTACGCGGTGACGTCATCGACTACGACGAGCATGCGCTCGTCACATTCGATGCCGTCGCCGCCATCTTGGTATACCCTATCTATGCCTAGGAAGCTACCGCGCATGCGTCAAAGTCATTTCGAGCATGCGCGGGCTTCCCGGCGAAAAGGTAAGTGTACACACACACAATTTTCTCGTCGAGAAACAGGCTGACGAGAATCTCGACGAGAAAATAGAGAGCAGGATCTCTATTTTCTCGTCGAGATTCTTGACGCTTTTCTTGACGAGAAACCATACACACGAACAAATTTCTCGGCAAAAAATCTCTGCCAGCAAGTTTCTTGCTGGTTTTTGCCGAGAAACTCGTTCGTGTGCACGAGGCCAAAGACTCTGAGATCAGCACATGCTCAGTCCTCCACTCCAAATGAACAAATAGTATTTGCTTTATTATTTTAAAAAAGTACTTGCATAGCTCATGCAGATTATCTTTAGAACTGAAATAGGTGAAACTCTAAAATTTGCAAACCTCTTTGCAATGTCTATGGTTTTAGCCTATAAAAAGAATAGATGTTTACTTAAAATATGGATGTTATTGCAAATTGTATTTGGAGTAAAATGCGTTACTGATTTTATGTTTTTTTTTTTTTTTTAAATATATGAGTGTAAAATATCCTGGCTTTGATTAAGCCAATTAGATAAAATAAATGTCTAATGTCGAAACACAGATAAAAGAGGCTCATTAAGATGAAATGTGCCAAACTATTTATAGAGTTTCTCATGTTGTTAGATTTGCTATTGTCCCTTATTTTTAGATTTGGAAGGGATTTTCACAATATGAGGTTGATATCCAGGGACAAGCTGTGAGGTTCTCAAAAGTTCATTGATTTACGTTGAAAGTCTGTAGGCTTGCTCATGGATGGAAAACAAGATAAATGCATTAAATCTTAGAGGAATACATTGTTATACATTGTTGTAAAAACCCTTTATTTAGGGCCACTAAGTCAAATTAGGTTGTGAGTGTCCTCATCTCCTCAATATCTAACAACCAATCAAAAATATTTTTGATTAGTTGTAATAGCAAGGCATTTTATAACAGTAGTATGCAGCATGTAGCTGTTCAGTTGGGTAGCAGAATGAAAGCCCTTGATACAAGAACTGGGTTGGCAACAGCTATACCCACATCTCGGTCATTTAGCTTGAATGTGTGCAGTAAGGCACAGGTTGGATATGGCACTAAAACTGGCTTATATTATTGATAAAACCACATATGCAATGAAATGTGACACATGATGATTGTTCTCAAGGCGCACCAAGTGTTTTCAAACAGCAGGTCTAGTCAGATTATCGTATATACTCAAGTATAAGCCAAGATTTTCGGGCTGAAAGTGCCCCCCTTGGCTTATACTCGAGTCAGTGTACCTGAAAAAAATTGAGAGGCTGCGGCGTCCATCGTTTAAATCTCGCGGTCTCCGCCTGGTCCCTTCCGTGATAGGTGGAACTGTGTCTGCTGAGAATCGCCTATCACGAACGTTCTCTCATCCTCACCCATCCCAGCAGACACTGTGTTCAGTGTTCCGCCAATCACGGACGCCTTTTCATCCTCGGACAAAAGGACGCCCCGTGATTGGCAGAACACTGAACACAGTGTCTGCTGGGAAACTGAGGATGAGAGAACGTTCGTGATAGGCATTTTCTAAGCAGACACAGTTCTGCCTATCACGGAAGGGACCAGGAAGAGACCGCAAGTTTTAAACGATGGACGCCACAGCCTCTCAATTTTTTGCAGGTACAATTTCAATTTTAGGGGAACAGTGAGGATGGGCACAGTGAGGATGGGCACAGTGAGGATGGGCAAAGTGAGGATTGGCACAGTGAGGATGGGCACAGTAAGGTGGCAATGGGCAGAGTGAGGTTGGGCACAGTGACAATTGGCTTAGTGAAGTTGCAATGGGCACAGTGGGGCGTGCAAATGGGCATTGTTGACCCTCTTCCACTCACAGTAGCTGCTGCATTCTCACCCTCGGCTTATACTCGAGTCAGTACGTTTTCCCAGTTTTTTGTGGTAACATTAGGTACCTTGGCTTATACTCGGGTTGGCTTATACTCGAGTGTATACGGTATAATAAACTGGATTGCTGATATGACTATATATGGCTGTAGCATCAGTCATGGCTGGTTCACACTTCCTGCAGGCTTATGGTACGGGAAGTGTAAATTCTAACCAACTTTCCAAAGAGTAGTGTCGTGTGTTTTTACAGCACAGAGACTGTTTACTTTATTTTGTGTGTGACACTTTGGGGTTGATTTACTAAAGGCAAAAATACTGTGCACTTTAATCAGTGCAGTTGCTCCAGAGCTTACTAAATGAGGTAAGGTTTCACTTTGCAAAGAATACCCAATCACATGCAAGGAAAATAAAAAAAAACAGCATTTTTGCTTGCACATGATTGGATGATGGAAGTCAGCAGAGCTTCTACCTCATTTACTAAGCTCTGAAGCAACTGCACTTGCAGAGTAAAAATGCACTTTGCAAAGTGCACAGTCTATTTGCCTTTAGTAAATCATCCCCTATATTATTTTCTATGCCCTACCGCTAAGCTGCGCTGCGTTGAAACAAAGAAACAGGGCTGCGGATGAGCACGACATAAAATGCATGTTTTTAGCTTTCCATAACACATTTTAGCTCACCCGAAGGCTGCATTTAAAGTGATTGTAAATGATCACCTTGTAAAACAACCCATTCCGTTTAAAATAGTAATGAAATGGCAACACATTTGTGTATAGATATGAAAATAAAACTTTATAAAATATATTTTTCCCTTTTTTTATAAGTGATCACGTATTCTCTATTCTCAGCTGCATAAGAACTGAGGGAGGAGAAGTGTCAGTACACTGATCCTCCCAGTAAAAGGCTGTGCGGAGTTCGGGGGGTAGCGTGTGTCGGGACAAGTCTGATCATTGCAGAAGAGAACACTGTGTTCCCAGCATAGTTACTGTGGAGAACTGACCATCACGGTATGATATCCTGCTTAGTGTGGTCAGTTTTAATAGGAAAGCAGAGAGGCTGGCAGGAACACCAGGGATTTCACACAAAGGAAGCAATGCAAAGAGAACAGGATACTTTTTCATACAAGTACCTGGTACAGCAGGCACGTATCAGGAATATGAAATGTTGGCATAACAAGCATTTTAAAGCGGTGTTCCGCCGACAAAAAATATATTAAAAGTCAGCAGCTACAAATACTGCAGCTGCTGACTTTTAATATATGGACACTTACCTGTCCAGTGCAACCGCTATGTCGGCAGCCGAAGCCGATCTATCCGTCGGCTCTCGGATGCTGCCGCCGCCATCTTCGGTAAGGGAATCAGAAAGTGAAGCATCACTTGAGACAACCGGATAATTTGTGTCCTTCTAGCACAGATGCATATCTTTACACATGTCCTTCTCTGGGAGATAGCTGCCCATTTGCAGGCAGAGGAGAAGAACCAATCCTTTTTACATAAACTTAAAAGAGTAAATGCAATGTTTCTCTTGGAAGCAAAACATTTTAACATTTTAAACTAAAAATTATATATTCTTTCACCTCCTGTTCATCAGAACCGATCAAAGTAGATACTTTCCAATGGGATGATGCACAATAAAGCCGTGTACACACGATCGGTTTTACCGATGAAAACAGTCCGATGGACTTTTTTCATCGGACAAACCGATCGTGTATGGGACCCATCGGTCTTTTTTCCATCGGTTTTAAAAAATAGAACTTGTTTTAAATTTTTCCGATGGATCAAAAACCGATAGCAAATTCCAATTGTCTATGGGCAAGTCCATCGGATAAAAAACCCACGCATGCTCAGAATCAAGTTGACGCATGCTCAGAAGCATTGAACTTAATTTTTCTCGGCTCATCGGAGTGTTTTACGTCACCCGCGTTTGGAACGGTCGGTTTTTTGACTGATGGTGTGTAGGCAAGACTGATGGAAGTCAGCTTCATCGGGTTTCCGATGGACAAAACCATCGGATCAGAATCCATAGGATATCCGATCGTGTGTACACGGCTTTAGTTGTTCTATTTCACTGGATTTCTTCAGAATTCTGTCTTTTCTTTTTTCCTTCTTCTTTTTTTTTCTTTTGTAACAAACTTGTTTGTTCAGATATCAGGAATTTGCGAATGATCAATTGTAGAGCTTAGTTGTAAGTGATACTGACTTATGAAGCTTTTGTTGTAAGTGTTGTTCAAAGCTTGTTTCTTCTTGGTATATGTAGGGGATCAATTAAGGCCATTTTTTGTAAATTAAAGAAAAAGATTACCCCTAATCAGGCAATGTGTTTCTTTAATGCCTTAATGTAATGTTTTATTGTGCATTAACCACTTCAGCCCTGGAGGATTGGGCTGGCCAACGACCGGGCCATTTTTTGCGATTCAGCACTGCGTCGCTTTAACTGACAATTGCGCGGTCCTGCGACGTGGCTCCCAATCAAAATGTACGTCTTTTTTTCCCCAGCTTTCTTCTGGTGGTATTTGATCACCTCTGCGGTTTTTATTTTTTGCTTACTAAACAAAAATAGAGCGACAATTTTGAAAAAAATGTAATATTTTTAACTTTTTGCTATAATAAATATCTCCCCCAAAAATATAATTTTTTATTTTTTTTCCCTCAGTTTAGAGCGATACGTATTCTTCTACACATTTTTGGTAAAATAAAATCGCAATAAGTGTTCATTGATTGGTTTGCGGAAAAGCTTTGGCGTATACAAAATAGGGGATAGTTTTATGGCATTTTTATTAATATTTTTTTTTTACTAGTAATTGCGGCGATCAGTCAGCGATTTTTATTGTGACTGCCACATTAGGGCGGACACATTAGACACCTTTGACGCTATTTTGGGACCATTGTCATTTATACAGCGATCAGTGCTATAAAAATGCACTGATTACTGTGTAAATGACACTGGCAGGGAAGGGGTTAACCACTAGGGGGCGAAGGAAGGGGTTAAGTGTGTCCTAGGGAATGATTCTAACTGTGTGGGGGCTGGGCTTACTGTGACACGACACTGATCGCTGCTCCCGATTACAGGGAGCAGACGATCAGTGCCCTGTCACTAGGCAGAACAGGGAGATGCCTTGTTTACACAAGCATCCCCCATTCTGCAGCTCCGTTACAAGATCGCGGGACACTGGCAGACATCCAGTCCGCGGGTCCCGCGGGCACGTTCACGGAGCTCACAGCAGGGGCGTGCAGACACACACGCCAGCAAATTTAAAGGGATGTACATGTACGCCCATTAGCCTGTCCGTGCCATTCTGCCGACGTAAAAGTGCGTGCGGCGGTCGGCAAGTGGTTAAGGTGTGCTGCCCTGGGCTGGCAGCATACCTTAACCCCTTAATGCAAAACAAACCATAACACCCATGCCCAATTTTGCAACTTTGACATGTGCTAGTAAAACTGCACATATTATCGCAGCTACTTGTGTAGTGTATCCAGGTGGATTATACCTTGCATTTTTCAAAACAGATTGGGCTTTCATATGGTGGTAAATGGTAATGGACATATCCTGATTTTTTTTTATTATAGATGGAAAGTTTAGCCTTAGATTTTAATTCCTTCACCCACCACCAAAAAAATCTGCAAAATAAATTCTCCTGCTCCTGACGATTGTGGCAATACCACATACAGTATGTGTGCATTATTTGTTCTTTGTACCTGTAGTAGGGTCAAGAAACATTATACCTACCTAGTGTCCTACCCATAGGCGTGCCCACGGGGTGTGCCGGGTGTGCCCAGGCACACCCTAATCATGCCTGCTGTGCCCTTGTTCTGCACTGACTGTGCCTGCAATGTACAAGTCCTTGTGTGTCCTTGTGTGTACCAGTCACTCAGTCACTGCCTGGGGTAATGTCCGGCCGCCGGCTGGCAAATACAGCTGTTTGCTGTGAGTGGGAGGAAGGAGCAGGGAGGGAACTAGCCGCGGAGTAACACAGCCGGGAGCCGCATAAGCCGATGCAGCTTCTATAGTTCTGGCTGCAGGTCCCGCAGGCGCCGGCGGAGTGATCTAATTCTGCACTCCGTCCCCCCCCCCCCGTCCGGCCTTTCTCTCCTGACTCCATCAGAAGCAGCGGAGTAGCCTGGAGACAGCCTGGATAGCGGCAGTGGCAGACGAGTGGCTTTAGGCAGGCAGCCTGTTTAATCAAGGTGAGAGCGAGTGTGAGAGAGACAGCACTGTGGTCTGTGCACAATTTTTTTTTTTTTTTTGCCAAAATAGCCAACCAATTAATAAACCTTACCTTACCCTGGCTTGTCCCTAACTAACTATATATATCTATATATATATCTATATATCTATATATATAGGTATAGATATGTCACATATACAATTGTCTTGTCAGGGAAAAAGTATGTAATATATATATATATATATATATATATATACTACATGTCTTTGGTATAGAAAAAATATATCCCAAGTGTATATTAACCACTTCCCATATGCCCACAGCCACAAAATATGGCGTACGGAAAGCAATGCCAAATGTGGGTTAACGTACCTGTACGTCAGCCCACATTGGAGCAGTGGTGGCTGGTGCTCAACATTTTTTGGGGGGGCGCAAACAAGCTGAAAAAAATCCCCCATCAATTGCAGCCACTGTGCCCATCAAACGCAGCTACTGTGCCCATCAATTGCCGTGACTGTGCCATCAAATGCAGCTACTGTACCCATCAATTGCTGCCAGTGTGCCCATCAATTGCCGCCAGTGTGCCCATCAATTGCCGCTACTGTGCCTATCAGTTGCTGCCAGTGTGCTTATCAATTGCTGCCAGTGTACCCATCAATTGCCGCTACTGTGCCCATCAAATGCTGCCAGTGTGCATCCCCCACCCGCCCGGCATTTACCTGTCTTGGTGGGGCAGCGGGTCACGGCGGCAGTGTCCTGCACTCTCCTCAATGTCTTCTTCCGTCCTCTCTTCCCTTCCCTGTGATCGATGTGTGGCCTGGACACAGTGAATCACATTACCGCTGGGCTTTTTTTCAGCAGGAAAGCGGGAGAACACAGTTCCGGCACCTCAGTACTGAATGTATATGCCAAATGGTGGCGGGATTTGCTGGAGTGTCTATTGATGTTGGCTGATGAGGTCTATATTGTCACTGGGTGATCTATTGATGCTGGGGAAGTCTATTACTGCTAGTGGGATCTATTGTTTCTGGGGGGTCAATTGTTGATGGGAGAATACTACTGTTGAGGAAGGGGGTTATGTTTTTGGCTGCTGGAGAGTATATTGATACTGGATGCTGGAAGATCTATGTTGCTGGGGGGTATTTTCTTGTGAGGTGATCTATTGTTGCTGGGGGTGTCTATTGTTGCTGAGAGGGATCTATTGTTGCCGGTGAAGCTATAGTTGCCGTGAGGGATCTATTGTTGCTGGGGAGATGTCTTGTTCTTGGGGGATCTATTGTTGCTGAGGGAATCTATTGTTGCTGGGGGAATCTAACAAATGTATTTAAAGCAGTAAATACAATTCAGGGTATTAAAACATGACACTTATTAAAGAAAAATCCTACTTACCGTTCAGTTTTTAAAATTGCTTATTTGATTTCGAGATTTATTTAAAAGCTTTGTTAAAAGATTATTTAATTAATAAGTTAAAAAAATTATGTTTGTTTACATTTTAAAATGTTTTTTTAATTAAAAATGTTTTAATACATTTTAAAATGTTTGTTAACATTTATTTATAAGAGTGTGTGTGTGTGTGTGTATATATATAGATATATATATATATCTATATATATATGTAGCGGGTGGTTACATTTAGGGGGAAGCATCTGAGTGGTAACTAGGCTCAGATGCACTAATTGTTAGGTTTCATGGATCATTTCTATCCCTGGGAGATGGTACTGGTGTGTAGTTCCCTGGGGCCTATAGGTGGCGCTGTTGCCATGGGCCCGGGTTGAACCGCAGTACAAGGTTGTGCATTTTTTTGTCCCCTCTTGGCAGCAGTACGGCGGGGCGGGGAACCTGCTGTGCCTGTCGGGAGAGGATATAAAAGGGGGCAGCCATCTTCCAGAGGGGTCAGTTCCGCGCTCAGGCACCTTAGGTCTGGGTGCGTGTGTGTCGCCTCCGGGTGTCCTAGGCCCAGAGGCCTGGTCAGGTTGTCTCTGGGTGACCTAGGCCCGGAGACGGAACTGCTGTTCCATCTCAGACACCTTCAGTCTGGGGTGAGGTACTTTGGAGAAAGGCCCGGAGCCCAGCAGCCTTTGGCTGGGATCCGCCAGGGACCGAGACTCCCAGGGATCTGCTTTGCGAGGGGACCCGTATCCAGGACGAGGAGGCCAGGGAGGTGACGCTTTCGGAAGACCCAGCGCAGAGTCATGGTGACAGATGGGGCCTCTGGTAGCTCTCCGGAGGGATGTTCTTGTCCTGTAAAGGGCCAGTTTACTAACAGAAGGAAGTGCGTGTTCTTTAAGTCACAGTGGCAGTGACACTACCCACCCAAGGTCAGTGGCAGTGGCTTTCATCATCTTTTTCACCCGGTCAGTGGCAGTGACCAACTTCAGGGTCTGTGGCAGAGACCGTGCGCCAAGCCTGTTCGTGACAATCGAAACAGGAGAAAACACAAATTCAAGTTTGTGCCTGGACCTCCTCCCACCTTATCTGACCTGTGTCTTGTCCCAACCTGTCTGCTCTCAAAGAGACTGTTTATTGTGCTAAAAGAATAAATAAGAGTTGGACCTTTCAGTTGGTGTGGACTGTTGCTTACTGGGGAGAACTAAAGGCTTGTTTCTGACTACCACAGAAACGAGGTCAGCACTGAAGGTTTTTAAACACTGGCTGCAAACAGGCCCGAGAAACTAACACCGCTCAACCTCCCCATTCAGGAGGGTACGGGCTTGTGGTACGGTGTGCCTCATTCTTTCCTGCAGAGGAGCCAAGCAGAAGAAAAGCAGGTAAAGTCTGGGGTTGGTGCGCTACATATATATATATATATATATATATATATATATACATATATACACACACAGATGCACGTGTTTTTGAGCTTTGGTTTGAGGTGCACACCCTAATGCAATAGGCTGTGCATGCCTATGGTCCTACCTAAACACACTGGCACTGACAATAAGGGCCAATTCACACTATGTGCATAGTTGCCAACATTGGAAAAAAAACATCTGGGACACTTTTTTTATATTGAGGCGGAGCCTTGCTATAATTAGTGGGCGGGGCATTCGTTTGTAGGCGTGTCATGCTGAAATGAAAAATGCGGCGTGGTTTACGCACGGTAGTGGGTGTGGCTTAAATGGGCGTGGTTCAAAGGGGTGTGGCTACAGTCCGAGGTGAGAGAAAGAGAGAGAAAAAAAGAAGCCAGATCCTACACCACAATAGTAATGTGTAACAAAATTGGCAGATAAGTATACTCCAAAACACCTGTTGGCGCTTCAATCATCCCGACACCATGTTTGTTATGGTGTCAGGATGATTGAAGCGCATTATTTCTATTATTACATTGTAATATAAAATTAAATCATTCAACTCACCATAATGCCGAATCAGTGTAAGCCCCAAGTGTGTCACCTGCCACGTCGCCTGCCACCAGATGCCATCAGGTGCCCCCAATGGAGTCCGTCCTTACATCAGCTTTACCCAGCTGAGTCCTTCCTTACATCAGGCGTACCCAGCGGAGTCCCCCCGTACATCAGGTGTCCCCAGCGGAGTCCCCCCTTACATCAGGTGTCCCCAGCGGAGTCCCCCCTTACATCAGGCGTCCCCAGCGGAGTCCCCCCTTACATCAGGCATCCCCAGTGGAGTCCCCCCTTACATCAGGCATCCCCAGTGGAGTCCCCCCTTACATCAGGCGTCCCCAGTGGAGTCCCCCCTTACATCATGTGTCCCCAGCAAAGTCCCCCCTTACATCAGGCGTCCCCAGCGGAGTCCCCCCTTACATCAGGCGTCCCCAGCGGAGTCCCCCCTTACATCAGGCGTCCCCAGTGGAGTCCCCCCTTACATCAGGCGTCCCCAGTGGAGTCCCCCCTTACATCAGGCGTCCCCAGTGGAGTCCCCCCTTACATCAGGCGTCCCCAGTGGAGTCCCCCCTTACATCAGGTGTCCCCAGCGGAGTCCCCCCTTACATCAGGCGTCCCCAGCGGAGTCCCCCCTTACATCAGGCGTCCCCAGCGGAGTCCCCCCTTACATCAGGCGTCCCCAGTGGAGTCCCCCCTTACATCAGGCGTCCCCAGTGGAGTCCCCCCTTACATCAGGCGTCCCCAGTGGAGTCCCCCCTTACATCAGGCGTCCCCAGTGGAGTCCCCCCTTACATCAGGCATCCCCAGCGGAGTCCCCCCTTACATCAGGCATCCCCAGTGGAGTCCCCCCTTACATCAGGCATCCCCAGTGGAGTCCCCCCTTACATCAGGCATCCCCAGTGGAGTCCCCCCTTACATCAGGCGTCCCCAGTGGAGTCCCCCCTTACATCAGGCGTCCCCAGCGGAGTCCCCCCTTACATCAGGTGTCCCCAGCGGAGTCCCCCCTTACATCAGGCATCCCCAGTGGAGTCCCCCCTTACATCAGGCGTCCCCAGTGGAGTCCCCCCTTACATCAGGCGTCCCCAGCGGAGTCCCCCCTTACATCAGGCGTCCCCAGCGGAGTCCCCCCTTACAACAGGCGTCCTCAGCGGAGTCCCCCCTTACAACAGGCGTCCCCAGCGGAGTCCCCCCTTACAACAGGCGTCCCCAGCAAAGTCCCCCCTTACATCAGGCGTCCCCAGTGGAGTCCCCCCTTACGTCAGGCGTCCCCAGCGGAGTCCTTCCTTACATCAGGTGTCCTCAGCGGAGTCCCCCCTTACAACAGGCGTCCCCAGCGGAGTCCCCCCTTACATCAGGCGTCCCCAGCGGAGTCCCCCCTTAACCAGGTGTCTCCTGTCTCGACCGCCATTACTGTTTCCCCTTCCCCGAGGGGGAACAAAATAGAGGCGGAGCCGACCGCGTGGCTGCACAAAAAATTAAGCTGTGGCGCCGCCCACCCCCCGCCCCTTTCCATTACAGACAGACCTGCAGCGGGGCGGGGCGGGGCGGGGGGGTGGCCGGCCGGCCAGCCAAAACACGGATGTAGTACAATAGAAGATAAAGCTGCTGCGGCGCCGCCCACCCACGGGGAGACGCGGGGTATGGGCGGCGCCACAGCAGCTTTATTTTCTATTGTACTACATCCTGGTTTTGGTCTTCTTTAAAATGGCGGCCGGCGGAGACATTGTCTCCGCCGGCCGTGGACCTCTAGCGGCGTCGGCCCGCGGCGGCCAAAGTCGTGGAAACCGGGAAAAAACGGATTGGCCGGGACATTGGCCGGGACAAAATAAATCCGGGAAAAGGGTTTGAATCCCGGGAATGTCCCGGCCAATCCGTGACTGTTGGCAACTATGTATGTGCAGTGACAGACGTTTTACTGCATGGCAAAACATCTGTCAAAAGACCACCGGAAACAATTGTTTCCTATGTGTCCCATTTACACTGCAACATAGCCTAGTGTTGCGCTACACCATGCTGTGATAAAATACAGACATGCTCCATTCTATCTCAGTGCACCATCTTGAATCTCACTGCAATGTCAGACAGTGCAGTGCTGCCTGACATTGAATTGAATGAAATGTACATTTTGTACATTTCAAATAAAGCTCTTACAAAAAAAAGGGGGACGGTGCAGTGACAATACAATGTACAGCAGGTCACATAAATTCAGAGTAACAGCAGCAAAATAAACAAACATGGTCCAGGTACAGTCTGAGCATCGAGCAATAGGTTGGAACATACTCACACCCCAAACATAGACTTAATCAGCTTTATGTGGCTCCAAAGGTTCAAGCATGAGTACAATCAGGGCTTTTTTTCCAGGGGGAACTTGGTGGAACTCAGTTCCACCACCTCTGGCTCAGAACCTTTGGTGCCTGCTCACCACAATCACTTGTAAACACAAAAGTCCGGTTTCTGTGTTTACAAGTGACAGCTCTGCACTCTGTGTGTAACCCCCCTGAACTCTGCACTCTGTATGTAATGCAATCCTGGGATTTAATGCCCCTTTAAGACCCTCCTACTGTTTTCGTGAAATTTGACTGACCACACCCACTATTTGATGTAATTTGGTGGGTGTAGGGGAGGGGTTTTGTGGGGCCGTGATTAAGTTCCAGCACCTATTTTTTGAAAAAAAAAAGCCCTGAGTACAATAAAATCTGAAATATTGCCAAAGCATCTGGATAGACCTTAGAAAGTATTGGTAAAATACACTACCGTACAAATGCTGAGTAAAGGGAACATTCTGAGGAAAAAAAACTACCTAATTATCACCCGGGTTTTTGGGGAGTATAGTAGATTCTGTGGAGGAATTTAACCTGGACGAGCTTATCCTTGGATGCAATGACCAGCTTGGGGCCGTAATCTAGGCAGTCTTTCCAACCCTCCCTGTCCAATGAGGGTATGTCCCTATGCCAAGCATCCCAAAATCTCTCCATCTTGGGGGAATCTTTGCTCAGGAGTCCATCAGGAGTCCATCGCATATTTCCGGACAGAGACCCCATATGCCCTAAATGTAAAACTCAAGTTGGTATTTTCCTCCACATGTTTTGGGACTGTCCCGTCATAGCGTCCTATTTGTCAGAGGTGTTCAGTGAACTCAATACGAGACTGCAACTGTCCCTCCAGGTTTTACCTGAACTGGCCCTGTTGGGGGTCCACGAAGATGCACAGCGTTCTCACCATTTGAAATTACTGATCTCCTATCTTTTATTCTACACTAAGAAAGAGATCCTTTTGAAATGGATCGTCCCCTCTCCCCATCCCTTTCCTCCTGGGACTATGTATAGGATCACATACATTAACCGCAGTTGCCCGTGGAAATATGAGAAGGTGTGGGCTCCCTGGCTTTCCTCCTAATGGCCCTAAAGCCTTGACTTCTGCAACCGCCGGGGAGGTTGAGCGGGGTACGATTATTGGTGGATTTACCCTCTTTACCCTATTTTACGAGTGATGTAATGTTGTTTGATGTATTGCCTGATCCAAGATGTCTTCGGTATGTGAATGTGTCTACCTCACATGAAAGAAAAGAAAAAAGAAAGGAGGGCGCACCGACCTAGTGCATTACCAGGTAATAAACTTTATTAAAACGTATAAACGTATAAAAACAATGGTCCTACTCACAAACAAGCTTTTCATATAGGCATGTCTGTCAATCAAACTGAGTCCTGTGGCAACGCCAACCAGGATTAAATGACCAGAGGGTTGGACGGTACCCAAATGTAGCTGAATGGCTGACGCGTTTCCGGGGCGTACCCCTTTCCTCAGTGCCCAAGCAGTCCGTGATATCCTACTCCCATGGACATCACCATATATATATACACATATATGCCGCCCACAGAAGGCCCCACCCCTCTATCCTCGAATGTACTGTTTTGTACCGTGTCAACGGGTATACTGTAACCTATGTTTTTTATGACAATAGAGCACCTTTGATTGTTAATAAAAAAAAAAAAAAATGATCACCCGGGTAGATAAATTTGGAAGTCAAGCAAAATTATCCAACAAGTTTCTATACCTCTTATGCCTTGTACACACGACCGGACTGTCCATTGTCCGATGGAATTCCGACGGAATTCTGCTCAAGCTGTCTTGCCTACACACGGTCACACAAAAGTCCGATCGTCAAAAACACGATGACGTACAACACGTACGACGAGCCGAGATTAATGAAGTTCAATAGGCAGTTCGGCTCTTCTGATTCATTCTGAGCATGTGTGGTTTTTAGTCCATCGTAAAATTGCATACAGACGAACGGACTTTCCGATTTTTGTCCGTTGGGAAAAAAAAGAGAACAAATTCTTTATCTAAGTCCATCGGAAATTTTAGAAGAAAAAAGTCTGATGGGGCATACACACGGACGGAATATCTGATGAAAAGAGCCTGTCTAACTTTTTCCATCAGAAAATCCGGTCGTGTGTACAAGGCATTAGGGAGAAAGAATTAACCATCTGGAATCTTAGCAGAGTAGTACATCCAGCCCAACCCCACATCTTTAAATTTCTCTGGTTCGGTTTCTGACCATGTGTACTCAACGTTCCTCTTCCAATCTAGTGTGGGGGAAGTTGTCTGTTTCCAGAATCTAGGGATTAACAATTTGACTGCATTTAGCAAATGGGGAGTAATGCTTCTTTTACATAATTTCATTGAGCAAGGGACCTCGTAAAAAATAAATTGCATAGGAGATCTCTCTATTGGTCTAAAAGTCATTTTTTTAATGCATGGGGCGATGACCTCCCAGAAGACTTTACTCTTGGGGCAGGACCACCAAAGGTGGAGAAATTAGCCTTGTTGGTTGCACCCCCACCAAAATTGGGCATCAGCTGTAGGAAACACCTGAGCTAAAGAAGAGTTTTATACCACCTAATGAGAAATTTGTAAGATGACTCTTGGATACAGGAACTAATGGAGGTGGTATGTGTCACTTTAACCACTTAACTACTGGGCACTTTTACCCCCTTACTGTCCAGGCCAATTTTCAGCTTTCAGTGAATCTGTGTGGGGGTTAAGCTGGGGAAAAAATTCCTTCCTGATCCCCCAAGAGGCAAACAGATTTTCCCTGGATCAACTTTACCTATAAATTTTAGTATCCAGTTATATTATGTACATTTAGGAAAGTATCCAGGCCTTTCTTAAAGCGATCTACTGAGCTGGCCAGAACCACCTCTGAAGGGAGTCTATTCCACATTTTCACAACTCTTATGCCCCGTACACACGATCGTTTTTAATGTCATTTTTTAAACCGACGTTTTTCTCCTAGTTTTTTTTTCATGTTTCCTCTCAAGCCTGCCTTGCGTACACATCATCATTAAAAAAAACGATCAAGCAAAGCGCAGTGACATTTAACACGTACGACAGCACTATAAAGGGGAAGTTCCGTTCGAATGGCGCCACCCTTCATGTTAGTAAAGTTTGTTGAGCGACGATTCGCGCTTTTCAGTCCGTTACTGTGTAATGAATGTGCTATCTCCATTACGAACGCTAGTTTTACCAGAACGAGCGCTCCCGTCTCATACTTGATTCTGAGCATGCGCGTTTTTTTTCACGTCGTTAAAGCATACACACTATCGTTTTTCACGTCGTTAAAAAAAACGACATGAAAAACGACGTGAAAAAAGAGAGCATGTCCGGAATTTTTAATGGCCGTTTTTCACGTCGTTAAAAATGCTCTGGAGCATACACACGATCATTTTTCAGGGCCATTTTTTAAAATGGCAGTTTTAACGGCATGAAAAACGATTGTGTGTACGGGGCATTACAGAAACCTTTCCGTATTTGGAGATGAAATCTTTTTTCCTCTAGACGTAAAGAGTGCCCCTTTGTCCTCTGTGTTGACCGTAAAGTGAATAACTCAACACCAAGTTCACTATATGGACCCCTTATGTATTTGTACATGTTGATGATATCCCCCCTTAACCACTTCGCGCCCGGGCCATTGGCAAAAGACGTCCGCATTGCGGCGCTCAATTGCTGAGAGGACGTCCATGGACGTCCTCCTGTTTATTTTCGCGATGCGCGCCGCCTCGGGGAAAAGCTGTGCCCGCCATGTCACACGGGTGCCGATGCGCGTGCCTGGCGGCCGCGATGTCCGCCAGGTACCCGCGATCAGCTGTGTGTAAACACAGAGATCCACATCCTGTCAGAAAGAGGAGACCGATGCTGTGTCCCTTGTACATAGGGACACAGATCAGTCACCTCCCCCAGTCAGTCCTCTCCCCCCACAGTAAGAATCACCTAGCAGGGAATACATTTAACCCCTTGATCGCCCCCTAGTGTTAACCCCTTCCCTGCCAGTCACATTTATACAGTAATCAATGCATATTTATAGCACTGTTCGCTGTATAAATGTGAATGGTCCCAAAAATGTGTCAAAAGTGTCCGATGTGTCTGCCATAATGTCGCAGTCACAATAAAAATCGCAGATCGCCGCCATTACTAGTAAAAAAATAAAAAAATAAAAAAAAATCATAATTCTATTCCTTATATTGTAGGCGCTATAACTTTTGCGCAAACCAATCACTATACGCTTATTGCGATTTTTTTTTACCTAAAATATGTAGAAGAATACGTATCGGCCTAAACTGAGAAAAAACATAGTTTAAAAAAAATTGGGATATTTATTATAGCAAAAAGTAAAAAATATTGTGTTTTTTTCAAAATTGTCGCTCTATTTTTGTTTGTAGCGCAAAAAATAAAAACTGCAGAAATGATCAAATACCACCAAAAGAAAGCTCGATTTGTGGGAAAAAAAGGATGTAAATTTTGTTTGGGAGCCACGTCGCACGACCGCGCAATTGTTATTCAAAGCGTGAGAGTGCTGAAACCTGAAATTTCGCCTGGGCAGGAAGGGGGATATGTGCCCAGTTGTCAAGTGGTTAATCTCCTTTTCTCAAGAGTGAATAAATTCAGTTCCTCTAATCTTTCCTCATAGCTGAGTCCAAAAGTCTGGGCGGTCCTATAAAACACCAAGATCGACCAGTGCACCTCTACCACATAGATTTCAAGCTTACTGGAAAGCAAGCTATAAAAACCTGTGGCTACAACCCAGATGGATAAGACCCTGACTGGGTTATAGCCGCAGGCTTTTATAGCTTTCTTTTGTGTAAGCTTGAAATCTATGTGGTGGAGGTGCACAAGTCTGGGTGATCCTATACAACACCAAGACAGACTCACTATCTGGTGGTTTATGGACTAATTCAAGATACATGGTGCTTCATATACACCTACCCTTCGCTTATGGACTTGTTTTTGTTTTTTTCATATATTCACTTTTTTATGATTTTCATACATGTATTATAACGCAGCTTTATTACTTTTTACTTCCTATATCATTTATAAAGATATTAAAAAGTAAGGGTCCGAGCATAGAACCTTGGGGTACACCACTGATAACCTTAGACCATTCAGAGTAAGAATCATTAACCACTACTCTCTGATTTCTGTCTTTTAGCCAGTTTTCTATCCATTTACAAACTGATATTTCCAATCCTGTAGACTTTACCTTACACATGAGCCGTGTGTGCGGAACTGTATCAAACACTTTTGCAAAATCCAAGTATACCACGTCCACTGCCACCCCTCTGTCCAAGGTTTTACTTACCTCTTCATAAAAAAGAAATCAGGTTTGTCTCACAACTTCTGTCTTTCATTAATCCATTCTGTCTGTTGCTTAATTTTTTTTTTTTCCAGCAAGAACCCATCTATGTGGTCTTTTATTAATCTCTCCAGTATCTTCCCAAGTATAGAAGTTAAACTAACAGGTCTATAGTTACTTAGTAAAGACTTTGTTCCCTTTTTAAATATAGGCACCGCATTGGCCCTGCGCCAATCCAGTGGCACTATTCCCGTCATTAATAAGTCCCTAAAAATTAGATACAATGGCTTAGAAATTACAGAGCTCAATTCTTTTAGAATCCGTGGGTGTATGCCATCTGGTCCAGGTGCTTTATTCTGTCTTTATTCTGTCTAAATATTTCTGGACCATATCACTTTTGAGCCATCACTAGTGGCTGAAGAAAGGGCTAATAGCGCCCGTGTTGTGGCGCTGCCACATTAATTTCAATGGTCAGGGAAGTTTGGGAGCGGTGTATACACTGCTCCTGCACTTTCCCAAAAATGCTGCTTGCAGGACTTTTTTTCCTGTGTTGCAATTGGCTTTCACACTGGGGTGGCTTGAGAGGTGCTTTTCAGGCGCTTTACAGATGCTATTTCTAGAGCTAAAATTACTGAAAAGCGCCCCAGGGTGAAAGGGGTGTAACTGAAACTGACACTGACAGACACTTACACTGACACTAATTGTCATTTACACTGCCACTAACTGACACACTGCCTCTTGATATGGTGGCAGATGTGCATGCTCATTTCCAAGCTGGGCTCTGTGTGTCCATAGACACACACAGCGTGGCTCAGCACCAACCCCCATTCTCTCTTAACAGAATTTGATTGACAGCAGCTCCAGGAACCAATGGCTCCCGCTGCTGCCTCTGTGCCTTTGAGGACAGAGAGAGAGAGCTGCAATGCTGCTCTTGGGCTCTACACTGGATCAAACGAATAGTCAGGTAAGTATTTACCTGGGGGCTGGGGGGAACTGTTACTGGAAAGTTTTCTACCATAATGGAGAGAATGCATTAAAGATAAAAACCTTAAAGTGAAACTTTAGTCAGAACATTAAGTCCTGCTAGATCACTTCAGACTGGTTCCTTTTGAAGGTATAGCTATAAAACATTAAAAATTTGTGCCTATAGTGTTTAAAATCAAGTAATACACTGACTCATCCTGCTCTGTACATAATCAGTTACTCTCTATAATTTTTGAAATTATCAAAATTATTGAATTTGTAGAGGCCGATCTGCTGATTCACATATATGCAATTTGGATGCGGGTTTCCCCGCATCCAATTTGCATGACAGGCGAGTGTAACCAGCTCTCAATGGAGCCGGTTTACACAGGTCTGGGGCATCTGCGGTCCGGATTGCAGAAGGGTCCTGTGCATCTTTGGGTCTGGTTCAGGTGCGAATTCAGGCAAAAATTCAGACCTGAATCGTACCTAAAGCGGGGAACAGACACGCACCGGACCCCAGGCACGAACCCACGGCGGCACATACAGTATGCGAACCCGGCCTCAAAGCAGAATTAAACCCTCCTATCTTTTACAGCCAAGGAAGCTGCTTCTATTTAATCTGCAACTGCCATGCTGCTTCACATGTAATCACTTATGATACCAGCCATGTGATGGTTTGACAGTTTGGTTGAGGACACAAGCAAATGTGACAACAATCTCAGCATTCCAGGAATATAATTGTATTGAAACTGTTAAATGATGGGTTTAGTTCTGCTTTATGATTTACTGCTGTTCAGGGGCTCTGGGCTTCTGCAAAATGGCAGCCTTCACCAAGAAGAAACAGGAGCAATGCTGAGACAATTTACAGCACACACTCATTTAAGTAGCATAATTATTAATGTGGAATGTATGTTCCTTGCTAAAGAACATATTTTTTTTTCAAGTTGCTATGGGTAAAGTTCCACTTTAAGCCTTTGGTACTAATCCCTCTCTAATAAGGTAAAAAAACGACTTACTATCATTCCTAGACCCCCCCCCCCATAATTTTTTAGATGGATTACCTAAATAGTACAGAGGGGTTTTAGGAATAGGTACATACTGAACCCCTTAACACCTTGGCTAGAAACTGGATTTATGATATCATCTGTCTAGAGGTCAAATATTCTTTGCTGACGGATGTTAAACGGTTAATTGTAAAGTCAGTCCCTTACATTTGTGATCTGTTGTACATTAATCTAGGAAAGATATTAAATTGCCATGACCCAATAAAGCCTTATTCTTTAAAAAAAAAAAAGTCATGCTTTTAGCTTTCTACAAACCGATCTTTTTGCTAGCTAAGAATGTTCATGTGAGTGCTGCATACAGGTCAAGTGAATTGGAGAAAATCAGAAAACCATTCAAATCACTAACTGCATTTCAAATGCCCCCTAATCTATGTGAACATGTTCTCTGCAAAGAGAACATTCACTTTGCAAAGAGGAAACTCATAGCTTAGTGAATGACGTAAATTGTATGTTTTTCTGATATTCTACAATTCAATCAAGTGCAAGCAAAAAGACAGTTTTTTTTTTTATTTTTTTATTTCTTTGTGTATGATTGTGTATTTTTTGCAAACTGAATTTTACGCAAAAGTATAGTTTTACTTGTGACAACATTGTACATTTATTGGCAAGTAAAGTTACTAAGTAAATGAGCTAGGAGCAGTCCAAATATTTGCTGTATACTGTATGTTATTTAATATGTTTCATTTTCTACACATCTGTTTCAAACATGAAATTACTTACTGTTGTCTACAGACATCATAGTAGCTGAATTATATCTCCTTGTCATGTGAAGAGGGCGCCTCTTTCTATTACAGAGAAAACAAGAATAGTTTTTTTTACCATTCTACGAGTAATAAATTACTTTGTAAAAACTCACTAAATATCAGCTTTAGAAAAAAAAACAAAGAAAAAAAAATTTAAAACATTATCGATAAACTGACAAATATGTAATCTCCACAAGAACATTGTACACTTAGAAAAAAAGGTTTATGGTTACAGTAAAACCTAGCATTAATATCCACAGTGTGGTATAAAGTTTGATGATATCACAAAAAGCTGAGCTATTTTTAATATAGTAAGACAATAAATGAACCATCTGTCTGCAAATGTAAAACAATAATCTCAATGATTGTAAAAAAGCTAATAACTGTTACTATTATAACATTGAAGGGTAACTGCATGACTATTAACTAAAGTATTTTTTCTGAAGATCCTCTTGGGGGAGCTATATGACTTTATATGGAAAATTAAGCTCTGTATTGTGATTGTGGAATATTACAGCTATTTGAACTAAAATGAGTGAAATTATATATTTTTTCCAACAGGTCCAATATTAATTGCTGTATTGGACCATGTTCCTCTTAAGAACAGCATTAAAGTGTGTTCTGCTTTGCTATGACCTGATTACAAAAAAAAAATAAAAAATACAGTAATTATGCCAAGTTTAAAGGTGTTATAGCTCAATTTAAAGTACTAAAGAAAGTGGAAAAAAGTTGCCACAGACTGCTATATACCAGTATGCTTAACACTTGTTAAGTGGTATTTAATAACAAGCAGCTTTTTTCTAAGCTGCAGTGTGCATGAGCCCAAACTGTTTTGGCATGGTCTTTGTAAGGTAATGGAAACATTGAATTTTTTTAAAGATGTGGCCCTCTCAATTTAATAAAAAAAAAAAATACAGTTTAACCTTATATAACTGAAAGTACATAAATTAAGTACATATAGCAGGGACATAACGATATGATCCCCATAGCAACTGTTGATCCCCAAGTTCAACCTTAAAGCAAATGTCAGTTTTTTTTCATTCCCTTCAACTGCTGCACTGCAAGTGGAAATGTTGTGGGCCACCTGACCTTTTTTTCCATAATGTTCAGATAAGCTTGTAGGCATATTTGCACATTAGGATAAGATAACCTCTAGCAATGCAATGGCTGAAATCTTCCTTGTCGCTCAATTGGCATTGCTTTCCTCTTCTCTGGGTCTTATCCTGGGTTTGGAGACTTGGGCTGACTTAATTGGCTAGATTGGGATGATGTAACTTCTGCGAATGGGCACAGTAGTTACTTTGTCATGGAAAGAAGTAATGCCAAGACAGTAAGCTGAGCTGCGAACAGAGAGAAGCATCTAATACAGAAGAGACAAACTGTCAACATTTTAAAAAACACTTTTGCATAGTTTCTTTGGAAAGCTCCCCACGAGATCAAAATCCCAGGGTGCTCTTTAAAGAGTATTGTGACCATGGTTGGCATGATACCCACCTTGCCTGCAGCTTGTGTCTTCTTATTTTCAACAGATAGAATGGGTAGCCTTGCTGGCTGGTAGGAAAACACAGCAAGAATGGGCAGGGCTTATGTTCAGCATGTAGGCTCTGATTGCAATTTTTATTATAGATCTATCTGGGATTTAAGGTTTCTGGGGCATTCTGCAGAGAAAAGATGTAGATGTGCATGTAGGCAGGTGCAGTTAGCAAGTATGATACTTGGTGGCTGTAACAAAACGTCCCACACTCCGCTTGAGTGATTTCGTCATATACCACTTCCTCCCAGTCTGGATATAGATATCAGATATTCCAGCTGCTCACAAGCACACAATGAGAAGATTCTTGTTTGTCTGCTGAACATGGACTGTTTATTAGAACCAAACTACAAGTCTTATATACAGTTAAAAGAGTAGGAGGTCCCCCTCCTGCTCATATTACTCTAATAATACACTTGCAAACAGAAACCTAATTAACATGAGCTAATTAACTAATCCCTTAAAGCAGCCTGGTCATTGTTATGATAAATCAGGATTTCACTACAGGTCAGACTTGTTGTCACCGAGCTTCACACAGCAGATGATACATTATCATAAGTACAAACACAGGACATCTTCACACAATAGCGGGAGCTCCAGTAGGAGTCGGCTTGTCTCCTACATTGTACAGAGGCCAATGTGATCAGCTCTTTCAATTAACATGTTGAGTTCAGAATCAAACAAACCAAGAATACTCTTTACATATATCCTGGGAGATAGTGTGGATAAATATTACTATCCCATTTTAAATAATCCAAGACATATTTTCTCAGTCACCCTGTGCCATCTTGACACAGGGTGACTTAGACATAAGAGGTGCAAGGGGAGCTGAAACAAGGGTATCCCATACTTTCCAAGGGATTCTGAGTTCCACGGGCCCTCCCGTCACAGTGGCTTTCTCACAGAATTGTGCTGGTAACAGAGATGAGTGTAATCAGGTGCTAGGCTCCTTCAAGTTAGAGCCCTTCTGTAGTGATGTAATGGGTGCCCATATATAAGCCAGGTTGGGAGGAGCCTTAAGGCAGTTGGGGCATGGGACTCAGAGACCCCACCATCATGCAGATGTAGTAAACAAATGGAGGCCCTGGACAGGACTGCAAGGAAAAAACAGAAAATTCTAGCGCTCAGGATGCCTGCATAGTAAATCACAAAGTTCTATTTAAAAGCAATAATAAAAGTCTATGAACCAAGTCCAGGTAGCAGGGCGGATGTCCAATAAAATAAAATAAAATTAAATGGTTGAATGGTTCAATGATAATCTATCTTGAAGAAAATACTAGATGAGTGGTCTAATTGAAGTGAACAGACAATCAGGGCAGCTCTTCTCAGGAGTGAAGCCAGCTCAGGAAACCATAGAGAAAAAACAAATAGAAAAGTGCCTCTGAGTAAACTGTTTAATATAGTAGCATAAATATGTAGCCAACACTTACATAGGGGTAAATGTAGAGATGCTCATATGAAGTGGGATCAATGCCATGTCAGGTGTATAGTCCAGGGTCTATTATTGCTTCCAGAGAAGTCCCAAATCTTGGCTAAGAGAGCCGCAAGGTACCGGAGAGGGAGCTGGCTGAATCCATGAATGGAGATGGCGACTGTGTGCTCGTGGAACAGCGTGTGACGTCAGCTGGATCGAATGGATAGGAGAAACACAACGCGTTTCAGAGCATGCGCGGGTCTGGAATAGAGCATGTGCGCTCCTTTGTCAAGTGTACAAGAGGGATGGGACTTAAATGCTCCTGCTTGAAAACAGAGGCCAGCTGAATCAGATGCTTGATTAGTGCATTGAGCAGTGAAAAAGGCAGTTTACCAGAACAAAAACGCAGGGAACAACATTTTTAAAAACAACAACATATTTAAAACTGCATATTTAGCGGCATATAGTCATATATGGTTACTATTATATGTGTGCACAGGATATATGCAAACATACACACAAAAAAAAAATATATATATATAATAATAATAATAATAATAAAAGCAGACGACTCACTAAATGAGTCACAGCAAATGGCTCAATGGATGAGTTTGCAGCTATGCACACACATATATATATATATATATATATATATATATATATATATATATGTGTATATTTTTATATATATATATATATATATATATATATATATATATATATATATATATATATAAATATATTTTTTATGTAAGTGGTCAAAAATAATTGTAATTGTAACAATATTACATATTTAAAAGCGTATATATCATATATACAAGTGAGATAAAGGTAAGTTTAGAGTTTAAGAGATGGAAATTGATCAATTAAAATAAAGATAAATGCAAATATAAAACATCAAAGGGTGACTATTTCAAAATAGTAAAAAGGAAAATAAATGCGCTACCCAAAAAAAACATGTGAATAATAACCACCCTACAGAGGGAAGTGAAGCAGCTACACTGGAATGTGACAAATTCAAACAAAATGGAGAATAGTAGTAAGGGGCAGGCTGGAAATGCCAAACCCAATGCACAAAATGTCCAAATATGTGAACCACTAAACAAAGTGATAAGTGTCCAAAAAGAAAATGAGTGAATACCATGGAATGGAAATGGAAATCCAGGCACAATTCTTCATGTGAAGGATGAAATCCATGTGCGCTTACCAGAAATGTTGGACCCGAATGTCATACGACAGCGTATCAATCAGGCTTAAGGGTATCCCAAACGACTGTTCAACAGGAACATCACCGAATCTCTGATGAGTGATGAGGTGTGCCCACTAGGCAGTCAGATGTCCTCGATCCAGATGAAGCAGATGGGTCCGATATTCATCAGCCACCAATTACCTCAACACTGAAGGTCTTACCAGAGAGTGGTATTCTGGATCTTGGTGCTCTACTGGACAGAGGGATTTAATTAAGCTCAAATCGATGGATACCCCTGACAAGGGTATTGCAAAAGGACCAGTTGGAGAAAACTTAAAAAAACGTTTCTTCACCGAATTCATGCAAAGAGAACAAAAAAATAGGGGGCTCCAATGGTGCAGGTCATAAATGGGTTTTTTATTCAAAAACATTAGCATACAAAGTAGAAATTAAAAAGTGATCATAGTTCATATATTAAAAGGCAACATGGGAAGCAAAATGCATTTTGTCAATGTCTCTTGTACAGTTTTGCCTCAATCTACAGTACTGTCCCTTTGTATGTTTTTAACTCATAAACTCATAAATCCTTAGCGTTACAATGGGCGTCAATTTCGTCAACCAGGGATGGTGGACCATCCCAGATTATGACGATGTTGTCAATATACCTGCCATAAAATACCAGATGCCTAGCAAAAGGATTATTTTTCCATATGAGCTAGTTCTCCCACAGACCCATGGTCAGGTTGGCATAAGAGGGAGCAAAATTGGCTCCCATCGCTGTACCATGGGTCTGTAGGTAGAACTCATCCTCAAAATGGAAATAGTTATGCTGAAGGCAAAATGAAGTGGCCTCCAAGATGAAGGCCGCCTGTTGTGTATTTAATAATGGGTCAGATGACAGGAATTGTTGTACAGCCAGTAGGCCTATATTGTGGGGGATAGAGGTATATAAGGAATTGACATCCAGCGACAACCAAGAGTAACTGTCAAGCCAAGTATAGGGGGACAGTAGTTCCATGAGATGTATAGAGTCTCGTATATATGATTGCAGATTCTGAGCGAGAGGACTGCAAGACAGGGACAGGTAGACCTGCACCTAGAGGACTCAGCTCTAAACATCCTTACTCTTATAGTGGAGGAGGCTAGAGTGGGTTACAAAAGGCCTTTTAGGCCAGGCTAGGTTACTTTGGAATGAAGTTTCCCCCTAGAGGACCTGGGAGATGTGTACCCAGGCCAGAGGGGACTGCAGGGATTCTGTCTCAGGAAGGTTACCTGCAAATAGCAGTGAGCTGGATACATACAGCCTATGGGAAACCAGGACCCTTTGAGTAAGTACTAATGACCCAGGGAAGAGAGGGACTGAGTAGGGAAGATGGCTTACTAAAATGTACTGTGTGCTGCCTTCACAAAGGAGCATAGAGCTCCCCCTGGGTACTGGATAAGACTGTGCAATCTTTATATGAAATATGACATAATTTTGTTGGGGACCTAGGAAAAGGCAGCAGATGTAGTGCTCCTTGGAGTGAGCAACTTTGATGCCCCGTACACACGATCGGAAATTCCGACAAGAAAACCGTGGATTTTTTCTGACGGAATGTTGGCTCAAACTTGTGTTGCATACACACGGGCACACAAATCTTGTCTGAAATTCCGACCGTCAGTTTGGCTCTTCTTAGACAAAAAGATTGCGCCAATAATAAATTGATGAACAAATAAATGAAAAGATGTCCAGGGGCTGGGTTGTGTGAAGCACTCACAATCCACCAATTCCCAGCCTTTAGCAAGACTGGATAAGACACAGGGAGTGTAGTCTGATGTTGACTATATTACACCAAACCCCGACTAAATAAATCATACATATGACTAAGGCTTAATCAATGATGGGGTTGACCACACAGATAATAATAATAGCAATTGAACAGGAAAATATTCACCAATATTAGGAATATTATAAGATGTAAAATGTCCAGGGGCTGGTTTGTGTGAAACACCACACAGCACACTTGATTTCAGCCTTTGCCAAGACCCAAAAATTAATAAATGAGCAGTCTGTAATTAGCTATAGGTCAGACCCAGACCTGGCTGGATTAACAGTCCTATATGTGGCTAGTGGATCTCCGAAGATAGGATTCAAGCACACAGATGAAAATGCCAGCAGCACCCAGTGATCTCACAGACTGACAGTGCCCTCCACCACACAGATTGGCAGCTTACCAGAGATAAGCCCACGAAAAATGATCGGCTGTAACCCAGCCGCAGCCTTTGGATGGATGAACCAGGATCTAAGGATAGCATACAGCCCCGCACACCACTCTTTCACCCGATCCTTCCAATCGTAGGTACACCGACACCCAGAACCGTTGTAAGGAGAGGACATAGACCATAGAGTAATATCATACAGTACAATTTATTTAATAAAGGAATAAAAGCACTTACATCAAAGAAGCAATTAAAAAAATAAGAATCTGCCAGCCGGCAAAACGAACGATCACCCTTCCCTTAGATCAGCGTGGTGACGTCAACACGTCGCTCCCATACGCGTTTTGTCACTAATTGGACGTTATCAATGGGGGTAGGGCGACGTGCAAACACACCACCTATTATAGCCAAACCTCGCTGTGAAGTGTAGAGGTTTGAGCCAAATTGCGCCATTTTGAATGTGGGAAACATGCCAGTACCGTACTCTTAACCGTATCCTGGCATTGAGAAAAGAAAAATGTATATATAAAAAAGGTATCTGATCATGAAGGGGGCCAATTACGCCCACACCTTAGACCAATCAAGAACCTTATATTAATTTAATTAAATACTAAAAATTAAATAAATTTATGAGAATAAAAACGAGTGGACCATATTGGGACAAGATAGTTAAAAATAATAAAAATCTCCCAAATCATTTAAGATACAAGGAGCAATTAGAATACATGTGGGTATGAACGTATCACTACTACATATATATTAATATTATGTGCACATACAAGGGATCAAAGATCACTCTTATACGAACATGCATTGAAGGGATCAGTACCGTTAATAAATACAATGCATTAAAGGGGTCAATACATATCGAGATGATTCATTATACTGATGGCATAGGAATCAATTTTGACAAATATTAAGAGAACTAATTGATTAGTGCAAATTAATATAAATAATAACTATAACCTAATATGAGAATCCCTAATAAATCACTTACTAGAAATTCAAAAACCACAATTAAAGTGATATGAAATTTAATATAATGTGTATAATTAGTGATGTGAATATATTATGAATAAATTAGTGAAACAATTAATAAATTAATTAATAAAAATCAATGAATTAATAAAAAATTCTATTAACAATCAATCAAGAAAATTTATTTAATAAAGAATGATTAAAAAATGACCTGCATGTGAAAAAGAAAACACTAATTAATCCCTTATGAATAAATTAATTATGTTGAATAATTTAACTAGTGAATAATGTAAGTGAAAAAATTAATATAACAAATTAGTGAAAAATCCTAAAAAAAAATATTTTATTTGTGAAAAATTATTTTGATTCATGGGTCAATTGATTGGTATATATATATATATATATGTCCATATTATATCTATAAATATGAAAAAGAGAAAATATTGATACCCTCAACATTTCTCACTGAGTCAGGACCTTAAAGGAGTTGTAAAGGTACATTTTTTATTTTCTAAATAGGTTCCTTTAAGCTAGTGCATTGTTGCTTCACTTACCTTTTCCTTAGATTTCCCTTCTAAATATTTTTTTTTCTTTGTTTTCTTTGTCTGAATTTCTCACTTCCTGTTTATCCTCAGTAAGCTGTTCAGTAAGCTGTTCTGGATGACTCCACACCACTCGGATGATGGTGTGGAGTTCAGTGAGGAGAAACAGGAAGTGAGAAATTCTGACAAAGAAAACAAACCTTTAGAAGGTAAATCAAAGGAAAAGGTAAGTGAAGCAACAATGCACTAGCTTAAAGGAACCTATTTAGAAAATAAAAAATGTACCTTTACAACTCCTTTAAGCATTACTAATAAAGGCATTCACATCTGTCTCAATGTTCAACCCGTAGGGAGTATATGTCTTGAGCCTATGGATCCAGGCCATTTCTAGCTTGGATATTTCTCTCACCATTAGGCTCCCCCTCCAGTGGGCCTTATATTTATCAATACCCAAAAAGAGTGTACCCGAGGGATCCCTATTATGCTTTAACAGGTAATGTTTGGATACTGAATGGTTCTTGAATCCCATTTTAATATTGGTAATGTGCTCATTGAGGCACACTCTAAGGGGTCGCTTAGTGCGCCCCACATATTGCATACCACATGGACACTGTAGCATATAAACCACACCCTCAGTGGCACATGTGATACATGGTTTAATTGTATGTTGACCCTGAGTGACAGTGTACGAGAAGGTGGTCACACGCCTATCCCTAGAGATATTGAATTGGCACACCCTACATCTCCTACACTTATAGTACCCCGATAACTGATCGAAAAAACTTAGGGGTTTGGCAGGTGGATCTAAAACATTAGGGGCTAATTGATTCCTTAAATTAGGGACACCACGAAAAATACTTTTAGGTCTTTCGGGTAGAACCTCCTTCAAAATGGCATCATTTGTGGCTATATGCCAATGTTTATTGATAAGGCCCTTGATGGTCCTATGTTGGAGAGAATAGAATCTCGGGCGTTATCATGAACCTCTTTGTCTATCAATAAGGACTCTCTCCCAGTGGCTTTGACTCCTTCTAGGACTTGATTTAAAAAATCCCTCTGATACCCCTTCTCCAAGAATCTCTGGGTCAGAACCCCGGCTTGCGATAGAAACTGCTGTGGATCGGAGCAGTTCCTCAGCAGTCTAAGGTACTGACTCTTAGGGACCCCTTTCAGCCAGGGTTCGTGATGGCAGCTCCCTATCGGAATGAAGGAGTTCCTGTCCGTCTCCTTAAAGAAGGTTGACGTTACAAAGGAGTTATCCCCAATTTCGATTTCGATTTGGCTCTTCTGCTTGATTCTGAGAATGTGTGTTTTTTTGCGCGTCGGAGTTGCATACAGACGAGTGGAATTTCCGACAAGAACTTTTTCCGTCGGAAAAATAGAGAACCTGCTCTCACATTCTTTTGCTGGCGGAAATTCTGACAGAAAATGTTGGATGGAGCATACACACGGTCAGAATATCCGACCAAAAGCTCACATCCAACTTTTTTTTTCCGAAAATCCTATCGTGTGTACAGGGCATTACGCCTCTTCATCTTCAGGGGGCCATTTTTCCTTTTTGATATTTAGGCCTGATTCACACCTATGCAGGTTGCAGTATGCATATTGCAGGTGCATTTTGCGTTTTTCAATACAGTGGAACCTCGGATTACGAGCATAATCTGTTCCAGGAGTTCCTGTCCGTCTCCTTAAAGAAGGTTGACGTTACAAAGGAGTTATCCCCAATTTCGATTTCGATTTGGCTCTTCTGCTTGATTCTGAGAATGTGTGTTTTTTTGCGCGTTGGAATTGCATACAGACGAGTGGAATTTCCGACAAGAACTTTTTCCGTCGGAAAAATAGAGAACCTGCTCTCACATTCTTTTGCTGGCGGAAATTCTGACAGAAAATGTTGGATGGAGCATACACACGGTCAGAATATCTGACCAAAAGCTCACATCCAACTTTTTTTGTCAGAAAATCCTATCGTGTGTACAGGGCATTACGCCTCTTCGTCTTCAGGGGGCCATTTTTCCTTTTTGATATTTAGGCCTGATTCACACCTATGCAGGTTGCAGTATGCATATTGCAGGTGCATTTTGCGTTTTTCAATACAGTGGAACCTCGGATTAAGAGCATAATCCGTTCCAGGAGAATGCTCGTAATCCAAAGTACTCGCATATCAAAGCGAGTTTCCCCATTGAAGTCAATGGAAACAAAAATAATTTGTTCCGCATTGACTTCAATGGTATGCAATACCGCATGCGGCCAGAGGCGGGGGGCGCCGGAGAGCCTCGGAAAGGGCCGAAAAGGCCCGGGGACACCTCGGCTGACCTCGGCAAACCTCGGAAAGACTTTGTTCCCAAGATTTGCCGAGGTCAGCTGTGCTGTCCTCGGGCCTTTCCGTGCATTTCCGAACTGAGCTGATCGACTGCGTTCGGCGACGTTCGGCTCGGCTCTGCTCGGCTCCGGCGACCCCCCACCTCAGGCCAAAAGTGGTACTGCACACCGCTTTGGCCTGAATCATGCTCGTTTTGCAAGACAACACTCGCAAACCGAGTTACGATTTTTTTAAATACAGTGCTCGTATTGTGAAATGCTCGTTAACCGCGTTACTCGCAATCCGAGGTTCCACTGTACACATTTTTGATCCATTGAAGTCTATGGAACCAAAAACCAGAAAAAAGTCCCAAGCCCTTTCCATAAAATGCACAGATGTGAACTACATCCATAGGAAACCATGTTAAATGGACTGTAGTGTGTTTCTGCAAAACTGAAAATGCACTAAAAAATGCATAGGTGTGAACCAGGCCTAAAAATATAACCCTATCACATAAATAACCTGGATACCTCATGGTTAAAGTGACACTATAGGTTCCTTTTTTTTTTTTAAATAACAAACATACCATACCTCCACTGTGAAGTTCGTTTTGCACAGAGTGTCAGGGAAATGGCCGAGTTATTGGCATTCCTGCCCGTGTTCATCATGGCCGCGCCAGACTCACTCCTTTGCGCATGTGCGCACGCAGATGCGCCATGGCGTGCACAGGCGCATGCAGATGCGCCGCGGCGCGCACGGGCGCACGCAGACGTGGGCGTGCTCCCCGGCCTATTTAAACCTGTCACTGGCACACACAGGTTGCTGGATTATCATCAGATTCCTGTATCTCTTGTGTCTCCTGTATCCTGTTTATCCTGAATCCCCGGCTTGACCCTTGGCTTGTACCTGGACCTGTGACTTTACCTGTCTCCTCGTATCTGACCCCGGCTTGGCTGACTACTCTATTATCTTCTGCTCCCGTGCATGACCCGGATTGTTCCTGTAAATACCCTCGGACTGATTCCTGTGTTTGACCCCCAGCCTGGCTCTAGACTCTGTTCGTGGTTTACCTACTGCTCCACACCAGAACCTTCCCTTGCACGGCTACCAAATCCGTTCTCCCAGCGCACCCCAGCTACCTTCTGCCTGCACCAGCCCAGTCAGCAGCAGTACCGGCAATCCGTGCACCTTTGGGCCCCGCACTCCCTGTCTCATCTCCAGGGGTGCGGTGCACTTAGCCGCAAGGGGCGCCCTCTCAGCAATCCGGCCTCACACCAGAGACTTGACAGTATAATCCAGCCATGTCTGAGGTCGGCAGAGGTGCGTTCCCGTTAGAGGCTCTGTGCCAACAAACTGCAACTTTGGCCCATGAAATCCAGAAACTGCAGGAAGCACATCTTCAGCTTGAAGGACGTTTACAACACACGTCAGTGTCACCTGCTCCTGTGGAACCAGGACCATTCGCTACCTGCTCCTCTGCAACCGTCCAAGGGCAAACTCCAGCAGCCCCGACGATGTTGGTTCCTCCTCCTGAACCCCGCGTTCCAATCCCTGAACGATTTTCTGGAGATCGGAAAAAGTTTAGGACCTTCAAAAATGCCTGTTTATTACATCTGGCCTTGCAACCCCGGACCTTTGCTCTAGAGACTGTTAAGGTTGGGTTTCTTATTTCCCTGTTGTCTAATGAACCCCAGACCTGGACCCACCACCTATGGGAACAGAAGAGCCCGGTTATCAGCACGGTGGACTCCTTCTTCTCCGCCATGGCACAGCTCTACGAAGACCCCCAGCGGATGGCCACCGCAGAGGCCAACCTGCACTCTCTGCGGCAGGGGAAGCAGCCAGTGGAGGACTACACCATGGACTTCCGTCGATGGTCTGCAGACACAGACTGGAATCAAGCGGCTCTAAAACACCAGTTCCGCTTGGGTCTTTCCGAGTCCCTCAAGGATGAGTTAGCCAGAGTTGGTATCCCCACCACTCTTGAGGACCTCATTTAATTGGTCATTCAGCTTGACCGACGCCTGCGGGAGCGACTGTCAGAACGGTCTCAGACCTCCGGACCCACCTGGTTGCCACCTGAAGTTCCCATTCCATCTGCATCGCCGCAAGTAGGACTTATACGCTCGGCACTGACGCCTGATGAGAGACGTCGTCGTCGCCGAGCCAATCTTTGCCTTTATTGCGGAGGGAACGGACATTTCCTTTGCAACTGCCCCATAAGGCCCAAGAAGCCATGGTCATACACCCCAGTGTACTTCCAGGTCTCCGGAACTTCTCCTTCCCATATTGTTCTTCCCATTACGTTGCAGTTAGGGAAAGAGGAAGTACAGCTCCGGGCCATAATCGATTCTGGGGCGTGTAGCTGCTTTGTGGACTTAAGCCTAGCAAAGAACCTTAGTCTACCCCTTCTCCACAAGGAACAGGGACTGGAAGTTCGCCTGGCAGATGGTACAATGCCTAGTTCTGGCCCTGTTACCCTAGAGACTGCTCCTCTTCTTGTCACTACTCCTGATGGCCACCGGGAATTTCTATGCTTTGACGCTTTAAGTTCACCTATGTTCCCAGTCATCTTGGGGATCCCCTGGCTCCAAGCACACAATCCTCAGGTCAATTGGAGCACCAAGGAAGTTTTGTTTACCTCGTCCTATTGCCAGCAGCACTGCTTGGTCCCTGAATCTGGAGATACCACCAGCTGCCTGACAGTGCAACCCACATCTGCCAATAACCCGAATATACCACCAGCTTATCAAGAGTTCCTGGATGTCTTCTATAAGAGAAAAGCAGATACCCTACCTCCACATCGGTCATACGACTGTCCTATCGAATTACTCCCTGGGGCTGAAATCCCGTTCGGGCGTATCTTCCCACTCTCTGAGACGGAGTTAGGAACTCTACGGCAATACATAGATGAAAATTTGGCAAAGGGTTTCATCCGCCCTTCCTCTTCCCCAGCCGGTGCCGGCATTTTCTTTGTAGAAAAAAAGATAAGACTTTGAGACTATGTGTTGATTATAGGAAACTTAATAGGATTACCATAAAAAACCGCTACCCACTTCCACTTGTCCCTGAACTCTTTCAGAGATTCCGCACCGCCCAGATATTTACCAAACTGGATCTACGGGGGCTTATAACCTTGTTCGCATCCGTGAGGGTGATGTATGGAAGACGGCCTTCAGAACGCGGTTTGGACATTTCGAATATCTTGTAATGCCCTTCGGGCTCTGTAACGCCCCAGCAACGTTCCAGCACTTTGTTAATGATATTTTCCGGGAATATCTAGATTACTTCGTCATCATCTACTTGGACGACATCCTCATATTCTCAGCTACTCTGGAACTCCATCGGACACATGTGAAGACAGTATTACTCACACTAAGGAAACACGGACTTTACGCAAAGGCGGAAAAGTGTGAGTTCGAAAAGGACTCAATCCAGTTTCTTGGGCTAATCATATCCACCGACGGGGTAGCTATGGATCCACAAAAGGTACAAGCAGTCCTGGATTGGCCAACTCCGTCAGACAAAAAGGGGGTGCAGAGATTTGTAGGCTTCGCAAATTTCTATAGAAGGTTCATAAGGAACTTTTCTTCCATCATTTCACCTATCACCCAAGTCACCCGCCTACACACCCGGTTCCAGTGGTCCCCAGAAGCGCAATCCGCTTTTGAAGAACTAAAGTCTCTGTTCACCTCAGCTTCCATCCTAAAACATCCTGATCCTGCCCTGCCCTACATCTTGGAGGTCGATGCCTCAGAAGTAGCCACAGGGGCAGTACTTTTGCAACGCCAGGGGCCTAAGTCGTTGCTTCACCCCGTGGCTTTCTCCTCTCGGAAAATGAGCCAGCCAGAGAAGAACTACGATGTAGGTGACCGTGAACTGTTGGCCATTAAAACAGCCTTAGAGGAGAGGGGCCTCTCACCCTGTTATGATATTCACAGATCACAGGAACTTGGAGTACCTTCGCACTGCCAAACGCCTGAGACCCCGACAAGCTCGCTGGGCCTTGTTTTTCTCAAGATTAAATTTTCACATCACATACCGCCCTGGTTCCAAAAACGGAAAAGCTGATGCCCTGTCCCGGATGTTTCCTGATACCCCCGAGGAAACAGCTCCCAGCACAATCCTATCACCACAGAACTTCCTCATGATCCAACCTGATCTAAGGGCCTCACTTGAACAGGCATCCATCCAATGCCCGCAACCAGAGGCATCCTCTTTAAGAAGTCAGGGGGGTTACCTTTGGTATCAGGATAAAGTCTTTGTTCCACGACCAGCCAGAATCCAGGTCCTAAAGACATTTCATGACCACCAACTTGCTGGCCACTTCGGGGTACGGAAAACAATGAATCTCATCCAACGTTCTTTTTGGTGGCCTACTCTGAAATCAGACTGCCGGGAATATGTTAGCTCCTGCACCACCTGCCAACGAAACAAGGGGTCCAACGTTAGTTCCTGGGGTCTGTTACGACCACTGCCGGTACCAGAACAACCATGGAAGAAAATATCAATGGACTTTATTGTAGAGTTGCCTCCTTCTGACGAGTTCACAACTATCTTAGTAGTAGTGGACCGTTTGTCCAAAATGGCCCACTTTTTGCCCATGATGGGCACACCATCTGCTGTAGACACGGCAAAATGTTTTATAAAAGAAATAGTCAGACTCCATGGCCTTCCCGATAATATTGTGTCCGATAGAGGGGCACAATTCACCTCCTGATTCTGGAGAGAACTCTGTAAGATGCTGTCAATCGAGCTGTGTCTATCTTCGGCCTATCATCCCCAGAGCAACGGTCAAACCGAAAGAACAAATCAGACTGTAGAACAATACTTAAGCTGTTTCTGCTCCCTCTCCCAGGATGATTGGATTTCGTTACTCCCGTGCGCAGAGTTCGCATACAATAATTCTGTACATTCTTCCACCATCAATCACCCTTTTGGGCGAATTATGGGTTCCACCCCTCATTTTTGCCTAATGTCATTCCAGAGGCCTCAGTCCCAGTGGTTCAAGACAGGATAAATTCCATCCAGACTAACTATTGGACTCTCCAGCTAACTATGCAAAGAGCCCAGGAAAATTATAAAAAACAGTATGACAAGAGAAGGAGAGAGAACCCTGCCTTTAAAGTTGGTGACGAAGTATGGCTTTCTTCAGCGAATCTCAAGCTTTCTTGTCCCTCCCGGAAGTTGGGACCCAGATTTATCGGTCCATTTAAGATCAGACGAGAAATTAATCCAGTAGCTTTTGAAGTGGCGCTACCTAGCTCCTACAGAATCCACCCGGTTTTCCATGTCTTTTTGCTTAAACCTGTTATCTCTAGTCCATTTCCAAGAAGAAGAGAAGTTCCTCCGCCTCCAGTCGCTGTGGGAGATGAAACTGAGTTCGAAGTAGAAGCCATCCTGGACTGTCGTAGGAGAGGTAGGACCATTCAATTTCTCATAAAATGGAAAGGTTACCCAGTAGAAGAGAATTCCTGGGAACCCGAAGGCAATATACACGCCCCTAGACTTTTGCAGAGGTTTCAAGCCCGTTACCCTGAAAGATGGGCTCGGTTGGGCATCCGGAGGCTGCCCCTTGGGGGGGGCACTGTCAGGGAAATGGCCGAGTTATTGGCATTCCTGCCCGTGTTCATCATGGCCGCACCAGACTCACTCCTTTGCGCATGTGCGCACGCAGATGCGCCATGGCGCGCGCAGGCGCACGCAGATGCGCCGCAGCGCGCACGGGCGCGCGCAGACATGGGCGTGCTCCCCGGCCTATTTAAACCTGTCACTGGCACACACAGGTTGCTGGATTATCATCAGATTCCTGTATCTCCTGTGTCTCCTGTATACTGTTTATCCTGAATCCCCGGCTTGACCCTTGGCTTGTACCTGGACCTGTGTCTCTGCCTGTGTCTTCGTATCTGAACCCGGCTTAGCTGACTACTCTATTATCTTCTGCTCCCGTGCATGACCCGGCTTGTTCCTGTAAATACCCTCGGACTGATTCCTGTGTTTGACCCCCGGCCTGGCTCTAGACTCTGTTCGTGGTTTACCTACTGCTCCACACCAGAACCTTCCCTTGCACGGCTACCAAATCCGTTCTCCCAGCGCACCCCAGCTACCTTCTGCCTGCACCAGCCCAGTCAGCAGCAGTACCGGCAATCCGTGCACCTTTGGGCCCCGCACTCCCTGTCTCATCTCCAGGGGTGCGGTGCACTTAGCCGCAAGGGGCGCCCTCTCAGCAATCCGGCCTCACACCAGAGACTTGACACAGAGTGGCCCCGATCCACGTCTTCTGGGGTCCCTCGGCAGCTGTCTCGGCTGCTCCTCGAAAGAGCTAACCCCCCTCTGGGAAGCGCTCTCCCAAGGGGGTTAGCTTGCAGGTGCGCTCCGTGTGATACAGTCAGCAGCCATAGCCGCCGAGTGTATCACTCAGCCCCGCCCCCCGCGTCATTGATTTGATTGACACATGTGGGAGCCAATGGCTGTGCTACTATCAATCATCCAATGAAGAGCCCACAAGAGCTGGGGGAAAGCAACGCAGGATCGCGCCCACGGAGATTCGGGGCTCAGGTAAGTAAAACGGGGGCTCGGGGGGGCCGGAGAGTGCAAGGTGTTTTTTCACCCTAATGCATAAGATGCATTAAGGTGAAAAAAACACAAAGCTTTACAACCCCTTTAATTATGGAGCGCCCACAGGCTGTGCACTCCTGACAATCTCAAAAGCATGCACAAATATGATATCACAAGATACTGTAAGTTATAAATACAGCATTATGTAGGTTAGAAATACTGTTTGCAAAGCTTGCTTTTCTTTGTCCCACTTAACAATGACCAGTTGACCAAAAAGGTAGATTTATACTTCAAAATCTCCAGGTGAGGACATATTATGCACTTCTTGATATAAACTCTACCAGTTTTGTTGCTGTCTGATCCTAGTAGTTGTAGCTTTTGAAAACTGACATAATTTGATATGTTTGTGTATTTTCTATATAAAGTACCTGGATGCTTGAGGCTATTGAAAACCTTCTTAGAAAGTGTAAAGGCATACACATGTTATAGGAAGATATATGCCATCCTGTTAGAAATATTGTGTACATTTTATCTGTGAATGTGTCAGAAAGGTTTTATATTGCCTTAAGTGCCATACAGATATTTTTTTCATTTCATAGGGAGCATCTTATGACTGTAAAGGCAGTATTTTCTAGACAATCGTTTTGCATCCCTTCAAAGCAGCTTTGAAGTTGTTCACACAACAGGGCAATGACCCTGAAATTGCTAATATTGTTAAGTAAAGTAACTGATCTCTGAACATAAAAGACATCCAGGATGCCCATTAATCATGTAGGCAAAGTGCCTTGCTGAATGCCCGCCAACAAACAATCTTGTTTTCTTATTTTCCAAAAGGGCGGTATAGATTTTGTTGAGAACAGGAGAATGTACACAAGAATTTCTTCTTAAATTATATTTTACATTTCCGAAAATCCTGAAATATGTGATTTTGTGACTACAATGATTCCTTAATGCAAAACTTTTAATCTGACATTTGTCATATGGAAATATGATTGTAGAATGCAGTAATACAAATTGGCTAACTTAAAATCAATGTATTCTTTTTCATTGCACTAAACTGCTGTAAGCTGAATTTGATTGCTTGTTATGAATAATAACAATTTCATCAATAATCACTGTTCATGCATTATAATGCTGGATAATAGCTTATGTAAAGCATAGCAGTGCTGGTTGTACTGGTCGATATATAAGCTGGAGCTGGGAGGCTATGAATGTGCTACTGGTTGAGTTATCCTAAAAAATAACTATATATTGCTAATATACTGTATATCACTATTATTATATTGCGAAAAAAAATAAATGTATGCCTATATTAATGAATGGCACAGTAATCTAAAAACATATTGCCTGTATCATTGTGCCCAGTGCAGAAGACCGCGTTTTACTTTGTTCATTTTATGTACAGATATGGGGCTTATGCCTATGGCTGTTATTCTCCCATGTTTGATGTGCATGAAACACACATCAAACACAGGTCAGCAAAATCCCATTGACATTTTCTGAGCAGTACAAATGCCCCTTCAAAGGTTGCATTTGACCTGCTTTGCATTGAGTTACATTTCTGTAGATGCACACTGGACGTTTTTGGATGTTTTTACAGCTGCTGTTTTTGGCTTTCATACGTTTTTTTTTTCTACAGTCAATAAACTCTCCAGCATGGTATCCTATGTGTCCATGCACACATAGGCTATTATCAACTGTTCTTGGCTGGGGCGTTTTTTGGCAACAAAAAACACAGATATATGCTCAAATGCGGGTCATCTGCGGTTTTTTATATTTTTGATCCTATTAATAAAGAAATGCTTAAAAACTAAATTGAAAAAATGCTATTAAAAAAACGCTCAAACGCTATTGCAAAAACGTTGAAAAACTCACTGCAAAGCTACTGCTGTTTTTATAACGTTATTATAACGTCCAGTGTGCATGAGGCCTTGAAGTGGGTTTGATCTAGGGATCGATCGATATTGTTTTTTTGGTACCAATACAATACCAATATTTCGGCAACCTCTCAGGCCGATAGCCAATATTGTCTGCCGATATTCTGTACATTTAAAAAAAAAAAAAATTTACACTTTATTTTTTTAATCACTGTTATTGCTTTTACAAGGAATGTAAACATCCCTTGTGACAGTAATAGGCAGTGACAGGTACTCTTTATGGAAGGATCAGGGCTCTAAAAGACCCCTCCTCTGCACTTGAAAGTATTCAAAACTTAAAGATCAGCGTTTTGAATACAGTGGAACCTTGGATTGCGAGTAACGCGGTTAACGAGCGTTTCGCAATACGAGCACTGTATTTTAAAAAATTGTAATTCGGTTTGCGAGTGTTGTCTCGCAATACGAGCACGATTCAGGCCAAAGTGGTGTGCAGTACCACTTTTGGCCTGAGGTGGGGGGTCGGCAGAGCCGAACAGTGCTGATCGCAGCCAATCGGCGCCGATGGAAAATGCACGGAAAGGCCCGAGGACAGCACGGCTTACCTCGGCAAATCTCGGGTAGGAAGTCTTTCCGAGGTTTGCCGAGGTCAGCCGAGGTGTCCTCGGGCCTTTTCAGCCGTTTCCGAGGCTCTCTGGCACCCCCCGCCTCTGGCCGCATGTGGTATTGCATTACATTGAAGTCAATGTGGAACGAATAATTCTCGTTTCTATTGACTTCAATAGGGAAACTCGCTTTGATATGTGAGTACTTTGAATTACGAGCATTCTCCTGGAACGGATTATGCTCGTAATCCGAGGTTCCACTGTACTTTCTATTTTTTAAAACTGGCGCCTTTAAGATGCCAGTAATCCGGGAAGTGATGTCATGATGTCACTTCCGGGTTACTAGATCTAAAACCCGAATGATGCATCAGCCGAAATGCCGGCTGGTTGCACGGGCCTGCCGGTGGGACAAAAAGACTTTTAATAAACACACACTCACCTGTCTCACGGTCCCTCACATCTCTCCCTCGCTTCTGCGGCGCCAGCATAGGAAGTGTGGGCACCTGGCTGTAACAGCTTGCGGCTCCACAGCCGGGTGCGCACTGCACATGTGCGAGTAGCACAGGGCCTCATCCATTGGTTGGGCATTCTTCTGGGATCTGTGAGGTGTCCCAGAAGATTGCAAGAAGGGAGGGGAGAGGAGAACTTCCACTTGAGCTGCCTAGGCTGCTCGAGCAGAAGTGGGAGCAGGAACCTGTCAAAACTAGGTACCTCTCCCCCCCCCAAAAAAAAAATGATATGTCAAATTTGGCATATTTGGGGGGGGGAGTGCTTAAAGTGGAACTTCCCTATTTGGGTGGAGCTCCACTTTAAGTTGAGTTCTGTGTAAGGGAGCACTCGGCAATGGCTCTGAATTCCAGGAGCCGTGACATAACCCATAGAATCCCATAGCCCAGTGCTCCCTCCTCTGCAGCTCACTGACACAAGGGAGCCAAAGCTGCAGGATCATGTGACCAAAGCAAACAGATCTTTTTTTTTAAATATCTTAGACAGAATAGGTGTCAGGAATGGTTCCATCCGCTGGTGTTATTTGCTTTTGCTTTGCAGTACTGTGGTCCACCAGCAGGTGTCTCCTGGCAGTTTGGAACTGTCAGGAGAATCTTTCCCTGCTGGTGTTGTATTATTCCTTGCACGCAGTACTGGTTTCCACCAGCGGATGGATCCTGACAGTGTGGAGCAAACTGCCCTTCCTCTGTGCAGCTGTGACTTGAAGCCAATTAGCCTTCCTATAAATACTCGGCAAGCACAAGCACTCCTTGCCCTGGTATTGTCCTCGTGCCCTGACCCGCAGCCTGTCTACTTGAACCTTGATTCCTGTAACCTGAACCTGAACTTGAACCAGTATCTGTTGTGTCTGTCCTAATCCCTGATCCCTGGAGCCTTGCTCTGCAGCCTGGTTGCCCCCTGCTTGATCCTGTCTCCCTGTCCTGACCCATCCTTTCCCTGTCCGGTGTTCCTTACCCCATCTGCTGATCTCCCTGTGCATGACCTTGGCCTGGCTCCCGTTTATGCTTCTGGAATATCCCTCTGTTCATCTGCCTACCTGCTGTGTATGACCCTGGCCTGGCCCTGTTTATGATTCTGGTTTTCCCCATTACTTGTACATATTTGTCTGTTACTGTTATTATTTCTGGGTTCTGCTTGGTATTGGTTGTTGTGCACTATGTGGTATTGGAGGTGGTTGTATCTATATTATTTCACTTATTTTAAATAAATCATTATATTTCACTTACACACGTTTGGGTTTCCTTTGTTGCAGTTCACATAGTTCTGGTCTTACCTGATACGTGACAATAGGTAGTAGGAGGGGTGAGGAATAGAAATAGTTAGGCTTTTTCTCCAGTTTAAAGGGGTTGTATAGTCTCCAGGTTTTTCACCTTAATACATTCTATGCATTAAGGTGGAAAATCCTTCTGTGCTTCGCTTCCAGCGATGAGCACGAGTCCAGCGACTCCAGCCACTGTCTCTCTCCTCATTGGATGAATTGATAGCAGCAGGAGCCATTGGCTCCTGCTGCTGTCAATCAAATCCCGTGACAAGGGAGCTGGAGGTGGGGCCGAGTCCTGCCGTCTGTGTCACTGGACGCAGCAGTGGGATTTGTGAGCACACCTGCACGGGTGCCCCCATGGAAGGGTGGGAGAACTTGATTAAAAGGAGGAGCCAGGGGTGCCGCCAGTGCACCTCAGAAGAAGAGAATCAGGGCCGATCTGTGCAAAACCCTTGCACAGTGCAGGGAAGTATAACATGTTTGTTATTTTTTTTTTTTTAACCTTTACAATCACTTTAAAGCCCAATTTCATCAATTAAAAAAAAAATACCCTTGCAGTGGGGCAAATTATTTGTTTGTATCAAGCTGGTCCAAATGAATTATTTACTTCACTAACAGATGCAGCGGCTACAAGCATTGTATAAACTGCATGCAGCCTCAGCTATATACAGTATACAGGGATGTGTCCTGCCCCACACCTGGAACAAACAAGTCAAACTGAATGCTGATCACCCTTCCCCAGGAAGCATTATATTTTCTGAATGAGGTGGGGAAGCAGGCAGATGATATCATATCTCCTCCTCAGCCTATCAGAAGAAGCTTTTAATTCATTCATAAAATACAGTGATACCTGTGAATGGCTGAGCGGTACTCAGTCAAACTCAATTTTGTCCTGGGAGCAAGACGGGAAGTTCCTGTCCCACTACCTGGACACAGCTCTGTATACTGTATATACTGAGGCTACATACAGTTTAATACAGCGCACACAACCGCTGCATCTGTTAGTTAAGCAAGCACTTTGTTTGCACCAGCTTGGTCATGATGGACTTTTTAAAGTGACAAATAACCTGAAGTTGGCTTTAAAGAGGAAGTAAACCCAATGGGTTTTACTTCCTCTTTGTTCCCTGCAAAGTAAAAGTATAATGGGCTAGTGTGCATCGCATACTAGTCCATTATGTGCCACTTACTTGCAGAAGAAGCCCACGATGTCAGCGCTGTCCCCGCTGTCTAATCATGTCCATCTTCAACCCCTCTTCCCCTCGGGGCCGTGGACTCCGGCTCTGCTATTGGCATGCACGCGGGAGCCGACGGTCACGGCACAGGCAATATAGAAACGGATCGTGCTCTTCCTTCAGTGCGCATGCCCCGATTATGTCGGCGCCGGTGTACAGGGTGTACAACCACTTTAAATTGTAGCCTTTCTCAACACAGGGGAACCCTTGAAACAACCCTTGAAACAACTTTCCGGTTTCAGGGAACCTCTGCTAAAAATTACTATATCTACAACTCATGATACATGAGTGTGATGGTCAGAGGGAAGAATGATCCTTACACTTTTGATCTTTGGAAAGAATTACTCCATTACAGATAGCTTAAAAGATCAATGGGAACTTATCTGAGAGGCACAAATTGCTCCTTGTTTAACCACTTCCGGACCGCCCGCCGTTGTTTTACGTCGGTACTTTGAAGAGGAATAACATTGTAATGGCAGCAGCTAGCTGCCATAAACCTGGTATTCTCTTTTCCTCGGGCGGTCCACTTTCCAATAAAAGTGGTCTCTGCGGCGGATTCGCGGCAAGATCACTTTTATCAGCGGCGGGAGAGGGCCCACCCCTCGCCACAATTCGGTGCCCTCTGCCGCTTACTGGAGCCGTCGGTAGCGGCGGCGATCACGTCCTCTTGCTGGCTTAATATGGAGACGAGTGAGGGGAAGATGGCCCCCACACATCTCCATATCATTGCAGGGCGGAAGCGTCACTTCCGCCCAATGCTCTTAAAGAGACATTTAATTTATTTTTATTTTTTTATTGCATTTTAGTGTAAATATGAGATCTGAGGTCTTTTTGACCCCAGATCTCATATTTAGTAGGTCCTGTCATGCTTTTTTTCTATTACAAGGAAAAAAAGTGACACAATTTTTTTTTTAAAGAACAGTGTAAAAAAATAAAATAAAAGGTAAAATAAATAAGAAAAAAATTTAAAAATGTAAACGCACCCCGTCACGCTGAGCTCGCGTGCAGAAGCGAACGCATACGTGAGTGGGTGCAATTTTGAAGCGTGACATGTTGGGTATCAATTTACTCGGCGTAGCATTATCTATCACAATTGGGCTAACTTTACTAATGTCTTATTTTTTAATTCAAAAAAGTGTATTTTTTCCAAAATAATAAAAGCTTGTAAGACCGCTGCGCAAATACGGTGTAACAGAAAGTATTGCAACGACCACCATTTTATTCTCTAGGGTGTTAGAAAAAAATATGTATATATAATGTTTGGGGGTTCTAAGTAATTTTCTAGCAAAAAGACTGTTTTTAACTTGTAAACGCCAAATTTCAGAAAGAGGCTTGGTCCTTAAGTGGTTAAAGAACCCCTAGTAACCTCTGGAGGAACCCTAGGGTTTCATGGAGCCCTTGTTGGGAAACCCTGCACTAGGGGTTAAAGTACAGACTGTACTACTGTACCTTTGCCCAAAGTTCTGGTTTGTGGGTGGAACCTTGGAATTATCCTGTACAATACAGAACATTAACCCTGTATTGTACCCTATATTGAGGCTGGAGTGTGACTGCAAACGGTCACAGATCACAAAGCAGGCTGCAGGGGAATAATTGCAGTGCCAGAGGGACCCTGCTGGAGTGAGGAATAAGGTAAGTGTTTAACCTTATTCATGCACCCCTAGACAGAACAAGCGTTTAACCCTTGCAGTTTTTCTGAATCAGTGACTTGTTGAGAAGAAGAATCAGGATCAAAGCCGGGCAACTAGAAGCTTCTTAAGCTTAAGCTTCTTATGTGAAGGATGGCCAAACTCTTCTAAACTTGTGAAAACTTGAACATATTCAACAACCTGCCAAGGGTGACACTTATTCTTTTAAAATGATAGTAAACCGCATCACGGTTTGGGGTAAAGGGCCAAAGACAATGCCATCATATGATGGCCTCCCAGAGCTAGCCGGCCGCGCTGTAGCCGTCAATCAGCTATAGCGCGGTCGGTAAGTGGGAGGGACTTGCCCTGAGCTGAGTTAACATACATAGTCTCTAGAGCTACCAATTAAGCCAGCCTGCCACTCACATTACCTAGATTTACTGTAAAAACAGAACTGGCAAAATGGTACCTGAGTGAGCCACTTAGTCTGTCTTGCAGCACTGGTGGTGTTGGCGATGAGTGGGTACTTGTGCTGTTCTTCTATGCTGTCATGTGATGTGGTTTGTGCGGCTGGGCCTTCCAACCGGGAAACCTGCTTCACTCCGCTTTCTAGCCCATGCACCGCCCTGGCTCCGCCCCACAAGACATGCCCACCTGCTCCAAACTAATACCGCTGATGACTAGTCCCGCTCAGCCACTCCCCAGGCATACATTTTTTACACACTGCATTTCCCGGGCAGCCCGGAGTACATATAGAGGTGGCAGCGGGCAGCCGGGCCACGGCCACCCCTGCTCAACCTGCCGCTAGGGTCCCATGGTAGGGCCAGCCCTAGCACACTAGCACATTATGTTAAACTTACCCTAAAAGGAAGCCCTTCTAGCACCGAGATGTCGGAGCTGCAGGCACTCCCATCTTCACCCTTCTTCCTTCCGGGTTTGCGGACTCTGGCTGTGTTATTGGCAGGAGCCACGATGACGTCACTCTCGTGCATGTGGGCGGGAGCTGCAGTTTATAGCACAGGGCTCTGAAGGAATGGCCTGTGTGGCCATTCCTTTAGGGCGCATGTGCCAGTGATGTCACTGGCTGCATGTACAGTAAATATCCCCTAAACGGTGCACGTTTTATGCTTACCTATAGGCAAAAGCCAGAGATGGAAGTTTACTCCCACTTTAAAGCCCAGGTTATCTTGTAAAAAATGTAACTATTTGTCAGTTAAAAAAAAAAAAAACGTTATAATTTTCTTTCTCTGTTTTTATGACTTTGTAGCGCCCTGCTCCTGTTGACCAGGCGCTATTATCTATATTTAGTGGGATGTCTGAACTGTAGTTAGTTCAGATTCTATGTTTTGGCTAAATTGGCCTATGTTCCAGCCTTGGCTGAGTTGGGTGTATTTCCCGCGGTTACCAGCAGGTGTCGCTGCCACTCTGGTTCGTGTTGGAAGGTACAACAAGCTGAGGCGTATTGGGTGCTTTTTCCCAGAGGCAACCTGGCCGGAGGTTGATACCGCTGGGCATGCTGGGAGAGGGTACTTAAGGGGCGGATGCCATTTTTGGAGGCCACCCTGGCCGGAGGTATGCGAAACTCCTCTTCTGCCCCAGGCAGAGGATTCATTACTGGAGGTAGGCCCAGAAGCTATCTGGGGCCTACTGGTTCGAGGGTGATCCTGTGCTGTCTGTCCTGTGGGAAGAAGCCAAGCAGTTGAAGGAACCAGGGGAGGACTCATCTTGGAGAATACGCAGCGGAAGGCTGGTATCTCGAGAGGAGCCTGGGGCCTCAATTGGAGGATGCATCCAAACCAATCTGCCTCACAGTATTGTCGGGTCGGCTTAAAGGACTTTCTCTTACTGTGCAGTTGTGCTTGAACTTTGAAATTCTGATTACAATGTCTGTGGCAGAGACTTTTCATTTTTGTCCGTGCATCATCCCGGCTGCTAGGCCGGTGAGAGGGGCCTATCCGGGTGAGCAAGATCCAGTGGCAGCAAGTATACCTGTCTCCAGGATCGTAAGTGCCTCAGTGATCTGCATCAGGTACCTGAACTTTCCCTAACCCTCCATCCCTCATTCTGCTAATGTTGTGTTTAATAAAAGAAGCATTGGAAAAGACTCAGTGACTGGCAACCGTGTTTTATGCAACTTTAACCCTAGACTTTGAGCCAACACAGAGAACAGTGGGGTAACGGCAGACCAAAACTAACCAGCAGCTCCTACGGGGGTAGTGCTACACATGGGGGCTCGTCAGGGATATTGCCGTTGCCCCTAGCAACTTAAGAAAGTCATTCACTGAGGGTTTGCACTAAAGGAGGCCCTGGACTGTTTTTTTTGTACGGAAAGAAAGGGATTAAGTGCAGATCACTCTCTGGCTGCGTAGGCTACGGGCGGAGCCAAGAAAGACCGAGAGCTACGTGACCAGAGGAACAAGTGGGAGGAGTTCCCACTCATTGCTGCGTGAGACGTGTGTGTGTGTCTGGCTCCAAAGAGAAGAAGTTGCGTGATGATACCGAGAATCGATACCGAATCGATACCGATATCGACCATGGGGCCCAGGATGTTTTCTCCCAGCAGCGTTGCAGGTGCCATGTCATCCGGAACCCTGCTGATGGATACTGGTATTTGTTTGAAGCCGCAGGGGCGGTTCGTGCTGTACGTGGTTGGAGATGTCAAAGCATTGGGTGTGCTGTGCAACAGGTGCGAAGGACTGGCTGTAAACCCCCATCCATTTGTTCGGTGCCTACACTGTGGGGAGTACCTGTTTGCCGTAGAGCAACCCACCATGCCACCCCGTGCCTACCGGATGGACTGGGCCATGGGCATCGCTACCGAGGAGGCTGCGGCCTCTGTTTCTGCAGTTAGACCTGCGCTTGCCACATGCGCTACAGTGACTATTCCAGAGGGAGATGGCGCTGTTACTGCTCTTGAGGAGTCATCAGCAGACATCGCCACTGCTGTTACCTCTGCTGTATCTACCTCCGCTACACCTGTCTCCACTGCACCTGTCCTCAAGAAGGTGGGATATGTGAAAGCCTCCCGCGGCCGCGGACTACCCCAAGGACTACCCGAACCGGAGCAAGAGGAGAGCCTGAACCCTGGAGAATCCATGACAGGAAGGTGTGAGAGATCAAGGGGGAACATATCTGGGACTGTTAGCAAATATTTGCCTGCAGAGGAGTTAAGGGACTCTGAAATAGTCTCCCTGTCTGATGTCTCAGGGGACGACGATCTTTTTGAGACAATGTCACAGGAACTGCTGTGGGCTCAAGGTGAAGATGTTGCTTCTACCTATGCTTTCACCGATTGGACAGCCATGGACTCTGGGAGAACATCGCCTAGTGTGGAGCCACACAGCACTACTAACGAGACTATGTCTAAAATTGCCGGTAGTCTTGCACCTGAAAAACTGTCTGCCAGGTCCATGGTGCACAAATCTTCTAACTCGTGTGTACCTCCGGGACTGGGAAGCATCTGATCTTTGCCGAGGCTTGCCCGTTTGCAAAAGGTTCTCATTAAGAGAGTTGCCACGAAGTACGGACTGGAATTTCCCTATGTTCCTAAGGAAGTAATGCAGGAAACTGAGTCCAACCGAGAGCGGTGGTACGGTAGAGGTTATTTGGGACTACTTGTCAGTACCAAAACCCTTCAGGAGAGCTGGCTATTCTTCCAAGATGGATAAGCGTTTCAGTGGGTGCCTGTTACACTGGAGTTATGGCCGGCACATTTATGCTGACAAGGTGGTCATTTGCAGATCCGGAAAGGACAACATCGTATACTTTATCACCACACTGGATAAAGAGGGGAAACCAGTAACTCTGCCAGACCCCCCATTTTATTGGTAAACATCCGGAGGAGCTGTTCTGACTTTATTTTTGCTTTACTAAAAGAGTATCTATGCCAAAAATGGACTGTGGGGTTACATAGTCAGATAGTGTTGGGGGTGGGGAGAACTTTGAGGTCAAGATTCTTCACTTACTTCATCACTTGGCACTTAAAAGGACTCTATGTCATGAAATAGATTTCTGCCACTAGGTGGTGGAAGTTTCCTTTAGGAAGGGATTGGACTTCTTAAGTTTGCAATTTAGCTTGTATATATTTAAAGCGAGAAGGGAAGTTCTACTTCTTGGGAAGTGCAGCTTTGCTCCCGCAATGTACAGAAATGTTATTTTGTATATTTGCCTGTGTGTCTTTGTGTTTTTTTGTTTTTTTTTTAGGTGAACCTGATCTGCTGTCAAGACTGCTGGACAATGGGTAGTTTAGACAGAGGTTAGGGGGTTGACACATGTGAATGTGGTATTTCTGTGTGTTTATGATTTGTAAAACTGTTTATTTTCCTTACCTTTTCCCTTCCCATCCAAGTTTTGCGGTTCAGGTATTGGCTCTCAGGATCGAGAGCAAGTTTTTTCCAGACACTGAGGACAGCGTCTTTTTGTAGCAGGGGGAGTATGTAGCGCCCTGCTCTGGTTGAACAGGCGCTATTATCTAAATTTAGTGGGATGTCTGAACTGTAGTTAGTTCAGATTCTATGTTTTGGCTAAATTGGCCTATGTTCCAGCCTTGGCTGAGTTGAGTGTATTTCCTGCGGTTACCAGCAGGTGTCGTTGCCACCTCTGGTTCATGTTGGAAGGTACAACAAGCTGAGGCGTATTGGGTGCTATTTCCCAGAGGCAACCTGGCCGGAGGTTGATACCGCTGGGCATGCTGGGAGAGGGTACTTAACCACTTCAATACCATGCACTTATACAGCTCCCTGCCCAAGCCAATTTTGAGCTTTCAGCACTGTCGCAATTTGAATGACAATTGCGCGGTCATGCTACACTGTACCCAAACAATTTTTTTTATCATTTTGTTCCCACAAACAGAGCTTTCTTTCGGTGGTATTTGATCGCCTCTGCAATTTTTCTTTTTTGCACAACAAATAAAAAAAGAGCGAAAATTAAAAAAAAACGAAGTTTTTCTTTGTTTCTGTTAATTTTTTTGTAAATAAGTACCTTTTCTACTTCAATGACGGGCACTGATAAGGCGGCACTGAAGGTCACTGATAAGGCGACACTGATGGGCACCGATGAGGTGGCACCAATGAGGTGGCACTGATGAGGTGGCACTGATGGGCACTGATGATGGGCACTGATAGGCGGCACTGATGGGCACTGATATGTGGCACTGGTATGCGGCACTGATGGGCACTCATAGGTGGCACTGATTGGCACTCATAGGCGGCACTGATGGGCACTTATAGGCGGCACTGATGGGCACTTATGGGTGGCACTGATAGGTGGCATGGACGGGCACTGATAGGTGGGCACAGATTGGCACGGATGGGCACGGATGGGCACTGATAGGTGGCACTGATGGACACTAGTAGGTGGCATTGGTGGCACTGGTGCCCAGCAATGCCAGCCACCACACATTGTGAAAGTGCCAGTCAGTGCCCATTTGTGGGCACTGCTTGGCATATTTTTTTTAATGTTTTTTTTTTTTTTTTTTTTTTTTACTACATGTGGATGGCCATGGGGGCCATCCACATGATTGGGGCTTCCCTGGTGGTCCTGGGGGGCTTCCCTGGTGGTCTAGTGTGGGTATCCGAGGGGGGGCTGCGCTGATAAACAATCAGCGCGAACCCCCCCTGTCAGGAGAGCTGCCGATCGGCTCTCCTCTACTCGCGTCTGTCAGACGCGAGTGAGGAAGAGCCGATCAACGGCTTTTCCTGTTTACATTGTGATCAGCCGTGATTCGACACGGCTGATCACGTGGTAAAAAGCCTCCGACGGAGGCTTTTTACCGAGATCAGTGTAGCGGTGGGTCAGACTGACCCACCGCTCCACCGATCGCCGCGATGCGCGCCCCCCCGAGCGCGCGGTGGCTGTTATCCCGCAGGACGTCATATGACGTCCAGTCTGGATAACTGAACCACTTCCCGGACGTCAATCTGCTATTGACGGGGCGGGAAGTGGTTAAGGGGCGGATGCCATTTTTGGAGGGTCTCTCTCACCTCGTGGCCACCCTGGCCGGAGGTATGTGACAACTCCTCTTCTGCCTCAGGGCCTGCTGGCCCGAGGATTCGTTACTGGAGGTAGGCCCAAAAGCTATCTGGGGCCTACTGGTTGGAAGGTGATCCTGTGCTGTCTGTCCTGCGGGAAGAAGCCGAGCAGTTGAAGGAACAAGGGGAGGACTCATCTTGGAGAATACGCAGCGGAAGGCTGGTATCTCGAGAGGAGCCTGGGGCCTCAATTGGATGATGCATCCAAACCAATCTGCCTCACAGTATTGCCGGGTCAGCTTAAAGGACTTTCTCATACTGTGCAGTCGTGCTTGAACTTTGAAATTCTGATTACCAAGTCTGTGGCAGAGACTTTTCATTTTTGTCCGTGTATCATCCCGGCTGCTAGGCCGGTGAGAGGGGCCTATCCTGGTGAACAAGATCCAGTGGCAGCAAGTATACCTGTCTCCAGGATCGTAAGTGCCTCAGTGATCTGCATCAGGTACCTGAACTTTCCCTAACCCTCCATCCCTCATTCTGCTAACGTTGTGTTTAATAAAAGAAGCATTGGAAAAGACTCGGTGACTGGCAACTGTGTTTTATGCAACTTTAACCCTAGAATTTGAGCCAACACGGAGAACAGTGGGGTAACGGCAGACCAAAACTAACCAGCAGCTCCTACGGGGGTAGTGCAACATCTTCTAGTTGATATTTTTTCCATTGTAACTTTTTATTTATAAATATACAACTAATGTAGTAATACATAAATATGTATACATACAACAAAATATGAAACACGCCCTATAAATAATGAACAATGAAAATAACTAATTACAGCATCCATATAACAATATTACTTTTTGTATTTGAAAGTAACAAAATAAGCTTGTTATGCAAGCTATGTATGCCATATGTTTGAAACAAAATTGATTATTGTATTGTGTTTGATTGCATTATGAATTCAATTGCAGTTTTGTCCTTCTCTGGCCTCCAAAACATCACAGAGTTCAGATGTAAATCAATGTGTCTACATGTCACTTTTCAAGTATATTTTCAATTGGCAGAATAGTTTTCCTCTAGAGTAAACAATCTACGGGTTGCTATATAGATATATCACAAAGGTGAAGCACTCGCCGATCTTAAAAGAATCAATAAAGTTTACTGTGGGGTATAAATTACACTAACTTTCAGCTCCTGCAATAAAATGGACTAATCATCTTGATAAAGGTTCCATTATATGAACCAAAATGTAGATATCCCCCATCCATCTCAATCGCTATGATTTCTGAGCAGTTACTGAGCTGGTTGTTGTGTTTTATTTCTTAGTCACCCTTTACCTCTTGTTCTGTTGATCTACAACATCTATGAGTTGTTAGGGGAGACATAGTCACCAGGAAAGGCAAGTGTAGCTATGTTCAAAGGCTATTCTGAGGTTAGCTAAATGCTAAGGAGCAGCAGACTTGAGAACGTGATATACAGTATGAGCTGAATTTTAGTCTACTTATATCTTGCCTTTCCTACCCACTCGCCATCAACATGCTAGTGAATTAACTTTTCCATCTTTGCAAGCTTGTCTGACTTACTGTATGTAATAAAGTATTTTTCTACTGCACCTTTTTGGATTCGAGTGTGCAATCAATTCCTTCTTCAACATGCTAGTGAATGTTTGAATAAAATGTTTTTCTGTTTTTATTACATACCTTTTTAATCATTGGGTCTCTTGCTTGCATTGCATACAGCGACCCAAGCACAATCATGCAAATAGCTTTCTCAAAACATCAGTGCACTCTGCTTTAAAGTATTACTAAACCCACAACAGTAAAATCAGTCTGTATATGCAGTAAAGCATGCTTGTTATGCTCACTGTTGAACCTAAGCCCTCGAACACACGGCCGAGATTCTCGTTGAAAAAAACATGTTGTTTTTTTCGACGAGATTCTTGGACAAGAAACTTGTCCCGGCCGAGTGTACACACGCTCGTTTCAAAGAACCCGCGGTTCTTTGAATGGAGCGTACGCGGTGACGTCATCGACTACGACGAGCATGCGCTCGTCACATTCGATGCCGTCGCCGCCATCTTGGTATACCCTACGTATGCCTAGGAAGCTACTGCGCATGCGTCAAATTCATTTCGAACATGCGCGGGCTTCCGGGAGGACAGGTAAGTGTACACACACTCACTTTTCTCGTCGAGAAACATGCCGAGGAGAATCTCGACGAGAAAATAGAGAGCAGGTTCTCTATTTTCTCGTCGAGGTTTCTTGTCGGTTTTTTCGACGAGAAACCCGATAGCCGCATACACATGACCGATTTACTCGGCAAGACCTCTCTGCTAGCAAGTTTCTTGCTGGTTCTTGCCGAGAAAATCGGCCGTGTGTACGAGGCCTCAGGGTTATTCTTCTGCATTGTGTAAAAAGGCTGTTTGATTCTATAGCCTCTGATCCTCCCCTTTTTCCAGAGTCCATAAACCATCTTCGGATAGTACAGAGGCTAGCTGCACATTCTCCGTTTGGTGTGTATTTCTAGAGAGTTTTTTTTTTTCTTGGGAGATTGCATGTGATCAGCACAGGGCCAATCAGCACTGTCAAAACAGAGGTTCAGGGGTCCTGAAGCCTCATAGGACAATCGTGGGAGAATATAAAAAAACTCCTCCTACAAAATTTAACCAGACACTGATAGAGTCACAAGACTTCTCTAACTGCTGATGAGAAAAGGTATTTAAACCGTTTATATTTACTAAAACTTTTGCATTTTCATATTCTGTGTACTGTGGGAGACCACATATAGTGAATGCAGGGTCCTGGGTTTAGTAACATTTTAATACTCCTCTCCTAAGACCTCAGCCCTGATGCAAGTGGGCCTGCTTTTGGAAGGAGTTATGAAAATATTAGGGCTGTTACTGATTAAAATTTTCGTGTTCGATTAATCGATTTTTTTAAATCGATTAATCGACTAATTTTGATTAATTATGTAGTGGCCTCACCCTCTCTCTCTTCTTTATCGGTTACTTTGGCTTCGGTCTAGGGGTACTATGAAGGGGAGAGCGAGGTGCGCCACGGCCCATGTCCTCTAGATTACAGCATGTAGAGGTGAAGGCTAGCATCAGATCACCTTCGGGCCTGTGTATACGTTCAGAGCCAAGTCTGTTCTGCTGATAACCCCCTTTGCTTCCAGTAATTGGAGTACCACACACTGAAAAAGGTCCAACACGTATTTATTCCATAACGGCAAACAAATAGTCCTTTGCGAGCAGACAGTTTGAGACCCATAGAACAGTCCAGTATTGGTGGGGAGTAGGTCAAGGCACAATCCTCAAAGAAACTAAACCGTTGAGGTTTCACCAACAGTTGCTAAGCACAGTGGCTGTTAAAATGGACTTTTGGTTTCAGAGTCTCTTCCAGCGACTCTAGTGAACAGGAACTGGAGTTACCTTCGCTACGTTGCAGCCCCTGTCAGGGGGAAAACATCCCTTCAATTGAGTTACCAGAGGAGCCGCCGTCACCGGATTAATGCTGTACCGGGCTATTCGGAAGGGTTACACTCCCCGGCCTCCTCACCACAGATACGGGTCCCAACACCTTAGGGCCCCTCGGACTCCTCCACCCTCGCGGAACCCAGTCGAAGCACTGGGCTCCAGGCCTCGGCCGTAGTACCTCACCCCAGGCTTAAGGTGCCTGGGATGGACTCCAAGGATGTCCTTGAAAAGGCCCGCTCGCTCCAATGAGTATGGTGATACAAGTATAAAAAAAAAACAGTTGTTGCGCAGCACTGCCACCTGGTGACAGTGCCACGGTGTGACAGGGGGTCACTTTGGGCGCAGGGTGAATGAAAACCCCAATATGGTCTATGATAGCCATATTCAATTCTGCACAGACATTGTATCTAGATTGGATGTGTACTGTGAGGGGGGGGGGGGGTTGTGTAATCATTGCTGTGAGGAATTAAGGGGATTTACATGCTATTGTTCCTTGTGGCTTGGGGAGAATTAAGCCTATAATTATAGGTTGTGGAACTAGCAGCAGACAGGTTAATCACCTGCCTGCTTGTGTTGTAAATGAGTCTAGGAAGGTCTGGTGTGAATAGAGATAGTTAACACTATGCCTGTGTGTATTGTACTCGGCAGACGGAGCGTCTGCCAACCCTTTCATGAGAAGATGTGTATTGAAGATCGTTATGTCTATTGTGTAAAGTCTGTTGTCTCCTAACAGACGTCAAAATAATGTGTTGAGCCTTGTAATGTGTGGGTGGAGCTGGGCCATTGTTCATGTTAAACTAATGTGTATTGGATGTATATAAAAGTTACAATGTTTCTCAATAAAAATGTCATTCGGTCCTGGAAGAGACAGAGTACGTCTTGTTTCTTCTGGAAGGATTAATCTTATGGGAAAGGGTCGCCTGGCTGTGGAAGATTGGTAGCGAGTGGGTGTCCAGGAGAGGGAACATCTTATACGGCGTTAACCCCCTTCATATTTGGGGTGCCGTTACATTGGTGGCAGCAGTGGGATTTTCCCTCCAGTTCCTGGGACACTCCAAACCACCACAGTGAATGACCAGCTATGCAGCCTGCAGGAAAGTTACGCTGAAAGACCTACTTGAGAGCCGAGATGGACCAGAGGGACGGGGATGCAGGACCCCGGTCAGTTGAAGACTTGTTTCAGCAACGAGTTCGAGAGCGGTTGGCATTATATGGTGCTAACCCATCAGAGACCGCCATACAGAAAGCCATTAAAGACATCCAGCTGCAGGATGAGCGACAAGAGAAAGAACGAGAGCGACAAGAGAAAGAACGAGAGCGTCAAGAGAAAGAACAAGAGCGACAAGAGAGATAACTGGAGCGACAAGAGAGAGAACTAGAGCGGCAACATGAGCAGAGAATGTCGGAAATACGGCAATCGGAGACAACACCTAAAGATGCAGCGCCTTTCCGCAAGTTGCCCTTTCGGGCATTCAAACTATTTAAGGAAGGAGAGGAGGAAATTGAAGAGTTCCTGCAGGACTTTGAGAGACTATGCCAGATACATGAAGTACTGCCCCAAGATTGGGTCGCCTTATTGGCAAGTAATTTAACTGGCAGAGCTGCGGATGCGTATCGGGCCCTGGAGGATGAGGACGCTAAAGACTATGACCGGGTAAAAGAAGCTCTGCTAGCCCGATTTGCCATTACACCCGAAGCCAGCCGGATTAAGTTTCGAGAATCCCGGAAACAAACCCACATAACATACGTGAAGTGGGCACATCGTCTGCAGCGAAACCTCAAGGGCTGGTTCCAGGGAAGCCACGCTCATACCATAGAGGACATCACCCTGTTAGTACTCTTAGAACAGTTCTTTAACCACACCCCTCCGGTACTACGGGATTGGGTGCGAGATAAGCAACCACGGACTATACAGCAAGCGGCTACTTTTGCCGATGAATATCTGGACTCTCGAAGGTCAGGCGGAAGCGAGCTCTATCCACTATCTCGGGCCAGTTTATCAGCCTCTAACCCAGCTTCAGCACCAACCCCGGCGGCCACTTATCCTCAGCAACCCAGGTTCAACTCCAAGGACTACGCACAACCCATCAGGTGTTTCGGATGTAAACAGCTGGGACACAAAAAGCCAGACTGTCCATTGAATCCAGCCAGCCAGTCCCAGTCATGGAGACAGCCAGCAAGGGGGAGCCCCCGCACATCCATGCCTGTGGCCCACTGCATTGAGGAGGAAGAACATTGGGGCATCCTGCACGAGGCTGATCCAATACAAGCAGCTAACCGGGACAACAGGCAACAACACAGGCAGACTGTCCGGGTTAATGGAAAGGTAGCCAATGGATTACGTGATTCTGGTGCCACCATGACCCTACTGCAGAAGAACCTCATCCCAGAGGGCCAACATACCGGAGACACTGTAGCCGTAAGGGTAGCGGGAGGTACCGTCTTCCGGCTTCCCGTTGCCCATGTTCACCTGGATTGGGGGGTTGGTTTGGGACACGTGAATGTGGGGGTAATGAAGGATTTGCCAGCGGATGTACTACTGGGGAATGATTTGGCCCCCCTCCTTTCTGCTTACGCCCCGATGGGCCCAGATGAAGTCAACCCTATGACTACCCATGCCCAGACACGTACTGCTGGAACCGGCCCACTTGCTGCTGAGACCCAGGTGAGACTACCTTCCCCGACACGTACCTTAGATCAAACGCTCTTAGGCTGGGATACCCCAGAAGCATTCGGGAGGGAAACCCGGGAGGACCCGACCTTACACAAGTATAGGGCTAAGGCAGATACTCAGGAAAGGGGAATAGATGGGGAACTTTTTGAATGGGTGGGGGATAGACTGTATAGGATCCCTAAGCCATCTCAGAGAAGTAAGGCCCCTCTGCAGAAACGACAGCTGGTGGTACCTCAGAAATACCAGCTAGAGATTCTGCAAATCGGGCATGATGTACCGCTAGCAGGACATCTAGGGTTCCGTCGTACAGCCCATAGGATTGCACAGAATTTCTTCTGGCCCAGTTTTAGCCAGGATGTGCGAAAATACTGCAAAACCTGTGACACATGTCAACGGACAGGTAAGAGGGGGGACCACCCTAAGGCTAAACTCATGTCCATGCCTATTATTGGGGAGCCCTTTTACCGCATAGCCGTTGACATTGTGGGTCCCCTGGCCAGGCCTAGTCCATCCGGGAAGAAGTATATTCTCACCGTGGTGGACTACGCCACCCGTTACCCAGAGGCAGTAGCTATGTCTAACATTGAAGCAGAGACAGTAGCTGATGCCCTGGTTAAGATTTTTACCAGAGTGGGGTTCCCTAAAGAGATTCTCTCTGACCAGGGAACCCAGTTTACCGCGGTGCTCACCCAGCAGTTGTGGAAGGTGTGCAATATTAAGCCCTTGCTGAGCTCACCTTACCACCCCCAGACTAATGGTCTCTGCGAACGCTTTAATTGGACCCTCAAGCAAATGCTGAGGACCTTTTCGGACGCTTGCAGAGACTGGAAGAGATTCCTGCCTCACCTGTTATTTGCGTACAGAGAGGTACCCCAGGAATCTACGGGGTTCTCGCCCTTCGAGTTGCTCTATGGGAGAAGGGTCCGCGTACCCCTCGACCTCATCAGAGGACACTGGGAGGGAGAGACAGAGCAAGAAGGGACCCCCATAGTGCCCTACATTCTGGAACTTTGGGACCGCATGGAGCAACTGTCTCTGATGGTAAGGGAGAATCTCCAGGCGGCCCAGGGAAGACAGAAGAAATGGTACGATCGGGGGGCCCGACAGCGTATCTTCCAGGTTGGGCAGAAGGTCTTAGTGCTCAAACCTGTGAAGACTGACAAGATGCAGGCATCTTGGCAGGGCCCATATAAAGTAGTAGCCCAGGTATGTGATACTACCTATGTTATTGTCAGCTGTGCAGATGAAAGAATCCAGCGAACCTTTCATGTGAACATGCTGAAGGAGTATCAGGAACGGCAGGAGGATGTCGCTGCAGTATGATGACTCAGAAGGTCTACCCCTCCCTGACTTACTAAAGAGAGAGCCCCAGACTGACCTCATTAGCCTTGTACAGCTAGGAGACCGGTTAAGCCCCACAAAGAAGGAACAGGCTAAGCGGCTTCTGTGGGAGAAACAGGCAACGTTCTCCCAAAAACCGGGCTATACGACCCTGACTGTGCATAAAGTAGAGACCCCTGGACAAGCACCCCTTTGACAGCCCCCCTACCGTATCCCTGAAGCAGTCCGAGAAGAAATACGGAAGGAGATACAGGAGATGATTCAGTTAGGAGTCATTGAGCCTTCTGACAGCCCTTGGGCCTCGCCTGTAGTCCTGGTGCCTAAGAAAGACGGAACTACCCGGTTCTGCGTGGACTACAGGCGACTCAATGAGAAGACCACCACCAATGCCTACCCGATGCCCAGGGTAGACAAACTGCTAGATCGGATAGCCAGGGGACGTTATTTAACTACAATAGACCTGTGTAAAGGTTATTGGCAGATCCCCCTGGCCGAGGATGCTATCCCCAAGTCGGCATTTGTTACCCCATTTGGCCTGTACCAGTCTAGGGTCATGCCATTTGGGATGAAAAACGCCCCGGCCACCTTCCAACGTATGGTGGATAGGCTCCTCGATGGCTTCCAGGATTTTGCATGTGCATACCTGGATGACATTGCGATCTACAGTGGGTCTTGGGAGGAGCACCTGGTTCACGTAGGGGTGGTCCTGGACAAAATTCGGGCCGCAGGCCTGACCTTGAAACCAGACAAGTGCCATCTAGGTATGGCGGAGGTGCAGTACCTGGGACAACGAGTGGGGTGTGGGAATCAGAGACCAGAGCCAGCCAAGGTAGAGGCAGTAGCTAACTGGCCCCAGTGGAGAAGGAATGTTTGGCCCTGGTCTGGGCCCTTAAAAAGTTGAACCCTTACTTATACGGACAGGAATTTTCACTGGTCACCGACCACAACCCATTGGTGTGGCTTAACCGGGTCTTAGGAGACAATGGCAGGTTGTTGCGGTGGAGCCTAGCCCTACAACCTTACAATTTCACCATCAGCTACCGACCCGGTAAGCAAAATGGCAATGCTGATGGGTTGTCCCGGCAAACAGACATCACCTCGGACCCCTGGTGCAATGGTGATGGGTTGTCCAGATATTAGAAGAATGGAACTATGGACTAACTTCGGAGTCAACCCGTCTGGGGTTTCCTCCTCTGTTAGTCTCCTGCCGAAAGGGGAGATGTGTGACAGGGGGTCACTTTGGGCGCAGGGTGAATGAAAACCCCAATATGGTCTATGATAGCCATATTCAATCCTGCACAGACATTGTATCTAGATTGGATGTGTACTGTGAGGGGGGGGGGGGGTTGTGTAATCATTGCTGTGAGGAATTAAGGGGATTTACATGCTATTGTTCCTTGTGGCTTGGGGAGAATTAAGCCTATAATTATAGGTTGTGGAACTAGCAGCAGACAGGTTAATCACCTGCCTGCTTGTGTTGTAAATGAGTCTAGGAAGGTCTGGTGTGAATAGAGATAGTTAACACTATGCCTATGTGTATTGTACTCGGCAGACGGAGCGTCTGCCAACCCTTTCATGAGAAGATGTGTATTGAAGATTGTTATGTCTATTGTGTAACGTCTGTTGTCTCCCAACAGACGTCAAAATAATGTGTTGAGCCTTGTAATGTGTGGGCGGAGCTGGGCCATTGTTCATGTTAAACTAATGTGTATTGGATGTATATAAAATTTACAATGTTTCTCAATAAAAATGTCATTCGATCCTGGAAGAGACAGAGTACGTCTCGTTTCTTCTGGAAGGATTAATCTTATGGGAAAGGGTCGCCTGGCTGTGGAAGATTGGTAGCGAGTGGGTGTCCAGGAGAGGGAACATCTTATACGGCGTTAACCTCCTTCATATTTGGGTTGCCGTTACACACGGTAATGACACTTGGCCAAACCCTCCAAACAACTTTCTTTCTTCTTCTCTGTATCTACACTAACTTCACCCCAAAGTCATTATCTTCTTTGCAGTGCAGGGAGAAAGGGGAGAAAGAGGGAGAACAACAGTAACAGCTCCCATTTCTCCAAAAGAGTAAAACGCCCAAATAAAAAAAAACTAGGGCACAGTTCTTGTGTTCCGACAAGTTCAGCAATGAACAATAATAGAGCACACAGGAGTCTTTTCTCCTAAAGTTAGAACTTTGGGTGCGGCAGGAACAGGGGCTTCAAGTGCTTATCGAAAGTCTCCACATTATATTCAATGTTCTCTCCGTCTTTGCGACAAATAAGCACCTTGTCCGCATGAATATGCCGACCCAACATCCACTCCGCTTTACAGTCCTTGAACTTCTTGGGGACGGGGGATGAGCACGAAAGGTATCGGCGAGCATGGGGCACCTTGAGCTTTTCCCAGACAAACTCATCATACCATCGCTGCCGCAGGACCTCCACTTCAAAAAGCAAGTCCGGGGTAGGGAGGGGTACTCCCACCCATACTCACGGGCAACTCTCTGACAGAAGAGCCGCTGTAGCCGGGCCAGAGGTGGCATTGTGGCACGGTCTCCTTTTCCAGGCTGAACAATGGACTCCGGATGCCGAGGTACTTTAACTACCTCCATTGGCTTGGACCTAGGAGCCTGCAGCAATGAACGTTGTGTTCCCGTTACCGGAACGGATGAAACAGTAGGTGATTCAGAGGTTGGGAGGGTATGCAGAAGACCAGATTCCTCCCCGGGCTCCAGGACCTCCACCCGGGCTGTACTATCCCCTGTAGACATGGGCAGATGCCTTGGCGCACGGAGCGCGGGTAATGGCATCTTGTCCCAACCCTTGCAGTGAAAGACCTCATCAATCTCACTATCATCGCCGGCATCTGATAGTGACTCTAGGTCGGAGGTGTCATACATTTCCACGGGCAGGTAATTCCCAGTAGATGCAGAAGCACCCTCCCTCACGGGCTCCACCGACAATGGACTCCCGACACCTCCAACCACACTCACAGTCCCAACCCCTGGCTCACCTGGGCCTTCAGTAGAACAGGGATGTCCAGGGCTCTTCCCTCCGGATCCATCCAGGCCAGGCAAGCGGCAGGGCGAAGCTCTTCCACGACCATAGGATGCCTGTACAAGGCCGACTTTCCTCTTCGGAGGTGGGAGCAGGGAGCTTGTGGTGACCGAAGCAGCATCCTCAGGTTTTTCAATCTCAGTCTCTGGTTGGGCACTCTCTTTGCCCTGGTCAGCGCGCACAGAAATCTCCACAAAGGCCTGGATCTCCCCTTCCGGAGTGGCGGTACCCGTGAGGCAGTTGAGGTGGAAGGCCCGGGGCCTTTCTGTGAATGGTTCCACCTCAAAAAGAAACTCCTTGCAGGCCTCACATCGCCCCGAATGGCTTCAAGCTGACCACCAGTCACGAGCAGCCGGGACAGATCACACCGAGGGCCTCTATGTCTCTGCATACATAAAGAGCCAAACGTCCTCGGGGCCTGAGTCTTATTCCTGTATCCGTTATTGAAGCAGCAAAGGAAGTCATCTTCGTGGGGTAAGGAACCGAAATCCACGGGGTACTTGAGGTCATCCCTGACTGTCTGCTGCTCCATTGCGCACTGACCAATTCGCGCCAGAATCCCCATGTGACTACTTCCACATGGCCAGACTCCTCCCATAGTCTGCACTTGTTCGCAGGCTTTCCCTTCTGCCCGCCCACGAACTGCGCAGCTATGGTGTGCCTCGTGGCGTGCTCGCCAATATGACCGACCTACTCGGAACTCCACCGGGCAGCAAAGTCCAAACACAGATGTTCCCAGCTCCATACAAGAAACACACATCCCGGACTGACTTACGAACCCCCACGTGTAGCGGCCTCACCCTCTCTCTCTTCTTTATCGGTTACTTTGGCTTCGGTCTAGGGGTACTATGAAGGGGAGAGCGAGGTGTGCCACGGCCCATGTCCTCTAGATTACAGCATGTAGAGGTGAAGGCCAGCATCAGATCACCTTCGGGCCTGTGTATACGTTCAGAGCCAAGTCTGTTCTGCTGATCTGACCTTTTATCTCCTCTCCCTTTGCGTCACAGTGGCTTCCCCGCCCCGCTGTACCAGCGCCAGGATAGGACAAAAAGTAACAGTCTTGCGGTGCAGGTTCAGCTCCGGCCCAGGGCAACACCACCACCTGCAGGCCACAGGGAACCTTGCACCACCAGAGTCCTCCAAGAACCACAAAAGGGATTCTCAGATTCCCTAACAATTAGTACATCTGGGTTAAAGAACCCAGATGCTCCCCCCTAAATTTAAATGCCCGCTACAATTATAATGCACATACAGAGTCCACATCTCCCCCCCATACTGTAATGTCCACATTTCCCCCTATACTGTAATGTCCACATCTCCCCCCATACTGTAATATCCACATCTCCCCCCATACTGTAATGTCCACATCTCCCACCATACTGTAATGTCCACATCTCCCCCCCATACTGTAATGTCCACATCTCCCCTCATACTGTAATATCCACATCTCCCCCCATACTTTAATATCCACGTCTCCCACCATACTGTAATCTCCACATCTCCTCCCATACTGTAATGTCCACATCTCCCCCCATACTGTAATGTCCACATCTCCCCACATCTCCCCCCATACCGTAATATCCACATCTCCGATTGTCTGCTGTTACCGGAATAGACAGCAGGCAGACCCGTTCGCAGACGACACAAGCAGGCGGGTGATGATGACGTCAGCGCGCCGCTACTAGGCCGCTGCCAGGTGTTCCAAGATGGCCGCCGCTCCAGAGCTAGGCCGAAGCCGCGGCCTTTGCTATGCGCGGATCATCCCGATCAAAATTATTTTGATTGATCAAAGAAATTAACGATTAATTGAGCAATTATTCGTTCATATATAAACATCTTGATGGGCAGGTGTAAGTCTGGAGGAGTTAGAGGCCATAGGCAGTCTGGTTTTGCATTCAGCCCTCCCTAGGTAATGCCCACATGTGTAGCTGAGCCTCCATGACTGATAGAACTGAAATTGAATGAATGAAAGCAGCACACAAAGAGGGTCAGGCTGGGGAGGGCATCCTCCAGCCTGAAAATTGCATGGCATTGAGGCACTATGTGATCCAATGCAGGCAAACACACTGTGTTTTTTGATTTGTGTTTGGAGTAGCATTAGGAATATATTGACAACTGCAGCAGACCGCACACATGGGGCGTTTTGAACACAGTGCTGGGAACACGCACGGAATGTGACTTTTTAGCACCGCATTCTGGTGAGAATGAGCCCTCGAAGTTCAACGAGTCTTAATAGCTGAGAACTCTGATCAACTTCTATAGTGTATACTACAGGAAAAAAAAAATGGCCCTGTAACGCTAAAGTGTTCAGGGTTTTTTGGGGCGTGACCGGATGGAGTTGTGGAGTGAGAGTGAGGAGTGAGGTACAACAACTCAAAAATCCAGCGCTCAATGGGCAAGGATAAGCAGACTATTGAAATGGCTATAAAACATTTATTGTAGCTTCCATAAGATCAAAAAAGGCAGTTATTAAAATAGCTGAAAACAGCACAAGGAAAAAAGGACTGTATATAAAATCAAAGTCACCTGACATCCATAGCAGAACAAAGCTAGAACAGGTCTGTTTTTCCTCAGCACAACTTCCTATATCATGGAGAGGGAAGAGAAGGCGGCCGCCAAGCTGGCTGATATCAAAATCATGGAAAAACAGACACTCCAGCAAGCATGTGAATGGTGGTCAGACGAGTGGGGAGACAGGAGCGGTGAACACTGCGGAGACAGCTGGATACCGCACCGGCCAGTGACAACAGACCAGCTGCGACGCTGGCAGGGGGAACAGGAAGTGGAAAACCGAAACTGTTGCACAGTGACACCAGAACCAGACCAGAGATACTTTTCAGCTAGTAATGCAGTGGAAATGATGAACAAATCACACGTGCGAGGCCACCTAGGACTGTTATTTGTCAATGACCCGACTCCATCTGCAACTGTATGTCCCCTTCTACCAAATTCTCCAGCAGCCTTATTATATTGGGGTGAATATATTCTGTCAAGTGGAAGAGTGATCCATGATCTCCACAGCACGTGTGATTTGTTCATCATTTCCACTGCATTACCAGCAGAAAAGTATCTCTGGTCGAAAATCTACAGTTCCGGTGTCACTGTGCAACAATTCCAGTTTTCCACTTCCTGTTCTAGCTTTGTTCTGCTATGGATGTCAGGTGACTTTGATTTTATATACAGTCCTTTTTTCCTTGTGCTGTTTTCAGCTATTTTAAAAACTGCCTTTTTTGATCTTATGGAAGCTACAATAAATGTTTTATAGCCATTTCAATAGTCTGCTTATCCTTGCCCATTGAGCGCTGGATTTTTGTGTTGTTGTATATCCCTGTGTCTTAGCTACGGTATTCCAGCAGCACTGGGTTCAAGTGAGAATCTCCCCATGGACTTTTGTGCCCTCCCACTACTATCTGGACTACCCTCTGCCACTGTTTAGCGCTTGTGATTTTTTGGTGTTTTTTCTAGTGAGGAGTGAGCGTGTGTGTCTCCTCCCGCCCGCCCAATGTTTGCCGTAGACTGCTCTGTGTTGACCCCTGGCTGGGGAAACTAGTCAGCGGCAACGATCCTATCTACCTTTCTCTGCCTGCCTGCCTATCCACAACTGTGTGTAGCTGAGGAAAAGCCGCGGAGTCCCGCGACACTAAATGTGAGTGGAGACCCGAGGATGATAGCAGCAGATAGTGGGACATGAGAGAGCAGCACTGAGCCACAAAGGAGCCGGTATTACCCGCAAAATTGCTGACGGAGCTACATGGCTGCGAATGCAGTAACTCCTAGGCTGAACCCCGTGCCTTGAGCAAGCCACAAGCCACAAGCCCTGTATCCTGTATCTTGGACCAGAGGAGCCCCTTCTGTGAAAAGCACACGTGAGTAAAGAACAGACTCTGGAGCCCTGATCCCTCTAATTGCCTGAATGTAATATATCGACCCAAAGACTGTGCACACTGGAAAGATACAGCTGTAATAGACTAAGACTAGATCTATATAGGCCTGGCTTAGCTGGAATAATTGCAATAGTCTGTATATGCATGTGCAACAAGGCTAGGGCTGAGGCTTGTTGAGGCTTGCTGAGGCTTGCTATATATGCAGTGGCGTATCCAGGGTATGGCATATATGGCAAGTGCCATTGGCGCTATATGAAGGGGGCGCTCCTGAGTGGCTGGGCAGCAAGGCACGCACAGAGATCTCTTCTTAAAATGGCCCTGATATTGCCACTGTTACTCACTGTCAGCCTGGGGTGGGATCCTGGCCGGCTGAGACTTATTTAGGTCGTTCATCACTGGCCCCTGGCTCACTGCCCAAACTGGTTGCTAGCCACGGCCCGCCTCGCGTCTAGCAACCAGTGACGTCACGAGGAAGAGAGAGGCAGAGACCAGCATGCACAGCGCAGGAGATTTAACTTCCTCCTCCTCACGCCCACTGCTTAGCTCCGCCCACCTCCTCCCTGCATCTTTTCCGCACAAGAAACATGTGAGGCATAGACACTGACTGGAGTGCAAAAAGGGAGAGAGGAGTTTAGGCAGTGGTGTCTTGGTGTCCCCCTAGGATATTTGCAAAATAGGCTGCCGTGCAGGAGAGGGGAAAGGAGCCGGGAGGTGCGCTGTGCTCTCCCTCCTCTCCAGCTTCACAGTCCTGACACTGCAGCTCTTCTCTCCCAGTGGCTCTGTGTGTGTAGGAGCGCCCTGCAGCTTCCCCCTCCTGTCCTGACATTGACTTTAGAAGCAGCAGAAAGGAATCAGCAACCTCATACTATAGGAACGGCTGCCACAGGACTGGAACGAGTTAACAGCAGAAACTGAACCACCTCCTGCTGCTTACTGAGCCAAGGGGCGCTGCTGTAACCCGCCCCTTTCTCAAGCCGCCACCTTTGATTGAGAAGAAGAGTACTTGAGCCATGCTGAAGCCATGCTGGAGCCTGGAGAAAGAACTGAGCTACCGTGGGGACAGGGGAGGGGCCAGAGAAGGAGGAGAAATGAGTAGGAGAAGCAGAAGAATGCATTCCGGTAATCTGGAGAATGTGCACAGGAAGAGACATTTACTGCAAGAGCTCCTCTCCTTATTCTCTCTGTACTTCCTGTATTCTGTATTCCTCCTCTCTCCCCTCTCCCCCTCTCTCTCTTTCTCTCTCCCCCCCCAGTTCTCTCTCTCTCTCTCCTCCCTCCCCCCCAGTTATCTCTCTCTCTCTCTCTCTTCCCCCTTCCATCTTCTCTCCCCCCTCCTTTTTCCCCCTCTTGCCATAACCAGTATAAACACTGTAAATATTACAATAAAATATACAATGCTGTGCTTCCTTCTTCACCTTAGTGTTTTAATTTAAATGTAATTGCATAATTTAAAGTGGTTGTATACTGCTGGACTTTTTTTTCTTTACCATGCAAGGTAAAGGTATAATGTGCTAGTATGGATCGCATTCTAGCACATTATGTTAAACTTACCTTAAAACAAAGTCCTCCCACACCCAAAAGCAGCAGGCGCTCTAATTTTTACTCATCTTTAGGGATGGGCCCGGTGCTCGATTCGAACCCATGTTCGAATCGAGCATCGGGCGTTCGCTCGCTCGTCGAGCCCAGAACTATTTGGGCCGTTCGCATCACATTCGTGTGATGCGAGCGGCCCCGCAATGCATTGCGGCCGGCGCGGCCGGCGCAGTGCATTGCTGGCTGATGATTGGCCAAGCATGCACTGTGACCCCGCATGCTTGGCCAATCACAGCGCCCGAAACTCGGAGAGCAATAATTGGCTACAGGCAGGACGGCTGTAGCCAATTACAGCTCAGGGGCTTTAGTACACGCCCCACCATTTAAAAGGCCGCCACGCCATCGGCCCCGGTCACATGAGTTCCGGCTTTAGGAGAGATTAGTCTGCTGATTCTGTCTTTGCTTGATACTGAAAGATTTGCTCTTCTTTGCTAAACCATTGGCTATTTCTTTGCTAAACCATTGCTACCTAAGTCATTGATCGTTCATTGCTGCTGATTGCACAGTTAGTGTGTTATTAGCTGCTGCTGGGGATTAGTCTGGTGCGTGCTTACTGTTAGTACAGTATTGCAGTAGTACCAACCGCAGTGCTGTTAGCACAGCATTGCACCCCAACAGCACCCATAGGACTTCTAGTGTGTTAGTGGCAGCAAACAGAGCTCCTATATTTTCTTCTCAGCAGCACCCATAGGACTTCTAGTGTGTTAGTGGCATCACACAGAGCTCCTATATTTTCTTCTCAGCAGCACCCATAGGACTTCTAGTGTGTTAGTGGCAGCAAACAGAGCTCCTATATTTTCTTCTCAGCAGCACCCATAGGACTTCTAGTGTGTTAGTGGCAGCAAACAGAGCTCCTATATTTTCTTCTCAGCAGCACCCATAGGACTTCTAGTGTGTTAGTGGCAGCAAACAGAGCTCCTATATTTTCTTCTCAGCAGCACCCATAGGACTTCTAGTGTGTTAGTGGCAGCAAACAGAGCTCCTATATTTTCTTCTCAGCAGCACCCATAGGACTTCTAGTGTGTTAGTGGCATCACACAGAGCTCCTATATTTTCTTCTCAGCAGCACCCATAGGACTTCTAGTGTGTTAGTGGCAGCAAACAGAGCTCCTATATTTTCTTCTCAGCAGCACCCATAGGACTTCTAGTGTGTTAGTGGCATCACACAGAGCTCCTATATTTTCTTCTCAGCAGCACCCATAGGACTTCTAGTGTGTTAGTGGCAGCAAACAGAGCTCCTATATTTTCTTCTCAGCAGCACCCATAGGACTTCTAGTGTGTTAGTGGCAGCAAACAGAGCTCCTATATTTTCTTCTCAGCAGCACCCATAGGACTTCTAGTGTGTTAGTGGCAGCAAACAGAGCTCCTATATTTTCTTCTCAGCAGCACCCATAGGACTTCTAGTGTGTTAGTGGCATCACACAGAGCTCCTATATTTTCTTCTCAGCAGCACCCATAGGACTTCTAGTGTGTTAGTGGCAGCAAACAGAGCTCCTATATTTTCTTCTCAGCAGCACCCATAGGACTTCTAGTGTGTTAGTGGCAGCAAACAGAGCTCCTATATTTTCTTCTCAGCAGCACCCATAGGACTTCTAGTGTGTTAGTGGCAGCAAACAGAGCTCCTATATTTTCTTCTCAGCAGCACCCATAGGACTTCTAGTGTGTTAGTGGCATCACACAGAGCTCCTATATTTTCTTCTCAGCAGCACCCATAGGACTTCTAGTGTGTTAGTGGCAGCAAACAGAGCTCCTATATTTTCTTCTCAGCAGCACCCATAGGACTTCTAGTGTGTTAGTGGCAGCAAACAGAGCTCCTATATTTTCTTCTCAGCAGCACCCATAGGACTTCTAGTGTGTTAGTGGCAGCAAACAGAGCTCCTATATTTTCTTCTCAGCAGCACCCATAGGACTTCTAGTGTGTTAGTGGCAGCAAACAGAGCTCCTATATTTTCTTCTCAGCAGCACCCATAGGACTTCTAGTGTGTTAGTGGCAGCAAACAGAGCTCCTATATTTTCTTCTCAGCAGCACCCATAGGACTTCTAGTGTGTTAGTGGCATCACACAGAGCTCCTATATTTTCTTCTCAGCAGCACCCATAGGACTTCTAGTGTGTTAGTGGCAGCAAACAGAGCTCCTATATTTTCTTCTCAGCAGCACCCATAGGACTTCTAGTGTGTTAGTGGCAGCAAACAGAGCTCCTATATTTTCTTCTCAGCAGCACCCATAGGACTTCTAGTGTGTTAGTGGCATCACACAGAGCTCCTATATTTTCTTCTCAGCAGCACCCATAGGACTTCTAGTGTGTTAGTGGCAGCAAACAGAGCTCCTATATTTTCTTGTCAGCAGCACACATAGTACCTATAGTGTGTTAGTGTCAGCACCCATAGGACCTACAGTGTGTTGTGAGCACACATAGGAGTTCTATTTTTTATACTATATACACTACCGACTACAATGGCTGGAAGACCGCCAAGGAGAGGCAGAGCGTGCCGAGGCAAGAACACAGGGCAGGCAGGCTCTGTTTCTAGAGACAACAGTGCTGGCCGTGGACGTGGTCGTGCATCGTCATCAGCACGTGGCCATGGGACACGCTTGTCTTTGTTTTCGGCAGCTGGACATGTGGAGCCGCATCATGCCGAAGGCTTGGTAGAATGGATGACCAAGCCCTCCTCATCCTCCTCATCCTCTCTCACCCAGGCTCAGGGTACTGGCAGAGCAGCTGCCAACGCGTACTCAATGGCATCATCAGCCACCCCTTCCCTAGACCCACCATGTCCTCCTGAGGAGTCCCCCGAACTGTTTGAGCACAGTGTTGGGTACATGCTCCAGGAGGATGCCCAACGATTCGAAGGCTCGGATGATGATACCCAGCTTGAGGAAGTCAGTAGTGTGCGCGCAGAGAGAGGGGATGCTGAAGGACAGCAATCTGGCAGTAGTGTTCCACCAGCTGCAGCTTACTGCCAGGTTTGCTCTAGTGGTGAAGAGGGAGGGGATGATGAGGTCACTGACTCCACGTGGGTGCCTGAAGGGAGAGAGGAGGAGGAGGAGGAGGATGCAGCGTCACATGTCCAACGAGGCAGGATGCCCCCTGGAGGCCAGCTAGAGGCCAGCACAGCAACTGTACCACACCGCAGAGCTCCGCCTGTGCAGGGCGCTGCCTCTGCACGTTATCACAAAAGTTCTTTGGTGTGGGCCTTTTTTGAGACGAGTGCATCAGATCGCACCACTGCTATTTGCAATATTTGTCTCAAGCGTATCTCGCGTGGCCAAAACATCAGCCGCTTGGGCACCACAAGCATGAGCAGACATATGTCGACCTGCCATGCAGCTCGTTGGCAAGCACACATAAAAGACCCACACCAAAGAACAATGCGGACCTCTCCTTGCTCCTCATCAGCTGGGATCTCCATCCCCACTATATCTTCAGTCCTCTCTGAAAGCTGCTCTGAGAGGACTGAAGGTGTAGAATTAGGTGTGTCACAACCAAGTACTTGCAGTACACCGACGTCCGATTGTAGCAGGCAAATTTCCCTGCCCCAGCTGCTGGACCGTCGAAAGAAGTATACTCCCAGCCATCCACATGCCCAGCGGTTGAATGCTAGCTTGGCTAAATTGCTAGCACTTCAACTGCTGCCTTTTCAGTTGATAGACTCGGCCCCCTTCCGTGAGTTTGTTCAATGTGCGGTTCCTCAGTGGCAGGTTCCCAAACGCCACTTTTTCTCACGGAAGGCGATTCCGTCTCTCTACTGGCATGTGGAAGGCAATGTCCATGCCTCGCTGGACAGGGCGGTCAGCGGTAAGGTGCATATTACCGCTGACTCATGGTCCAGCAGGCATGGACAGGGACGTTATCTTTCTTTCACGGCCCATTGGGTCACTCTATTGGTAGCTGGGAGGGATGCAGGACAAGGTGCAGTAGTGTTGGAGGTTGTTCCGCCACCACGCCTCCAAAATGCTACTACTGGTTGTGACACACCTCTCTCCTCCACCCCCTCCTCTTCTTCTTCCTCCATGTCCTCTTCGAGTGCTCTGTCCTCGGAACCAGCGGTGCTCCGTAGGCGTACAAGGGGCTACGCGAGTACGCAGGCAAAAAGATGCCATGCCGTGCTTGCGCTGGTGTGTTTGGGGGACAGGAGCCACACTGGGCCAGAGGTTCTGGCAGCTCTGCAGGGGCAGGCCGAGAGGTGGTTGACGCCACGCCAGCTTAAGCCAGGAATGGTCGTTTCTGATAATGGCACCAACCTCCTCTCCGCCCTGCGACAGGGGCAGCTCACCCATGTGCCCTGTATGGCTCACGTCCTCAACCTGGTGGTGCAGCGGTTCTTGGGCAGGTTCCCAGGCTTACAGGATGTCCTGAGGCAGGCCAGGAAAGTCTGTGTGCATTTCCGCCGATCTTATAATGCCAGTGCTCGGCTGACTGAGCTGCAAAAGGAGCTGAACCTGCCCAAGAACCGCCTAATATGTGACATGCCCACCAGGTGGAACTCAACGTTGGCCATGCTGCAGCGACTGCACACGCAGCAGAGGGCCATCAATGAGTACCTTTGCGACTACGGCACCAGGACAGGGTCAGGGGAGCTTGGCTTTTTTTCCCCACGCCAGTGGAGCATGATCAGGGATGCATGCACTGTCCTCTCACCATTTGAGGAGGCCACGAGGATGGTGAGCAGTGACAGTGCATGCATCAGTGACACTGTACCTCTTGTCCACCTGTTGGAGCATACGCTGCGTGGGATAATGGACAGGGCACTTGAGGCAGAACAGAGGCAGGAAGAGGAGGACTTCCTTGTCTCTCAAGGCCCCCTTTATCCAGACAATGTTCCTTCTGTCCCACCCATCACACAGGAAGAGGAGGAGGAGGAGGAGGAGGAGGAGGATTGTGTGAGCATGGAGGTGGAGCCTGGCACTCAGCATCAGCAGCAGCAGTCTTTTAGGGATGATGTACAGTCCCAACAAACCAGTGGACTTGTACGTGGCTGGGAGGAGGTGGCTGGCGATCATGTCATCCTCAGTGACCCAGAAGACTCCGGACCGAATGCCTCAGCTAACCTACGCTGCATGGCCTCCCTGATCCTGCAAAGCCTGCGGAAGGATCCTCGTGTTCTTCGGATCAAGGAGAGTGACCATTACTGGCTGGCCACTCTCCTTGATCCACGGTACAAGGGTAAGGTTGCGGACCTTATCTTGCCGTCAAAGAGGGAGCAGAGGATGAGACATCTCAGGGAGGCCTTGCAGAAAGGTCTGTGCAACGCGTTCCCAGAAACTGGGAGGTTACAAACTCCTGGTCCTGGACGACAAGTTGCTGAGGCTTCGGTCAGTAGCAGAAGGAGCGGTGGGGAAGGTGGACGTCTGACCGATGCGTTCAGACAATTTTTTAGTCCGCAGCCCCAAGGTATGATCGGTTCCAGCAACCATCGCCAGCGTCTGATATACATGGTGCAGGAATACCTAGGGGCAAGGTCAGACTTGGACACCTTTCCCACCGAAAATCCTCTGGCTTACTGGGTCCTGAGGATGGATCACTGGCCAGAGCTTGCACAGTATGCAATTGAGCTACTGGCCTGTCCTGCATCCAGCGTTCTTTCCGAACGCACATTCAGTGCTGCTGGAGGATTTGTCACCGATCATAGGGTGCGCCTGTCCACCGACTCGGTTGATCGACTGACCTTCATAAAAATGAATCAGTCTTGGATCACCACCAGCTACCAGACACCTGAAGCGGATATAACGGAATAATTTATAATGTCACATCCCTTCAAGACTGCCTATGCTGATGCTGAGTGACTGTCCTGTTATGTTCACTGACTATCCTCTTCCTCCTCCTCAATGATCCATGCCACCACACCAGTGCCTAAGGCACAATTTTTCAGCCCCTGTATAACAGGGGCGTGTAATTACAATTTTTTAAAAAGATGCTTCGCAACAGGTGTGACTGCTGTGCTCAGAGTACAGTATCTGTGAGGGGTTGCAGTGTTGTGGCACCAGCACCAGTGCCTAAGGCACAATTTTTCAGCCCCTGTTGGGGCGTGTAATTACAATTTTTAGGCAATGCTTTGCAACAGGTCTCATTGCTGTGCTCAGAGTACAGTATCTGTGAGGGGTTGCAGTGTTGTGGCACCAGCACCAGTGCCTAAGGCACAATTTTTCAGCCCCTGTTGGGGCGTGTAATTACAATTTTTAGGCAATGCTTTGCAACAGGTCTCATTGCTGTGCTCAGAGTACAGTATCTGTGAGGGGTTGCAGTGTTGTGGCACCAGCACCAGTGCCTAAGGCACAATTTTTCAGCCCCTGTATAACAGGGGCGTGTAATTAAATTTTTTTAAAAAGATGCTTCGCAACAGGTGTGACTGCTGTGCTCAGAGTACAGTATCTGTGAGGGGTTGCAGTGTTGTGGCACCAGCACCAGTGCCTAAGGCACAATTTTTCAGCCCCTGTTGGGGCGTGTAATTACAATTTTTAGGCAATGCTTTGCAACAGGTCTCATTGCTGTGCTCAGAGTACAGTATCTGTGAGGGGTTGCAGTGTTGTGGCACCAGCACCAGTGCCTAAGGCACAATTTTTCAGCCCCTGTATAACAGGGGCGTGTAATTAAAATTTTTTAAAAAGATGCTTCGCAACAGGTGTGACTGCTGTGCTCCAAGTACAGTATCTGTGAGGGGTTGCAGTGTTGTGGCACCAGCACCAATGCCTAAGGCACAATTTTTCAGCCCCTGTTTAACAGGGGCGTGTAATTACAAATCTTGATCTAATAGTTCACAGCAGGGCCCATTCCTGCGCCCACCAAGAGTAACTATGAGGGCCTACAGTCTTGTGGCAACACCGTCCACCACCACCACCACCACCAAAGGCCCAATTTTTCTGCCCTGTTCAACAGGTGCATGCAATTACAAATCTTGATCTAATAACTCACAGCAGGGCCCATTCCTGCACCCACCAAGAGTAACTGTGAGGGCTTACAGTCTTGTGGCAACACCGTCCACCACCACCACCACCACCACCAAAGGCCCAATTTTTCTGCCCGGTTCAACAGGTGCATGCAAGTACAAATCTTGATCTATTAACTCACAGCAGGGCCCATTCCTGTGCCCACCAGTCTTGTGGCTACACCAACATCTAATAGGGCAAATTTCTGCAGAGTATATACGGCAGGCCCCTACTTTCAAACATCCAACTTACAAACGACTCCTACTTGCAAACGGCAAGAGAAAACAGGAAGTGAGAGGAAATCTACCCCTAGGAAGGAAAATTCTATCCTGTTAGATTTAATTTGGGAAAAAGGTATCTCCTCTCTACTGATGCTTTATCACCAATCCTTGTTTCAATTTAAACCCCACTTTTCCAAAAACATTTGTCATTGGGACGGAAAGTGAGGTGACATGTTCTGAACAGATGTGCAAAGACAGCAAATGTTACAGGGGTGATAACCCCTCCCTATGTTCTCCAAAAAGCTTAAAAATTGATTTTTTTGGGATGTAGCTACACTTCATAATGTACCTGTTCAGATTCTACTTAAGAACAAACCTACAGTCCATGTCTTGTTTGCACCACCTATATACTGCTGTTCAGAGTATATAGGGTTGTAGGTATAGGGTTTTATTTTGGGTGCGGGGTCCCCCTTAGTATCCATACAAGACCCAAAGGGGCTGGGGTGGGGGGGGGGGGTGATGGGGTAGCCATGCCATTTTTCTCAAGGATTTTCAGCCATATGGCGGCCAGGACAAGACATGACATTAAAGCCGCAAGTGGTTTTAAATGGCTTCTTTTTTTCCTTTACAAATGTCATTTTGTGCAAGGACAGTTCTAAACACGGGAAACACATGCCACTTCACAGGCATACTTTAGACACCCCCCAGGTACCATATTTAAAGGGAAATTTCACTTTTTTTTTTTCACTTTATGCATCATTAAAATGACTGCTCCCGAAAAAACTTTAGTTTTTAAAATTTCTTTTTGCATTGATATATGTCCCCTGGGGCAGGACCCGGGTCCCCAAACCTGTTTTATAACATTAACATGCATATTGGCCGTTGTAATTAGCAATTTTGATTTCGAACGTTCGCGTCCATTATAACGAATAGGGTTCGAAAATTCGCGCGAACTTTCGGTCCGTTCGAAGGTTCTGGTGCGAACCGAACCCGGGGGTGTTCGGCTCATCCCTACTCATCTTGCTTCCGGGTTTGTGGGCTCTGTGACTGGCCAGTGTAACGATGAAGTCACTCCTGTGAATGCACGCAGGAGCCACCGTTTATGGCACAGGGTTCTAAAGGAACAGCACCCGTGGCCGTTCCTTCAGAGCGCATGCACCAGTGATATCACTGGCTCCATATAATGTAAATATCTCCTAAACTGTACATGTTTAGGAGATATTTACTGTACCTATAGGTAAGCTTTATTATAGACTTACATATATGTAAAAGGCAGTAAAGGAAGTTTACTTCCACTTTAAGTGATGGTGGAGCCCTCCCTCTGAATACCATATACTGTATATATGTGGTGTCCTGTAAATCAAATATACAACTTTATATCTTTCAAAAAAATAACAATATCAAAATATAAAATTGCAGCATATTAGTGATATTGACACCCCTCAAAAGATTTTTGATAAGTTGTAATATATAAATGATGGTAACACCCCCTCAAGAAATAAAATAACTCCACTTACAATAGGGGGTGTCACCATCACTAATATACTACAATTTTATATTTTGAAATTTTGACTTGTCGTTTTGTTAGATGTTTTTTTTGTTAAGGTTATCTGAAAGATGGGTTTCAAATGTTTTGACAGGGGCACAGTTTTAGTGCTTGCCATAGGCACCATTTTCACTAGATAGGCCTCTGTATATATGCCCTCTATTGATGTACTTGAAGTATCTCTCTCCACTGGCTAAATTCTATATAATTAGCTTTGGACTGAAACAAAAGAGGTTAATACCTCATAGACCCTCAGCATTCTACTGTGACTTTTGTGCGTTTGGAAGTGTAGCCATCAACTCCTGGCGGCTCTTTCCTTTTTTTTCCTTTTTTTGGCCTGCTGGAGGATAATAACTAAACGCAGGCACCCTACCTGGGGGGACCACTGACTACTGCGATATCAGGCGATACCTGGTACTTTTTTTTTTTTGCATACCATTAACCCTATAATATAATTGAATTGCACCGTTTGAAATCATGTATGATCGTGTATGATCTAACTAAGGGAAAATCTGCAATCAATCTCTTACACTGTACTTGGGTATATGTTCAGGGCCTAAATTATCTCCCTTTAACTGGAGAACACATGATGCAACAGCTACGCTCCTCAAAGGAGAAAAACTCTCAGCAGATGGCAGCAGCGGCAGCAAAATTGGAGCAATATGCCCATACCCCTGTTCAGACCCCAACAAAGAAGGGGTCACAGATTAAAGCGCAACAGGGGGCTATGTCAGACAGGAAAAGTAAGGGTCAACCAACAGCTACAGCACTGTCGGCCTTTTCAACCAAAACATTGAGTAATAAGAGCTCAGGGCCGATTGAACAAAATGTAGATGTAATAACCAATCCTCGCTTACCCCTAGAGAAAGGACCGACACTAAAGGACGTATTTTTGGAGGTGAGTACATGCAAGAGTCCACTAAAAGAACTTTGTGATCAAATAAAGGGAGTAAAAGAGGACTTGATACTGGTCAGACAGCATCTACAAACAATAGCGGAAACAAAAACAGCCCTGGAAGGGAGGTCATTAGAAGATGATATATTCCCACTAATAAACAAGGTGAAAAGTATGAAAGAACAGATGACCAGATATTAGGGATGAGCTTCGAGTTCGAGTCAAACTCATGTTCGACTCGAACATCGGCTGTTCGACCATTCGTCGAATGCCGAACATTATGGGCCGTTGGCGCCAAATTCGAGTGGCGCATCACGGCCCATATATACACTGTATTTAGTTTAGCTAGATCCGTTCCTGTTATTCTCTTCATAATATACTGACAGGCAGGCAGGTGATTGTGCTAGCACAGTGTGCACCTAAAGCTACCTGAATACAATTGCTGGTGTTCTCATACAAATACAGGCAGGGAGCTGCAGTATTTTCATTTAGTGTACTGTGTCCTTTGCACAGTATGCAACTAAAGCTACTTGAATACAATTGCTGGTGTTCTCATACAAATACAGGCAGGGAGCTGCAGTATTTTCATTTAGTGTACTGTGTCCTTTGCACAGTATGCACCTAAAGCTACCTGAATACAATTGCTGGTGTTCTCATACTAATACAGGCAGGGAGCTGCAGTATTTTCATTTAGTGTACTGTGTTCTTTGCACAGTGTGCACCTAATGCTACTTGAATACAATTGCTGGTGTTCTCATACAAATACAGGCAGGGAGCTGCAGAATTTTCATTTAGTGTACTGTGTCCTTTGCACAGTGTGCACCTAAAGCTACCTGAATACAATTGCTGGTGTTCTCTCACTAATAATACTACAGGCAGGCAGTTGATTCTGCTAGCTGATGTGTAATCAGTATATATATATACATCCCAGCTTTGTGCAGCTACATCTCCCTGCAGGCCATTAGTATGTCTGGAAGGACAACAAGGAGAAAAAGACATTCACAAGCCAATAAAAGAGGGCAAGCAGGCTCTGTGTCTAGAGTCAACAGTGCTGGTCGTGGACACGGTGCATCCTCATCAGCACGTGGCCACGGGACACGCTTGTCCTTTTTTTCGGCAGCTGGCCATGTTGAGCCGCATCATGCCCGAAGACTTGGTAGAGTGGATGACCAAGCTGTCATCATCCTCCTCATCCTCTCTTACGCAGGCTCAGGATACTTTGTCTGGCAAAGCAGCTGCCAAAGCGGCCTCTTCCCTCGGCTCAGTGGCATCAGTCACTCCTTCCCTAGCCCCACCATGTCCTCCTGAGGAGTCCCCCGATCTGTTTGACCACAGTGTTGGGTACATGCTGCAGGAGGATGTGCAGCATTTTTAAGGCTCTGATGATGGTACCCAGCTAGAGGAAGGCAGTAATGTGAGCCCAGAGAGAGGGTGTGCCCAAGAAGGACAGCAATCTGGAAGTCATGTTCCCCCAGCTGCAGGATGATGAGGTCACAGACTCTACGTGGGTGCCTGATAGGAGAGAGGAGGAGAAGGAGGAGGCACATCTCAAAGAGGCAGGATGCCCTCCAGGGGCCAGCTTAAGGGCAGCACACTGACAGCATCACACCGCATGTGCAGGCCACAGCTGTATCTGCGCGTTATTCCAAAAGATCTTTGGTGTGGGCCTTTTTTGAGACGAGTGCATGAGATCGCAGAGCTGCTATTTGCAACATATGTCTCAGGCATATCTCGCATGGCCAAAACATCCCCCACTTGGGCACCACATGCTTGATCAGACATATGTCGACCTGCCATGCAGTTCTCGTTGGCAAGCACACCTAAAAGACCCACACCAAAGAACAAAGCGGACCTCTCCTTGCTCCTCATCAGCTGGGATCTCCAACCCCACTATACCTTCAGTCCTCTCTGAAATCTGCACTGAGAGGAATGAAGGTGTAGAGTTAAGTGTGTCACAGCCAAGTACTTGCGGGCAATCTGCTATCGGCACACCAACATCAGATTGTACCAGGCAAATTTCCCTGCCCCAGCTGCTGCACCGCCGAAAGAAGTTCACTCCTAGCCATCCAGATGCCCAGCGGTTGAATGCTAGCTTGGCTAAATTGCTAGCACTTCAACTGCTGCCTTTTCAATTGGTAGACTCTGCCCCCTTCCGTGAGTTTGTGGAATGTGCGGTTCCTCAGTGGCAGGTTCCCAAACGCCACTTTTTCTCACAGAAGGCGATTCCGGCTCTCTACCGGCATGTGGAAGGCAATGTCTTGGCCTCGCTGGACAGGGCGGTCAGCGGTAAGGTGCATATTACCGCTGACTCATGGTCTTGCAGGCATGGACAGGGACGTTACCTATCTTTCACGCTGTCCAGCGATGTCCACGAGTGTCGCAGCCATCCAACCCTCCTGATTGGCTGAGACACAGCAGTGGCACCATTGGCTCCCGCTGCTGTCAATCAAAGTCAGTCAGCCAATCAGGAGAGACAGGGGCGGTGCCGGGCCACAGCTCTGTGTCTGAATGGACACAGGGAAATGTGACTCAGCTCGAGTGCCCCCATAGCAAGCTGCTTGCTGTGGGGGCACTCAACAGGAGGGAGAAGCCAGGAGCACAGAAGAGGGACCCAAGAAGAGGAGGATCAGGGCTGCTCTGTGAAAATCCACTGCAACAGAGCAGGTAAGTATATTATGTTTATTATTTTTATTGAAAAATCAGGAGATTTTTAAATCACTTTAATATGAAAAGTGAAATTCTGCCCGAAAAGAACTTAGCCCTTAAAATGCAATATGCATTTCATAAAATACAGACTTTGTTAAGACATAAATCATGTCTTCAGAAAAAAATGCATAACGTGTTTCTCTGTGCCACATATCTCCATTACTAGACTCCCAAGAAGACATCTCCATTATTGTCAGAGCTTCTTCCCTTGGCATATATGGATTTTTAGTTGTACTATTCTTTTTTCAAGAGCTTGTTCAATAGCATAAATGCATTAGGAAACTGTGATTAAGTTTAAATCTGAGAATGAATCACTGAGTGGCAGAATATCAGAAAGCTAAGTACAGTTGATTTGTAGATGCAATAAATATAATTATACCTATAATAGCATTCTGTTCAAATGTATATAGAATAATTTAAAGGATTTCAGAAAAATTGCAGTGAATTAGCAACATCTTCTGCTATAAAGCATCTGTCCTTTTGCAAATGAATTGATGCGCTTTGGGTGCACTTTATGAAAATAAAAAGTGACCCAGTTTGAAAAGACTGAGCAAAAAGAAATCTCTTCTGAATACATAAAATGCTTATGTGGCTGCTTGACATCCCCTGAGCAAGTCACATCTTTTATTAACTTCTCTGTCTCCAAGAGTCAATTGGAATACGTTTAAATAAATTCACAGAACTTAGGAATGTGTGATTAGTGAGAGAAAAGTACTGGGGATCAAGTGTTACATGAACCCAAGTGACTCCAAACCTGTTTAAGAAATATTAATATTAAAATAATTTCTGAACAGGCTTCGAGACTGTATAATGTATTGAATGAATGGTTTATAACTAATTCTGCAATCCTGAAGGTGTTTGTTCCTCTGCAAAATCTATGATGCCCTTGTTAGTATGAGGACACAAGTTTAAATTGCTAGTTTTTTTGTACTTATTACCATTTGAGAAAATTAGAAAACAATGTCACAAGTGAATGAAATTTTTTACAGATAGATTATGTTTATGGTATTGTAGCGGCCTCACCCCCTCTTCCTTGTCTAGGGGTATTTCGTATGTAAGGGTGAGATACGCTACGGCCCATGTCCTCCCCATGGCAGTGGGTGAGGTGAAGGCCAGGACCAGATATTCTTCTCGGGCCTGTGTGTTTCAGTTAAGGACCAAGTCTTGCTGTGCTGACACTCCCCTTTGCTACCATTAACCAGAGTACCACACCGATAAAAGTCCAACTCTTGCTTTATTGTCACACTCACAATGAACAGTGCTTTAGCAGCCAACTGGTTGAGACCCAATAACAGTTCAATACGGAGGGGTGAGCAGGTCGAGGCACTATCCTGATTTGTACGCTAAACCACTGTGGTTTCACCAGCGGTTACTATAGCCTTGGCTAGAGAGAGAACTTAGAACTTGTGAGTCTCTACCAGCGACTCAAGAGAATGTAGATAGGAGTACCTTCGCTGCGTTGTGGCCCCTGTCAGGGGGAGATGTCCCTCCAAGGGAGTTACCGGAGGCCCATCCGTCACGGGTTGATGCTGCTCCGGACTCTCCAGACGGGTGACCTCCCCGGCCTCCTCACCTCAGACTTGGGCCCCATCCACCTCAGGGACCCTCGGACTCCTCCGCCCTCACGGGACCCAGTCGAAGTCACTGGGCCCCAGGCCTCTGGTTTAGTACCTCACCCCAGGCTGAAGGTGCCTGGGATGGACGCCAACTCCGCTCCGGCCAGGCCTAGGGCACCTGGACCGGAACTCCGAACCGCCCACACCCAGGCCGAAGGTGCCTGGGCGCGCGATGCAGGAAAAAGACCCAGTGGCGAGGGCGTCCTTCCCCTTTATCTCCTCCTGTGACATCACGGCAGGTTCCCCGCCCCTGCCGCACCATCGCCGGAAAGGGACAAAAAGGCCAGCACTACGGCAGTGAATCTACCTTAGGCCTGTGGGAACCCCGCCACCCACAGGCCAAGGAGAATAACACACTACCCAGTCCTCCACAAATTAACAATGGTCCAATCCCTTAATGATTTATACACACCTGGGTCATACTACCACCCAGGTGTATCCCCCTAAATTTAAACCCCCGCTACAGTATTTTATTACGTTTGAGGCTTTGATTATTTAAAACTCTGGTGCCCGACCAGTGGCTAAAGGGCCACATGCCACTCTTTTGTACTTGTTGTAGCCTTTGGACCTCGGCAGTCCGTAGTTGCAATGATCTCTAGTAGTTTCTTGTAACGTGCTCCCAGTCTCCATCTGTGTCCTGCAGCATGTCTTCAGTATTCAAGCATACCTGTAGCCTATCCGCACACTGTATCTCTGAACATACCCAGTAGCATGTTCACTGAGAGTCTTCTGTAACATTGCTATCTTCTGTTGGGATCTTAATACTGGCAGGCCCGGACTGGAACAAAAAAATGGGCCCGGGCATTTTAGACTGAGCAGCCCGGGGGGAGGGGGATGGGGGCTCAGCATTCACGGGGGCGGTTGATGACAGATATGGAATGGATCTATCTATCTATCTATCTACAGTATCTATCTATCTATCTATCTATCTATCTATCTATCTATTGTGAGGGGGTTAGCTCGGCAGCGGGTGTGTGTGACCCCCGGGATGGGCTCCCCACACAAAACAGGCCCAGCAAACGGAGGTTGTGGTTTTCAGAATCAAAAAGGTGCGGTTTATTTTCTATTTACAGTGACAAAACACAGCAAAGCAAAAGAAACATAACCAAAATAAATCCTGGTCAAGTTGACCTCTGACTAAACATACAGGTTTCCTAACTAACAACTGGGATCAGCCTAGTGCTGTCCTAGTCCCTAAGTCCCTGGTTTTAAATGTCCAAGCAAATAGCCACACAGGCTTTGTCTCACCGCACAGGGGTTCACTCTCCCTAGACAGTCCACACAGGTCTGGTTCCAGGCATGAGCTAACATCTAATGAAGCTGGGAGTTCTTATAGAGGCCTAAATGAGCTGACAAGCTTCAGCTGGTCTCATCAACTCCCTGTCTGTACGACGCCCCACACTCTCCCTAGAGGTATGAGTCATCCATGAGCCCACTAGCCTTATACAACTCTCCACCTAGTTGTATAAGTCGGCGTAAAGCCTGAATCTGGGCGAAATATATCTACCCCCCTGGATGCAACCAGGTGACTTTACCTTCCTGCTGTCACATACCCCCCCCTCTTGTTTTAACCTCGGGGTTGGAACACCAGCAATCAGGCATTCATGTACTCGAGACAAAGCATCCACATTCCCCATTTGAACGCCAGGGCGATGCTTTACTGTGAAGTTGAATTCCTGGAGGGCCAGGAACCACCTATTCACTCTTCTATTTGTTTCCTTGTTTTGAGCCATCCACTTTAACGGAGCGTGATCCGTAACCATGTCAAAGTGCCTACCTAGCAGGTAGTACCGAAGGGAATCTAGAGCCCACTTCACCGCTAAACACTCCTTTTCAACGGTGGCGTAATTTACCTCATGGGACTTCAACTTCCTGCTGAGGTAAATGACTGGGTGCTCTTCCCCGTTCCAGACCTGGGACAATACTGCTCCTAACCCCACATCTGACGCATCACTTTGTACGACAAAGTCTTTAGAGAAGTCGGGTGAGTACAACACTGGCTGGCTACATAAGGCTTGTTTCAAGAATTGGAATGCTGCCTCAGCCTCGGGGGTCCATTTAATCATGACCGACCCTTTCCCCTTCGTCAGGTTGGTTAGGGGCACAGCCTTAGAAGCAAAGTGGGGAATGAATCGCCGATAATACCCAGCGATTCCCAGAAAGGCTCGTACCTGCTTCTTGCTGTTGGGACGTGGCCAACTCTGGATGGCCTCGACTTTGTTGAGTTGGGGTTTTATTACTCCCCTCCCAATGGTGTACCCAAGATATTTGGCCTCCTCCTGCCCAATGGTACACTTCTTGGGGTTAGCCGTAAACCCCGCTTCCCGAACAGAGTCCAGGACTGCTTGCACTTTTGGCAGATGTGAGGCCCAATCTGTGCTATGGACAATTACGTCATCCAGGTAAGCCGCAGCATACTTCCGATGGGGCCTCAGCATCTGGTCCATTTTCCGCTGGAATGTGGCCGGCGCATTCTGTAACCCGAACGGCATTCTTTTATATTGGAACGCCCCGTCTGGGGTTACAAATGCGGTTTTCTCTTTGGCCGACTTGGCCAGGGGGATTTGCCAATACCCTTTTGTGAGGTCAAGAGTCGTCATGTATCGGGCTGTTCCCAGCCGGTCGATCAACTCATCTATACGTGGCATGGGGTAGGTGTCAAATTTTGTAACTTTGTTCAACTGACGAAAATCGTTACAAAATCGCCAGCTCCCATCCGGTTTAGGCACCAACACGATGGGACTAGACCAATCACTTTGGGACTCCTCTATCACCCCTAAGTTCAGCATTTTCTGTACTTCCTCCCGTATTGCCTCCCGTCGAGCCTCTGGGATCCGATAGGGTTTTAACTTCACCCTTTCACCGGGCGGGGTAATGATGTCATGCTCTACCCCAGATGTTTGTCCCGGCAGCTCAGAGAATACCTCCTTGTTGCGAAGCACAAACTCCTTAACCTCCTGTTGTTGGGGTTGTGACAAGGTGGCTGCTATTCCAACCTCAGGAATCACGCAACCAGTTTGAGCTGGTGACCAAGTGTCTGCGACTAGGGACTCTCTATCCCTCCAGGCTTTCAACAGATTAACGTGATAGATCTGTTCGGGCTTTCGCCTTCCTGGTTGTCTGACCTTGTAATTCACTTCGCTCACTTTTTCCATTATCTCGTAGGGGCCTTGCCATTTGGCAAGGAATTTACTTTCAACCGTAGGGACAAGTACCAATATCCTATCCCCCGGGGAAAAGGTACGGGTCTTGGCTCCACGGTTGTACACTCTCTGCTGTGCCAACTGCGCTTGGGCCAAATGTTCCTTCACGATGGGCATTACCTGTGCAATTCGATCTTGCATCAGGGCGACATGCTCAATCACACTCCTGTGGGGAGAACTATCACTTTCCAAAGTTTGCTTGGCAATATCCAACAGCCCTCTTGGGTGTCTCCCATACAGTAACTCAAAGGGGGAGAATCCCGTAGAGGATTGGGGCACCTCCCTAATAGCAAACATCAAATAAGGAAGTAAACAGTCCCAATCCTTTCCATCTCTATCCACCACTTTCTTCAACATTTGTTTTAGGGTTTTGTTGAATCTTTCAACCAGCCCATCGGTTTGGGGGTGATACACAGACGTACGCAATTGCGTCACTTTGAACAATTTACACAGCTCTTTCATAACCCGGGACATAAAGGGTGTACCTTGGTCCGTAAGCAGTTCTTTACAAATACCCACCCGGCTAAAAACAAGAGATAGCTCTTTGGCTATGGTTTTGGCCGAGGTATTTCGGAGAGGGATCGCTTCTGGATAACGGGTGGCATAGTCCATTATAACTAATATGTACTGGTGCCCCCTAGCGGACTTGATTATAGGACCTACCAAATCCATGGCGATCCTCTCAAACGGGACCTCAATGATGGGTAGAGGGACCAGCGGGCTACGGAAATGTGGCATCGGGGCCAACCTCTGACACACAGGGCAGGAGGAACAATAATTTTCTACGTCCTTCATCACCCCCGGCCAATAGAATCTCTGTAATACCCTCTCTCGGGTTTTCTCTGTCCCCAGATGACCTCCAAGAATGTGCCCATGGGCCAACTCCAACACCAACTTCCTGTAAGGTTTGGGCACCACAAGCTGCTCAACGGTTTCTTCTGCCCTTTTTGCCACCCGATACAGTAGGTCCTTCTCTACGCTGAAGTATGGGTAAGTGCAGGTATTATCTGGGTTCACTAACTCGCCATCTATTTTCACTACGTTTTCCCGTGCCTTTATTAGGGCGGGGTCTTTCAACTGTTCTGTGGCAAAGTTTTCCCTGTGAACCTCAAGATCAGAAAACTCCACAGACGGTAGGTTTTCGTCTGAGGAGGTGGGCTCCTCTCCAGTTTCTTGAGTCTCCCCTGCCAATCCTGATAAGGGAAATTCCGGAGAGTCCTCACCACTCTCAGGGGAGTTCTGGCTATCACATTCTTGGTACATAGGGGCACCAGTGAGGTGCTCAGGATCATCCCACAGTTCCCAGAACTTCGGAAAATCCCTTCCCACAATGGCGTCATGCGGTAACTGAGATACTAAGCCCACTGGATGAGAGAGGGTACCTTTGGGGGTCTCGAAACACACTGTAGTCACTGGATACTCTCGGGTGTCCCCATGCACACAAATAACAGCTACCTTGCTATTCCCAGAGACCTCTGTTTTAACTAACTCAGCCTTTATCAGGGTCACAAGGCTACCTGAATCCAGCAATACCACAACATTTCTACCATTAACACACATTTTGCATAAATGTTTCTCAGTTCCTCGAATGGCAGTGCATGCGACTGTCGCACACAGCGACTGACGTCTGCCCATCAGAAAGTCACACTGCATGGGTTCCTCCACAACCGGGCAATTGGCTGCAATATGTCCCGCTTGCCGGCAGCGGTAGCAAACGATCCTTCTTGCCGCCTCTTGAGCCGCTGATTTCCCAGGCTGTTCTCGCCAAACTTGGGGTAGAGCTCCCACCCTCTCACTCTCTCCACCCTCACCCCTTGGAATCCTCTTATCCGCCCCTGGGGATGGTCTGGTCTTAGGGTGGAAAGTCCGAGTGTCTCTGGAAGAGGCCGTCAGGTTCTCTGTAGCCAAGTATTTCTCCACACGATCCACAAGACCATCGGCCGTCTCTGGGTCTCCATGGCTTACCCACTTTTGGATGGCAGTAGGAAGAGCTCTCAAAAACCGATCCATTACAACACGTTCCACAATCTTTGGTGCGGACAAAGTCTCTGGCTGTAGCCACTTTCTGCTCAGGTGAATGAGATCATACATTTGAGACCTGGGGGGTTTTCCAAGCTGGAAAGTCCAGTTATGCACACGCTGAGCCCGGACAGCCTGGGTGACACCCAGCCTTGCCAATATTTCAGCTTTTAGCATCACATAGTCTTTTGCTTGGTTAGGCTCTAGGTCATAGTAAGCTTTCTGCGACTCACCAGTTAACAGAGGAGCCACCAGTCCAGCCCACTGCTCCTCAGGCCACTTTTCTCTTTCAGCGGTCCTTTCAAATGTGGTCAAAAATACCTCTGGATCATCCTCTCCAGTCATTTTTGTCAATAAACGACTCACCCCAAAGGACGCGGTATTAGTGGGACGGCTTTCCTCACTGGTCTGCGGACGTTGCTGCATTACTGCTTCCATCTGTTGTTGTAGTCTCTGCTCTTGCTTCTGCAACAGGTCTATGAAGCGGGCCTCAGATTGCTGCTGGGCTCGTTGCTGAGCCTCCAGACTCTGTTGCAAAGTTGCGTTTGTCTGCTGCTGGGCTGCAAGGCTCTGTTGATGAGCTTGCTGCTGGGCTGCGAAGTTCTGTTGTTGAGCTGCAAGGCTCTGTTGATGAGCTGCAAGGCTCTTTTGCAAACCTGCATTTGTCTGCTGTTGATTGGCATTTGCTAGAGCCAGCTGCTTCAGTATCTCCTCCATGCTGGCTTAAAAAAAAACTGCCACTGGTTCTCCACCAACTGTGAGGGGGTTAGCTCGGCAGCGGGTGTGTGTGACCCCCGGGATGGGCTCCCCACACAAAACAGGCCCAGCAAACGGAGGTTGTGGTTTTCAGAATCAAAAAGGTGCGGTTTATTTTCTATTTACAGTGACAAAACACAGCAAAGCAAAAGAAACATAACCAAAATAAATCCTGGTCAAGTTGACCTCTGACTAAACATACAGGTTTCCTAACTAACAACTGGGATCAGCCTAGTGCTGTCCTAGTCCCTAAGTCCCTGGTTTTAAATGTCCAAGCAAATAGCCACACAGGCTTTGTCTCACCGCACAGGGGTTCACTCTCCCTAGACAGTCCACACAGGTCTGGTTCCAGGCATGAGCTAACATCTAATGAAGCTGGGAGTTCTTATAGAGGCCTAAATGAGCTGACAAGCTTCAGCTGGTCTCATCAACTCCCTGTCTGTACGACGCCCCACACTCTCCCTAGAGGTATGAGTCATCCATGAGCCCACTAGCCTTATACAACTCTCCACCTAGTTGTATAAGTCGGCGTAAAGCCTGAATCTGGGCGAAATATATCTACCCCCCTGGATGCAACCAGGTGACTTTACCTTCCTGCTGTCACACTATCTATCTATCTATCTATCTATCTATCTATCTATCTATCTATCTATCTATCTATCTATCTATCTATCTATCTATCTATTTATCTATCTATTTATCTATCTATCTATCTATCTATCTATCTATCTATCTATCTATCTATCCTGGAAAGTGAAAGTGACCTGTGTAGTAGAAGGATCTATTATTAGAGAAGTCACATACCTTCACCTCTGGGGTGACTCAGAACAGAACCATCCTGATCCCTCCTATACACGGCACAGAATTTTCCTTGAATACATGGAGCCGGAGTCACATATCCTGGTGTGACTCATGAGGGGATCAGTAGGAGATCTAGGAAAAGTCGGCCACACTAGAGGTGACCGTCGGCTGCGGGGGCACATGCGTGAACACTGACTTCCTGTTCAGCGGTGACCTGGGTTGCCATGGATCGGTTTGGTAGGCGGGGAATTAGGAGACTCTTTCCGCTCCTCCCACCACCACCCAGCGTTACACACACGGTCCATCGGAACGGATGTGTGTGCCAGAGCTCTGGCCATCCAGCCGTCCAGGACAAACATCCATGGATTTTACATCATTCTACCCCCCTGCAACATGAGCCTGAATGGTCTATAGCCTCCCCTAGACCCGGCTTCTTCCTCTTCGGGCACAACTAACCTTAGGCAGTTGATCCAGGGTTCACTGATCGCCTCTCGTCGGATCAGGAAGGAATTTGTTTCCCCTGCTGTAGCAAATTGACCAGGCTCGGCTGGGGTTTTTTGCCTTTCTCTGGATCAACGGGGGGCAGTTAGGTCAGTTTTGGGTTCTACCTTCAGTCAGCGTCACCATCTCCACCATCACGTCTGCACCATCTTCGCCATCCTACCGTCAGCCGTATCTCCGGGACCATCGTCGTCTCGTCACCTTTATCATCTTCATCATCATTCATAGGTATCATCATCGCATCATCCCAGCACCATCAGCGTTTTTTTCTTCAAACATGTGAAACATTAAATATTCAGCAGACACCCTCCACAGCCTAAGGATCGCCGCCTCAACACTACAAACCTCCACCCAAAAAATACTACGGAAAGAACAACTTCTAAGAATCAATCGACAAGCGATCACCAAAAACAAGAAGGCACCACTTTAACTACAACACTTATCTTGCGCCCTGATCAACACCAGATCTGCAGTCAAGCACAGACAGGAAATCCACGACTTCATCACCCATAACAACACTGATTGCCTCTTTATCACGGAAAGCTGACTGTAACACCATCCTTACAGTATTGGTGCCTGAGAACTACTGCATCCACACCGAGCATAGAATGGGACAAAGAGGAGGAGGCCTAGCAGTGATCTACAAATCCCACCTCTCTCTCATCAAACCAACTCTACAGAACTCATTGCCTTTCATGGAAACACTCACCCTGCAACTTCAAGCAACACCCCAGAACACCGTCCACATACTGCTATGCTACAGACCACCTGAACCAAAGACACATCTCCTCACACCTTTTACCGAATTCATCTCGACATACACCATGAAAACCAAAAACCTTCTGTTACTTGGGGACTTCAACCTCTGGGCTAACTCCACCCAGGACCCCATCGCCACCTCCTGCATTAACCAACTGGAAGAACTAGGTCTGAAGCAACTGATAGATGCTCCCACGCATGTTTCGGGGCATATTATCAACCTCATCTTCAAACAAAATTTGGACATCAACACACTGGATAACACGCCTTTACCATGAATGGACCACAACGCTATTACATTTAAAATTACCACTAACACCATCTTCCAAAAACCGAAAAACTCAATAACAACACACTGGACAAGATCTCAGAAGAAATTACACTCTGAACTTTTCAAAAACACGCTATCGGAGAACATAGGAATGCTAAATCAAAACCATTCAACGGAACAAACACTCAATTTCCTAAACAAAGCACTACTACAAACAGCAGACACAGTCGCTCCAAAATGCAGAGCACTCATCCGCAAAAACAACTCCGGCTGGTTTAACGATATTCTTACATTACTGAAGCAAGAACGTAGAAGAGCTGAAGGTGCTTGGAGAAGAAACCCAACAAATGAAAACCACTTAAACTACAAAGCACTCACTAAGAAATACCACAAAGCAATCTTCAAAGCAAAAAAAGAACACTTCTCAAACACCATCTCAAAGGCCCTAAACCGACCTTGTGAACTTTTCAAATTAGTCGCTCAGACTATGAACCCTACCTGCCTAGAGCCACCAGCAAACGACACTCAAGAATTCTGTAATGAACTATCGGATTTCTTTATCAACAAAATCAATAACATTCTGGAAATAATTCAACAGAAAAAAACAACCAACCTCAGTCAGCCAAAGCAAGAAGAGGAAATCAATACAAATATTCTACAATCAATGAAATTCTCGATGCTCCCAATAACCATCGACACCACCAAAAACATCATCAGAAGCCTCCGAGACAGCACATAACCAGATGACATAATTTCCACAAAACTCCTGAAAGAATGTACCGATATCTTGGCACCCACCATAACACATTTTGTAAATCAATCGTTCAAAGAAGGTATTGTTCCGATCTCCCTAAAGCAAGGCATAATTAAACCTCTTCTAAAGAAACCCAACCTTGACCCTAAAGACCCAATCCACCACAGGCCGATAACAAGCCTTAAGACCATCTCCAAGATTATTGAGAAAGCAGTAGTACAACAGCTACAACTCCATTTGGACACCCACAAACTCTTGGACCCACTACAATCAGGTTTTCGCACAGGCACTTCTCAAAATATGGGATGACGTCCTTGAAGCAGCAGATGACGGAGATTCATGTCTACTGGTGCTGCTGGACCTCAGTGCAGCATTCGACACAGTAGATCACAAAACTCTACTCATTCGTCTTAAAGAAGTAGCCAGAGTTACAGATTTAGATCTACCCTGGTTCGCATCCTTCCTAGAAAATCGTTCCCAGACAGTGAAACTAGGAGCTTTCACCTCTGAAACGTGCTCCATTTCCTGCGGAGTCCCTCGAGGATCACCTCTGTCACCCATGCTTTTCAACATCTACCTCTGCCCACTTCTCAAAATCATCAGTAAACAGGACCTGTGCTACCACTCCTATGCTGATGACACTCAACTTTACTTTCGAATCACCCAAAAAAACGACCAATATCACGGATTAGAAAAATGCCTCGCGTTGATTGATGATTGGATGACTGAGAGCTCCCTCAAACTCAACGGATCCAAAACAGAACTTCTTCTCCACGCAAACTGAAAGACTAAAGCTAGGACCTCATGGACACCACCCATCATCCTTGGACAGATAATCATCCCAAGTACCAAAGTCAAAAACGTCGGAGTCACCTTTGACTCAGAGATGTCGATGGATGCACAAATAGGATCAGTAATCAGCGGATCCCATTATCTTCTCCTCCTACTGTGTAGACTCATCCCCTTTATCCCGGAAGGGGATACAGCGGTAGTAGTCGGAACAATCATCAATTCTCGACTCTACTACGCAAACTCCCTCTACTTAGGACTACCAAAATACCAGATTTCGCACCTACAAGTCGTCCAGAACACGGCAGCCAGACTGGTTACAGGGAAAAAACCCTGGGAATCCATCACCCCATCCCTGAGGACCCTTCATTGGCTAACCGTAAAGAATCGGTTCACATTCAAGACCCTCTGCCTCACCCACAAATGCATTCAGGGAAAGGCTCCTCAATACTTATGCGAGAAAATAAAACACTACACCACCAATCACATTCTCCGATCAACTGACAAAAACCTCCTCCACATCCCCAAGTCCCACTACAAATCGAAGGGAGAACGAAGATTTGCAGTCCAAGGACCACGGCTATGGAACGCTCTACCAACGAACATTCGCATGGAAGAAAACCATCGGGCCTTCAGAAAAAAACTTAAGACCCACCTCTTCTGAAGGATAAGGACGACACCGGATGGAAATAAGCGCCTTGAGGCTATTTAGTTCGCATTTGTAGCGCTATACAAGTTACTCACTCACTCACTCACTCAGCATATGCAGAACATCAGCAGCCAGCCCTGCATGTCGGAACAAGCGGCCGGCTCTGCATGTCACACCCGGACATGCGGCCCGGCGGCCCCCGTTCCACCGGGCAAACGTCTGGTCCGCCCTATGGCCAGTCAGGGCCTGAATATTGGGATACACAAAGAAAAGCACCAAACATTATACTTGTAATAAAACAGCTTCTGGACATATTTAGCACACACTAGTCTCAAAATGGATTAGTACATACATTCCAGCTTCTTACAATTCTTATGGACCGTTAAAGTTCTTTAAAAGAGAAGTAAAGTAAAAAATGTTTTTCCTGATGAATACTTACCTAGGTGGATGCAGCATCGGTCCGATGCTGCATCTGTCCCCCGACGCCTCTACACTGAGAACCGAGCGATCAAACATTGCTGATCGCTCGGTTTTCAGAGCTCCGTGAGCAGAGACCTGCAGACTGTCAGTCACAGCTCTCTGCTCTTCTCCCTCCTCGCTCATTGGATTGTTGAGCTGTGGAGGGGACGGAGTGGCCATCTCAGGCTCTGCATCTGTCCCCCGACGCCTCTACACTGAGAACCGAGCGATCAAGCATTGCTGATCGCTCGGTTTTCAGAGCTCCGTGAGCAGAGACCTGCAGACTGTCAGTCACAGCTCTCTGCTCTTCTCCCTCCTCGCTCATTGGATTGTTGAGCTGTGGAGGGGACGGAGTGGCCATCTCAGGCTCTCAGTGGCTCGCTGAGAGGGGTGTCAGTCTAGGCACCTGGCGGATCCAGACTCAAATTGTCAGGATGACATGGTGCCTGGACTGACGTTGGCGACATCAGCAAAGAGCGGAATTCAGTCCGCTCTCTGCTGAAAACGGGTCACAGGAGTGCCAAACGAATAGCACTCCTGTGATCCATAGGAGAAGTACAGCAAAACAAGCTTTGGCTATACTTCTCCCTTTAAAGGGGAGTTCCAGACTTTTTTTTATGTTTATTAAAAGTCAGCAGCTACAAAAAGTGTAGCTGCTGGCTTTTAATAAACATACACTTACCTGTTCCACTGTCCAGCGGCGCGCCGCCCGGAGCTCCGCTCTTCTCCCCCCCTTCTCCGCCGGCGCCTCCATTCATATAGTGTGGGCACCTGGCCGTGACAGCTTTCGGCTTCACGGCCGGGCACTCACTGCGCATGCGGCGCAGCACTCTCTGAGTGAACAGGCGATCGCCTGGGACCTGTCACGTCCCAGGTGATCGCCTACAGGGAGGGGCCGCCAAAAGGCGATATGACAAATTGCCTAGGTGGCCCCAGGGCGGAAGGAGGAAGTGGGACAGGAAGTCCCACTCCTACTGAAGCCCCCACTCCCTCCCAAAAAAAATTACATGCCAAATGTGGCATGTAAGGGAGCGAGGATTGGATTAAGCGGAAGTTCCAAATTTGGGTTGAACTCCGCTTTAATGCTGTTGGGATCGTACTAGGTTGTGGAGGTAGGCGAGGAGCATCATCTGTGAATCTGGTGGCATCCTACAGTAGCCCAGTGCCCCAGGGTGCTCTAGTGAACACCAAGGTACCAATTAGACTTTGCACCTTGGGTGAGCCTCCGTCACTGGTAGAAATCTCATTACAGTGAATTTCCTGTTGCTGGATTCCCCAATAGATTGAAATAGATTAGGTAAGATATAATAGGTCAGTGTGATACCATTTTTAGAAAAAGGAAAATTTCAGTGCTGATATTTTGCACTGCAGTTCCTGAGAGCAACCAGTATGTCATTCAGTTACAAACAGTCAAATAAAACTGAAAATATCAGTTTTATCTGGAGATAATCATTATGGCATAAATAGCTTTGATGAAATATTAAAATGAATGGTCTCATAATAAACCAAATCCATTTAAGTATGGTTCTATACAGCCTGATAAATGCAAGGAATACAAACGATTTCTGTATTTTCTTATAATATTGAGCTGTGTAAGGCATAACTAGAGAGATAGCAAGCTATTAACTGGCCGTTACTGTTTACAGAGATTCCCCAATGTGTTTAAATAAACCTCTGCAACCAACTGTTCACTTTTCTCAGAGTGAGCCTTTTACCATTATTGCTTTATAATACAATGCCACCTTTTCTTATTTGAAATTATTTTTTTATGAGGAATGAGATAAATAAGCTAACAAGGTTGTTTAGGATTTAGTCTTTGAATAAAATGAAAACTGCATTTATTTTTAGTTTTTTTACCTTGTGCCATCTTTAAAATTTCTTTCAGAAGAGAGAGAGGGCTTAGTTATTTTAGAACATCAGCTATCAGACTTGATTACAATGAAATGCATTGGTGAGTTGCATTTCCTTGTTTGCCATTTTCCAAAAATTACTTTACTTTTCATTATTAGCTATAGAGAGGGAGGGAGTGGTCATAAGCTACTTTTACTACTGGCATCTTTTCAATGTACTTTGAAAACAGTGGTCCAAAATATGTTGGTATAAAAATGTCATGTCACCTATCTAATTACCTCCCCCAAAATGGAATATATTGCAGCTTATCCGTCCTTAGATATGGTGGCTTCATTATTTTTTTTCCGGCTAAGAACATTTTCACCAAGGACAGAAAATGCATGTTGCAGAGTGGCATCACAGGGAGTGGAGAGAGTGCTGGCCAGAGACTGTGACAGGCTATTCCACTGCCCAGGATACAAAGACACTGGGATTGACTTTCGGGGAATTGTAATGGAATATGGGGAGCCATCTGGAACTATAGGGGATGTAGTCCCCAGGAGACAGCCACTCTTAAGCAAAGTACTGTATGGGACTACAAGTCCCAGGAGGGATGGTGTGCTTTGAGAGGAGGAAAAAGGAAGGCAAATCCTGTATGAGGAAAGTCTCACATAGTGAGAGGAGATGATTAGGGTGCCGATGAGTTGGAGATGCTTCTTGTCACCAGACTTTGCCGATGTGTCACAGTAGGACTGTGCTTCTGCACTCAGCCAGAGGTCACCACTTTTGGAGGAGAGGAAAGGGATTTCATTGGTTTCAGGAGAGATCTTCCAGAGTTGCCACTAACTCCTTGGGTTCCGGACATTGGAAAACACGAGGAGGCTTTACAACAGACTGCATAGTTTCAAGAGACCGCTGCCTACAACATCATTACCCTCCTTTTAAAGGGACAGCACCACCCTAACTTGGGACTTTGTTTGGGACTGCAAATTTTTTTGAGCGCACTGACAAAGCACACTAGGGCTCAACATTTAGTACTACACTGGCCAGTGGGAGGCGTTTTGAAGAGACTCTAGGACCTTTCAGCCTCCAGGAAATTATCACCTTTAGTTAGGACCCATCCTAGATTTAGGATTCAGGTACCCGGTGGACATTGAGTTTAGAAATGCTTGGTCCTTGCATTGTCTTGCTGTATTGTTGGGTGTTAAGTATAACCTGAGTAAATACTCTTTCTTTAGCCTCAATGTGTCAGTGGGTGTGGCATTGCAGTAAGAATTGTTTTCCTCTAGAATAAGGGGACCCATACTTTAACAGCTCCTTTGGGGGTAAAAGCAGCACAATGGAAATATTAAAGTATAATAAAGAATGTTTTAATGCACACCACAATGTACTTTGCATTGCATTAGCACATGCCAACATGCACTGATGTGCATTGAATGCATTCCTATGGTGAGTTGCAGTTAATTGATTTCAAAGGAAACACGTGATTTAAAAATGCATGGGTGGGAATCGAGCCTTTAACAGCATTGACAATTTTAGTCAAGGGATGAATGTTTAGTTTGGAAGTACTGTTGAACCTCGGATTACAAGCATAATCCGTTCCAGGAGTATGCTCGTAATCCAAAGTACTCGCATATCAAAGCAAGTTTTCCCATTGAAGTTAATGGAAATGAAAATAATTTGTTCCGCATTGACTTCAATGGGATAAAATACCGAATGCGGCCAGGGGTGGGGGGGCACCAGAGAGCACCAAAAACGTCCGAAAAAGGCCCGAGAACACGTCGGCTGACCTTGGCAAACATTGGAAAAGCACGGAAACTGAGTATTTATGTGTCTTTCCGAGCATTGCCGAACGGCGGCAAAAGTCGCTGTTCTTCTCTGCTCAGCTCCTGCGCCCCCGTACCTCAGGCCAAATGCGGTACTGCAGGCCTATTTAGCTTGAATTCTGCTCATCTTGTGAGTCAACTCTCGCAAACTGAGTCAGAATTTTTTTTTAAAAATTGCTCGCAAATCAAATTGCTCTCAAAAGTTACTCTTAAACCGAGGTTCCACTGTATTACATACCTGATATGACATTCTGGGACTTGTAATTCTTTAGTAGCTAGAGGCCCTTATTCTCATGCATGTGGGTTCACATTAAAATGGGCAACATTTATCATCTCCCGATAGGTCTATTCTATGTTGATTATATAGTAAAATCTTCATAATTCAGTTACAAGTTCTTAATAACCTAATTTCATTGGCTCACCTCTACAGGGAAGTTTTTCACTGTGTGGACTCAGCATAAGTGCTGCTAAACCATTTATGGATGACAATCAATCTGTAACAGGCTGACACAGTATATCAGCATCTGCCTTATATTTATCAGCGAGTTCTAACATTATTAGGCAAAAACTAATGTGATGTTCATAAAAAGCTCCCCTAATAAGACTGAGCCATTATTCACACTGTGGCAATACATTTAGGCTGGATGGCTGGAGGGAGAGGATAACACATCCTTTTATAAATGAGCACTAGACAGGCTGTCATCATACACTTGTGTATATTCTCAGAGGTTGTTATCTTGACAGATGGGTTTTGTAGAGCAGCAAAAGCTTTTAAGGTGCAAAAAAAAATGTATTTTGTTAAAGACCATAATTGTACAAGTGCCATTTAAAAAAAACGACACCTTTGCTTAAAGGCATATTTAAAACTTCTCTCCAGATGTTCATAAAATAAAACTCAATGATTTTTCTCTGTACGTGACACAGTCCTGTGCCGTCTGCTAAAATGTCTGTTATTTTTCAAATTGTGATTATTATATTTTTTTTCTACTTGACTTTGAGTTCAGGTATCCCTTTACTTTATTTTACTTTTTATTTTATTTTATTTACTTACTTTTATTTATACTTTTTATTTTAAAATAAAAAGGAATCTATTGTCTTTCAGATATACGTGTGAATGGAATTAGTTTAAAGCTGATCTCCAGGCAGATATAAAAAAAATGCAAACAAATGTAGTTATGCAAACAATTTTAAATTGGGGCTTTTATCAGAACTACAAACCTCAGCTGTCTTGTTCATTTTAGCTGAGACACATTGGGGTTTTTATAGCCGCAGGAAGACTGTGTTAAGCATACATGGTTAATTAAACAAGATGAATGGGATGCAGCAGAATCTCTGAGGGTACTAAATCTACTACCAGATGGGGACAAAAACTGGGATGGGCGCAGAGAGAAAGAAAGGGAAACTATGACTACTCATCTTGTGCATCTGACATCAGCTATTTTGTTATTGAAGACACTTCACAATTTCAAATATCAACTGCAACCTCTTCAACCACTAATGGTACTGGTACTGGATCTTCACATATACAAACATACACTATATTATCAAAAGTATTGGGACACCTGTTTTTACATGCACAACTTTAATGGCATCCCAATCTTAGTCCGTAGGGTTCAATATTGAGTTGGCCCACCCTTTGCAGCTATAACAGCTTCAACTCTTCTGGGAAGGCTGTCCACAAGGTTTAGGAGTGTAGCCTCGTGCACACGACCGAGTTTCTCGTTGTTAAAAACACGTTGTTTTTCTTGACGAGATTCTTGTTAACCTTGACGAGTTTCTCGTCAAGCTTTCCATGCGTACACACTGACAATTCCAAATCTCGTCGTTGTTCTGCGCGGTCACGTCCAGCACGTACGACGGCAGTATAAAGGGAAAGATCAATTTCCCTGGCGCCACCCCTTGGGCTGCTTTTGCTGATCTCGTGTTACCGCGTGTGAAGTAAAAGTTTGGGAAGAGACGATTCGCGCTTTTCAGTCCGTTACAGCGTGACGAATGTGATCTCTCCATTACGAAGGCTTGTTTTACCAGAAGATGCGCTCCCGTCTCATACTTGATTCTGAGCATGCACGCTTTTTGAAGAGTCGTAAAAGCATACACACGAACCATTTTCTCGTCGCAAAACAGGCCGACGAGAAACACGACGAGAAAATCTAGAATCCGGACGAGAAAATAGAGAACAGGTTCTCTATTTTTCTCGTTGAGATTCACGGCAGTTTTCTCGTCGTAAAACCATACACACGAACGGTTTTCTCGACAATAAAGCTCTCTCGGCACTTTTCTTGTCGGTTTTGGACGAGAAACTCGGTCGTGTGTATGAGGCTTGTGTCTATGGGAATGTTTGATTATTCTTCCAGAAGCTCATTTGTGAAATCAGGCACTGATGTGGGTGAGAAAGTCTGGTTCACAGTCTCCGCTCTAATTCATCCCAAAGGTGTTCTATTGGATTGAGGTTAGGACTCTCTGCAGGCCAGTCAAATTCCTCCACCCCAAACTCGCTTATCCATGTCTTTATGGACCTTGCTTTGTGCACTGGTTAAATTTGTTTGGTAGAAGGGGGATTATGGTGTTGGGTTGTTTTTCTGGGGTTGGGCTTAGCCTCTTAGTTCCAGTGAAGGGAACTCTAAAAGTGATTGTAAAGGATTGTTTTTTTGTTTTGTTTTTAAATAACAAACATATCATACCACATCATATCATATCAGCTCATTTTGCACAGAGTGGCCCCGAACACCGCCCTCCCCGCATCAGATAACCCCCTAGGAGAAGCGCTCTCCCGGGGGGTTACCTTGTGGGTTCTCTCCAGAGTCATTCATTTGCCATCCATAGCCACCGAATGTATGACTCGGCCCTGCCCCCCAGCGCCTGAGTCATTGGATTTGATTGACAGCAGCGGGAGCCAATGGCTGCGCTGCTATCAATCTATCCAATCAAGAGCCGGGACCCAGTGGAGAGAGGGACGGAAATTTGGGGCTCAGGTAAGTAAAACTGGGGGGGGGGGGGGCTAGGGGTCCGGTCACTGCAAGGTGAAAAAACACAAAGGGTTTACAACCTCTTTAAGGAGTCAGCATACCAAGACAGAGTTCTGACCTCAACCCGATAGCACAACTTGGGATGAATTACAGTGGAAACTGCAAGCCAGGCCTTTTCGTCCACATCAGTGCCTGACCTCACAAATGCGCTTCTGGAAGAATGGTCAAAGATTCCCATAGATGCACTCCTAAACCTTGTGGACAGCCTTCCCAAAAGAGGTTAAGCTGTTATAGTTGCAAAGGTTGAGCCAACTCAATATTGAACCCCACGGACTAAAACTGGGATCCCATTAAACTTCATGTGCGTGTGAAGGCAGGTGTCCCAATACTTTTGGTGATATAGTGTATGTTTGATTTGCCTCAACATCCTCCCTACTGGGCCCTACTCCAACCACCAGTCCCCATAGCAGCCATATTGGCTTTAAAGTAAACCTGTCATGGGAGAGTCATGGAGGTTATCTTACCTTCCTGTCCGCTCCTCAGATTTCTAGGTGCCTGGCTTTTAGGCTGATTCTCTTGCTTCCGCACTTTGATTCAGTGACCTGGAAAAACAATAAAGATGAGGAGTTTTTACTTTCTTGATCTGAAAACTTGTTTGGAATGGGAATGTATATATAATTATACTGAAGCCACTGCATTAGACTAGTAGCTAGGCAACTAGTATTCCTGGGAGATCAAGAATGACAGCGCCCGTATTTATTTCATGACAAGTATATTTCAAAGGTTGTACAAATACTATGTTTACTTAGTACTTCTACACAATATTTGTATGTTTCAAGAAGTTGCACTGAAGTTTTTTAAGTGAACATAATTTATGATAAAGTATACATCTGCAGTTGCCTTTGTAGCAAATAGTTTTGTTATATCATTTACAAATTATATTTAGGTTTTGAAAGTCATATTAAAGTGATTTTAAATGATCACCTTGTAAAACAACCCGTTCAGTCTAAAACTGAAATGAAAGGCAAAACATTATAAATACCTTTTTTTTCCCCTTTTTTATAAGTGATTACATTCCCTCGGTTCTCAGCTGCATAGTGAGAGGCTATGCAGAGGGGGCGTGTCAGGACATGTCTGATCATTGGAGGAGAGCATACTGAGTTCCCAGCACAGCTTGAGAACTGACCAGACTGTGTTTTCCTGCTTAGTGTGGTCAGTTTTGAATAGGAAAGCAGAGGGACTGGTAGGAACACCAGGGATTTTACACAAAGAAAGCAATACAAAGAGAACAGGAGACTTTTTCATACAAATACATGGTACAGCACACACATATCAGGAATCTGAAATGCTGGAGTAACAAACACTTTAATGCTAAATTTGTAAAAGAACAGAAGTTAAGATGTCCTACACCAAATAATAGCTGTAAATGCTTTTGAAAGACGCAATGAGAAAAAAAAAAAGATAATTGAGTGAATTGAGAATAGATGTCTATTTTGTTACTCTTTGATACATATCAGAGCTTCATAAAAAGGCATGCCAATCTAAAGAGCAATCCTACACAAAATCTACTCCCATTATAATTGAATTAATTTGTGTCCCTTTCTGTGAAAATAAGCTTATGGCCCGTACACACGATCCGAATATCGTACGAAAACGGTCATCCGAGGAAGAATCGTACGATTTCCGGATCGTGTGTACACTACTTTCGAGAGCCGATCACGACAGTTCATACGATATTATCCGATCGGACAAACACGAAAATTTTCCTCGTACGATGCCAGATCGTACGATTTTCGTTTAGTCAGTATAGTTGTCGTCCGAAAATACAATACAAATACATTACAACACATGACATCACTTCTGATTTTTTTTTTTCTATCGTACGAGAATTTTGGTGACTTTATTACCCTATTCAATTTCTACTTTTGACTAGTGGTGCAACGGATCGGTGACGATCAGTGATCCGAACGGATCACCCCGTTCGGATCGGCACACACCGCGATCCGCGGCCTCGGCCTTAGGAAAGGCCGCGGCTTTGGCCTAGCTCCGGAGCCGCGGCCATCTTGGTACACCCGGGGGCGGCGGCCGCCTTGTGACGTCATCACCTCTCGCTGCTCGTGGATTTGAACTGGCCGGCGGGAGAGACTGGTAAGTGGGGGAGATGCCCATTACTGGGGGAGATTGTGGATATTACATACAGGGGGAGATTGTGGATATTACATACAGGGGGAGATTGTGGATATTACATACAGGGGGAGATTGTGGATATTACATACAGGGGGAGATTGTGGATATTACATACAGGGGGGAGATTGTGGATATTACATGCAGGGGGAGATTGTGGATATTACATACAGGGGGAGATTGTGGATATTACATACAGGGGGAGATTGTGGATATTACATACAGGGGAAGATTGTGGATATTACTGGGGGAAGATTGTGGATATTACTGGGGGAGATTGTGGATATTACATACAGGGGGAGATTGTGGATATTACATTAAGGGGGAGATTGTGGATATTACATACAGGGGGAGATTGTGGATATTACATACAGGGGGAGATTGTGGATATTACATACAGGGGGAGATTGTGGATATTACATACAGGGGAAGATTGTGGATATTACTGGGGGAAGATTGTGGATATTACTGGGGGGAAGATTGTGGATATTACTGGGGGAAGATTGTGGATATTACTGGGGGAAGATTGTGGATATTACTGGGGGAAGATTGTGGATATTACTGGGGGAAGATTGTGGATATTACTGGGGGGAGATTGTGGATATTACTGGGGGGAGATTGTGGATATTACTGGGGGAGATTGTGGTGGGGAGATTGTGGATATTACAGTGGGGGGAATGACGTGGATATTAGTAATTTTTTTTTTTTTTGCTGATCCGAAAATGATCCGATCCGTGGCTCTGATCCGAGGATCGATCCGATCCGTGAGTTTTTTGATCCGTTGCACCCCTACTTTTGACTATTAAGCGAAAAAAGTCATACGATCCGTCGTACGATATTCGGATCGTGTGTACAGAGCATTAGTCTTATAGAGTAGTGGTCATCAACTCTGTCTTCAGGGCCCAGTAACAGGCCAGGTTTGCAAGATAACTGAAATACATGACAGGTGATATCATTTGCTGCTCAGTGATTGCAGAATTCTATTCTGCATTTCCCCAAGGTAATACATAAAACCTGGCCTGTTAGTGGGCCCTGAGGACAGGGTTGATGACCACTGTTATAGGGGGTTATTTCTTAAAACTGAAGTTTTTAATATCTGATGCATCTCTGCAAAGAAACCAATCAGCTTCTGTGTTTTATAGTAAAAGCTTAACCACTTAAGGACCGCCACCTGTACATATACATCGGCAGAGTGGCACGGCTGGGCACAAGCACGTACAGGTACATCCTCTTTAAGATGCCCAGCCGTGGGTCGTGCGCGCGCCGGCGGCAGAGTGCTCGCGACCCGGTCCTGAGCTCCATGACCGCGCCCGCGGGACCCGTGGACCCGATCGCCGCCGGGGTCCCGCGATCGGGTCACAGAGCTGAAGAACGGGGAGAGGTAAGTGTAAACAAACCTCTCCCCGTGCTTCCTAGTGAGACTGTCACTGATTGTCTGTTCCCTGTCATAGGGAACAACGATCAGTGACGTCACACGCCAAGCCACGTCCCCACACAGTAAGAATCACACATTAGGTCACACTTAACCCCTTCAGCGCCCCCTACTGATTAACCCCTTCACTGCCAGTGTAATTTTCACAGTAATCAGTGCATTTTTATAGCACTGATCGCTGAAAAAATGACAATGGTCCCAAAATAGTGTCAAAAGTGTCCGATGTGTCCGCCATAATGTCGCAGTCATGATAAAAAATATTAGTAAAAATGCCATAAAACTATCCCCCTATTTTGTAGACGCTATAACTTTTGCGCAAACCAATCAATAAACGCCTATTGTTATTTTTTTTACCAAAAATATGTAGAAGAATACGTATCGGCCTAAACTGAGGAAAATTTTTATTTTTAATTTTTTTTGGGGATATTTATTATAGCAAAAAGTAAAAAATATTGCATTATTTTCAAAATTGTTGCTATATTTTTGTTTATAGCGCAAAAAATAAAAACCACAGAGGTGATCAAATACCACCAAAAGAAAGCTCTATTTGTGGGGAAAAAAAGGACGCCAACTTTGTTTGGGAGCCACGTCGCATGACCGCGCAATTGTCAGTTAAAGCGACGCAGTGCCGAATCGCAAAAAGTGGCCTAGTCCTTTAGCTACAAAATGGTACGGGGCTTAAGTGGTTAAAGTGTAACTAAACCCTTAACAGTAAAATCAGTCCGTATATGCAATAAAGCATTCTCGTTATACTCACTATGGAACCTAAGGGGTTAATCCTCTGCATTGTGTAAAAAAGCTGTTTGATCCTCCTCTTCTTCCACTGTACCCTATATATCTCTTGATAAGACAGAGCCTCTCTACACATGCTCAGTCTGGTGTGTATTGCTTGAGAGTTTTTTTTTTTTTGCATGTTATCAGCACAGGGCCAATCAGGACTGTCCAGACAGAGGGTCAGTGGTCCTGCAACCTCATAGTGCACTCAGAGTAAAATGAAAACTCCTCCTACAGGCTTTACCCAAACGCTAATAGAAGTCATAAGACTGCTATATACTGTACTGCTGATAAGAATGAAGGTGAAGGGCGGGGCATGGAATGTCCCCGCCCCCGCCACCTATGGGACCGTGTCATACCTGTAAATTAAATTAAAGTTAAAAAAAAAAAAAAAGATTACTTACCCATGATTGGTTATCAAATGTTGACAGTTGCCCCAAACAACGGTCCTCTAGCACCCTATATAAGGAAAGAGGATGCGTCATCAGTGGGCAGAAGACGGAGAAGATTTGAAGAGGAGCACATCATCTGCACTTCTTCTTCACTTACCTGTCATGGAGCAGTTGCTTCGCCTTATGATGGACTGGGCCGCGGCTGAGGATGGTGTCAGCTGGATTCGGCAATGCCTCTCTCTTCCTGGCTCTTCTTCCATCTTGGGACAGATTTCTTTGGCTCCTTCTTCTATTCCTCCCCATGGACCCATTCCTCTGTTCCTTCGGTGCCATGGTCGGCACCGTCCTCTCAGCCCTCTCCTTCTCATCTTCACTTTTCCCAGGCTCCTGTACTTTTCCCCCCTGGTCCTCCGGTGTCCTGGAGCGGACTTCCCTCTGAGCCATCCGGTGCAGTGTATGACGGTTCTTCTGTGTCTCACCGTCGGATGTCGTCATCTCCTCCTGCGTCATCTGCTTCTGGCCCTCTTTCCGTCTACGATGTCGCTCGGCCTTCTACTTCGGCTGGAATCGCAGGCGCATGCGCAGACCGTCCTGGTAGATCTACACAGAGACAACATAGGAGACCTCGCAGGTTCGATTCCCCAGCTGACCGTGTCATTGGGAGAATGGAAAAGGACAGTGCTGTTGCTTCAGCTAAACCGCCACGGATGACTTCTGCAGGTCCTTCAGTGACAGCAGATTCGGTTGTCATGGCGACTGGTAGTAAACAACCTTCTTTGATGACAGAACCCGTTACCATGGCGTCGGGTCAGGACTGTGCATCTCATGACTTTGTCGTTTCACCTAATTTTCTGCTAGCAGGGTAAAAAACTGTGATTGCTTTGACTGAGATGGTTTCAGCTCCTGGTGGTGAGTTTATCCATTCTTCTCAAAAGAGAGAATTGCTTGGTTCTTTTTCTAATTTTATGTCTATTTTGCTGCTTCTTTTAATTCTCAATCTCAATCAACTCCTGCTTCTGTATGGCTGGATCCTTTATCTGGGGCACGTGATGTTCCCGTCTCTACTTCAGTTGCCACGGCAACTGTTATTCCTGCTGTCCCTGATGTTGTGATTCCTCCCTTGGTCCCGGAGTTTTAACGTGCAACTTGTCTCCTCTGGGATTTCATTTATCTGGAGTAGTGAAAGAAAAAATCTGGAAGGGTGACTATATTGAAATTCTATCTTTGCTTCCGTCCAACCTTGAAATTAGGATGGATAAGAAGGATGGTGATCGTAAAGATGATGATAAACGTAAATTGGTCCCACGCTCTTTTAACAACTGGTTGCAAGCATTTTGCATTTACGCTAGCGTTATGGGTGAACAACTCCCTGATTTGTGTTCTGGTTTGTTCCGGCATATTGAAATTATTTTGGGTGCGTATAAAAATTTTCAGGGTTTTTCGTGGTTTTATTATGACGAAGCATTTCGCCAAAAATTATCTGTGCACAAATCTCTGAAGTGGGGGTCTACAGATGTTGGTCTGTAGCTCAATCTCTGATTGCCTCAGAAGCCCTTGGTTAAAGTTACTGCTTCCAATACAATATGTTTTCATTTTAATGATGGATTGTGCAAATGGCTTAACAACTGTAAATATAAACAAGAGTGTAGTCATTGTTCTGGTTCGCACCCTGCTTCTTGTTGTTTTAAGAAGTTGTCTTCAAATGCTTCTGCTCCTTCAAAGGAGCTTTTTCTTAAAAGCCACAACGCCAGTGAAAATTCTTAACATGCTACCATGGCTCTGCATGTATCCAGAGCATCAGAGGGCACTCGTCCTGCGTGATGGTTTTTTATTTGGTTTTCGTTTACCTTCTTTTTCTGGGGAAGGTTATTGTGTCTTTCCGAATTTACCTTCGGTTTATTCTCTTGTAGCTGTTGTTCGTGAAAAGTTGAATACAGAATTGCGTGCTGGCAGAATTGAGGGTTCTTTTCTACTCCTCCTTTTGTTAATTTTCGGGTTTCCCCACTTGGTATTATTCCTAAAAGAGAACCTAACACTTATAGATTGATACACCATCTATCTTTCACCTTTGGTTTTTCTTTAAACAAGGATATTGACCCGTCTTTGTGTTCTGTGCAGTATTCTTCATTTGATGATGCTCTGTTCAAAATTAGGAGAGTTGGTGCATCTGCTTTGCTTGCTAAAGCTGATGTTCAGTTTGCTTTTCGGTTGCTGCCTATTCATCCGTCGGCCTTTAACTCTTTAGGTTTTTGTTTTCGGAATGAATATTGCTTTGATAAATGTCTCCCTATGGGATGTTCACTTTCGTGTTATTTTTTTTATTTTTTTACTTTTTTCCACGTTTATTGAATGGGATCTTGGTTTTCGTGCAGGTTCTGATATCTTGTTGCACTACTTAGATGATTTTCTGTTTTATTGGTATGGTTGGTTCATCTGATTGTTTGTATTTGTTTACCGAATTTCAAATTGTGTGTCGGGAGTTTGGTATACCGTTGGCCGATGAGAAATCTGTTTACCCTACATCTTGCCTTGATTTTCTGGGTATTCAAATTGATACGGTTTCCATGGAATTCCGTCTTCCTGAGGAGAAAATTATTCACATTCGGATTTTATTGGATTTCGTTCTGTCAAAATGTAAGGTTAGGTTGAAAGTGTTGCAATCTCTTCTTGGTTTATTGGCGTTTGCGTCCAGAGTTTTGCCGATGGGTCGTGTTTTCTCCAAGAGATTATATTGCGCTATTTCTGGAATTTCTTCTCCTTTCCATTTCGTGAGGATTACATCTGGTATTAAGGACGATCTTAAAGTTTGGCGTAGTTTTTTGTCTACTTTTTAATGGTATTTGATTATGGCAGACTCCTTTTTGTTCGGCCTCTGCCCTTCATCTGCATACGGATGATGCTGGATCTTGTGGCTATGGTGCTTATTGGGATGGGCATTGGTCTGCTGATTTATGGCCTGAATCTTGGAAGGATGCTGGTTTGACGTCTATTATTGTTTTGTTGGAGATTTTTCCTGTTCTAGTGGTCTTGGAATTGTAGGGTGTTAATTTTAGGAATCATCGTATTTTACTTTATTCTGATAATAAGGGTGTCGTTTTTGCTGTTAATTGCTTATCTTCTAAATCTCTTCCTGTTATTTCTGTACTTAGATTGTTGGTGTTTAAATGTTTAGATCTTAATATATGGCTTAAAGCCAAATACGTTCCTGGAAACGATATTCTTATTGCTGATGCTTTATCCCGCTCTCAGATTCCAGAATTTCAACGATTGGTGCCGGATGCAGATCTTACTGGCCTGTTCTGCCCTCCACACTTATGGGACCTTCGGTGAATCCTGTTTTTACTGCCATTAGAGATTCTTTGGCGCCCTCCACGTGGGCGTCGTATAAAGCTGTGTGGACTTTGTGGTGTTCCTTCCTGCTTTCTTTTGGATGTGATCGACTATCTTTTTCTGAAGATTTAGTTTTGTCCTTTCTTAGTTTTTGATGTCTCGTGATTATTCACATTCTCATATTTGTCAAGACACTGTCCAGTGTTTCTTTCTTTATGCGTATGCAAGGTCACAGGTCCTGTATGTCCTTTTTGCGGTCAAACATGCCTTACAGGGTTACAAAAAGAAACGTTTGGTTGCTGATAACAGATTACCTATCTCTGTTGATCTTTTGGGTCGTCTTTATGACGTTTCTAAGGTTGTCTGTTTTTCTCCCTATGAATCGCTATTGTTTTCTTTGTCTTTTTGTTTCTGTTTTTTTGGAGCATTTAAGGTTTCTGAATTGTTTCCACGTAAAGTTTATGATGACTCTGGTTTATTCTTTCGGGATGTTTTTGTTGGAGTGGATTCTATTCAGGTTCTACTTCGTAAGAGTAAGACTGATCCTTTGAGTCATGGTCGATGGATTACTTTGCGAGCTGATCCTGGTGCTCGCTTTTGTGTTTTCTCATTAGTTGAAAGTTTTTTGGGAGTGAGACCTGTATTTTAGACTTGTGCACAACGGAAAAATTCGTTCCGTTTCGGTTCGTTTCTTTCCGGTCCTGTTGATTCGTAATCATTCGTAATTTTGCTAGACGGGATTTTTCGTGTTCGGACTCATTCGTATTTTTGCAAGCGACATTTTTTGTTGAATTTTTTGTTGCTTTATAATTCGTACTTTCGGTAGAGTACGTTGTTTTTCGTTGATTCTGGACACAACTCCTACTTTCGTAACTTTTTTTGGGTTCGTTGATTCGTAATTTTCCGTGTCTCTCTCACAACGACACTGCCTATTATGCCTAATGTGCTTCGAATGAATTTGTACTTTTCTAAATACATAGCGGTTATTTGTAACGATTCGAAATCTCGTATTTTACTTTCGTTTTTTACATGCGGCTATAGGCTCCACCCCTGTACACCATTTTGAGAGGGTTCAGCACGGTGAGGGAGAAGCAGAGAGCAGAGCAGAGTGAGTGTTATTGTGCTTCGAATGGATTCGAAATCTCGTATTTTACTTTCGTTTTTTCATGCGGCTATAGCCTCCGCCCCCTGTACACCATTTTGAGAGGGAGTTCAGCATGGTGAGGGAGAAGCAGAGAGCAGAGTGAGTGTTATTGTGCTTCGAATGGATTTGTACATTCGTAACTTTTTTCATAACGAATTATGCCGAAGACCTTCGGGCATTCGCTATTTTGCGGTATAATTTATTTCGGATTCGGTTTTATTCGTAATTGCTCTGTTCGGAAATTCGAATGCTTCCGAATGTCCGAAAGTTGCTAAATTCGGACGAATTTCGATTCGTTACGAAACGAATTGCACAAGCCTACTGTATTTCATAAACAATTTTTGATTCATGTCACGGGTACTCCGGTGACTGTTTATCAATTCCAGGCTGTCCTACGTCGGTGCCTCGAAGCATTAAGTTTGGAACACATGAGGATTTTGTCTCACTCTTTTAGTATTGGTGCAGCCACTACAGCAGCTATGGTTGGTCTTCATGAATCTGTGATTAAACAAATTTGTGGTTGGCGATCAAATTGTTATAGATCATATGTTAGACCTAATTTTCGTTTTTAATTTTAGATGTGCAATATAACTTCTGGATAAGAGGACACTCATATATTGTCTGGGCTCAGAAGAGAGCTGAATGGAGAGTCTATGGCAATAATTTAGGTTTACCTCGTCATAATTTTAATATATATTGGTATGGACAATGTGGTATGCTTTGGAGCAATTTACGTTCTGTTTTATCTCATTTACATGATTGTTGGCCCTTCCACAGGTCATTATTTTCCATTTATCCGGTAATGATCTTGGTAAACGCAAGTCGTTAGAGTTGATTTCTCAGATTAAGCTTGATTTGTTATGTTGGCATGCTGTTTTGCCTAATGCTATTTTAATTTTTTCTGAAGTAATCCCTCGTCTTGATAGCTTTGATGTGTTTGTGTTGAGTAGAAAAGGATGTTTTTGATTGGGGTCACTTTTCCTATATATACAAGGGGGGCAACAGTGGAGGGACACCCCAGATGATGTCCTAGGAGACGAAATGTGTCGGGAGGACTCCATTGTTGCCACATTCTTTGCAAAGCGCTTTTATATCAACTTAAATGTAAGTGTTTCCACTACATAAAATTTTGATTTATATACAGAGTTACGCTATGTGGCTGTTTCTTTTCTCTATTACATGATACTTACCTGCTCATATTGATTGGGATTTTCCCGGACTACTACTGCATATGAGGTTATCTGCTAAGAGGTCATCTTTCTTCTGCGGTTTCTCTCTCTATGTTGATGTTTGGCCATTTCCAGCACAGCAATTTGCAGCATACAGATTGTCCAGGTTCCATCGTGGTTCCACCACACCAAGCCCGTTTGACCCACTGAACATATGTTCCTCTGGGTTCAAACTATCTGGTAAGCTCCTTACTAGAGTTGAGCGGGTAGCTGGATATTCGGGTCCGGCGGGTTCGGCCGAACTTCGGAAAAAAGTTCGGATTCGGGACCGAACTTTAACCCGAACCCGGACCCGGACCCCATTGAAGTCAATGGGGACCCGGACTTCTGACGACTAAAAAGGCTCTAAAAAAGTAATGGAAAGGGCTAGAGGGCTGCAAATGGCAGCAAAATGTTGTTAAGAACATGGCAAGTGCTCTGCAAACAAATGTGGATAGGAAATAACTAAAAAGAACATAAAAAAAATAAAAAAATAAAAAAATATGCTGGAGGCCCCCTTTTCAGCAGAAGAGGTACAGGAAGTCATTAAGAACCTCAGAAACTCAACGGCACAATGCCACACATATGGTGGGAATGCCCCAGAATACGCCCTTTCTGGAATAAATTATTTAATTTAATGGATAAGCTAGTGGGAAAATAAAATACTTTGAAATAAAAATGTAGCGGGGTGCTAAATTTAAGGAAAGTGTTTGAGTGGTAAATAGGCTCAAATACCCTAATTCTGTAGGATTCATGGACCATTTTGTCCTCGGGGGACAGTATTGGTGTGCAGTTCCCTGCGGCCTACAGGTGGCGCCTTTTGTGTCCCCTCTTGGCAGTAGTACAGCGGGGCGGGGAACCTGCTGTGCATGCCGGGAGAGCATATAAAAGGGGCAGACCTTTGGCCTGGGGGCTGATGTCCAGTGGGGTCCGCGCCCAGGTGCCTTCGGCCTGGGTGCATGTGTTCCTGTTCCATCTCGGGCACCTTTAGCCCGGGGTGAGGTACTATCCTGGAGTTCTTGCTGCCCTGGGTATGGAGGCCTAGGGGCGGGAGTAAAGCCTGGAGTCCAGAGCCGCCTCGTGTAGGGGACCCTGTTCCAGGGAAGGGAGGATCATTCTGATGGACCGATGCGGGAGTCACGGTGAAGGAATGGTCTGTTGACTCCCTGGAGAGATGTCTTCCCCTTGATATGGGGTAGGTTCGTAGAAGGAGAAGCTCAAGGTCACCTTGACTGTATCAGAGGCCTTATTCAACCGGCCCGTGGCAGGGGCCTTATACACCCTGGTCTGTGGCTGAGACCAAAGTTCTCCAGGCCCGTGGCAGGGGCCTTGTACACCCGGTCTGTGGCAGAGACCAACCTCAATGTCTGTGGCAGAGACCGTGCGCCAAAAACTGTTTGAGAAACCTAAGCAGTGAAGTGAATGTGCTACGTTTGTGCCTGGACCTCCTCCACACCTTAAGCTGTCCTGTTTCTTTGCTCTAACCTTTTCTATCTGAGTACAGTTTATTTTGCCATGAGAGAATAAGAGTTGGAGTTTCAGCTGGTGTGGACATTGACTTTACTGGCAATTAAAGGACTTGCCTCTACCTACAGTAGAGGTGAGAATCATCCTCTGGAGGAGTTTTGACTCCGGCTGTGGACACGGCCCGTCAAGTACACCGCTCAACCCCTTTATATAGGATGATACGGGCTGGTAGTGCGGTGTGCCTTTCTCCCTCCTGCGAAGAGCCAACAACATAAAGGCAGGTAAGGGGGAAAGGATCTGTGCGCTACAAAAAAATAAAATAAAATTTTTAATCTTGGCCTAGCAGGACGAGGTCCATATGGAGTAGGAGGTTGAGGTGGCGGTGGATGTGGCTGTGTAGGTGGAAGCGGCGGTGGAGGAGGACGAGGTAGCCAACACTGGTTCAAAAATACAACAATGGCTGGGTAAGGCCGGTGATGTGTCGAATTCTGTCCCCTGTCGAATAGTGTCCGCCCTGTACTGCGCTTGCTGAGTATGTAGGACAAGGGGATTTCAAAAATCTCCCAAGACTAACGGCGCCTGCGTGTTGAGTTCAGGTGAAGGCCACACCATCCGTGGTTCAAGCCGAGCCAAGCAAGGCCGCGATCGAAGCGAGCCCGTGAGGGGCCCTGTTACTATGTGCTACCGTATGTCCTCTTGGATGGTGGGGCTTGAACTTGCACTCACAGCGCAGGCGCCGTTCATCTTCGGAGATTTTGTGAATCTCCTTGTCCTCTGTACTGCGCAAGCGCTGCGCCTGCGCAGTACGGGCCGGGCACAATCCGATGGCCGGACAGTTTTTGTCACAACACCGGTATACATGTCTATTCTGCACAAGGTACGGACAAGTCCTGTGGGATCCATGCCTGGTTCATTTTAATGAACGTGAGCTTGTCCACATTGGCTCTGGACAGGCGGCTGCGCTTGTCTGTGATAACGCCCCCTGCCGTGCTAAATACACGTTCAGATAATACACTGGCTGCAGGGCAGGCCAGCACCTCCAAGGCATAAACGGCAAGCTCAGGCCATGTGCCCAATTTGGAGACCCAGAAGTTAAAGGGGGCAGACCCGTCATCCAGTACGTGTAGGCCTGTGGACACATACTGCTCAACCATGTTGGTGAAATGCTGCCTCCTGCTAAGACGTTCCATCTCAGCTGGTGGTGCTGGTTGTTGTGGCGTGCTGACAAAGCTTTTCCACATTTCGGCCATGCTAACCCTGCCTTCTGAGGTGCTGCCGGTGCCCCGGCTGCGTTGGCGACCTCTTCCTCCTCCTCTGCCTTCGCCTTGTGCTTCCACCGTACGCCCGCTGTCAGGTGGGAATGCCACCAGCAGCGCGTCTACCAGCGTGCGCTTGTACTCGCGCATCTTACGATCCCGCTCCAGTGAGGGAATTAAGGACGGTACGTTGTCCTTGTAACGGGGATCCAGCAGGGTGGCCACCCAGTAATCAGCACCAGTTAAAATGTGGGCAACTCGGCTGTCGTTGCGGAAACACTGCAGCATGTAATCGCTCATGTGTGCCAGGCTGCCCAGAGGCAAAGAAAAGCTGTCCTCTGTGGGAGGTGTATCGTCTGTGTCCTCTGTATCCCCCCAGCCACGCACCAGTAATGGCCACGAGCTGGTCTGAGTGCCACCCTGCTGTGAACATGGCTCCTCCTCCTCCTCCTCCATCTCCTCCTCCACCTCGTCATCCTCCAGAACTGTGCCCTTTCTGCCGGACAATTGTGTACCTGGCGTTTGTTGGTGCAGGAACCCACCCTCGTAGCCACTTGTGAAAGACTGCCCTGAAAGCCTTTGAAATGATCCCGCTTCCTCCTCCTCCTCCTCATCCTCCTGTGCCACATCCTCTTCCATCATCGCACGAAGCGTTTTTTCAAGGAGGCATAGAACTGGGATAGTAACGCTGAGAACGGCGTCATTGGCACTGGCCATGTTGGTGGAGTACTCGAAACAGCGCAACAAGGCACACAGGTCTCGCATGGAGGCCCAGTTATTGGTGGTGAAGTGGTGCTGTTCCGCAGAGCGACTCACGCGTGATTGCTGCAGCTGAAACTCCACTATTGCCTGCTGCTGCTCGCACAGTCTGGCCAGCATGTGCAAGGTGGAGTTCCACCTTGTGGGCACGTCACATATGAGGCGGTGAGCTGGAAGGCTGAAGTTACGCTGCAGCGCTGACAGGCGAGCAGCAGCAGGGTGAGAACGCCGAAAGTGCGCACAGACAGCCCGCACTTTCTGCAGCAGCTCTGGCATATTGGGGTAATTTTTAAGGAACCTCTGGACCACCAAGTTCAGCACATGCGCCAGGCAAGGGATGTGCGTCAAACCGGCTAGACCCAGAGCTGCTACGAGATTTCGCCCATTATCGCACACCACCAGGCCGGGCTTGAGGCTCACTGACAGCAACCACTCATCGGTCTGTTGTTCCATGTCCCTCCACAACTCCTGCGCGGTGTGGGGATTTTCCCCCAAACAGGAAAGTTTTAAAACTGCCTGCTGTCGTTTACCCCTGGCTGTGCTGAAGTTGGTGGTGAAGGTGTTACGCTGAATGGATGAGGAGTCGGTAGAGGATGAGGAAGCGGAGAAGGAGGAGTTAGCAACAGGAGGCAAACTGAAGCGCCCTGCAATCCTCGGTGGTGGAAGGACATGCGCCAAACCACTATCTGCCTCAGGCCCAGCAGCCACTGCATTTACCCAGTGTGCTGTTAGGGAGATATAACGTCCCTGACCGTGCTTACTGGTCCACGCATCCGTAGTTAGGTGGACCTTGCCACAGATGGCGTTGCGCAGTGCACACCTGATTTTGTCCCCCACCTGGTTGTGCAGGGAAGGGATGGCTCGCCTGGAAAAGTAGTGGCGGCTGGGCACGACGTACTGCGGGACAGCCAATGCCATCAGGCTTTTAAAACTCTGCGTCTCCACCAGACGGAATGACAGCATTTCAAAGGCCAGGAATTTTGAAATGCTGGCATTCAGGGCCAGGGATCGTGGGTGGCTAGGGGGGTACTTCCTCTTCCGCTCCAATGTTTGGGAGATAGAGAGCTGAACGCTTCCATGGGACATTGTGGAGATGGTCGGTGACCCAGGTGGTAGTGTTGCTGGCAGATCCTCTGTTTGCGGGGTGACAGGTGCCACTGTCACTACAGAGGTGGATGAAGAGGCCGAGACTGCAGCAGAAGAGGAAGCAGGAGGAGCCAGAGACCTTTCTTGGTTTCTGAGGTGTCTACTCCACTGCAGCTCGTGCTTTGCACTTAGATGCCTGGTCATGCAGCTTGTGCTCAGGTTGAGAACGTTTATGCCTCGCTTCAGGCTCTGATTGCACAGCGTGCAAACCACTCGTGTCTTGTCATCAACACACTGTGTGAAGAACTGCCACGCTAGGGAAGTCCTTGGACCTGGCTTTGGTGTGCTCGGTCCCTTGCTGCGTTGGGCAGTAGCAGATGTACTGTCTAGGGGACGAATGCTCCGTTTTTGCACCCTGCTCCCTCTTCTGCTGTGCTGGTGGCTCTGTGCGACCACCGCCTCTTCCTCCGAACTACACTGGTCACCTGCATAACGTTGATTCCATGTGGGGTCGAGGACCTCATCGTCCTCCACATCATCTTCCACCCAGTCTTCACCCCTGCCCTCCATGTCTGTCTGCACAATTGCGAAAGCAGCAGCAGTTGGCACCTGTGTTTCGTCATCATCCGAGACGTGCTGCGATGGTCCTCCCATGTACCCATCATGAAACATAAGTGGTTGGGCATCGGTGCACTCAATCTCTTCCACTTCTGGGGCAGGGCTAGGTGGATGGCCCTGGGAAACCCTGCTAACAGAGTCATCGAAAAGCAGAAGAGACTGCTGCATGATTTGGGGCTCAGACTGCTTGGCTGATTTGCAAGGGGGTGAGGTGAAAGACTGATGGAAATGGGCTTCAGGTGCCAACTCTGATCTTTCAGCAGAAGAGTGGGTGGGAGACAATGTGAAGGAACCCGAGGCACTGTCAGCAACCCAATCTACTATCGCCTGTACTTGTCCTGGCCTAAACATTGGTACAGCCTCATTAGGCGTGACAAAATACCGCCGCAGGCTCGGTCGCCTACTCGCACCTGAGGAAGGTGTTTCACTTGTGCGTGTAGCTGGCACAGATCCACCACGTCCTCTCCCTGCAACAGGAGCTCCACCAGCAGCACCACGACCGGGGCCACCACGTCCCTTTGACCTTCCCCTCATATTTTCCAAATTTAGGATCTTGCCCTAAATGGCGTTTTTTGGAAGACCACAACACACCCACAGTACGTAATGGCTGAAACGCACAGCTACAGAACTGCAGAAAATGCTATTAAAAAAAAAAAGGTTGTTTTTTTTAGTATAGCACAGTACAAGGAAAATATATATAAATTGTTTTTTTACACACACCTCCAGATGTGTATTTCACACTGCAAAATATTTTCTGTGGCCCTAAATGGCGTTTTTTGCCAGACCACAACACACCCACAGCACGTAACCGCTGAATCGCACAGCTACAGAAAATGCTATTCAAAAAAAAAGGTTGTTTTTTTTAGTATAGCACAGTACAAGGAAAATATATAGAAATTGTTTATTTTACACACCTCCACATGTGTATTTCACACTGCAATTTATTTTCTGTGGCCCTAAATGGCGTTTTTTGCAAGAGCACAACACAACCACAGTATTTAACCACTGAATCGCACAGCTGCAGAGAATGCTATTCAAAAAAAAGTTTTTTTTTTTCTTTTTAGTATAGCATAGTACAAGAAAAATATATAGAAATTGGTTATTTCACACAACTAGAGATATACACTGCAAAATATTTTCTGTGGCCCTAAATGGCGTTTTTTGAAAGAGCACAACACAACCACAGTATTTAACCACTGAATCGCACAGCTATAGAAGTGCAGAGAATGCTATTCAAAAAAAATGTTGTTTTTTTTAGTATAGCACTGTACAATATATAGAAATTGTTTATTTTACACACCTCCACATGTGTATTTCACACTGCAAAATATTTTCTGTGGCCCTAAATGGCGTTTTTTGAAAGAGCACAACACAACCACAGTATTTAACCACTGAATCGCACAGCTATAGAAGTGCAGAGAATGCTATTCAAAAAAAATGTTGTTTTTTTTAGTATAGCACTGTACAATATATAGAATTTTTTTATTTTACACACCTCCACATGTGTATTTCACACTGCAAAATATTTTCTGTGGCCCTAAATGGCGTTTTTTGAAAGAGCACAACACAACCACAGTATATAACCGCTGAATCGCACAGCTGCAGAGAATGCTATTCAAAAAAAAGTTTTTTTTTTTTTTTTAGTATAGCATAGTACAAGAAAAATATATAGAAATTGGTTATTTCACACAACTAGAGATATACACTGCAAAATATTTTTTTTGCCCAAAAATAGGTCTTTTTTGCGCACAACAAAGTGCCTTTTTTTTTTTGCAACAGCACAATAAAGTGCCTTTTTTTTTTTTTGGGGCCCAAAAATGGGTCTTTTTAGCAAAAGCACAATAAAGTGCCTTTTTTTTTTTTTTTATGACCAAAATAGGTCTTTTAGCAAGAGCACAATACAGCCACAGTATGGAATAGGTGTATCACTCAACGTAATGCAGTGCTGGTGCACTGAGCTTGCAACACAAACAGATAAACCTATGCAGATCGCTGAGCTATTATATCTCTCAATCTGGACTCCTATCTAAATCTCTCTCCCTGAAAGCACAAACAGGATCCTGCCCCTACACTACACTACACTACACTGTCTCCCTATCTTTTATATCAGTAGATTGCAGAATCAGGACTAACTCCTATTCTCTCCCTCACAGCAACAGCAGCCAGGATCCTTTCCCTACACTGTCTAAAAGCAGAGTGACGATCTGTGCTGTGTGCCTCTTTCTTATATAGAAGCTGGTCACATGCTGGGTCACATGTTGCACTGACCAATTACAGCCATGCCATTAGTAGGCATGGCTATGATGGCTTCTAAGGGCACACCAGCTAATCAAATGGTGATTGGCTGGCCCCTGAAGCATTTCTAACTGCAACATTAAATTCCCGAATCCGAACCCGAACCCGGACTTTAGCGCAAAATCCGGGTCCGGGTCCGGGGTCGGGAAAACGCCAAAATTCGGTACGGACCCGAACTTTACAGTTCGGGTCCGCTCAACACTACTCCTTACCTATTGGTGGTGGTTCTCTTCATCTTCTCACCGTCACCTTTCCCTTCAAAGTCTTCACCCACTTTTGAATTTCACCATTGCCTTCATTTTTGAATTATTTTAGGACACTCAGTTGCACATGTTTTCACTTGTATTTCACATATAGACATTTTGTATATATGAGGACTTCTTACTGTTTTTACTTAATATTTGAGTGTCTTTTTTTATATTGCACCGTTTTTATATACTTATTTGAGTGTGTCATGCATTCTTGTTCATTTTTTTGATTAGCGCTACACTTTTTGTTTCCACGCTTTTTTACTATTTGTCTACTTGTTGTGTTAGCAGCTTATCCAGAGGGCAGCACGGAATTATTTTGTATGCTACTTTTGTTTTTTTTGACCACATACTGCTGCAGCCCCATCTATTTACGGCCATATAACATGGATGTAGGGGGGCGTGGTCTGGTGCCGTTCCAGGATGGACGTGTAGTGTGCGAGCTCCCGTCCCGAGGTCCAGCAACTTCAGCTTATCAGCTTACCTGCTCCACCGGACATGGTGAGAACCGCTCGCAGTGCCTCGGCAACCCGTTCCCGATCCCCGCTGAACACCGACACCCCGCTGAGTCAGCAAATCCCCGAGATATTCCGGTCACGGCCTACGGCCAGGATGCAGGCCTCGCAAGCAGCCTCCTCCCAAGCGCCACGCGCCCAGAGCTCCAGCCCGCAGCGACCCGAGGAGCAGAGATCCCCAGGTCTGGCAACGGGGATGACTCACCCCCCGGCAGTGAGCCTTAATGACCTGCACAGCGTCGCTACGGATATTAAAAACACCCTCATGGCGGCCATCTTGGACATGAGGTCGGACATACACGCCATGACGCTTAGGGTGGAAGAGGTGGAATACGCTCAAGCCCGCCAAGACACAGCGATTTGTCACGTTCAACAGGTAACAGAGTCGCATGCGATCCACCTCAGGGAGATCAATCGCCACATGGAAGATTTAGATAATCGCGGAAGGCGTCACAACCTTAGAGTGAGGGGTATTCCAGAAATGATCGATGCCAGCCAGCTCCCAGTGGCAGTAACTACCATCTTTAACGATCTACTTGAAAGAGCCCCTGATACCCCGATCGCGTTCGAACGGCTCCACAGGGCACTGCGCCCGCGGGGAAGGGACACAGATCCCCCACGGGATGCAGTCTGCTGCCTCACAGACTTTCCCTTGAAGGAGGAAATATTACGCAAGGCCAGACACCGCAACCAACTGTCTTTCCAGGGAACGGATATCAGAATCTACCAGGACCTATCTAACATCACCCTGCAGCGCAGACGCGAGCTACGTCCCCTCCTGGAAACACTGAGGGCCAGATCCATAATCTACCGATGGAAGTTCCCCTTCTGCCTGACAGCAACTCACCAAGGCCGCACAGCCAATCTAAAAGTCCCGGAGGATTTAGACCACTTCTGCACGGCCATGGAGATACCGTATGTGGAAGTACCAGACTGGTACAGCGACTTCCGTATACCGCCATTCAGAAGAGTCACCTCCATGGAAGGTATCGCAGAAGCAGGCAACTTTAGTATCGGCCGCCGACGCTCTCACCCACCTCCTCCCCACACTCCTTCAAAGGATCAAAGAGCCCCGCGTAATGGTAGCCCGACGGCTTCTCCAGTGCCCCGCAAAGCACGCATCGCCTAACAAGAAACATGAATACCGTCCTTCTGTTTCCACCTCACAGCTGGACTCTGGACCACTCCAATTCGCAGGTAACTTTATACAGCAATCCCTAGGGAACACTGGCAGAACGGTTGGTACCCTCTTTCCCTCTTGGACAACTCCCGAAGGTTTCCCCGGTCGCCCTAACTTCCTTATGTCGGGTCAGAGACTACCTTCTCCCGCACTGATTGTCTTTTCCTCCTTCTCCTCACACTGTATTCATTCTTGCTCATCGGCTGTACCCTTTTTCTATTGAAGCCTTCTTCCTACATTCTCCTATCTACTCCAATGCAGCTAATGACATGTCGATATATAATCCCCCGATTGCATTATGTGCTGTCTTTCTCCCCACAGGCCCTACTAGCTCCTAGCTCCTGAATTTTCTGCTTTACAGCACTGAGGGTGGTCGGGGATCCGAGGGGGACATGCACAGGTGTGTGGCCTACGTGGATGTCGGGTAGAATCCATTCTCAGGTTTGGGAATGGGCGTGCCCCCCTCGGATTTAGACAGCCTGCCCTTAACCCCTGGGTATGATTTTGTTTACTATGTTTTTGTTTACTATGTTTTGTTTGCTATGTTATCCATATTTGGATTTTTGATGTCAGCCATAACTGCAGATGCATACTTGTTCACGGTAACGCAAGCTGTACGTTCTGTTCTGTTCTGTTTTAACTAATTCACCATGTTACTGACTCTGTTCCCTGCATATTCCTCTAAACCAAAGTATATGCCCCCTATTCTCTGTCATGTGACATCTGAAATTTGAGCAATACACTTAATTTCTTATCCCCCTCTTCCACACAAACCCCCAGATTACACAATGCTAAACATCCTCCTCTAATTGCCGAATAAATGCCCTTACAACTCCACAGCCTTCATGCTTTATGAGAATAAGCCGTTACACACAGCCCTGAAGTCACCTACGAATCACCCTCTCACCATGTCCTTATAGGATGACCTGTCCGTCATCTACACAACAAGATTACTCCTCTGACACCAAAATGAGCCATAGATGACGCTAACAATCAGCAGCGTCTGTTATCCTTAAGACCTCATAGAGAGACGCAGACCTCACCTCTCTCTAGTTGAACTCCACCTACCGCTCTCACACACAGCGGACTCTGGTAGACACCGCTGAACCTCACCGGTACCCCCCACTCCTAATTGGTGGGCTTGCAGGTCAAGTCCCACACCCGGTATAATACCCCATCCCCCTACCTGTCCCCTCCTTCCTCCCTGGTTATCTTCCTCCTCAACGTCCTAACCTCACCTACCCCACATCTTCCCTTCTCCCCATCCGCATAACCCCCCCCCCCCTTTCTTTTCCTCCCGTCTCTGACTTCCCCATATCCTCCCGCCCCCCACTCGCTTAAACCTCTACTACCAACATGAGCCCCGATAATGTCCGAGGCGCCAACCTGTCCCTAAAGGTAGTCTCCCTTAACGCCAAAGGACTGAACATACCTGAAAAGCGAACACAACTCTTTTCCCTCATGCGCAGCATGAAAGCTGACATAATCTTCTTACAGGAAACCCACTTTTGTAAGAAATCAGTTCCCAACATGACTAATCGCCTCTTCCCCCATAGTTTCCATGCCACCTCACCTATCTCGAAATCCAAAGGAGTCTCCATAATCATTTCCAAAAACCTTCCCATCCAAATTACAGACACTCACCTTGACGAACTAGGCAGGTATATCTTCCTAAAAGGGACACTCAGGAACAAACCAATCACTTTGGCTAACATATACAGCCCCAACTCGTCCCAAGTTCCCTTTTTTAGGGCTGTAACAAGACACCTAACCAATTTCCAAGAGGGTATTCTTATACTGGGAGGGGATCTCAATGTACCCCTGAACCCCCTTTTAGACACCTCGTCGGGGAAATCCCACCTACCATACAGGGCGCTCCGACAAATCAGAAAATGTTTCCAAGAACTCTTGCTCCACGACACATGGCGCACCTTACACCCGAACGTAAAGGATTTTACATTCTTCTCCGCCCCACATAACAAATATTCACGACTAGACTACATATTTCTTACCCAACAGGATCTCCCGTCCCTGAAAGCAGCAACCGTCGAACCGATGACCTTCTCGGACCACCACCCTATCTCAATGACCCTCACTTTCCCTGAAAAAGTATACCGCTCGCAAATTTGGAGACTAGACCCTTCCATCCTGACAGACAAAACCAAAGAATTAGAGATTCAAACTTGCCTAAGCAATTATTTCACTGAGAACAACACCCCGGACATTTCTAAACTTACTCAGTGGGCGGCTCACAAATGTGTTGTCCGAGGGAAATTGATTTCCCTGGGGGCCGCAATTAGAAAGGAAAAACGGGCCAAACTGGCTGATCTCTTTTCCAAACTTAATAAACTAGAAGCACTACACAAACGAAACCTGGCCCAGCAAACCCTCGTAGAACTACTAGAGACTCGTACACTCATTCAGGAAGAATTGGGCCATCACCTCAGGAAGAAATACACTCTATCTCAGAAACTTTTTTACGAATTCGGCAACAAAAGTGGCCATCTTCTTGCTCAAGCCTTACGCAAGAAAAGGGCTGCTAATACGATACACCACATACAATCCCCCACGGGTAAGACTCTCACGAATAACAATGACATAGCCAGAGAGTTTGAGAAGTACTACTCGTCCCTATATAATCTAGATAAATCCGAACCCCCTACTACCTTATCGAATGACAGACCCAATGATATTAACTCGTTCTTAGACCAATTTGCTCCAGGAAAGCTCCCCACTGACACCACCACGATTCTGGAATCCCCGATCTCTATTCAGGAATGGAAAAAAGCTTTAAAACAACTTAAGCCTGGTAAGAGCCCGGGACCTGATGGTCTTTCCGCCGTATATTTCAAGACATTCTCAGACCTTCTTCAACAACCCTTCCTTGACGCCTTCAATACACTCTCTCCCACAAATCCTTTCAAAAGCGAAATGTTAGAAGCACATATCGTTGTTATCCCCAAAGAAGATAAGGACCCCACCCAAACGGGAAATTATAGACCAATCTCATTATTGAATGTAGATGTCAAAATCTTTTCTAAGATTTTGGCAAACAGACTCTTACCGCTTCTCCCTTCCTTAATCTCTCATGACCAGACCGGCTTTATCCCTGGACGTGAAGCCAGGGACAACACTGTTAAAGCAATAAACTTACACCACCTTATGACACAGACAACCCAAAAAGGCCTGTTTTTGTCACTCGATGCGGAGAAGGCGTTCGACAGAGTAGCTTGGGACCAGGGATGAGCCGAACACCCCCCTGTTCGGTTCGCACCAGAACCTGCGAACAGACAAAATGTTCGTGTAAACTTTAGAACCCTATTAAATACAATGGACTCGAACGTTCGAAATCTAAAGTGTTAATTATAAAGGCTAATATGCAAGTTATTGTCCTAAAAAGTGTTTGGGGACCGGGGTCCTGCCCCAGGGGACATGTATCAATGCAAAAAGAAGTTTTAAAAACGGCCGTTTTTTCGGGAGCAGTGATTTTAATAATGCTTAAAATGAAAAAAATAAAAGTGAAATATTCCTTTAAATTTCGTACCTGGGGGGTGTGTATGATATGCATGTGAAGTGGCGCATGTTTCCCGTGCTTAGAACTGTCCCTGCAAAAAATGTCATTTTTGAAAGAAAAAAAATGCATTTAAAACTGACTTGCGGCTATTAATGAATTGTCGGCTCCCGGCAATACATACAAAAGTCATTGAGAAAAAAAAAAAAAAAAAAAAAAAGCGTGGGGGTTCCCCAGAATTCAATTACCAGGCCCTTCAGATCTGGCATGGATTTTAAGGGGAACTCCACCCCAAGTTTAAAAAAAAAATGGCGTGGAGTCCCCCTAAAAATCCATACCAGACCCCTTATCCGAGCATGCAACCTGGCCGGCCGCAGGGGAAAAGGGGGGGACGAGAGAGCGGCCCCCCCTCCCTCCTGAACCGTACCAAGCCACATGCCCTCAACATGGGGAGGATGTCCCCATGTTGATGGGGACAAGGGCCTCATCCCCACAACCCTTGCCCGGTGGTTGTGGGGGTCTGCGGGCGGGGGGCTTATCGGAATCTGGAAGACCCCTTTAACAAAGGGGACCCCCAGATCCCGCCCCCCCCTATGTGAATTGGTAACGGGTACATTGTACCCCTACCATTTCACGAAGAAAGCGTAAAAAAATGTTTAAAAAAACACACAAACACCTTGAAAAAGTCCTTTATTTAAAAAAATAAATAAATAAACATTCCAGCGGTGAAATCCAGTGTCCCGCGGCGATCCCGATGTCCAGCGCTGTCCTTCATTGGTTGTGCCTGAGCGGACCTGATGGGGAACTCCCTCTCAGTATTTTAAATGTATAGACCCGCCCCTTCTAATGTTCCCCATCAGGTCCGCTCAGCGGACGAGATGCAGAACATGAGAAGGGGCGGGTCTATACATGTATTACCAAAGTGAGAGCAGTTCCCCATCAGGTCCGCCCCCTCGGTATGTCAGACCCGCCTACGTCATTGGCTTGAGCGGGGAACTTCCTTCACTATGTAAATTTAAATTTACATAGTGAAGGAAGTTCCCCGCTCAAGCCAATGACGTAGGCGGGTCCGACATACCGAGGAGGCGGACCTGATGGGGAACTGCTCTCACTTTGGTAATACATGTATAGACCCGCCCCTTCTCATGTTCCGCATCTGGTCCGCTGAGCGGACCTGATGGGGAACTTTAGAAGGGGCGGGTCTATACATTTAAAATACTGAGAGGGAGTTCCCCATCAGGTCCGCTCAGGCACAACCAATGACGGACAGCGCTGGACATCGGGATCGCCGCGGGACACTGGATTTCACCGCTGGAATGGTTTTTTTTTTAAATAAAGGACTTTTTCAAGGTGTTTGTGTGTTTTTTTAAACATTTTTTTACGCTTTCTTCGTGAAATGGTAGGGGTACAATGTACCCCTTACCAATTCACATAGGGGGGGGGCCGGGATCTGGGGGTCCTCTTTGTTAAAGGGGTCTTCCAGATTCCGATAAGCCCCCCGCCCGCAGACCCCCACAACCACCGGGCAAGGGTTGTGGGGATGAGGCCCTTGTCCCCATCAACATGGGGACATCCTCCCCATGTTGAGGGCATGTGGCTTGGTACGGTTCAGGAGGGAGGGGGGGCCGCTCTCTCGTCCCCCCCTTTTCCCCTGCGGCCGGCCAGGTTGCATGCTCGGATAAGGGGTCTGGTATGGATTTTTAGGGGGACTCCACGCCATTTTTTTTTTAATTTGGGGTGGAGTTCCCCTTAAAATCCATGCCAGATCTGAAGGGCCTGGAATGGATATTTGGGGGAACCCCACGTCAATTTTTTTTTTATTTGCGGCGGGGTTCCCCTTAATATCCATTCCAGACCTGAAGGGCCTGGTAATTGAATTCTGGGGAACCCCCACGCTTTTTTTTTTTTTTTTATCAATGACTTTTGTATGTATTGCCGGGAGCCGACAATTCATTAATAGCCGCGAGTCAGTTTTAAATGCTTTTTTTTCTTTCAAAAATGACACTTTTTGCAGGGACAGTTCTAAGCACGGGAAACATGCGCCACTTCACATGCATATCATACACACCCCCCAGGTACGAAATTTAAAGGAATATTTCACTTTTATTTTTTCATTTTAAGCATTATTAAAATCACTGCTCCCGAAAAAACGGCCGTTTTTAAAACTTCTTTTTGCATTGATACATGTCCCCTGGGGCAGGACCCGGGTCCCCAAACACTTTTTAGGACAATAACTTGCATATCAGCCTTTATAATTAGCACTTTAGATTTCTCCCATAGATTTTTCGAATTTGCCGCGAACACCCCAATTTGTTCGCTGTTCGGCGAACGGGCGAACAGGCAATGTTCGAGTCGAACATGAGTTCGACTCGAACTCGAAGCTCATCCCTACTTGGGACTATATGACAGCGGTTCTGAGGGCCATAGGATTGGGCCCATATATGTTAGGCCTAATCCTGTCACTATACACGGGACCATCTGCTAAGGTACGGGTCAACAATACTCTGTCGGACGCCTTTCCCATCGGAAATGGCACAAGACAGGGCTGCCCCCTGTCCCCCATCCTCTTTGTACTCACACTTGAACCATTCCTCCGTAAACTGACATACAACCCAGATATCCAAGGTATAAGTTCCTCCAAAAGAGAATATAAATACGCTGCTTTCGCAGACGATATTTTGTTGTTCCTGTCGAACCCACTGATCTCCCTACCAAACCTTCTTTCTGAATTTAAACAATTTCAGTTCCTCTCCCACCTTAAAATTAATTTCTCGAAATCCTTTGCCCTTAATATAACATTACCTCAACACATAGTTGATCAATGTAAGGCTAACTTCCCGTTCCAATGGAAACATGATTCCATCACATACCTAGGGATACAACTCCCTTCCAAACTCTCAAACCTCTACGCTAAAAACCATGTTCCTATCCTACACAGAATATCCTCTGATCTTGAAACATGGAACAAACCGCTTTTCTCTTGGTTTGGCAGAGCGGCGATCCTCAAAATGAATGCCCTCCCGAGAATACTCTATATATTGCAGGCGATCCCTATACATATACCTCCGGCCTTTTTTAAATCTTATAGAAACATATGCACTAAATTCTTATGGGGGAACCGTAGACCCAGAATCAGCTTTACGCAGCTCACCCGACCTAAAAGACTTGGGGGCATAGGCCTCCCCAACCTTCTCAATTATTACACTGCTACACACCTTACCAGGATAGTGGACTGGAATACTCAATCTCTCCACAAAGATTGGGTTTCCCTAGAAGCATCTTTTTCTGCTCTCCCTTTGGAGTCTCTCCCATGGTTACTCTCACCCCACGTCCCCTCTGAATTACACGTACACCCACTTATAGGCCCAACCTTGCAATGCTTCAAAAATCTTTGCTACCGATCACCCATATCTTCGATTCCCGGCCCACTGACACCTGTAAAAATGAACCCTGGGTTCCCACCAGGTATGCACGCAAAGTTTCTTACCGATAACTGGACACAGAGCCCAATTAGATCACATCAGTTCTTCCTCCGGGGCAAACTATTGTCTACATCCCAACTCTCCTCCCAACTAAACAAGCCACCCATTCCCCCTTGGACATATATTTTAATTGCTCATTTTCTAAAATCCCTTAACAAGAATATACAATGCTCCAGAGAACTCACCCCTTTCGAAAAGCTATGTATCCAAACGACACCCCAATCTCATCTAGTTTCTACCACACATGAACTCCTCTTCGCCGAGATGAAAGCTAACGAGACCTTAGCCTGTAAGAACTGGGAGTCAGACCTCTCGGTATCTCTTTCAGCGGAACAATGGGAACTAATTTTCCTCAACATACATAAAGGGTCGACGAATGTGTCGACCCAGGAAAACGGCTTTAAGATCCAATCTAGATGGTACCGCACGCCCACCCTTCTGCATAAATATAATCCCACAATCCCAGAGGTTTGCTGGAGATGTCTCCGGGAAAGGGGAACCCTTCTCCATATCTGGTGGTCCTGTCCATCTCTAAAAGACTTCTGGGAAAAGGTATGCCATATAACCTCTCGAGTCACCTCATATCATTTGGACCTTTCCCCTTCTCAATTCCTTCTACACCATTCACCCCTGTCGCACAATTCCTATCACAAATCCCTAGCAATGCACATGATCAATGCGGCAAAGCAGTGTATCCCTATACACTGGAAATCGACTCACCAACCAACCATAAAAGAATGGTTTAACAGAATATGCAAAATTGAGGAAATGGAAAATCTTATACATATTGCAAGAGAGACTCCGTCATCATTTAGTAAAAAATGGGCCTGCTGGTTACACTATAAAACGACCCCAGAATTTGCAAACTCCCTGAACCCTGACAAAGGATAAATTACTCCTCTGAGAATTGTCATTAAAAATCTACGACGTGCCAGGATCTCCCCTTAACCCTAAACCTTACAAAGACACCTCTCTCCTCCTATATCTCCCCCTATACAGATCTGCCCCTAGTTTCTCATAACACGCCCCTTGAACACCCCAAGGGGTCGGGGAAGTCAGAGACGGACCCCCTGCCAACGCCATCCCTTCCTGCCTCACTCCCCTCCCCTCGATCCCCACCCCACCCCTTCTCCTTCCACCACTTACCCCCTCCTACTTTCTCATCCACAAGCTTCTGTACAATACAACCACTAACATAGCTCCAGCCTACACTCCCGCATTCATACACTCTCAACGAAATAAACCTGTTTATAGCTCCTTCCCTCCCTTTCTGCCATATTGCACCTGTTGGCCTTTCCCTCCCACACAGACCAAAAGTCCATAACGGCATCCGTGAACCTACCTAGCTCTAACCTACCAACAAGATCTATCCCCGTCAATGGTAGTGGACTTTGACTAGACCCCACAACTACCTTGAATTAAGGTAGCCCACCCCAACACGGCCTAGTTCATGAAGGATGCACATAGCCATTTCATTTTCACTACCCGCAAGTTGAATTGTATGTGACACATGTTATTCATCCATGTTTTGTGGTTGTATTAATACCTTATTGTACTACTATTGTTCAAGATATCTGTAAATGCTTTTTACATTTCAATAAACTGTTTTTGGAAGAAAAAAAAAAAAAATAACATGGATGTATTTGACTACAGAGCTTCCCGTACCGTTAACACGGAGGGTGTCTTCATAGCTACTGGTAGTGACACAGAGATAAGAGGTCTATTTCTGAGGCTAAAAAATGTGATGTCATCAGAACTCCATTTACAATGGGATCTCGCATTTTTAGACCAATACATCTCAGATCGTATGGTCCCAAGAAGCCTCAGATGGGATGTCCACCCCCAACAAGGGGAACCTGACATTGATTCCTGGTATAATTACTTCAATGATGCCGGCATCAAATTTCTGAGCTTTTTGATCTCTAAAAAAGGAATAAACTTTCCCTTTTGGATAGGGAGATCAAAGAACTCAGAGAGAAACTGTCTTCACACAAAAACTCTCTGGAGTACAACTCTCTCTCTTCTAATTTACAGAATTATCTTGAAAAAGAGGATAAGGATCAGAAGTTCAAAAAACACAAAAAATATTCTAGAGATGTAGGTGACTATAAAAATGGTACAGTTTTTGGGTGACAGAAGCTTCTTGCATCCACTTCAGCCATAGATATGGATTTAACACCTGCCCCACCACTTACATCCTCTGCAGTCCCTTCAGCAACAGGTGCCGTAGGGAGTCAACCCCCCATGAAACCCAAGGCTGTTCCTGTAAGGGACCAACATCATGGTAATTCCTACCCTTTACCACCTAGGGTTCGCCATTACAGTCCCCATACTCCAAATAATCAACCACGGGGTCGGGGTAAGTCTAGAGGTAGGCAAGGAGGAAGGGGCCAATCAAGAGGCGATCCTCGCTACTCCCATACTTATTATAATTATGATCAGAATGATCATCATTCTTATGATGTTTCTCCAGCCCGGTATGGAGAACACTCTGAATCATATTACAACCATTCTCCTTATTACCAACAGCCTCCCGTACCCACTCACAATAGGTTCTCTCCTCTCAGGGATTCACGTAATCATAACAACTATGCCCACACAAGAGACACACAGGAACAACTAACGTATAGGTATGATCATTCTAATCCTAATAGGCATAGAGAACAGGTTTTTCACGCAGACCCCCTATCACGAAAAAGGGGTCCAGACCTAAGAGAGGGACAAGAGGGGGGAGGAGAATACAGAAGAGAAAAAAAGCAGCGCATCTAGCTGGACAGGGTGTATTCAATTTAAGTACCAAGACATTCACGAATGAGGAGCAATCCGTTTTGGATAAGGGCCTCAAGTACGCCCCCCCCAAGAGATTGGACAAATTTGGTACCTTTATTGATGTCCATAAATACATTCGAAAAATTGAACATACAACGCTATTTGATTTCTAATCCTTATAGAGGTGGCGGCGCAGCGGCCACTTCTGGAACAGTACATTCGGGATTGGCTAATCCGTCTTTGTTCAATCCCCCTGTTCCGGCGGCACCTGCTGTCACCATTTTTAGGGACTTAGTTCTTAAAGACTTAGCGGATATGCCAGAGAAACGTACATGCCACCAACCAGTGTCTAGCATTGATCTAAAGTCCCTGTGCCAACAAAAGGACCTTGTTATTCAACCAGCGGATAAAGGTGGTGGCATTGTAATTTTAGACAAGCTGGATTATGAGACAGAAATGTATAGAATTTTGAATGAACCAAATACGTATAAGGAATTGTCTAACAATCCTACTTCCTCTTATAAAAAAGAGCTCCAGAGTTTGATACAGAAGGGTTTTGATTGCAATATTCTGAATCAGAAGGAGAAAGCATTTTTAATTCCTAAAGCACCAAGAATACCCACCATTTACTACTTGCCCAAGGTCCACAAGGACCCACTCCACCCACCAGGCCAGCCTATCGTGAGTGGGATTGATTCCATCACCTCACGCATAGGTCGGTACATAGACCATTTTCTACAGCCACTGGTCAGACAGACACCTTCCTATCTTAGGGACACGGGTGCCACCATCAGGTTGCTAGAAAATGTTGACATACGGGACGACTACATTTTAGTCACAGCTGATGTGGCCTCATTATACACTTGTATACCACAAGAAAGGGGCATTGAAGCGGTTAAATACTTTTTGGACAAGGAACCATCACTTGCTCCGTTCCAATGCAAATTCATTATAGAGCTTTTGGAATTCGCTACAAAACATAGTTATTTCTGGTTCAACCAGCGATACTATCTACAACTATGCTAAATTCGCCCCTAGCCTCGCCAATCTTTTTATGGCCAAGTGGGAGGAGGATGTCGTCTATGCCACAGACACCCCCTCTTTGGTGTTGTGGGCCAGGTACATAGATGACATCCTCCTCCTATGGAACGGCAGTTTGTCCTCTCTCTCTCATTTTTTGACCATCTCAATGCCAACGATAGGGGTATTTCATTAACCTATGAGGCTAACATGGAGAAGATTCATTTTCTAGATTTGGAAGTCAGAATTGTCAACAGACAGTTTGAGTTCCAAACTTTTTTTAAACCTACTGACCGTAATGGGTTCATCCCCATAGATAGTTGTCATCATCGTTCATGGTTGGGGTCAGTCCCCCGTAGCCAATTTTTGAGGTTACGTAGAAATTGTACAAGTACTGAGACCTTTAAAACACAGGCTAATGTTTTGAAACAAAGATTTCTAGACAAGGGCTATAACCCTATTGAGATTGACCAAGAATTACACAATACTTTGGATATTAGGAGAGAATCTCTTCTAGAATCTCTTCTAGAAGTCAAGCCCAAAAGAGAGGCAGATGACAGTTCCAAGTGGGCCATGGTAACGTCCTTTTCTACTCAACACAAACACATCAAAGCTATCATGGCCAAGCATTGGGGCATTCTTCAAAATGACCGTGTTTTGAATTCAGTTATACAAGAGGTCATCTTTCTTCTGCGGTTTCTCTCTCTATGTTGATGTTTGGCCATTTCCAGCACAGCAATTTGCAGCATACAGATTGTCCAGGTTCCATCGTGGTTCCACCACACCTAGCCCGTTTGACCCACTGAACATATGTTCCTCTGGGTTCAAACTATCTGGTAAGCTCCTTACCTATTGGTGGTGGTTCTCTTCATCTTCTCACCGTCACCTTTCCCTTCAAAGTCTTCACCCACTTTTGAATTTCACCATTGCCTTCATTTTTGGATAAATTCATGCCTTTGGTTCATGGTCTGTCTTTTCGACATGTGAACTTAGAGGGCGGTTTGCCTGGTTTTTATAGACCAGACAATGTGCATTTATCTGATATTGCTCTTGACATCTTTAATTTGGATTTGCAAACCTGTGTTGAATTGGCTGTTGCCTTGGTGGGGTGCCAGGCGCCTTGAAATTTGGGCCTGGCGTGTGGGATGTTATGTTTCATGTTTTAAGTTTAGCTTGAGCTTAAATGGCTAAGCTAATTTTTATATATATATATATATATATATTTATATATGGTTATATGTTATTGAAAAAAGATTTTAATATTCCTAAGTGGAATATTTATTTTTGATTTAAATAAATAAAAATTTTGGTATATTCAATTTAATATTTATACCTATAAATAAAGGCCACGGCCATTTCAACCACAGGTATTTACTGAAGTATTATTTATTTATTTATCTTATGAAATATTAATAAGTTATGACTACGGTCCCAAAGGTATTTAGCAGTTTATATTTACTATGATAATTGTATTTCCATGTTCTGTGTACTGTAAGAGACCAGGTATAGTGAATGCAGGGTCCTGGGCTTAGTAACACTTTAATCGAACAAGCTGAACTTAGAAGCTGATTGGCTACCATACAGAGCTGCACAGATTCTGAGGGCACTAGTTTTAGTAAATCCACCCCATAGTATCCAAGCATGGATCACTCTTCAGAGAGTACCACAAAGACTTTGTATAACAATGGCAACATCACTAAACTGGTGGCATTCCGCAATATCACTTTCAAATTGCCTTCACATCAGCAGAGGTCACATTTTCAACTGTCAAGGGTAAAGGAGTACCAACCAATGTTTGGAACCCTCAATCTGTACTTACATAGATGTCTTAATGATCAGCATGACACAGAGCAGCAGGTTCTACATACTGCTGTCCTTCCATGCACAGGAAGCCACTTCCTTCCAGGTGTACAGTGTCAGAGAACACCATGTAAGCTAAGTGGTGAGTGGTGGGAGGTGCCTCTTTCTCAGTACTACCTCAGTGCCCTCTAATTAGTCTTCATGCTATACAGTAAAACCTTGGTTTGAAAGTAACTTGGTTTGAGAGCGTTTTGCAAGGCAAGCAACATTTTTTAATACATTTTGACTTGATATACAAGCAATGTCTTGCTATACAAGTAGCATCATGTCACAACTGAGTATAAACAAGAAGAGAGGCGCCTCTAAGTGTAGCAATATGGTTACATTTAATGAAGGTACAATATTTAGCAAAATATTGCTACACTTAGAGGCGCCTCTCTTTTCTTTTATAGTCTGTAGCTCCTGCTGAATTTTCTCCCAATCACCTTGTGGAAGCTTCCCTTTGTAGATGGACATTTTATGGTTACACAACCTGGTCACATTGCTATGATCTTTTTATATGGACTATAAACTGAAGGACCTATGAATAAAGGGTTGTGGAGCGAATGATTTGAGTTTCCATAATTTCTTATGGGGAAATTTGTTTTTATTTACAAGTGCTTTGGATTACAAGCATGTTTCTGGAACGAATAATGCTCGCAATACAAGGTTTTACTGTATATCTGTCTCCAAATTACAGCAAAGTGGAATGAGTGGCATGGCAGGTGAAAATTCCCTCAATGATCCTGAAAACCTGAGACACAGCCATCTCAAGACAACTAACTAAATTAGCAGGACTGTGCCGACAAATCTGGGGCAGTTTGTAAGTATGCCAGAGGTTACCAATTTTAATATAATATAGACAGCACAACGACTTAGTAGGTTAGCACCTCTGCCTGGCAGCAATAGGATTATCAGTTTAAATACAAAACCCTGACACTACCTGCATGGAGTTTGCATGTTCTCCCTGTGCCTGTGAGGGTCTCCTCTGGATACTTCTGTTCCTCCCACACGCCAAAGACATGCTGAGAGGATAATTGGTTTCTAAATTGGCTTTAGTATGTGTATGTATGAATGTGAGGTGAGAACCTGTACATTCGCATCAGGCACTGATGTCAATCTACAATATATATACAGTATGTAAAAGTGCTGCATCAACTGTCGTGCTATATAAGTACCTTTAATAAATAAATAGCAAATGTAACTAAATAATCAGATTGTTATGACCTGTGGCCAATTCAGTGTTTTAAATTATTTTTTTTATAAAGAAAGCCGATTGTGTTTTTGTTTTTTTACTCTGTTCCGCTAATGGACTTGTGCCCACCATAAGCAAATGCTACACCTGTATAAATACATAATGTAACAGTGCCACGCAATCTAATAATTCTAATACTGCTACCTATAACCGAGTGTCTAAAATATATAATAGTGCTATAATTTATATATACACAATCCACTGTTATGAAATCCACCCTACCAACCACATAAATGCAATGCTAATGTATACGTGCAATCAATAAAGTGCTGCCTGTGCAATGTTCTGGGGCCCAAAACAAATCAACCCTACATAAATTATGTATTTTTTTCTGGAAATATGAGTAGTCCTCTTGATCTAACTCTAAACAGGTAAAGCATCGCCTATGGAGATTTTTAAGTACCAACGTTTTGCCCCATTCCACGAGTGTGTGTAGAAGTAAGTCCCCCGGGGATTGTATGGGAAAAGATGATAAACCAGAATTTAGAAGAGTAACATTGTGTAAAAAGGTAAAAAAAAAATATTGAATACAAATAGACATAAAGTTGATACACAGATATATACACCTAAAAACAATTATATTGGATGCAATCAATAAACAGCAGCTAAATTCTGGAGCCTTAACACGAGATCAAATGGAGTGTGTGGTCAAAAGAAATTCAACATGTTTCGGAGATGGGTGTAAGTACTCAATTCCTTCCTCAGGGGTTGAATTGAAGCAAGCTGTTTGTTCTATTAACAGAAAAATATGTATAAAAAATATAAAAAATAATAATAAATGTAGCAGGGCTTTGAAATTTAGGGGGATGTTTGAGTGGTAGTTGTGCTCAAACACATTATTTGATAGGGTTCAGTAAAACCCAATTTTAGCTGCAGGCGGGATACTGGTGTGTAGTTCCCCGTGGCCTGTTGGTGGCGCTGCCATCGGAGGCCAGGGTTGAACCGCTGGTACAGTGCTGTGCCTTGGATGTCCCCTGTCGGCGGTGGTATGGTGGGCGTGTTGGCCCGCGGTGCATCCCGGGAGGGGATATAAAAGGGGCAGACCCTGTCTGTCGGGGGTGAGTTCCCGGGGGTCCGACCTCGGGAGCGTGTGATTCTGTTCATGGCCACCCCAGGCACCTTTAGCTCTGGGGTGGAGTTCCTGGTTCGGTACACTGGCGGATCAGTCCCAGGCACCTTTAGTCCTGGGGCTGCAACTGGAGGCCTTGGGCTCAGCACCTTTGGCTGGGGCCCACAGAGGATCGAGGAATCCCAGGGTGCTGCCTTGCGAGGAGACCCGTATCTTAGATGAGGAGGCCGGGGGAGGACCATTCCGAGGGACTGGTGAGGAACTCACAGTGAAGGAAGGGGCCCGGTAACTCTCTGGAGGGATGTCATCTCCCTGAAAGAGGCTTAACGTTACAACCAAGTTCACCAGGTCTGTAGCAGAGACCCAAGTTCACCAGGTCTGTGGCAGAGACCGTGTGTATCTAGTTCGAGCATCATTCCGGCTGCTAGGGCCCACTCCATTGGGAGACTACCTGGATGGGCTGAGTCTACCTGAAGATATGGGTAGTGAATAAGAATTTGTTTGTGCCTGGACCTATTCCCACACCCTTTGCTGTCCTGCTCTTCTTCCAACCTTCTCCTGTCCAGTTATCGTGCATAACAGAGAAAATAAACTCTAAGTTGGAGTTGCAATCGGTGTGGACCTTAAAGTTATTGGGGAATAGAGACTTGTCTTTGTTACAGTGAAGATGGGAGCCATTCTCTGGGGGAACCTGAAAACAGAGACCCAGGTACAGTACACCGTTCAACCTCTTTATACAGGAGGGTACAGGCACGTAGCACGGTGAGCCCTTTTTTCTGCTAAGGAGCCAAAAGCAGGAAAGGGGGTTGTGTCGCTACATAAATAATAAACAATTAAGTATATAAGTATACAGACACAGTAGTTTAAACAGCACGGCATATAATGCAAGGCAATGGAGATGAATGATACTCACAAAGTTTGTATCCTTTAAGATATAATGCACATCAGGATTCACAGGTAGGAGGGGCTTTCATCTCTAGACTTGCTCAGTCACACGGAAAAGGTCTGGGGTCTGTACGTTAGGCTAAAAATGTGTGCCACACAACACTATTAGTGACAGGATCCCCATAACAGAGCATTTAGAGTATAATATACATAATGGTTGGAGCAAGCAGCGTCCCTGTTGCCAAAAACCACACCAAAGCTCGCAAGGATCGACCAAACAGATTGGGAGACATATCTGGCACAAAAAGTAATATAGAATCAGTAAGATAGCATAACAAGACATAAAAAGTACAAGAGTATAAAGCTATAGGTGCCGATCCACAGGTCGTGCCGTGGCATAAATGCAGATTCATCACTGGGGACATGGCACATGTGTTGTGCCAAGTCCCCAGATCCCCAGTGATGGGGACCTGGGGACCAACGGTTTGGTCGATCCTTGCAAGCTCTGGTGTGGTCTTTGGCGACAGGGATGCTGCTTGCTCCAACCATTATGTATATTATACACTAAATGCTCCGTTATGGGGATCCTGTCACTAATCCTGTTTATCCCCTTTGCCCGTGCAATCCCTGGGGCACTTACTTCTACAATTTCCTCTTAAATTGGGATGTGGCAAAGGTTTTCCAGTGCTATACTCCTTGGTGGTTTTCCTCTCTAGCTTTTTCCATTCCACAAGTGTGTGCAATTTTATAGAAAAAAATTGGGCTAACTTTACATTTTAATCTTTTTTTTCATAAAACAGGTTTTTCCCCCAAAAAAACATGTTTGAAAAATCGCTGCGCAAATACGGTGTTACATAAAAAGTTGCAACGACCACTATTTTATTCCCTAGGGTCTCTGCTAAAAAACATATATAATGTTTGGGGGTTCTGAGTAATTTTCTAGAAAAAAAAAAAAGTAGGATTTTTAAAACAGCTTACCTGTAAAATCCTTTTCTTGGAGTACATCACGGGACACAGAGCAGCATAGTCATTACTATGTGGGTTATATAGAATTACCTTCAGGTGCTGGCACTGGCAACTTCCAAACAGGAAGTACCCTCCCCTATATAAGCCCCTCCCATCCGGGAGTACCTCAGTTTTGTAGCAAAGCAATACGTGTCCCCAAAAGAGGGGTGGGAGCTCTGTGTCCCGTGATGTACTCCAAGAAAAGGATTTTACAGGTAAGCTGTTTTAAAAATCCTACTTTCTTGTTCATACATCACGGGACACAGAGCAGCATAGTCATTACTATGTGGGACGTCCCAAAGCAATGCCACATGAGGGGGGGGATACACCATACATAAGCTGGGCGCCATCAGGCATGAGGATCTTTTGCGGCCTGCAACACACTGCGCCCAAAGGCGACATCCTCCTGACTTCTCACGTCCACCTGGTAGAACCTAGTAAACGTGTGTACTGAAGACCATGTTGCGGCCTTACAAATTTGCGCCAGGGAGGCCTGGTGATGCACTGCCCATGAAGTTCCAACTGCTCTCGTGGAGTGCGCCCTAACTTTGAACGGAGGCGGTCTACTTTTCAAGCCATAGGCTTGTATTATGACCTGTCGAATCCACTTGGCTAAAGTAGATTTTGATGCTGCCTGACCCTTTCTGGGGCCTTCCGGCAGAACAAACAGAGAATCCGTTCTACGAATCTGAGCAGTGGCTTTTAGATAAGCTTTAACTGCTCTTACTACATCCAAAGAATGCAATAACTTTTCCTCTACCGAGCTTGGTTTGGGGAAAAAAGAAGGAAGAACCACATCCTGGTTCAAGTGAAACCTCGATACCACCTTAGGAAGAAAGGCTGGGTGAGGACGTAATACTACTCTGTCCTTATGGATAACCAGATATGGCTCTTTACAGGACATGGCGGCTAATTCCGACACTCTTCTAGCCGAGCATATGGCTACTAAAAATATCAATTTCCTGGTGAGTAGAACCAAGGAAATGTGCCGCAAAGGTTCAAATGGCTGCTTCTGCAGAACCGACAGAACCAAATTTAGATCCCATGGGCATATGGGAGCCTTAATCGGTGGAATAATACGAGTCACACCTTGCATAAAGGATTTGACAAGTGAATGCATAGCCAGGGGCCTTTGAAATAGTATTGACAAGGCCGAAACCTGGCCCTTGATAGTACTTAAGGCAAACTTCCTGTCTACAGCCCACTGCAGGAAGTCCAGAATTCTGCCTATAACGTACTTACGTGGATGCCATTTTCTGGCCTCGCACCAAGTGATGTACGCCTTCCAAACTCTATAGTAGATCTGCCTGGATACAGGCTTCCTGGCATTGATTATAGTTGATACCACAGAGTTAGAGAGACCTCTCTTCTTTAGGATGTGGGACTCAATAGCCAGGCCGTTAAACTTAGAGTTAGTAAGGAAGGGTGGTATATCGGTCCTTGCGAAAGCAGGTCCGGACGACGTGGAAGGGTCCAAGGACTCCCCACAGACATTTTGATGATCTCCGCGTACCAGGCCCTTCGGGGCCACGCTGGAGCCACCAGGATCACCGGCTTCTTCTCCAACCTGACTCTGCGAAGGAGTCGAGGCAACAATTGTAGCGGAGGGAATGCATATATCAGTCTGAACTGATCCCAAGGGAACACCAGAGCATTCGAGCCGCAAGCGAGGGGATCCCTTGTCCAGGAGACAAATCTGTCCACCTTTGCGTTGAATCTGGATGCTAGCAGATCTACATCCGGTGTTCCCCACCGCTGACATATTGCTCGGAAGACCTCGGGATGAAGGGACCATTCCCCTGGGCATAACTGTTGGCGACTCAGAAAGTCCGCCTTCCAATTCTCCACCCCTGGAATGAAGACAGCTGATATACATGGGACATGCTTTTCTGCCCATTCCAGGATGTGACTTACTTCCCTCTGGGCTGCACGACTCCTGGTGCCTCCCTGATGATTGATATATGCCACTGCTGTGGCATTGTCTGATTGAATTCTGACAGGGGACCCTTGGAGTCTGGATGTCCAGGCTACTAGGGCGTACCGGGCTGCTCGTATCTCTAAGAGATTGATGGGCAGGGTTTTTACTACATTTGACCATCTGCCCTGGAGAGACCATTGCTCCAGTACTGCCCCCCAGCCTGTAAGGCTGGCATCTGTAGTGACCACCTTCCAAGATATCGGGCTGAAGGGTTTTCCCTTCTGGAGATTCTGGGGGATCAACCACCAGCAGAGACTCTTCCGAACGGAAGGGGACAAAGCCATCGGGAAGTCTAGAGCCTGAACTTTTCCGTTCCAGGCTGATAATATGGCCCTTTGTAAATTCCTTGAGTGGAATTGGGCGTATGGCACAGCTTCGAATGATGCTACCATCTTTCCTAGCAGCCTCATGCACAGGCGTATGGACGGCTGTCTTTTTGCACAAAGCAGACGGACCAAGCGCCTCAAAGAGGATACCTTGTCTAGAGGTAAGAAAATCTTCCTCTGGTCTGAATCCAGCCGTAGCCCTAGATATACCAGGTTTTTCACTGGCTGTAGGGCTGACTTGTCCAGGTTGATGACCCAACCGTGAGATTCTAGATACTTGATTGTATCGACAATTACCACTTCTAGCTTGGCAACTGAGTGGTCCATCAACAACAGGTCGTCTAGGTATGCCATTATCGTTACACCCCGTGTTCTTAGATCGGCCAACAGTGGGGCCAGAACTTTTGTGAACCCTCGTGGTGCTGTGGCCAGACCGAATGGTAAGGCTCTGAACTGAAAATGGCGCCCTTCTACTGCAAAGCGTAGGAATTTTTGATGACCTGGAAAGATGGGAACATGCAAGTAAGCATCTTTGATGTCGATCGAGGCTAACCATTCCTCCCCTTGTAGGGCAGCGGTGACCGATCGGATCGACTCCATCCGGAAAGACCGGACGTTTAGAAATTTGTTTAGACTCTTTAGGTCCAATATGGGTCTTATGTCCCCGTTTGGCTTTGGGACTGTGAAAAGGTTTGAGTAGAAACCCAACCCCCACTCTTCCATAGGAACCTCCATAATTACTCCTTGGAGCAATAGTTGTTCTAACGCCAATAGGAGAGACCGTCTTTTCAGAGGGTCTCTTGGCATGCCTGACCACATAAAATGGGACGGAGGAGACTCTTTTAACTCCAACTTGTATCCCAGAGTTACTGCGGAGAGCACCCATCTGTCTTTGATCGTCTCCCGCCAGGTCTCTGCGAACAACTGAAGTCTTCCCCCCACCCGTTTGAGTGGGGGCAGCCCTTCATAGGCTTGACTTGGAGGCTGGTTTAGTACCTCTTCGGATCCAGGGCTTTTTATTACCCAGTGGCTGTCCCTGATTTTTACCTCCTGAGTTTGACCGAGGAGGCCGTCGGAACTGCTTAGTAGCAGACGTCGCAGGGATAGGAGAGGTAGTCCTCTTAAAAGATGGACCCCTAGACCTCTTCTTACTCGGTAAGAGAGTACTTTTACCACTGGAAATCTTCTGGATATACTTATCCAGGTCTTCGCCAAAAAGGCGTTCCCCATGAAATGGGAAGTTAACTAAGAGCTTCTTACAGGGAGCTTCAGCAGACCAGTTTTTGAGCCACAGAAACCTACGCATATGTACCAAAGACAGCGTGAGGCGGGAGGCCTGATGGATAGAATCCTTGATGGCGTCAACCGCAAAGCATAATGCTCTAGGCAGATCAGCCAGAGCCTGGGCCTGTTGGTCTGGCAAATCCCTCAGGACCATTTTCATTTGATCCTTTAAAGCTTGGCAGACTCCAATAGCTGCCACTGCTGGCTGTGTAACAGCCCCTGCTGTGGAAAAAGCAGATTTTAATAAAGATTCCAATTTTTTATCCACTGGATCTTTGAACATTTGAACATTATCTACTGGACATGTCAGTGATTTGTTCACAGAAGAGATGGCTGCATCCACCGTAGGAACATTCCATCTCTGGGTGAACTTTTCCTCCATGGGATAGATCACCGGAAACCTTTTAGGCGGAACAAATAGTTTATCAGGATGTTCCCAGTCCTGGTATATAAGTCCTTCCAATAATGGATGTATTGGAAAGGAGCAATTAACCTGGGGAGCTTTTAGCGACCCCAATGAGGAGACAGCAGTAGTTGATGGTTCAACAAGAGGCATTTTAAATGCAGATCGAACCATGTCAGTTAGGGTCTGGACCCACAATCTTTCAGTCTGTGATGCTGAAAATAGTTCATCTACTGTCGATTCCTCAAAAACAGAGCTTACCTCCTCCTGATCCCCTTCAGGTAGGTCGGTCCCTTCCTGGGACTGTTGCTCTGCCAACAGGCACTCTAATGGAGGTGATGGAGATCTGGCGCGCTTTCTTTCCTGTAGAGAAGAAGCGATCAATGCAGCCAATCTCTGCTCCAATCCCTCCAGAGTTGAGGAAAAAACCTCCTCTGTTATATATGCAGGAGCAGGTGGACTGAGGACAGCCGCAGTACCTGGCACTCCCGGGGGTTCCTTATGGGTATTAACCTCTGATTTCTCAGGGGAGGAGGGTGCAGATGACTGCTCCAGATCCTCAGAGCCCGATGGAGACCCCCTACACTTCCTGAGAGGTATATCTCGGAGTTTTTTAGGCGGCATATTCCTTAGTTCAAAGCTGAGGTATTCCAGCCGCAATACACCCCTTACTGAAATAGTCTAATGCAATTTGCTGCTATGTACATCAGTGGGTGTCTACTAATGCGTCTTTCTGGGGATGCCTGTATCAACCGCCCGCTGTAAGCCCCTATACCATGCTACCAGCTCCTTTTCATGCTCTGTGTCCATAGTAAGCAGCGTGGACTGAGTCCTTTTATCTTGCTGGGACGCCCGCACATGCGCAGAAGCGCTGGGCGCACAGAGCGCGTCATCCGCCAGGCTCCGCCCCCTTTTTTGAAGCTAAACCTTATAAAAAGAAAGCATGTGTGCGCGCGCGCGTGCACGTGTGCGCTTTTGGCGCCATGTAGGGAGAGGAGCCAGGGTCCCTGTTTCACCAGGACTCGGGGATGGAAGGAAACTACTTGGCAGCATGACAGAGGAATGCAGCTTCCCTGATAGAGAGCTCACTCATCTGCCTGGACTTTCACCATGGAAGGAATAGTCCCAAGAAAAAAGACGTTCCACAGCGGCCTCTAGTGGACAAACACAGGTACCACACTTTTGTCTTTTTTTTTTTTTTTAAAACCTCCTTTATGAAAAACATTTCCAGGTTTACAGTTTTTTTTAAATTTCCCTTATGAAAAAACATTTCTAGGATTTCTTAGGCATATACAGCTATTAGCGGGAATACCCTTTAGGTAACAGGCAGAAAGACATATTAGGCTTGGGGGTCCCCTCAATAGAACCAAGTTCCTGAGGGGCCCCCACTTACCTTTTCCCCGCCGCAGGACTTTGTTTGGTCCACAGAAGCCCAAACTTCACCTCTCACGGCAGGCATTGTACTAGACCTTCAGGGACCGGGTTCCCAAGGATTCCACTCCCCTGGACCTGTATAGCACCCTGCACAGATAGCCTCTTGGTTTTGGGTATGACCAGAGCTCTGGATCCCAGGGTCCAGCCCTCCTAAGAGAGGCATTACAGGCAAAACCCTGCTCTTCTCTGCAAGGCCCGGGTACCGACCGTTTAGCTATGAAGCCTTTTTGGTCGGATCCGGAATAGCTTGCTAAGGCCCAGAGAACCTGTACACAAGCCCAGATGAATACATGTTAACCTTGGCCAACACCTTAGACACTGGCAAAAAACTGAGGTACTCCCGGATGGGAGGGGCTTATATAGGGGAGGGTACTTCCTGTTTGGAAGTTGCCAGTGCCAGCACCTGAAGGTAATTCTATATAACCCACATAGTAATGACTATGCTGCTCTGTGTCCCGTGATGTATGAACAAGAAATGATGATTTTTACATGTAGGAGCGAAGTGCCAGACTTGACCTGGATGGGAAGCGGTTAAAGTTAATACTAACAGTTTAACTGGCTGTTACATACCTCTATATGTGCACTGAGATATCCGCCATAAAATGTTTGTATTTTTTATTTTCTTCTTAACAGGGTTTAAAGTTTAATTTGCCATCTAACACACACAATAAAATAAACGTGCTTTGGCCTGGTGCTCTGAATTTAGAGATGTTGGTGTTTTGTAGCTTTCAGAGGGATCAGAACTGCAGTCTGTTAGCAAGACAGCTGAAACAGACAGGAGACAACAGGGACAGTCAAACCCCAAACCGTTTTAATTCATCCTGCTGTTTATGGAATTGAAAGCTGTAACATACACCGTGCTCTTTGAGCTAGCACCAGAGAGATATAATTCAGCTGTAATATTTTTTGTTTCTAGTTGCAGAAAGATTTTATGATGGATCACACTTCTCTTTTTTAAATCAGGTTCCTAAAACCAAGACCACATTTTATCATAGGACAGAAATGGACCAATGCCTAGGACTGCAGCTTAAAGCGATCCCGTCAAGACTGGGCTTATGCAAAACTGAATATTCAATTATAAATTTACAGTTTTTTTCTTTCTTGTAGCTCTTATATTTATATGTGCCCATTTAATTAGCTTAAAGCGGAGGTCCACACAAAAAGTGAACCTCCGCTTTTCGGAACCCTCCCCCCCCTCCGGTGTCACATTTGGCACCTTTCAGAGGGGGGGAGGTGCAGATACCTGTCTAATACAGGTATTTGCACCCACTTCCGGGAATAGATTCCCGCGGGAGTCACGCCCCTTCTTGTCACCCCCCCCTGCTGTCTTTTGGGAAACACACTGGTCCCAGGAGACAGCGGGGACCAGTGAGGACGCGCCACGCTACTCGTGCACAGTAGGGAACCGGGCAGTGAAGCTGCAATGCTTCACTTCCTTATTCCCTCCCCGTGGATGGCGGCAGGGCAGCCAAGAGACGAGCAATTGCTCGGCTTCGGCTGCCGTCATCGCGGGCACCCTGGACAGATAAGTGCCCATTTATTAAAAGTCAGCAGCTGCAGTATTTTTAGTTGCTGGCTTTTAATATATTTTTTTCGTGGGACCTCCGCTCTAAAGTGGTTGTAAACCCTCACAAATACCCAGTGAAGTGACTAGCCTCTGATGATACACAGAGATGAAACAAATCCTCCTACTTGTTTATCTGCAGTCTTCTCCTCTCTACACCCCTTCAAAAGAGCAGATTGTGTTAAAAATATTTCTTCATCTGCCTGCATAGTAATAGCACTGATCACTGTATTAGTTGCACTGGTCCACAAAAAAGTGTCAAAAGTGTCAGTTAGGTGTCTGATTTGTCCGTTGCAATGTCACCCAGGAGAGCCATTGTGTCATAGTAAATCTGCGTAGTTTAAAAAATACAAAAACAAAATAAAAGGTCCTTTAAATGCACATGGTCGGACTAGCACTAGTTGCACAGCTCCTGATGTACACAGGGCGATGTCTTTTGGCACACTGACTTATGAAGCTCGGTGTTCCCTGTGAATGTGCGTTCAGCCGTGTGCTGCCATCTGTTGGTGTGTTACAAAACTAGTCTCAAAACCTTTTGATGCCACCTCGTACTATATATATTATATTTAGTATTTTAGTTTAATTTAAAGATGCAAACAACTTTTTTTTACAGTTTATATACAATGATTTTTCTTCCTGATAATCGCTGATGCAACCCGAACTCAGTGCTGGAAGTAGGGGAATAAATATAGTAAATTATGGGTATATCCTGATGTACTTCATGCTTCAGCTGCTCCCTTGTTTACCTGAGTGATAGATTCATATCATACAATTAAGTAAATGACAGTGTGGTCTTGTTCACAGAGTTTTACAGTGGCCCTGAAATTGAGATTGTTCTTTGGGAGTACAGAAAGGTGAAACTAAGGTTGAGAGACAATCAGACAGTGTTCGGTTTTGTGTTTAATTCTACGTGGTAAATCTATATTTATATATGACCGACCATAATGAAAAGAGGTGAAGTGAGACAAAAGTTAGCTTCAGAGTACAAACTGACCAAAATGAACCTAGAGCTGCGCAGGCGAGTACATCCTATAGCTTACTAAGTACTTTACTTGTTTGTTGATAGTTATGTCATTAGAATCACACCAGTTTCAGTGTGCTACAAAAATTGATAATTGGCAACAAGTGGTTACCGTATATACTCGAGTATAAGCCAAGTTTTTCAGCACATTTTTTTGTGCTGAAAAAGCCCCCCTCGGCTTATACTCTAGTCCCGCTGTCTCACTGTGTCCATCTGCAGCCTTATGATCTCCCGGCGCTGTGATATGAAGTCTAGTCTGCGTCAGTGCAGTGTAACTAAGCCCTGCCTTCTCCTCGTCCTCGTCCGGGATAGGCTGAACACTGACTCACTGCTGGGAAACTGAGTCAGTGTTCCATCACGGACGAGGATGAGGAGGAGGCGGGGCTTTGTTACACTACATGGCCGCCGACTAGACTGCATATCACAGCTTTGGGAGATCATAAGGCTGCAGATGGGCACAGCGCCGGTACATGAGGCACAGATCAGGTACATGAGGCAGAGATATTGGCACAGTGAGGCAGGGAGATAGGTACAGTGAGGCATGCAGATGGGCACAGTGAGGCTGAGGCATGCAGATAGGCACAGTGAGGCTGAGGCATGCAGATAGGCACAGTGAGGCTGAGGCATGCAGATAGGCACAGTGAGGCTGAGGCATGCAGATGGGCACAGTAAGGCTGAGGCATGCAGATGGACACAGTGAGGCTGCAAATGGGCACAGTGAGGCTGCAAATGGGCACAGTGAAGTTGCAAATGGGCACAGTGAAGTTGCAAATGGGCACAGTGAGGCTGCAAATGGGCACAGTGAGGCTGCAAATGGGCAGTGTTGACCCTCTTTTCCACTTACAGTAGCTGCTGCATTTCTCACCTTAGGCTTATACTCGAGTCAATGCAGTTTCCCAGTTTTTTGTAGTAAAACTAGGTGCCTCTGCTTATATTCGGGTCGGCTTATATTCAAGTATATACAGTAAATCTCTTTGTAGAAGATGTTAAAGTGATACTAAATGCATTTTTTTTCTACCCCAAAAAATAAACATGTTATACTTACCTGCTCTGTGCAATGATTTTGCACAGAGCAGCCTTGATTCTCCTCTTCTCTGGTCCCACACCGGGGCTCTTGGCTTCTCTCCCCACTGAGTGCCCCCATAGTAAGCCACTTGTGTGGGCCTGCTCCCGAGCCTCGCAGTCTGCGTCTATTGAAAGGAAAGGGGAAAAGTTTTCTAGGAACCCCCCTTTCCTCATGGAATTATGACAGGAGGCAGTTTCAAGGCTCCCCCCTGTGTGACTAAGACACACAGGTGCCTTGTTAGGTCAGGTGTCCTGAGGTGAGGTCACATGGCCTATAGGGGTTAGGCCATGTGAGTCATGTCAGAGTTTATACAAACAGGGAGAAAGCTGGGCTAGGATTGGCTAATTTGAGGTAAGGTCACATGGCAGACTAGGGTTAGGCCATGTGAATTTTACCTCAGAACATTCCAGAAACCCCCTCAGCCTGCCTATAAAAGGGGGTTCCGTGAAGGGGAGATCATTCGCCTCAGAAGGCACAGCTGTGGTGCTCTAGGAGTTCTCTCCATTGGGAAAACAGCTCTTTCTGAGGCCAGAAGAATGAGCCTTCTGAGGCGGCTTATCGAGAGGGTGGGCAAAGAAGGCGGAGAAGATTGGGACCTACCGAGATCTCTGGGTCAAGAAGCTCCAGAGGAAGGGGATATCGCCGCCACCACCGCCGGAGGAATATCGCGGACCAGAGAGGGAGAATGGCGCAGCAAGAGGAAGAGGAGGAAGCCCCTTCGGCAAGCAGATCCGGAGCGCAGGGAGCAAGACAGCGTCATCTCCGACGTAGCTGAAGGGTCGGCGAAGAGGATGCGCGTCCTGCGCAGAAGACACTCCTCAGCGGAAGGAAGAGCTGGGCGGTCGCAGCCTTGTAGGGGGAGGAGCCAGAGGTGGTGCTGCGTCACGGCTGCCATCTTGCCGAAGACCAGAAGAGGAGTTTCCTAAGCAACCAGCGATGCCTGAAGATGCCAGCATAAGCAGCAGAGCTGCCGCTGGTCCATCTAGACCCCTGCTTACTACGGCACACACAGCACAAGAGGACCAGTGAGGGGGTCACAGCATCCCTGTGGTCTGTGCCCATCCACAGCAACAGGCTGAAAACGTACCTGTAAATCTAGGAGCTGCTGAGTTAACCTCTGTGCAATTGTTAAGTAACTTAACTAGTTTAGTATCCAAGCTTGCTCAGGATTTAGATAACAGACACAAATAGGGATGAGCTCGGTGTTCGAGTCGAACATAAGTTCGATTCGAACATCGGCTGTTTGACCGTTCGGCGAACATCGAACGATTTGGGCCGTTCGCGCCAAATTCGAGTGATGCGAACGGCCCACAATACACTGCGCCATCGCAGTGCAATCCCGGCGCTGTGATTTGATAAACCTTGTGTGCAGGGAGAGAGAAGGATAGGCAGGGGACAGTGTCAGTGTCATTGTTGCTAAGCCTCCTGCACATTATACACCTGAAGTTAGCCCGTATTGCTGTGTTTTCCTGGTGTGTTACACCAACAGGCATTTGCAGCACTTACAGCGGGCGGAGTGTGCCTCCTGCACATTATACACCTGAAGTTAGCCTGTATTGCTGTGTTTTCCTGGTGTTACACCAACAGGCATTTGCAGCACTTACAGCGGGCGGAGTGTGCCTCCTGATCATATTACACCTGAAGTTAGCTCGTATTGCTGTGTTTTCCTGGTGTGTTACACCAACAGGCATTTGCAGCACTTACAGCGGGCGGAGTGTGCCTCCTGCACATTATACACCTGAAGTTAGCCCGTACTGCTGTGTTTTCCTGGTGTGTTACACCAACAGGCATTTGCAACACTTACAGCGGGTGGAGTGTGCCTCCTGCACATTATGCACCTGAAGTTAGCCTGTATTGCTGTGTTTTCCTGGTGTTACACCAACAGGCATTTGCAGCACTTACAGCGGGCGGAGTGTGCCTCCTGCACATTATACACCTGAAGTTAGCCTGTATTGCTGTGTTTTCCTGGTGTTACACCAACAGGCATTTGCAGCACTTACAGCGGGCAGAGTGTGCCTCCTGATCATAATACACCTGAAGTTAGCCCGTATTGCTGTGTTTTCCTGGTGTGTTACACCAACAGGCATTTGCAGCACTTACAGCGGGCGGAGTGTGCCTCCTGCACATTATACACCTGAAGTTAGCCTGTATTGCTGTGTTTTCCTGGTGTTACACCAACAGGCATTTGCAGCACTTACAGCGGGCGGAGTGTGCCTCCTGATCATATTACACCTGAAGTTAGCCCGTATTGCTGTGTTTTCCTGGTGTGTTACACCAACAGGCATTTGCAGCACTTACAGCGGGCGGAGTGTGCCTCCTGCACATTATACACCTGAAGTTAGCCTGTATTGCTGTGTTTTCCTGGTGTTACACCAACAGGCATTTGCAGCACTTATAGCGGGCGGAGTGTGCCTCCTGATCATATTACACCTGAAGTTAGCCTGTATTGCTGTGTTTTCCTGGTGTGTTACACCAACAGGCATTTGCAGCACTTACAGCGGGCGGAGTGTGCCTCCTGATCATATTACACCTGAAGTTAGCCCGTATTGCTGTGTTTTCCTGGTGTGTTACACCAACAGGCATTTGCAGCACTTACAGCGGGCGGAGTGTGTCAGTTGCTGTGAGACCTTTGGAGTGAGAGGACGTGCCTGTAGGGAGCTCCTGGAGCTCCAGGAGGAGGGGGTGTGATGGCCTCCTCCAGCCCAGGACCGGGGCAGCTTTCCCGGCCTGATGTTGCTGCCTCCTCCCTGGGGATTAAAGACCTGTCCAGGGAGGAGACATTATTTTTGAAGACCCAGCACGAGTTGCTTGATTGGACTCTGGCCCAGCCTGGGGAAGGTCCGGCTAAGGTGCAGCGAAGGATCGCAAGAATCAAGGATTTAATCCAGAAGGCCAGCCGGGCCTTCTGTGGGAAGTCTGCAGTGCTGACCGACCTCCGGAATCGCAGGGACCGGACCAGCAGCTTCAGGAGGGGGGAGTTCAGTGTGGCCATTAACTCCCTGAAAGGCCAGTGTGGGGAACTCTGGGGCCTGCTGGGTGGCCTCTGTGAGAGGGGGCGAGGTGAGACCGACTTCCTTTTGGAAATAAGGGAGGAGCTGACAAGGGCCAGCAGAGAAGGATCCCAGGCTGTCAGGCGCAGCAAACAGCGGAGCCAGCAAGTACAGCAGCCGGAGGAAAGACCTATGAATGCATCATGCCCAGGAGGATTGGCCGGTGGAGCTGGAAATAGAGCTGGTGAGGAACCTTCCCCCCTCCCTCCCCCCACCCCCTTCCCCCGGGAAGCGTAGTCCCTGGTAACCTGGCTGTGGAGGATCCCCGGGACCTTGCGGTGCTCGGGTCAGAAAAAGCTACCAGCACTCAGGCAGGCTCGGGTAGGGTACCGGAGGATACAGCTAGGGGAAATCAGGAGGGGAACACCGGGGGAATGCTGAGGGAAATTCAGTGGGGATGGGAAAGCTGGGGTGCACCCCAGTGGTGGTTCTCACACCGCTCCCACGGATCAGGCCTGAGACTGTTGCTGAAAAGACTCTTAAGCATGCTGCTGTTGTTAAGACCCTAATGACCCCTGTGATTCCCGCATGCAGCCAGGTACAAGGCAGACCACTGCTAATGATGGATCCTGCCTGTGCCGCTCATGCTGTGGAGGAGGGAGAGGGGTCTGGCAATCATGGATATGGACAAACCCAAGCAGGAAGTGTTGAAAGACTATGTATTGATGATGGGAATGTGAAGGCTGCAAGGAGCGGTGGGGAGGAGGGGGGAAGCCATTACCAAAGTGCAGTGAGCAACAACAAACTGCTGCACAACCAGGGGATGGTTTGGCGCCAGTAAAAACAACCACCTTTGCTGACAGTAGGGGCGGGGCTTTGGGGCATGGCTCTGGTGGGCTGGATGGTCGGGGGGAGGAGTTTGGGCGGGAGTCCGGGCGGGAGGTGGAGCCGGGAAGGTCGGGAAGTGCTTCTATGACCACTTCCGGTTTCCCTGGCCAGCGTGAACCGGAAGTGGGCGGGCGGGCTGACCCGGAAGTAGGGTCTATACCGGAAGTGGTTGGGGCAGCCAGAAGCACTTCCGGGTGGCGGCCTCTGACGGCCTGAATGATCAGGAGATGGCCGAGGTATGTGGAGGATTGGCAGGAGGGGATTTGATAGACCTCATGGATTCGTCTGGGGACCTGAGTGCTGCTCAAAGAGTGGGCAGGTGGAGTGAGGCCGAGGCTGGGGAACTTTTTGGGGATCACCCAGCCTTGGCCTTCATTAAGGGTATGGAGTCCCAGGAGGGACAATTAGAAAAGGGGAAGGAGCGGCCACAGCCGCAGGAGCAGGGGGAGGAGCCATCTGGGGCTCATGCCCGCTGCTCCAGTGGGGCCCCAGTGGTAGACCCTCCTCCCAGTGTTAGGAGGAGGGTTGTTGTGGGTGTGGCTTGCTCCGGGGGGGCGGTGGATGGGAGGGACCCCCCCCCGGCAGGATTGGGCCGGGGGGTTCCCCCGGTTGATGTGTCGGCCGAGGGTGCTGGAGTGCCCTCTGAGGGTACCTCTGGTGAGGCGGCGGAGGGTGCTTCCGGCATTCAGGCTGGGGGGGCGTTAGATCAGGTCCAGGAGGCAGAGCTGCTTGGGGCGCTCAGGGAATCCAGGTCTTTTGCCCCTTTGGCCCCCCTGTACGACCGGTTTGGTGCCCAAAACTTCCGGGTTCCCCCCGCAGACCAGCTCCAGGGGGTGAACCCGTGGTCGAGGGGTACGGGGGGTCCGGAGAGGCGCAGGCGCAATGTTGTGCAGTTGCGGTGGGAGGGACCTGGACAGTGCCCCAGCAGGGGGCAGGTGGTAGATCTTCTGCTGAAGGGGGCCAACTTTAAGGTAGCCGACCTCTTCGCAGTGATCCATCCCACGGGCACCAAGGAGTTTGATGTGAGTTTTTCCTCCTTGGTGCTAATGGAGCTCTTCCTTACTGTGTATGAGCTCCTGAAGAGGTCGGAGCCTTGGAGGTCTTTTAAGGTGGTCCCCCTGTCCAGGCAGGAGGACATCAAGTCCCTGACCATTCTGGTCAGGAATGAATCCCTCCCACCTGAGGACATTGCCACCTGGTTGGGGAGGTATGGGCAGCTGCAGTCTCCCCTGCGCAAAAACCTGGATGAGCGCGGGGTCTGGACCGGGGCGTGGGCGGCCAGGATCCGTCTCAAGCGCCAGGGAACTAGTGTGACCCATGTCCCTGGCAGCGCTTTCATTGGGAGAGATAGGATCCTGGTCTTTTACCCCGGTCAGCCCCGTCGCTGTTTTAAGTGTGGGAGTCCCACCCATTTAAGTACAGACTGCACAACACCCCGGTGCGTCAGGTGCAACAGGCCTGGGCACTCCTCGGAGACTTGTAGACTTATTGTCTGCAACCTCTGTGGGGTGTCCGGCCACCCATTCAGCCGCTGCCCCAAGGCTTTTAGGGGGCGTGCGGCTGATGGGGATGGGCCAGGCCCAGATGACGCACCGGAGGGGGTGGGTCTCCCACCTCAGGTGCCCTAGGCGCCCCAGGCAGGCCCAGGTGAAGGGCCTGGGGCTGATGGCCCAGAGGGGCCTTTGCCGCAGCGGCAGAGGTGCAGGCGTGGTGGAGTAGGGGCCCCTGCTGGGAATGTGCCGGGTCCCCCGGGACTTGTTTCTGGGGGGCCGGGTGCACCGGCACCGGGCCCAGTGGGGGTGGGGGGTCGGGGGGGTGGGGGGCCCTCTGCGGGGGGCCGTACCCCTCCCCCTCTTTCCTCTGTGCCCCCTCCTCTCTCTACCCCCCCTCTTTCCCCCTCCTCTTCTCCTTCTGTTCCCCCCTCCCCTTCCCCCCTTTCCCCATCCCTCCCCTTCTTCCTCCCTTCCTCCTCCCCCTTCCCCTCGTTCCCCCCGTTCCTCTTCTCCTCTTCCCCCTTCCTCTCCACCTCCTTCCTCCCTCCGTCCCATCCTGGATCCTCTTTTGTATCCCCAGGATTTGGGGGAGGAGATGGAGGTGGCCGAGTCGTCGAGGGGCCTGCACAAGAGGCTCATGGGGGCCTCTAGCGGGCACTCCGGCGACGAGGTGGGCGGCCAGATCCAGGCGGGCTGGCTGCAGAGGAAGGTGAGGAAGAGGACGAGGAAGAAGGATCCTGGGGGGGGGTTAGGGGACCCCGGGTTGTCCCTGATAGGGACCCTGGGGGCCCCCCCGGTGATCCTAGGGAATATGTTCGGGGTCTTCACCGATTTGGAGGAGGACTCTGGGGTGTAGGTGAAAGTGCAGAGGAGAATGCAGGCCAAAATCACTAAGGATGGCGGTACCCTCTCCAATACGCGTTGCGACCATTAATGTCGCAAGTGTGCGTTCTGCGGCGGCTCGTTTCATGGCCTTCGATTTTCTCAGCCGAGTTGAAGCTGACATTTTGTTTTTGCAAGAGACCTGGCTGGCATCGGTGGCAGAGATGCATCTAGCAAAGAGGGAGTGGAGATGTGGGCCCTCCCTCTGGTCTCTTGCGGCCGAGCCCTGCAGTGGAGTTGCAGTCCTTTTTAAAACTGGTCCGGTGGCTTGTCGACGAGTGATTGAGGTGGAGGTCGGTAGGTGCCTGGTGGTGGATGCCGTCGTGGGGGGGCAATTACTTAGGCTCATCAACTTTTATGGCCCTCAGACCAAGAGGGATAGGAAGAGCCTCCTCACGATGGTCAAGCCCTACTTGTTCACGTCCCAGCAGGTGGTCTTTGGTGGTGACTTTAACATGGTCACCAGATCAAAGGATCGGGCAGGCGCCTCAGGCCCCCTGGGATATGATAGTATCTTTCTAAATAGTGTAGTGAGGGAAGCCGGGTTGGTGGATGTGCATGTTCAGTGCCTCCCCAACCACACTGGGTTCACTTATGCCCGAGGTAGCAGTAGGAGTAGGTTAGATAGTTTTTTTTAAAGGGGGACTCTTCCTTTGCGGCACCTGTGTTGCAGGCGATGGAGTTCTCCGATCACTGTATGGTTTCTGTGACTTTGAATGTGGCCGACACTCCTCAGAAGGGTCGAGGCCTCTGGCGTCTCAATGGATCGCTACTCGAGGACCTCGAGGTTAGGGAGGCCTATGAGATCTTTCTTGCGGATCAGGCCTCACTCCTTGAGAGCGGCTGCTCCCGCCAGGAGTGGTGGGAAGTGGTGAAGAAGAGGTCGGAGGGCTTTTTCCGCAGGATCTCTAGGTACCGGGCGGCGTCCAAGTACCTGGCCTACCAGAAGTTGCGCAGGCAGTTAGACCGCCTGGTTTCTTCTGGGGGCCCTCAGGAGCAGATATCTGATCTGAAGCTTCAGATGAAGGGGTGTCAGTATGACCGTCTCGCCTCCCTGGTCCTTGAGAGGGATTACGGGAAGTTCTCCTCCCCGGATCCCTACAAGAGCTGTGGTGAGGCGGTGAGTTCGAAGGTCGTACATGGCCTGAGGGACGCTTCGGGATCCCTGGTCCGGTCCAGACCGGGTATCCTGGGTGTCATCGGGGACCATTTTTCAGACCTCCTCCGTAGGAAGCCTTTGGATATGGAGAAAGCCAGGGTGTTTCTTGATGAGACCCCGCTTTGCGCGGGGCCTGGTCTCCCAGACTCTCTGACAGCAGAGATCTCGGTTGAAGAAGTCGAGCAGGCCATCGATTCTTTGTCCCTGAAAAAGTCGCCGGGGCCCGATGGGCTCACGGCTGAATTTTATAAAACCTTCAAGAGCCTGTTGGCTCCTCATTTGGGGGAGGTTTTCAATGAATGTTTGGCTAATGGCCTGCTCCCTCCCTCAATGAGAAGGTCAGCTCTGATCCTGCTGTCAAAGGGTAAAGATCCGACTGTAATTGAGAACTGGCGCCCGATCGCCCTTCTCACTACAGATAGGAAGATATTGGCAAAAATACTCTTTTTACGTATGTCAGCAGTCGCTGACAAGATGCTTTCTGTCTCCCAGCACTGCGCAATTCCTGGTCGGGGCACCTTTAGTGCCGTCCTGAACGTCCGGGAGGCCGTGGAAAGGTGCAGGGCAACGGGGGATGGGCGGTATCTGCTGGCATTAGACCAGGCCAAGGCTTTTGACCGGGTGAGCCATGAGTACCTCTGGCTTCTTCTGAGAAAGTATGGTTTGCCAGAGCAATTTGTGAATTGGCTGAAAGTATTGTACAGAGGGGCGGTGAGCTTCCCTCTTGTCAACGGTTGGGTGGGTCCTGCCTTTGCTGTGGACTCTGGAGTCAGGCAGGGTTGCCCGTTGAGCCCCCTTCTCTACGTCTTTGCCGTCGATCCCTTCGTGAGAAGGCTCGACTGCGAGCGTTTGGGGGGGTTCCGGTGGAGCCTTGCACTGGTCTGGATCCGGCAGTGAGGGTGGTGGCCTACGCGGACGATGTCTCGGTGGTGGTGTCCAGCCGCGAGGAGGCTCTCTTTGTGGAGACGCAAATTGGGAGCTACTCCGAGGCATCTGGTTCGTTGGTCAATTGGGGCAAGAGCGAAGTTCTCTGGTTGGGGAGGGAAGGCGAGCAGTTCGCTCTTCCGGACGTGTTTCCCCAGCCCCAGCCAGAAGTGAAAATTCTTGGCATCCTATTTGGCCCGGGTGATTACCCCAAGCTAAATTGGGAGCGCAGACTGGTCGGTGCATCTCGGAAAGTGAATGCCTGGAAGGGCTGGAAGCTGTCACTGAGGGAAAGGGTGAGCCTGGTCAAAACGTACTTGCTGCCAGAATGTCAGCTACGTCTGTATTTTGCCTGCATCTCTCTATAGCCCGGATCTCTGGCCTGTTCTTCCTGCTGTTGTGGGGAAACAGGCTAAATCTGGTCAAGAGGGAGGTCACGTACCGACAGAGGAGGCACGGTGGGCTGGATATGATCAATCCGGTGGTGTTTTTCATCACCATTTTTGTGAAATTCAACCTGCAGTCCATCTTTGTGGACCTACCTACTCTGTGGGAGCGCTCATGCAAGAACTGGCTCTTGCTGTTCCTGAGTAGGTGGGAGGATGGGGGACGGCCTGGTGATCTTCGTAGATCACACGGGTATCTCCCGTCCTATGTCCCTCAAGTGTTGAAGGTACTGAGGCAGTGGCGGATAACTGCTCTCGAGGTGGGCTCTGTGGGTCGACGTGAGCTGTACTCAAGAGTCATGGCCTCGGACATTTTGAGGCCACTGTCTTTAAGGGACTGCCCGGAGAGAGTCCTCGAGAAGGGATTAGCCCTTCTGAATTCCCCAAGAATCCCAAGCAAGTTTTGGGATCTTGCGTGGAGGGCTTTCCACGGACGCCTCTATGTCTGGGGAAACCTAAAATATAAGAACCTAGGGGACAGAGGTTGTCCTCGTGCAGAATGTGGGGGGGGCATTGGAGACCATGGACCATTTTTTGGTCGAATGCCCCTTCAACATTGAGGTTCTTGAGGGGGCAGGGGAAGCCATTGGTTATCCCCGACTCTCATCCTTGACCTATTCTGAGGTGGTGTACGGCAACTTTAGGGTCCACAGAGGGTTTGAGTTGTCGTCACTTTATTTAGTCAGCTTAGTGGCTCTCTATTACACATGGCACGCTCGGTGTTTGGTGTCCACTAGGGGCAAAGTCCTGTCCACGCATGAGGTGGTGGGTGATATTTTTCGGGAGCTGGTGAAGGTGAGGAGTCTTGAGAGGGGGAGGGTTGGGGCCAATAGGAGTGCCCGGCTGTGGAGGGGTTTCTCCTTCCGGCCTCCCTGAGGCTCCAATCCTTCTTCCTTTTGGGGTGGTTCTTTCTGTCCTTTTCACCCCCTTTAGGTCTTTTGGTTTCTTTTTTTTTCTCTGAACAGTAGGGCTTTAGGCATTCTAGACCTTGCATTCTTGCCTGTCAGTAGCCGATGGGTGGTTGGTGTTAGGTAGTAGGTTTTGTATATATATTAGGGTGTGGTGTTAGTGTTGGGTTAATATGTAGTATTAGGGTTTGTGTGGTTTGATTTTTTTTTTTTTTTGGGTGATGTGTTCTTCTTGTTCTTTTCCAGGGTGATGGGAAAAATAAAAATAATGAGACCCACGTGTGGGTTGGTCGGATGAGGATGGGTAAGGGTGGTGGTGGTAAATTTGTAAATATGTATTAGTTTTATGTGTCAGGATTTTGTTAATGTATATATTGTTTTCCTACTGTACATATTGTAAATATTGGTAGCAGTTTTTTCAAATATATAAAAATTTACAGCTGGCGGAGTGTGCCTCCTGCACATTATACACCTGAAGTTAGCCCGTACTGCTGTGTTTTCCTGGTGTGTTACACCAACAGGCATTTGCAGCACTTACAGCGGGCGGAGTGTGCCTCCTGATCATATTACACCTGAAGTTAGCCCGTATTGCTGTGTTTTCCTGGTGTGTTACACCAACAGGCATTTGCAGCACTTACAGCGGGCGGAGTGTGCCTCCTGCACATTATACACCTGAAGTTAGCCTGTATTGCTGTGTTTTCCTGGTGTTACACCAACAGGCATTTGCAGCACTTACAGCGGCGGAGTGTGCCTCCTGCACATTATACACCTGAAGTTAGCCCGTATTGCTGTGTTTTCCTGGTGTGTTACACCAACAGGCATTTGCAGCACTTACAGCGGGCGGAGTGTGCCTCCTGCACATTATACACCTGAAGTTAGCCTGTATTGCTGTGTTTTCCTGGTGTTACACCAACAGGCATTTGCAGCACTTACAGCGGGCGGAGTGTGCCTCCTGATCATATTACACCTGAAGTTAGCCCGTATTGCTGTGTTTTTCTGGTGTGTTACACCAACAGGCATTTGCAGCACTTACAGCGGGCGGAGTGTGCCTCCTGATCATATTACACCTGAAGTTAGCCCGTATTGCTGTGTTTTCCTGGTGTGTTGCACCAACAGACATTTGCAGCACTTACAGCGGGCGGAGTGTGCCTCCTGCACATTATACACCTGAAGTTAGCCCGTATTGCTGTGTTTTCCTGGTGTGTTACACCAACAGGCATTTGCAGCACTTACAGCGGGCGGAGTGTGCCTCCTGCACATTATACACCTGAAGTTAGCCTGTATTGCTGTGTTTTCCTGGTGTTACACCAACAGGCATTTGCAGCACTTACAGCGGGCGGAGTGTGCCTCCTGATCATATTACACCTGAAGTTAGCCCGTATTGCTGTGTTTTCCTGGTGTGTTACACCAACAGGCATTTGCAGCACTTACAGTGGGCGGAGTGTGCCTCCTGCACATTATACACCTGAAGTTAGCCCGTATTGCTGTGTTTTCCTGGTGTGTTACACCAACAGGCATTTGCAGCACTTACAGCGGGCGGAGTGTGCCTCCTGCACATTATACACCTGAAGTTAGCCTGTATTGCTGTGTTTTCCTGGTGTGTTACACCAACAGGCATTTTCAGCACTTACAGTGGGCGGAGTGTGCCTCCTGCACATTATACACCTGAAGTTAGCCTGTATTGCTGTGTTTTCCTAGTGTTACACCAACAGGCATTTGCAGCACTTACAGCGGGCGGAGTGTGCCTCCTGCACATTATACACCTGAAGTTAGCCTGTATTGCTGTGTTTTCCTGGTGTTACACCAACAGGCATTTGCAGCACTTACAGCGGGCGGAGTGTGCCTCCTGCACATTATACACCTGAAGTTAGCCTGTATTGCTGTGTTTTCCTGGTGTTACACCAACAGGCATTTGCAGCACTTACAGCGGGCGGAATGTGCCTCCTGCACATTATACACCTGAAGTTAGCCTGTATTGCTGTGTTTTCCTGGTGTTACACCAACAGGCATTTGCAGCACTTACAGCGGGCGGAGTGTGCCTCCTGCACATTATACACCTGAAGTTAGCCTGTATTGCTGTGTTTTCCTGGTGTTACACCAACAGGCATTTGCAGCACTTACAGCGGGCGGAATGTGCCTCCTGCACATTATACACCTGAAGTTAGCCTGTATTGCTGTGTTTTCCTGGTGTTACACCAACAGGCATTTGCAGCACTTACAGTTGGCGGAGTGTGCCTCCTGATCATATTACACCTGAAGTTAGCCTGTATTGCTGTGTTTTCCTGGTGTGTTACACCAACAGGCATTTGCAGCACTTACAGCAGGCGTAGTGTGATTCCTGCAAAATATACTCCTGAAGCTAGGCCTTATTGCTGGTTTTCCCATCTCCCTGCAGGCCATTAGAATGTCTGGAAGGAAAACAAGGAGAGGCAGTCAGTCATAAAAGAGGGCAAGCTGGCTCTGTGTCTAGAGACAACAGTGCTGGTCGTGGACGCGGTGCATCGCCATCAGCACGTGGCCATGGGACACGCTTGTCCTTCTTTTCGGCAGCTGGACGTGTTGAGCCGCATCATGCCGAAGACTTGGTAGAGTGGATGACCAAGCCCTCCTCATCCTCCTCATCCTCTCTCACCCAGGCTCAGGGTACTGGCAAAGCACCTGCCAAAGCGTCCTCTTCCCTGGTATCAATGTCATCATCAGTCACTCCTTCCCTAGACCAACCATGTCCTCCTGAGGATTCCCCCGAACTGTTTGAGCACAGTGTTCGGTACATGCTCCAGGAGGATGCCCAGCGTTTCGAAGGGTCTGATGATGATACCCAGCTAGAGGAAGGCAGTAGCGTGAGAGCAGAGAGAGGGGATGCTCAAGAAGGACACCAATCTGGCAGTCATGTTCCAGCAGCTGCAGCATACTGCCAGATTGGCTCCTGTGATGAGGAGGGAGGGGATGATGAGGTCACTGACTCCACGTGGGTGCCTAATAGGAGAAAGGAGGAGGAGGAGGAGGAGGATGAGGAGGAGGCACATCTCCAACGAGGCAGGATGCCCTCGGGGGGCCAGCGTAAGGGCAGCACACCGACGGAATCACACTGCAGAGCTCCGCCTGTGCAGGGCGCTGCCTCTGCCCGTTATTCAAAAAGTTCTTTGGTGTTGGCCTTTTTTGAGTCGAGTGCATCAGATCGCACAGCTGCTGTTTGCAACATATGTCTCAAGCGTATATCGCGTGGCCAAAACATCACCCGCTTGGTCACCACATGCTTGACCAGACATATGTTGACCTGCCATGCAGCTCGTTGGCAAGCCTACCTTAAAGACCCACACCAAAGAACAAAGCGGACCTCTCCTTGCACCACATCAGCTGGGATCTCCAACCCCACTATACCTTCAGTCCTCTCTGAAACCTGCACTGAGAGGAATGAAGGTGTAGAATTAGGTGTGTCACAGCCAAGTACTTGCGGGCACTCTGCTAGCAGTACACCAACGTCCGATTCTAGCAGGCAAATTTCCCTGCCCCAGCTGCTGGACCGTCGAAAGAAGTTCACTCCCAGCCATCCACATGCCCAGCGGTTGAATGCTAGCTTGGCTGAATTGCTAGCGCTTCAACTGCTGCCTTTTCAGTTGGTAGACTCGGCCCCCTTCCGTGAGTTTGTGCAATGTGCGGTTCCTCAGTGGCAGGTTCCCAAACGCCACTTTTTCTCACGGAAGGCGATTCCGGCTCTCTACCGGCATGTGGAAGGCAATGTCTTGGCCTCGCTGGACAGGGCGGTCAGCGGTAAGGTGCATATTACCGCTGACTCATGGTCCAGCAGGCATGGACAGGGACGTTACCTTTCTTTCACGGCCCATTGGGTCACTCTTTTGGCAGCTGGGAAGGATGAAGGACAAGGTGCAGTAGTGTTGGAGGTTGTTCTGCCGCCACGCCTCCAAAATGCTACTACTGGTTGTGACACACCTCTCTCCTCCACCCCCTCCTCTTCTTCTTCCTCCATGTCTCTTCCTGTGCTTTGTCCTCGGAACCAGCGGTGCTTCGTAGGCGTTCAAGGGGCTACTCAAGTACGCAGGCAAAAAGATGCCATGCCGTGCTTGCGCTGGTGTGTTTGGGGGACAGGAGCCACACTGGGGCAGATGTTCTGTCTGCTCTGCAGGGGCAGGCCGAGAGGTGGTTGACGCCACGCCAGCTTAAGCCAGGAATGGTGGTTTGCGACAATGGCACCAACCTCCTCTCCGCCCTCCAACAGGGACAACTGACCCATGTGCCCTGTGTGGCTCACGTCCTTAACCTGGTGGTGCAGCGGTTCTTGGGCAGGTACCCGGGCTTACAGGATGTCCTGAGGCAGGCCAGGAAAGTCTGTGTGCATTTCCGCAGATCTTATAATGCCAGTGCTCGCCTGGCTGAGCTGCAAAAGGAGTTGAACCTGCCCAAGAACCGCCTTATATGTGACATGCCTACCAGGTGGAACTCAATGTTGGCCATGCTGCAGCGGCTGCACACGCAGCAGAGGGCCATCAATGAGTACCTGTGCGACTACGGCACCAGGACAGGGTCAGGGGAGCTCGGGTTTTTTTCACCACGCCAGTGGGGCATGATCAGGGATGCATGCACTGTCCTGGCACCATTTGAGGAGGCCACGAGGATGGTGAGCAGTGACAGTGCATGCATCAGTGACACTGTACCTCTTGTCCACCTGTTGGAACATACGCTGCATGGAATAATGGACAGTAGTGATGAGCCGAACACCCCCGGGTTCGGTTCGCACCAGAACCTGCGAACGAACCGAAAGTTCGCACGAACTTTAGAACCCTATTAAATACAATGGATGCGAACGTTCAAAATCTAAAGTGCTAATTATAACGACTATTATGCATGTTATTGTCCTAAAAAGGGTTTGGGAACCTGGGTTCTGCACCAGGGGACATGTATCAATGCAAATTTTTTTTTTAAAAACGGCAGTTTTTCGGGAGCAGTCATTTTAATGATGCATAAAGTGAAAAAAAAAAAAGTCAAATATTCCTTTAAATATCGTACCTGGGGGGTGTCTACAGTATGCCTGTGAAGTGCCACGTGTTTCCCGTGTTTAGAACTGTCCCTGCACAAAATTACATTTCTAAAGGAAAAAAAGCAATTTAAAACTGCTTGCGGCTTTAATGTAATGTCTGGTCCCGGTAATATGGATGAAAATCTTTAAGAAAAATGGCATAGCTACCCCATCACACATCCCCCCCCCCCTACCCCAGCCCATTACCAGCCCCTTTGGGTCTTGTATGGATATTAAGGGGAACCCCGCACACAAAATAAAAAAGGCCCTATATACTCTGAACAGCCGTATACAGGCGGTGCATACAAGACAGGGACTGTAGGTTTGTTCTTATGTAGAATCTGTTTGTAATTTTGAACATGTACATTGTTTAAGTGTAGCTCCAGGCAAAAAATCTATTTTTAAGCTTTTTGGAAAACATAAGGAAGGGTTATCACCCCTGTAACATTTGTTTTGCTGTCTGTGCAGTGTGCACCTGTTCAGAACAGTTCAACCTCACTTTCCGTCCTAATGACAAATGTTTTTTGAAAATTTGGGTTTTTTATTGAAACAAGAATTGGTGATAAAGCATCAGTGGAGAGGAGACACTTTTTTTTCCCATATTAACTCTTATGCCCCGTACACACGATCGTTTTTCATGCCGTTAAAAATGCCATTTTTAAAAATGGCCATTAAAAATGATCGTGTGTAGGCTCCCGAGCATTTTTAACGACGTGAAAAACGGCCATTAAAAATTCCGGACATGCTCTCTTTTTTCACGTCGTTTTTCATGTCGTTTTTTTTAACGACGTGAAAAACGATAGTGTGTATGCTTTCACGACGTGAAAAAAAACGCACATGCTCAGAAGCAACTATGAGACGGGAGCGCTCGTTTTGGTAAAGCTAATGTTGGAAATGGAGATGGCACATTCGTCACGGTGGAATTAATAGCATCGTTTTAATGCAGCGCATTCCGTTCTTCTTTTGACATTGAGAGTTTTATGCCAAACTTGTTTCTAAAGTAATTCCAAATTGCTCTAATGATTTCAAAATATTATTTATAAGCCGCACCTCCCTCCTAAATAATACTAATAATAATAAAATAAGTTAATTCTCCTTTTTTCTTTAAATTTTATATTATTTTTGGTTATTTTTTTTTGGCCTTTTTTTAAGTATTTTGGCTTAAATTATTCTTGTGTAAAGTTACCACAACAACCTTTCAAATGTGTCTCATTTGGCCTCAGGGAGGTTTGTGTCCCCTGATAATAACAATAATATAATTTGAGATGTCCCTGCCTGCTTCCTAGCAAGCTCTCTTTTGAAATACAAATCACATAGTCAAGTATTTAAAGGGCACTCAATTTTTTTTTATTTCAGAACATTAACAAATTAAAGTGGAAGGCAGCACTGGAGAGCCTGCTTGCATTTGTGCATCCCTTTGACCCCACAACAACCATACAAGATGTCCAAACCAAAATAGAGATTAGATCCCCCCAAAAAATGAGCCCAATCTTGTCTTGAGCTCCCAGAGGTCAGGAGCCACAGCAGATAAGTCCTATATGTCCCCAGTCTGTGGTACTACAGCAGGCATTATTTTCTTCTCTTCCTTGTAGCCTTCTCTCCAGCCTTCTCTGCAGCCTTGGTTGGTTTCTTCCTTGGAGGCTGGGGATCAGGAGGAGAGGTTGTGGCAGGAGGAGTAGTAGGAGGAGGAGGTGGAGGAGTAGGGACAACCTCCGTTATGTCCGTGTACCTAGTGAGTTCACCCAGCACGCCCTTATTGATGACTTTCAATAGCAGGGTCTCACTGTAAATTTTTTGCTGCAACTCCATTTGCCCTAGTTTGTGGGCGAGGACTGCGGCAAATCCCTCTTCAACAGAGGGTGCCTCTCTGAGGGCCGCTGTTGCCTCTCTGAGGAAGGCCCTGGTTTCCTCCTCCACCTGCCTACCTCTCCTTGGCCCTCGTGGTTTAACTACCAGGGGAGGCATCTGGGCTCTTGTGCTGGGCCCAGCCTCCTCCTGGGTGCCCCTGGGCCCAGCCTCCTCCTGGGTGCCCCTGGGCCCTGCCTCCTCCTGGGTGCCACTGGGCCCAGCCTCCTCCTGATCCCCAACATCACCCTCTTCCTGGCTCTGCTCTGGCTGTAAAAAAAGAAAGGGACATTATTTATTTTGCCACATCATCATTCACAGACATTGTTCACCTCTAGACATTGTTGAAATCAATGCCAAAAGTTATGTCCTTTTCATTGATTACGCATCCTGGTTTTGTTGTCTTGGACACATAAAATTAGGCCACTACTGTATCTTGCTCTTCACAAACTTTATTGGTAGAAGTGTACATACCTTTAACAATACTAACATCTATTTAAAATCTACAATTTTGTACGATAGAAATATAGATAGCAAAACTTTACCTGGCTCCATATCTCCAAATCTGCCTCCTCAAGGCCCTGATCTTGATCCTCAGAGGAAGCCAGAGCAGGGTTGACAGGAAGGCTGGAGGACTGGCTGCAGGGAAGGCTGGAGGGTTGGGTACAAGGAAGGCTGGATTGACCTCTGGGGGGAAGGGTGGAGAGAGATTACCGCACTTCCAGCTGGTCATCCAGAAAAGCAAGCTTACTGTAGTACCACAGACTGGGTTTATAAACCTTATCTGCTGGTGCACCTGACCTCTGGGACCTCAGGACCATAGTCCTCTGGGTCCTGTATGTCCCTCTGATGGTTCCAATTTTGTTTTTGGCATCTTGGAGAGTTGTTGTGGGTATCTTTGTTTGCACAAATGCAAGCAGGCTCTCCAGTGCTGCTTTCCTGGTGTCTTTATTTTTATTTCCGCCACTTTTGGTTTGCCATAATATAGGGAGCTCTTGCCATTTGTCGATGAACTCCCCCATGAAGTCTGGGTTTTTAAAAGTATTCATGATATCTGTAAAAGTGAGAAACCAAAATAAAAATATATTTCATGCAACATTCCTCAACTGTGCATTGTCTACATATTTTGAGCACACAAATCTCCTCGTCTGATGAACCTCAAAAAGTAAAATTGTTAGGTACCTTGGTCACGACGTTCGTTGCTAACTCTCTCTCCCGAAAAATGAACGTATTTCCCAGACATGGATCTTCACTTTATATACACAGCGCATGCGTGAAACTCCGCACGCTTTCCCCGCCCCTGACGTTCGATATTGTACTTTCCCCGCCCCTTCTCGCTCGTAGTGCTGAACAAAACATGGCGGAGACACAGGTGGCTGAGATTACCTCTACAGAGGATGAAATTACAGAGGAGCCCAAATCAAGACCCAGGAGATATAAGGCATCCAACATGTCATTCGAGGAAATGGTGGAGATGGTCGCCATTTTAAAGAAGGAGGATTATGATGCCAAGCATGGTCCATATAGAAGGCCTAATCTGGTCAAGTCCAGAATTATGGGCAAAGTGGTCAAAAGTCTCCACCAAAAATTCGGGGTGTGCAGAACGAAGGAACAGCTCAGAAAACGATGGTCAGATCTGAAGTTGCGGGAGGCCGACCAATATAAAAGAATCAAGAAAGTTATATTAAAAAGTACGTTTTTTTTTTTGAGTTTCCATAGTACATTTTATTTTCTTGTATTCTGTCGTGTATTTTTAACTTTCATATAGTACACTGAAAGATACCATCTTTTTTAGGTTCGTCCGCATAGTAAACGGACGTATTTTACCTCTTTCTCCGTACAGTTCCTCAAACGATGTTTTAGGATCATCCAGTGTGAACACCCATGTTTTTTTGTTTATTTGGGGGAGTACATTTGGGCCACACTTTTTTTTGGTGTGCTAATCCAAAGGAGATTTGTTCATTTAGAAAAACGATATGCATGGTAATGTTAAAGGGAGTGAATGCTCAGCAGCTGATGAAACATCTGAACGCAGTAGTACAAGTGTGGGCCTAAAGCCAAAAAGCTTGATGGAGTCACACACAGGTGATCCAGTGTAGATACTTTGGGGTGTTACAATGTTTCAAATTTGTTCACAAAATGTATATGCTCTGTTTTGGCCTATGTATCCAATCATTTGTCCCGGTTGGCACAGGGGTTAAAAATTAAAATGGAGCATGCTTCAAAAGAATGATTAAAAAGTTTTTTTCCATGTTTCTTATTTTAGCAAAATTGAGTCGCTACTAATGAAACTATTCCTTTTATTTCAATCTCCCTAGGGATTCGAAAAGCTACCTCAGATGAGACGAGAATTGCAATACCTACAACAATACCCCCAGAACCCCAGGATGGAGAGGAATGTGATGTTGTGGAAATTGAAAGTGGCACCACCACAGGTCAGAGAGAAACCAGACACATGCATGTTAAATAGATGTAGGCCTACATATTCTATCCTACATATTTCTTTTTACATTTAGGTGCAGTTCTGGCCGAAGACCCCAATAAGTTGTCACATCACAGTGCCCAGATCCTGATCCAATACCTGATGGTCTGCTGTCGTGACCTCGAAAAAATTAAGGGAGATTTGCGAGAGATCAGGGCAAATACAAAGCGGGTGGAGGAAAGGCTCCAAAATATCATGGCTGTGCTTGGGCGTGTCTAATGTTTTTACACCAAATAACGTTTTACTTGCAGAGTTTTCTTTTTTTTTTGGTTATTTTACCCTTTAATGACTAGCACATGTTTAGCTTTTTCAAAATTTGGAGAACTATAGTTTGTTTATGCATGGCTGGTCATGCGTTTTAATACACCTGAAATTAAGGGAACATCCACATTTCTATGGAAGTTGCCCACCTAAACAAAAAAAAAATAAAGGTATTTTTACATAACAAATCATTGTGGCTTCATTATGTAAATGTGGTGCTGAGTGAACTAATCAATGTTTGGTGTTTACACTGACAATGAAGGCTAATACAATAAAAATGACAAACCAATCTTTACTTTTTTAAAAAGTTTTATTTTTTTGGTCTAAAATTATTAGAGATTGTCTGGCATTTCAATGGCCCCCCTACCCATAAAATAGTCCACATATTGGTTACGGACCTCACGTCCGGTTGGGGGGGCCAAGCCAGGATGGCCAGGTTCCAGGGCCACCAAAGTTTCTGCATTGATTAACCACTTCCCTACCCAGCCATAGTAATATGACGTCCACAGATGGGATCTCCCATCCTGGGTGGACGTCATATGACGTCCTCTGCTTTGTAGGGGAATATCTGAATGATGCCTGCAGCTAGAGGCATCATTCAGATATCCTTTTGTTCTGCCAGCGATTCTCTGCACCATAAGAACGATCATAGCGGCGGTTCCGCCGCTTGATCGTTCTTATAGGCGGCGGGAGGGGGCTCCCATATGCAGAGCTGCAGCAGCGGCGTGCACGGCGCCCGCGCGCGCCCCCGGGGGCGCGCAGCGCGGCGATCTGGGATCCGGTGTGTCCCTCTGGACACACCGATTCAAGTAATGTGGCGGCGGGCGGCGGAGATTCCGGTATAAACTTACCGGAATTGATGATGCAGAGCTGCGCAGCGGCGTGCACGGCGCCAGCGCGCCCCCCGGGGGCGCGCAGCGCGGCGATCGGGGCTGAGGTTTTTCCCTTGGATACAGCCCAGCCTCGATCAGGGTAAAGAGCCAATGAAATTGGCTCTTTACCACGTGACCGGCTGTGTCCAATCACAGCAGGTCACTAAATGTAAACAAAACACACAATTGTGTGTAACTCACTGTTGCCTGGTTCTCCTCTTCACACACCTGTGAGGAGGAGATCAGCTAACAGTGAGTTACACATATGTTATACACATATACATATGTACTACTGTGCCCAGATTGCCCCCCCTAAATAAAGAGTACCTGTCATCTAGTACCTGCCACCAGATCACCAGCCACCCACCTGTCCATCAGGAGTACCTGTCCATCAGGAGTACCCGCCACCTCACCTGAGTACCCGCCACCTCAGAGTACCTGCCACCAGTCCATCAGGAGTACCTGTCCATCAGGAGTAACTGTCCATCAGGAGTACCCGCCACCTCACCTGAGTACCCGCCACCTCAGAGTACCCGCCACCAGTCCATCAGGAGTACCTGTCCATCAGGAGTACCTGTCCATCAGCAGTACCCGCCACCTCACCTGAGTACCCGCCACCTCAGAGTACCCGCCACCAGTCCATCAGGAGTACCTGTCCATCAGGAGTACCCGCCACCTCACCTGAGTACCCGCCACCTCAGAGTACCCGCCACCAGTCCATCAGGAGTACCTGTCCATCAGGAGTACCTGTCCATCAGGAGTACCCGCCACCTCACCTGAGTACCCGCCACCAGTCCATCAGGAGTAACTGTCTATCAGCAGTACCCGCCACCTCACCTGAGTACCCGCCACCTCAGAGTACCCGCCACCAGTCCATCAGGAGTACCTGTCCATCAGGAGTACCTGTCCATCAGCAGTACCCGCCACCTCACCTGAGTACCCGCCACCTCAGAGTACCCGCCACCAGTCCATCAGGAGTACCTGTCCATCAGGAGTACCCGCCACCTCACCTGAGTACCCGCCACCTCAGAGTACCCGCCACCAGTCCATCAGGTGTACCTGTCCATCAGGAGTACCTGTCCATCAGCAGTACCCGCCACCTCACCTGAGTACCCGCCACCTCAGAGTACCCGCCACCAGTCCATCAGGAGTACCTGTCCATCAGGAGTACCTCTCCATCAGGAGTACCCGCCACCTCACCTGAGTACCTGCCACCAGTCCATCAGGAGTAACTGTCTATCAGCAGTACCCGCCACCTCACCTGAGTACCCGCCACCTCAGAGTACCCGCCACCAGTCCATCAGGAGTACCTGTCCATCAGGAGTACCTGTCCATCAGCAGTACCCGCCACCTCAGAGTACCCGCCACCAGTCCATCAGGAGTACCTGTCCATCAGGAGTACCCGCCACCTCACCTGAGTACCCGCCACCAGTCCATCAGGAGTACCTGTCCATCAGCAGTACCCGCCACCTCACCTGAGTACCCACCACCTCAGAGTACCCGCCACCAGTCCATCAGAAGTACCTGTCCATCAGGAGTACCTGTCCATCAGGTGTACCCGCCACCTCACCAGGAGTACCCGCCACCTCACCAGGAGTACCCGCCACCAGTCCATCAGGAGTACCTGTCCATCAGGAGTACCCACCACCTCACCAGAGTACCCGCCACCTCACCAGAGTACCCACCACCAATCCATCAGGAGTACCTGTCCATTAGAGTACCCACCACCTCACCAGAGAACCTGCCACCAGAGTACCTGCCACCTCACCAGCGTACCCACTATGTCCAGAAAGGTGTACACCCCAGAAGAAGCATATCAAATACTCAGTCTGACCGATGAGAGCAACGGGGAGCTCTCACCGCTCAGTTCTGATTCCGATTCTGGTTCGGAATATGAACCCCCCGAAGGCAGCACATCCGGATCCGAATTAGAGGAGGACACAGTCCGTCCAAAAAGAAGACGGTCTGAACACCAGGCAGCGACCAGCAGTGCCAACGGCGGTAGACCCCAGGAGGCGAGGTCCAGTGCAAGCGCTGCTAGACCCCAGGAGGAAAGGCCCAGTGCAAGCGCTGCTAGACCCCAGGAGGAAAGGCCCAGTGCAAGTACACGCCAAAGAAGTAGGACCCGAACCCAGCTTCCAGATGGCTTGGCAAACCCATTGTGGCTGCCTTCTACCTCAGGGTCAGCCACGATCCCCCCTTTTACAGCACAGCCAGGTGTGCAGGTCAACACTGAGGGTTTTTCCAAACTTGATTTTTTTAATTTATTTTTCCCTGATGAATTGGTTCAAGGCATTGTGGAGCAAACTAATCTTTTTGCTCAACAATTCATTGAAAACAACCCCAGCTCCAGCTATGCCCGCCCTTTTGAATGGAGACCCCTAACAGTGGTGGAGCTTAGATTGTTTTTAGGCCTAACGTTTAACACAGGGCTTACAAAAAAAAATGAAATGAATAGGTATTGGTCGAAGAAACCCATCCACCATATGCCAATTTTTACATCGGCCATGTCCAGGTCCCGATACGAACTTATAATGCGGTTCCTGCATTTCAGTGACAACTCACAGTGCCCCCCCCCGAGATCACCCAAACTTTGACAAATTATATAAAATTCGCCCCCTAATTAATTTTTTTTCCAAGAAGTTTGCCGAACTTTATGTCCCTGACCAAAACATTTCTGTGGACGAATCCCTGGTGCATTTCACAGGCCGGCTGGGAATCAAGCAATATATCCCCAGTAAGCGGGCGAGGTACGGCTTGAAGCTCAACAAGCTCTGTGAAAGCGCCACTGGTTATGTGCACTCATTCCGCATGTACGAAGGCAAAGATTCCCAGCTCGAGCCCCCTGAGTGTCCATCGTACATGGGAATAAGTGGAAAAATTGTTTGGGAGTTGGTATTTCCACTCCTCCAAAAGGGGTATCATATTTATATGGACAACTATTATACCAGCCTGCCCCTTCTCCGCCACCTCTACCTAAAAAAAACTCTGGCGTGTGGTACAACAAGAATAAACAGAAAGGGCTTCCCACAGCGTCTTGTCACCACAACCATTCAAAAGGGGGAATCGGCAAGCTTGAGGAACGAGGAAGTGTTGGCTGTGAAGTGGAGGGATAGGAAAGATGTGTACATCATGTCCACCATCCACGATGACACCTCGGTGGAACTTCACAGAAGACGCAGTACCGTTCGCAAGCCTTCCTGCATCAATGAGTACAATAAATTCATGGGGGGTGTGGATTTAAATGATCAAATGTTGCAGCCCTATCTTTCAACCCGAAAATCCCTCTTCTGGTATAAAAAAATCGCAATTTACTTTTTTCATTTGGCCCTGTTAAATTCTTTCATAGTCTACCAAAAATCCACACATAGACCCACCACCTTCATGAGATTTATTGAAGACATTGTCACTGCCCTGATCTACCAACAAACATCCCCCCCAGAAAGCATTCACTCAGATTGTGTCAGCAGACTACATGAGCGCCATTTTTCAGACCATATTCCACCATCACGATCCGGAAGACGACGGCAAAAAAAATGTCGGGTGTGCACCAGAAGAGGAATTAGGAAAGACACCAGCTTCCATTGTCCCGACTGTCCCTCCCAACCTGGCCTTTGCATCGGAAAATGCTTCAAGCGATATCACACTCTCGAAAACTATTAGCCCATATTTCTAATACTGCCATTTCCCCGTTTTCAATATGTTCTGAATATTTCCCTGCCTCAACCAACCATATCATTGTCTTCCATGTGAACTGACCCTGGCCTGTTTCTCGACTATGTCTCTGCCTACCGTCTGCATTGTTTATCCGCCATGTTTCTGCCTTTCACGTGAACTGACCCTGGACTGTATGGATTATGCCTCTGCCTACCGTTTATTTCTGCCTTTTACCTGCACTGACCTCGGCCTGTTGACCATGTTTTTGCCTGCCCCCTTGGACTGATCTTTCACCCTGCTACACAGGGGTCTCACATATGTGAGGGGCTCCAGAATAGTGTTCTGAGTTCAGAAAACCAGTTTTTGGTTTTCTGTGTTCCCAGAACAGGGTCTGGTTGTCCGGAGGCTTCAAAGCGATTTGGGTGGGAGAAGCCTCTACCCCTGTCCCCATTCTTTCCTGACCGTTGCCCTAAGCTTGATGGTCCTGCCTGCTCCCTGGACAAATACTCTGGCTGTGCTGACCATACCTCTGCCTGCTGCATGTACTAACTATGGACAGTATTCCTGCCTGCTGCATGGACGATCCTTTGTTCCTTTTGCTACTGCTGACCACATCTCTGCCTGCTATCTGGACCAATGCTTTGGCTGTGCTGACATCATCTCTACCTGTACTGACTATTCCTGCCTGCTGCCTGTTTTGCTGTCGCTGTCCACGTTCCTGCCTGCTGCCTGGACCGATGCTCTCCTCTTTGGACCACTGCACTACTAAAACCGCAGGTAATCTTTTCTTTACCCTTTTTCTCAGAAGAATGTATTTTGGTTTATAATTGGTATGTACAGTACATGCTATGTTTTAGAAATATGAAGGGCCTTCAACAATGTGATAGGTTGTCAGGAATTTATGTGTGTAATTTATGCTCCTAGAACACATGACGGTGCTACTTAGATGTTAGGCCTCTGTATTTGGCCAGGCTGTGTAAAAGTCTCACACATTTGGTATCGCCATACTCAGGAGGAGTAGCAGAATGTATTTTGGGGTGTCACTTTTGCTATGTACATGCTATGTGTTGGTAATATCTTATAAATGGACAACTTTGTATAAAAAAAATGCGTTTTCATTTTTTTCCCACATATTCCAAAAACTTCTGGAAAAAAATGAACCGTTCAAAAGACTCATTATGCCTCATAGATTATATGTTGGGGTGTTAGCTTTCCAAAATGGGGTCATTTTATGGGAGTTTCCATTGTCCTGGTGCTCCAGGGTCTTCAAAACTGTAATAGGTGGTTGAGAAATGAGATGTGTAATTTATGCTCCTAGAATGCCTGAAGGTGCTATTTCAATGTTGGGCCTCTGTATTTGGCCAGGCTGTGTAAAAGTCTCACACATTTGGTATCGCCATACTCAGGAGGAGTAGCAGAATGTATTTTGGGGTGTCATTCTTGCTATGTACATGCTATGTGTTGGTAATATCTTATAAATGGACAACTTTGTATAAAAAAAATGCGGTTTCATTTTTTTCCCACATATTCCAAAAACTTCTGGAAAAAAATGAACCGTTCAAAAGACTCATTATGCCTCATAGATTATACGTTGGGGTGTTAGCTTTCCAAAATGGGGTCATTTTATGGGCGTTTCCATTGTCCTGGTGCTCCAGGGCCTTCAAAACTGTAATAGGTGGTTGAGAAATGAGATGTGTAATTTATGCTCCTAGAATGCCTAAAGGGGCTATTTCAATGTTGGGCCTCTGTATTTGGCCAGGCTGTGTAAAAGTCTCACACATTTGGTATCACCATACTCAGGAGGAGTAGCAGAATGTATTTTGGGGTGTAATTTTTGCTATGTACATGCTATGTGTTGGTAATATCTTATAAATGGACAACTTTGTATAAAAAAAATGTGTTTTCATTTTTTTCCCACATATTCCAAAAACTTCTGGAAAAAAATGAACCGTTCAAAAGACTCATTATGCCTCATAGATTATACGTTGGGGTGTTAGCTTTCCAAAATGGGGTCATTTTATGGGAGTTTCCATTGTCCTGGTGCTCCAGGGTCTTCAAAACTGTAATAGGTGGTTGAGAAATGAGATGTGTAATTTATGCTCCTAGAATGCCTGAAGGTGCTATTTCAATGTTGGGCCTCTGTATTTGGCCAGGCTGTGTAAAAGTCTCACACATTTGGTATCGCCATACTCAGGAGGAGTAGCAGAATGTATTTTGGGGTGTCATTCTTGCTATGTACATGCTATGTGTTGGTAATATCTTATAAATGGACAACTTTGTATAAAAAAAATGCGGTTTAATTTTTTTCCCACATATTCCAAAAACTTCTGGAAAAAAATGAACTGTTCAAAAGACTAATTATGCCTCATAGATTATACGTTGGGGTGTTAGCTTTCCAAAATGGGGTCATTTTATGGGCGTTTCTATTGTCCTGGTGCTCCAGGGCCTTCAAAACTGTAATAGGTGGTTGAGAAATGAGATGTGTAATTTATGCTCCTAGAATGCCTGAAGGTGCTACGTCAATGTTGGGCCTCTGTATTTGGCCAGGCTGTGTAAAAGTCTCACACATTTGGTATCGCCATACTCAGGAGGAGTAGCAGAATGTATTTTGGGGTGTAATTTTTGCTATGTACATGCTATGTGTTGGTAATATCTTATAAATGGACAACTTTGTATAAAAAAAATGCGTTTTCATTTTTTTCCCACATATTCCAAAAACTTCTGGAAAAAAATGAACCGTTCAAAAGACTCATTATGCCTCATAGATTATACGTTGGGGTGTTAGCTTTCCAAAATGGGGTCATTTTATGGGCGTTTCTATTGTCCTGGTGCTCCAGGGCCTTCAAAACTGTAATAGGTGGTTGAGAAATGAGATGTGTAATTTATGCTCCTAGAATGCCTAAAGGGGCTATTTCAATGTTGGGCCTCTGTATTTGGCCAGGCTGTGTAAAAGTCTCACACATTTGGTATCGCCATACTCAGGAGGAGTAGCAGAATGTATTTTGGGGTGTAATTTTTGCTATGTACATGCTATGTGTTGGTAATATCTTATAAATGGACAACTTTGTATAAAAAAAATGCGTTTTCATTTTTTTCCCACATATTCCAAAAACTTCTGGAAAAAAATGAACCGTTCAAAAGACTCATTATGCCTCATAGATTATACGTTGGGGTGTTAGCTTTCCAAAATGGGGTCATTTTATGGGCATTTCCATTGTCCTGGTGCTCCAGGGTCTTCAAAACTGTAATAGGTGGTTGAGAAATGAGATGTGCAATTTATGCTCCTAGAATGCCTGAAGGTGCTATTTCAATGTTGGGCCTCTGTATTTGGACAGGCTGTGTAAAAGTCTCACACATTTGGTATCGCCATACTCAGGAGGAGTAGCAGAATGTATTTTGGGGTGTCATTGCAAGTATGCATGTGCTGTGTGAGAGAAATAACTTGTTATTATGACAATTTTGTGCAAAAAAATAAAAATTTAAAACAATTTAAAAAAATTCCCAAGAATTGTGGGAAAAAAGTACAACTTCAAAAAACTCACAATGACTCTTACTAAATACATTGGAATGTCTGCTTTCCAAAAAGGGGTAATTTGGGGGGTATTTGTACTTTCCTGGCTTGTTAGGGTCTCAAGAAATGAAATAGGCCTTCAGTACATCAGGTGTGATCAGATGTGATAATTTTTCAATGATTTGCACCATAGCTTGTAGACTCTATACCTTTCACAGAGACCAAATAATATACACTTTTTTGGTTATTTTTACTAAAGATATGTAGCAGTATACATTTTGGCCCAATTTTATGAAGAAAAATTACTTATTTGCAAAATTTTACAATAAAAACAAAAAAAAAGTGTTTTTTTTTTTAAAAATCTAACTTTTTTCGCTTATATTGCAAAAAATAAAAAACCTAGCGGTGATTAAATACCACCAAAAGAAAGCTCTGTTTGTGAGAAAAAAATGATAAAAATTTGGTTTGGGTACAGTGTAGCATGACTGAGTAATTGTCATTCAAAGTGTGAGAGCGCTGAAAGCTACAAATTGGTCTGGTAAGGAAGGGTGTATAAAAGCCCTGTATTGAAGTGGTTAAAGAGGCCTCAGGCCCACTCAAAGATATATAACTCGTTGAATGCACCCTTAGGAAATTATGCAGCACACAGCACGTCATAACCACATGGTTCCATTTGTATGGGGCAAGGTGGATGGAGGTAAGGAAGAGGCGAAATCGGCTGGCCATGATCCCAAACGCATTTTCCACCACCCTTCTGGCTCTGGCCAGCCGATAATTGAAAACCCTCCTCTCAGGGGTGAGGGTGCGTTGCGGGAATGGCCCCATCAAATGGGGTCCCAGGCCAAACGCCTCATCCGCCACAAACACAAAAGGTAGTCCCTCCACATTCTGCTCCGCGGGTGGCAAGGCCAGCAGATCCAAAAGGAGCCGTTCTCCAAACTCCGTCTGGGCAAAAACTCCTCCATCAGACATCCTACCATTCTTGCCAACGTCCACATAGAGGAACTCGTAGGTGGCCGACACCACTGCCATCATCACGACGCTGTGGAACCCCTTATAATTATAATAAAAGGATCCTGAATGGGGTGGTGGGACGACCCGAACATGTTTGCCGTCGATGGCTCCTCCACAGTTCGGAAAGTTCCATCGCTGGGCAAACTCGGAAGCCACATTCTGCCATTCATGTGGCGAAGAAGGGAACTGTGGAATTAAAGAAATAACAAATTAATACTTGGAGCCAGAAACATTGCAAGCTGATTTCATACACACATTCATGGCCAACATTGGTATAAACTGTTAAAAACATAAAAAATTGGAAGCAAGAAAAAAAAAAAAAAATTATGGGGGGGGGGGAAGGGTTGAAGATGAGTTGGGAATATCACACATGAAGGCTGTAGCACTCTGTATTGAAGTTAACAAAAATGAAACATTCCTAGGCAAAATTTAGAGTGCGTTTTGGGTAAAGCACTACGATGAAACATATAATAAAAAACATGGAAATGACTAGGCAAGGTAGGTATGGCCCCAGGATAGCATGCTGGAGAGGTTAGGTAAGCCAAATTTACAGGTAGGCCTCAAACACCAAACTTTAAATAATAAAACATGGGGAGAAAGGGGACATTCCCTGCAGCTAAGAATCATGTGAATTAGGGACTGCAAATAAAGCAAATTAAAAATATCCCAAAATAAAAACCATACAATGTGAATTTTTGAAGAAGAACACTTACCTTAATATAGTCCTCCTGCAAAACTTGAAGGATGGCAGAACAAGTCTCTGGTATAATGATCCCCAGAGCCTGGGGGGATATGCCTGTGGAGAACTTAAGGTCCTGCAGGCTTCTCCCAGTAGCCAGGTATCGCAACGTGGCGATGAGCCTCTGCTCAGCACTGATGGCTTCCCGCATAACGGTGTCCTGCCTGGTAATATAGGGGGACACCAAAGCCAACAGCTGCTGAAATACGGGGTCAGACATCCTGAGAAAATTCCTGAAATCATCAGGATTATTCTCCCTGATCTCCCGCAACAAAGGCATGTGACAGAATTGGTGCCGCTGGAGCAACCAATTCTTGGTCCATGAACTCCTCCTGACCCTGCTCATGGCATGGAGTCGGGATACAGCATGAACCCCTGCACCAACTACAGCACGAACTCTACGACGAGTACGTAGCCGCAACATGGCTAGATAACGGTCGGCTGAACAGAACGTACTAGAAGAACGCACGGAAGAACAGCAAGGCCTATGAAGAACAAGCTGAAAAACACGAACGTGCAGAGCAGGCCGCACTGAATAAACAGATACGAACTGACTACAAGCAGTGCTAAACAGATACGAACCCACAGGCGCAATCTGAACTCCCGAAAACGATCTTCAAAGCACGAAGACTGAAAAGCGCGAATCGTCTCTCACCAAACTTTTACTAACACGCGGAAACACGGAATTAGCAAAAGCGTCCCAAAGGGTGGCGTCATTCGAACGGAACTTCCCCTTTATAGTGCCGTCGTACGTGTTGAACGTCACTGCGCTTTGCTTGATCGTTTTTTTTAATGATGGTGTGTACGCAAGGCAGGCTTGAGAGGAAACATGAAAAAAAACGAGGAGAAAAACGTCGGTTTAAAAAATGACATTAAAAACGATCGTGTGTACGGGGCATAACAGGAGAGAATTTGCCTTCCTAGGGGTAGATTTCCTCTCACTTCCTGTTGTATCCTTCCGTTTGCAAGGAGGAGTCATTTGTAAGTTGGATGTTTGAAAGTAGGGGCCTGCCGTATATACTCAGCTGAAATTTGCCCCTTACATGTTGGTGTTGCCACAACACTGTGAGCCCTCACAGTTACTCTTGGTGGGCACATGAATGGGCCCTGCTGTGAATTATTAGATCAAGAATTGTAATTGCATGCCCCTGTTGAACAGGGGCTGAAAAATTGGGCCTTTGGTGGTGGTGGTGGTGGTGTTGACACAACACTGTAAGGCCTCACAGTTAGTCTTGGTGGGCGCAGGAATGGGCCCTGCTGTTAATTATTAGATCAAGAATTGTAATTACATGCCCCTGTTAAACAGGGGCATAAAAATTGGGCCTTAGGCACTGGTGCCACAACACTGCAACCCCTCACAGATACTGTACTTGGAGCACAGCAATGAGCCCTGTTGCAAAGTATTGCATCAAAAATTGTAATTACACGCCCCTGTTAAACAGGGGCTGAAAAATTGGGCCTTAGCCACTGGTGCTGGTGCCACGACACTGCAACCTCTCCCAGATACTCTAGTTGGAGTGCAGGAATGAGCCCTGCTGCAAAGCATTGCATAAAAAAATTGTAATTACATGCCCCTGTTAAACAGGGGCTGAAAAATTGGGCCTTAGCCACTGGTGCCACAACACTGCAACCCCTCACAGATACTGTACTTGGAGCACAGCAATGAGCCCTGTTGCAAAGTATTGCATCAAAAATTGTAATTACACGCCCCTGTTAAACAGGGGCTGAAAAATTGGGCCTTAGCCACTGGTGCTGGTGCCACGACACTGCAACCACTCCCAGATACTCTAGTTGGAGTGCAGGAATGAGCCCTGCTGCAAAGCATTGCATAAAAAATTGTAATAAAACACCCGTGTTAAACAGGGGCTGAAAAATTGGGCCTTAGCCACTGGTGGCGGCACCCAGAAACAAAAATGTTCTTCCAAGCTATCATCGTCAATCGGATCATTGAGGAGGAGGAGGATAGTCAGTCAACATAACAGGACAGTCTCTCAGCATCAGCATCAGTCTTGAAGGGATGTGACATTTGAAAATAAATTAGTCTGTTATATCAGCTTCAGGTGTTTGGTAGCTGGTGGTGATCCAAGACTGGTTCATCTTTATGAAGGTCAGTCGATCAACAGAGTCGGTGGACAGGCGCACCCTGTGATTCGTGACAAATCCTCCAGCAGCACTGAATGTGCGTTCTGAAAGAACGCTGGATGCAGGACAGGCCAGTAGCTCAATTGCATACTGTACAAGCTCTGGCCAGTGATCCATCCTCAAGACCCAGTAAGCCAGAGGATTTTCGGTGGGGAAGGTGTCCAAGTCTGACCTTGCCCCTAGGTATTCCTGCACCATGTATATCAGACGCTGGCGATGGTTGCTGGAACCGATCATACCTTGGGGCTGCGGACTAAAGAATTGTCTGAACGCTTCGGTCAGACGGCCACCTTCCCCACTGCTCCTCCTTTGACTGACCGAAGCCTCAGCAACTCGTTGTCCAGGACCAGGAGTTTGTAACCTCCCAGTCTCTGGGAACGCGTTGCACAGACCTTTCTGCAAGGCCTCCCGGAGTTGTCTCATCCTCTGCTCCCTCTGCGACGGTAAGATAAGGTCCGCAACCTTACCCTTGTACCGTGGATCAAGGAGAGTGGCCAGACAGTAATGGTCCCTCTCCTTGATCCGAAGAATACGAGGATCCTTCCGCAGACTTTGCAGGATCAGGGAGGCCATGCAGCGTAGGTTAGCTGAGGCATTCGGTCCGGAGTCCTCTGGGTCACTAAGGACGACATGATCCGCAGCCACCTCCTCCCAGCCACGTACAAGTCCACTGGTTTCTTGGGACTGTAAATCATCCCTAAAAGACTGCTGTTGATGATGCTGAGTGCCAGGATCCACCTCCATGCTGACACAATCCTCCTCCTCCTCCTCCTCCTCTTCTTCCTGTGCGATGGGTGGGACAGAAGGAACACTGTCTGGGTAAAGGGGGCCTTGAGAGGCAAGGAAGTCCTCCTCTTCCTGCCTCTGTTCTGCCTCAAGTGCCCTGTCCATTATTCCACCCAGCGTATGTTCCAACAGGTGGACAAGAGGTACAGTGTCACTGATGCATGCACTGTCACTGCTCACCATCCTCGTGGCCTCCTCAAATGGTGCCAGGACAGTGCATGCATCCCTGATCATGCCCCACTGGCGTGGTGAAAAAAACCCGAGCTCCCCTGACCCTGTCCTGGTGCCGTAGTGTAACGCTGAGCGCTCCGGGTGTCCCATCCATCCCGGAGCGCCCGCGGCGTCTGTCTCCCTGCAGCGCTCCGGTCGGCTCCTCTGACCGTAAGCGCTGCTCTGATGCTGGCGGGGATGCGATCCTTGCGGCGGCACCTGTCCGCCCGCGGATCGCATCCCATTCTGCTCACCGGCCTCCTCCTCCTCCCGGCGCGCGGTCCCGCTGCTCTCTAGGGCGCGCGCGCCGGTCTTCTTAAATTTAAAGGGCCAGTGCACCATTGATTGGTGCCTGGTCCAATTACTGTGTCACACTCCAAAACACTTAAAAACCCACTCCCCCTTCCTGTCCTTGCCGGATCTTGTTGCCTTAGTGCCCTGAGAAAGCGTTTTGTACTTGCCTTTCCAGTGTATCTGACCTTCTGCCGTTGCCCCTGACTACGTACCATTGCCGCCTGCCCTGACCTTCTGCTACGTCTGACCTTGCCTCTGCCTAGTCCCAGTGTACCGTGCCTATCTCAGCTGCCAGAGAAGTCGAGCCGCTACTGGGGGACACGACCTGGTTGCTACCGCCGCAGCAAGTCCATCCCGCCTTGCGGCGGGCTCTGGTGAAAACCGCTAGCTACTTAGAACCGGTCCTCCAGTGCGACCCGTGCCTTCGCCTCTCTGGCACAGAGGATCCACCTCCTGTGTCCTCACTAGCCGCCAGTCCGGGCCCTGACAGTAGATCCGGCCATGGATCCCGCTGAGGTACCGCTGCCAAATCTCGCTGACCTCACTGCCGTGGTTGCCCAGCAGTCGCAACAGATCGCACAACAAGGACAGCAGCTGTCGCAGTTGACCGCCATGGTCCAGCAGCTTCTGCCGCCGCAGCCTCCAGCATCTTCCCCTCTCCGAGCTGCCGCTACTACCTCGAGAATTCGCCTGTCTCTTCCGGAGAAATTTGACGGGGATTCTAGTAGGCTTGTGCACAACGGAAAAATTCGTTCCGTTTCGGTTCGTTTCTTTCCGGTCCTGTTGATTCGTAATCATTCGTAATTTTGCTAGACGGGATTTTTCGTGTTCGGACTCATTCGTATTTTTGCAAGCGACATTTTTCGTTGAATTTTTTGTTGCTTTATAATTCGTACTTTCGGTAGAGTACGTTGTTTTTCGTTGATTCTGGACACAACTCCTACTTTCGTAACTTTTTTTGGGTTCGTTGATTCGTAATTTTCTGTGTCTCTCTCACGACGACGCTGACTATTATGCCTAATGTGCTTCGAATGGATTTGTACTTTTCGAAATACATAGCGGTTATTTGTAACGATTCGAAATCTCATATTTTACTTTCGTTTTTTACATGCGGCTATAGCCTCCGCCCCTGTACACCATTTTGAGAGGGTTCAGCACGGTGAGGGAGAAGCAGAGAGCAGAGCAGAGTGTTATTGTGCTTCGAATGGATTAGAAATCTCGTATTTTACTTTCGTTTTTTACATGCGGCTATAGCCTCCGCCCCTGTACACCATTTTGAGAGGGAGTTCAGCACGGTGAAGGAGAAGCAGAGAGCAGAGCAGAGTGAGTGTTATTGTGTTTCCAATGGATTTGTACATTCGTAAGTTTTTTCATAACGAATTATGCCGAAGACATTCGGGCATTCGCTATTTTGCGGTATAATTTATTTCGGATTCGGTTTTATTCGTAATTGCTTTTTATCGGAAATTCGAATGCTTCCGAATGTCCGAAAGTTGCTAAATTCGGACGAATTTCGATTCGTTACGAAACAAATTGCACAAGCCTAGATTCTAGGATGTGCCGGGGATCCTTGTCCCAATGTTCCCTGCATCTTGAGATGATGTCTGACCAGTTTTCCACAGAACGGTCTAAAGTGGCATTTGTGGTCTCTCTGTTGTCTGGAAAGGCCTTGGCCTGGGCCACGCCACTCTGGGACTGCAACAACCCTGCTACAGCCACCATTCAGTCCTTCTTTGCTGAGGTTCGCAGCGTTTTTGAGGAACCAGCCCGAGCCTCATCCGCTGAAACCGCCCTGCTTAACCTTGTCCAAGGAAACTCTTCTGTGGGCGAATATGCCATACAGTTCCGCACACTGGCCTCAGAGTTAGCTTGGAATAATGAGGCTCTCTGCGCGACCTTCAAGAAGGGTTTATCCGGCCACATCAAGGATTGTCTGGCCGCACGAGAGATACCCTCTTCCTTGACGGAACTCATCCATTTAGCTACCCGCATCGATATGCGTTACGTCGAAAGACGCCAAGAGCTTCGCCAGGAGAAAGATCTTGTTCGCACCAGGCGTTATCCGCGCCTGGCTCCTCTCTTTCTGAATCCCATGCATCCTGTTACCGTGCCTCCCGCCGAGGAGGCCATGCAAGTGGACTGGTCTCGCCTGACCCTACAAGAGAGGTATCGCCGTAGGAACGAGAACTTATGCCTTTATTGTGCGAGCTCTGATCACTTCCTAAAAGACTGCCCTATTCATACTCCGCGTCAGGGAAACGCCCGCACCTAGTGAACGTGGGAGAGGCGTTACTGGGTGTGAATTCTTCCTCTCCACGTCTGACTATTCCTGTGCGGATTTCTCCTTCTGCTGGCTCCCTCTTCCCTGCAGTGGCCTTCCTGGACTCTGGTTCTGCAGGAAACTTTATTGAAGCCTCTTTCATCAACAGGTTCAACATTCCTGTTACCCGTCTCATCAAACCCTTCTTCATTTCCTCTGTAAATGGAGAGAATTTGGATTGTACAGTGCGTTACCGCACCGAACCCCTGCTCATGTCCGTTGGTGTTCTTCACCAAGAAAAGATTGAATTCTTTGTTTTGCCGAACTGTACTTCTGACATCCTTCTTGGCCTACCCTGGCTCCAGCGTCACACTCCTACCCTCGACTGGACCACTGGGGACATCAAATCCTGGGGTGACTCCTGTCACAAGCATTGCCTTAAGTCTGTACCGACCTGTCAAGTCCCCATCACTACTCCTTTGCCTGGCCTTCCAAAGGCCTATCAGGACTTTTCTGATGTCTTTTGCAAAAAACAGGCGGAGGTCTTACCACCACATAGACCCTACGACTGCCCCATTGACTTGCTCCCAGGTACTACACCACCCCGTGGCAGAATTTACCCTCTCTCCTCTCCTGAAACCAAGGCTATGACTGAATACATTCAGGAGAACCTCAAGAGAGGTTTTATTAGGAAATCATCTTCTCCAGCCTGAGCGGGGTTCTTCTTCGTTGCCAAGAAGGACGGATCACTACGCCCTTGCATAGACTATCCTGGTCTCAATAAAATCACTATTAAAAACCGCTACCCTCTGCCTCTCATCTCGGAGCTCTTTGACCGTCTGCGCGGAGCAAAAGTTTTTTCTAAATTGGACCTCAGGTGCGCTTATAACCTCATCAGAATCCGTAAGGGAGATGAATGGAAAACCGCATTTAACACCAGAGACGGTCACTTCGAATATCTCGTCATGCCGTTCGGACTTTGCAACGCCCCTGCAGTCTTTCAAGATTTTTTCAACTAAATCTTCCGGGACCTACTGTATACCTGTGTGGTTGTCTATCTTGACGACATCCTAATCTTCTCTGCCAACCTTAAGGAACATCGGCTCCATGTCCGTCAAGTGCTCCAGCGCCTCCGCATAAATCATCTTTACGCTAAATTTGAAAAATGCCTTTTTGATCGCAGCAGTCTTCCTTTCCTAGGATATCTGGTCTCTGGACAAGGTCTTCAAATGGACCCTGACAAACTCTCCGCAGTCTTGGGTTGGCCACGCCCCTCTGGACTTCGTGCTATCCAACGCTTCCTTGGTTTCGCCAACTACTATCGTCAGTTCATACTCCACTTCTCCACCATCGTTGCTCCTATAGGGGCACTGACCAAAAAAGACGCGAATCCTAGGTCCTGGCCGCCTCAAGCAGAGGAAGCTTTTACTCGCCTTAAGACCGCCTTCTCCTCTGCACCTGTCCTGTCTCGGCCAGATCCTCTAAAGCCGTTCTTCCTTGAAGTCGACGCCTCCTCGGTAGGAGCCGGAGCTGTGCTTCTTCAAAAAAACGCTAAAGGGAAAAACGTCACTTGTGGTTTTTTCTCTAAAACTTTCTCCCCTCCGGAAAAAAACTATTCCATAGGTGACCGTGAACTGTTGGCCATCAAGTTGGCATTAGAAGAGTGGAGACATCTCCTGGAAGGATCCCTTCACCCTATCTCCATCTACACTGACCATAAAAATTTGTCCTACCTTCAGTCCGCTCAGCGCCTAAATCCTCGCCAGGCCAGGTGGTCATTGTTCTTTGCCCGCTTCAACTTCCAGATCCATTTTCGGCCCGCAGACAAAAATGTCAGGGCTGATGCTTTGTCCCGTCTCTCCGATACCTCGGAAACCGAGACTCCTCCTCAACACATCATACCCCCTGAGTGTCTGATTTCCTCTGCTCCCGCTTCTCTCGTGCCAATTCCTCCAGGAAAGACTTTCGTTCCTCCACGCCTTCGGCTTAAGATACTCAAGTGGGGCCATTCCTCCCATCTAGCCGGTCACGCTGGGATCAAAAAATCCATACAATTAATTGCCAGACACTATTGGTGGCCTACCCAGGAGGAAGATGTGACTGACTTTGTACGGGCCTGCACTATCTGTGCACGTGACAAGACGCCTCGCCAGAAGCCTGCAGGTCTTCTCCTTCCCCTACCTGTGCCTGAACAACCATGGTCCCACATCGCCATGGATTTCATCACGGACCTCCCTTTGTCTCGTAGTAACACTGTCATCTGGGTGGTCGTTGACCGCTTTTCGAAAATGGCTCATTTTGTCCCTCTCCCTGGTCTGCCTACTGCACCTCAGTTGGCGAAGCATTTTTTTCTTCAAATTTTCCGCCTTCATGGGCTGCCCTCACATATCGTCTCGGATAGAGGTGTTCAATTCATCTCAAAATTTTGGAGAGCTCTCTGTACTCAACTAAAAATTAAGTTGAATTTTTCTTCCGCTTATCACCCGCAGTCCAATGGACAGGTGGAGAGAGTTAACCAGGTCCTTGGCGACTACCTACGACATTTTGTCTCCGCCCGTCAAGACGATTGGGTCGACCTATTGCCCTGGGCAGAATTCTCATACAATTTCAAAAACTCTGAATCTTCCTCCAAGTCGCCTTTCTTTGTGGTCTACGGCCGTCACCCATTGCCCCCCCCTCCCCATTCCCACGTCTTCTGGAGTTCCGGCCGTGGATGAATTTACTCAGGACTTTGCCTCTATCTGGAAAGAGACTCAAAAGTCACTCTCACTGGCCTCTGCCCGCATGAAGAGACATGCAGATAAAAAAAGAAGAATCCCTCCTGTCTATACCCCTGGTGACAAAGTGTGGCTCTCCTCCAAATATATTCGGTTTCGGGTACCTAGCTACAAGCTGGGCCCTCGTTACCTCGGGCCATTTAAAATCAAAAACCAAATCAATTCTGTTTCTTACAAGCTCCACCTTCCTCCTTCTCTTCGTATTCCCAACTCTTTTCATGTGTCTCTTCTTAAACCCCTCATTCTTAACCGATTTTCCCCTAAGGTCACTGCTCCTGCTCCTGTCTCTGGTTCTTCTGATGTCTTCTCGGTGAAAGAGATCCTCGCCTCCAAGGTCATCCGGGGTAAAAGATGTTTTTTAGTGGATTGGGAGAACTGTGGTCCTGAGGAAAGGTCCTGGGAACCTGAGGCCAACATTTTAGATAAAGAGCTCATCCGAAGATTCTTGGGTTCCAAGAAGAGGGGGAGACCTAAGGGGGGGGTACTGTAACGCCGAGCGCTCCGGGTGTCCCATCCATCCCGGAGCGCCCGCGGCGTCTGTCTCCCTGCAGCGCTCCGGTCGGCTCCTCTGACCATGAGCGCTGCTTTGATGCTGGCGGGGATGCGATCCTTGCGGCGGCACCTGTCCGCCCGCGGATCGCATCCCATTCTGCTCACCGGCCTCCTCCTCCTGCTCCGTCCCGGCGCGCGCGGTCCCGCTGCTCTCTAGGGCGCGCGCGCGCCGGTCTTCTTAAATTTAAAGGGCCAGTGCACCATTGATTGGTGCCTGGTCCAATTACTGTGTCACACTCCAAAACACTTAAAAACCCACTCCCCCTTCCTGTCCTTGCCGGATCTTGTTGCCTTAGTGCCCTGAGAAAGCATTTTGTACTTGCCTTTCCAGTGTATCTGACCTTCTGCCGTTGCCCCTGACTACGTACCATTGCCGCCTGCCCTGACCTTCCGCTACGTCTGACCTTGCCTCTGCCTAGTCCCAGTGTACCGTGCCTATCTCAGCTGCCAGAGAAGTCGAGCCGCTACTGGGGGACACGACCTGGTTGCTACCGCCGCAGCAAGTCCATCCCGCCTTGCGGCGGGCTCTAGCTACTTAGAACCGGTCCTCCAGTGCGACCCGTGCCTTCGCCTCTCTGGCACAGAGGATCCACCTCCTGTGTCCTCACTAGCCGCCAGTCCGGGCCCTGACACGTAGTCGCACAGGTACTCATTGATGGCCCTCTGCTGCGTGTGCAGCCACTGCAGCATGGCCAACGTTGAGTTCCACCTGGTGGGCATGTCACATATAAGGCGGTTCTTGGGCAGGTTCAACTCCTTTTGCAGCTCAGCCAGGCGAGCACTGGCATTATAAGATCTGCGGAAATGCACACAGACTTTCCTGGCCTGCCTCAGGACATCCTGTAAGCCCGGGTACCTGCCCAAGAACCGCTGCACCACCAGGTTAAGGACGTGAGCCACACAGGGCACATGGGTCAGTTGTCCCTGTCGGAGAGCGGAGAGGAGGTTGGTGCCATTGTCGCAAACTACCATTCCTGGCTTAAGCTGGCATGGCGTCAACCACCTCTCGGCCTGCCCCTGCAGAGCAGACAGAACCTCTGCCCCAGTGTGGCTCCTGTCCCCCAAACACACCAGCGCAAGCACGGCATGGCATCTTTTCGCCTGCGTACTTGCGTAGCCCCTTGAACGCCTACGGAGCACTGCTGGTTCCGAGGACAAAGCACAGGAAGAGGCCACGGAGGAAGAAGAAGAGGAGGGGGTGGAGGACAGAGGTGTGTCACAACCAGTAGTAGCATTTTGGAGGCGTGGCGGTGGAACAACCTCCAACACTACTGCACCTTGTCCTGCATCCTTCCCAGCTGCCAAAAGAGTGACCCAATGGGCCGTGAAATAAAGGTAACGTCCCTGTCCATGCCTGCTGGACCATGAGTCAGCGGTAATATGCACCTTACCGCTGACCGCCCTGTCCAGCGAGGCCAAGACGTTGCCTTCCACATGCCGGTAGAGAGCCGGAATCGCCTTCCGTGAGAAAAAGTGGCGTTTGAGAACCTGCCACTGAGGAACCGCACATTGCACAAACTCACGGAAGGGGGCCGAGTCTACCAACTGAAAAGGCAGCAGTTGAAGCGCTAGCAATTTAGCCAAGCTAGCATTCAACCGCTGGGCATGTGGATGGCTGGGAGTGAACTTCTTTCGACGGTCCAGCAGCTGGGGCAGGGAAATTTGCCTGCTAGAATCGGACGTCGGTGTACTGCTAGCAGAGTGCCCGCAAGTACTTGGCTGTGACACACCTAAATCTACACCTTCATTCCTCTCAGAGCAGGTTTCAGAGAGGACTGAAGGTATAGTGGGGTTGGAGATCCCAGCTGATGCGGTGCAAGAAGAGGTCAGCTTTGTTCTTTGGTGTGGGTCTTTAAGGTAGGCTTGCCAACGAGCTGCATGGCAGGTCAACATATGTCTGGTCAAGCATGTGGTGCCCAAGCGGGTGATGTTTTGGCCACGCGATATACGCTTGAGACATATGTTGCAAACAGCAGCTGTGCAATCTGATGCACTCGACTCAAAAAAGGCCCACACCAAAGAACTTTTTGAATAACGGGCAGAGGCAGCGCCCTGCACAGGCGGAGCTCTGCGGTGTGATTCCGTCGGTGTGCTGCCCTTACGCTGGCCCCCCGAGGGCATCCTGCCTCGTTGGAGATGTGCCTCCTCCTCATCCTCCTCCTCCTCCTCTCTCCTATTAGGCACCCACGTGGAGTCAGTGGCCTCATCATCCCCTCCCTCCTCATCACTGGAGCCAATCTGGCAGTATGCTGCAGCTGCTGGAACATGACTGCCAGATTGGTGTCCTTCTTGAGCATCCCCTCTCTCTGCTCTCACGCTACTGCCTTCCTCTAGCTGGGTATTAACATCAGACCCTTCGAAACGCTGGGCATCCTCCTGGAGCATGTACCCAACACTGTGCTCAAACAGTTCAGGGGACTCCTCAGGAGGACATGGTTGGTCTAGGGAAGGAGTGACTGATGATGACATTGATACCAGGGAAGAGGACGCTTTGGCAGCTGCTTTGCCAGTACCCTGAGCCTGGGTGAGAGAGGATGAGGAGGATGAGGAGGGCTTGGTCATCCACTCTACCAAGTCTTCGACATGATGCGGCTCAACACGTCCAGCTGCCGAAAAGAAGGACAAGCGTGTCCCATGGCCACGTGCTGATGGCGATGCACCGCGTCCACGACCAGCACTGTTGTCTCTAGACACTGAGCCTGCTTGCCCTCTTTTATTGGCTCCTGACTGTCTGCCTCTCCTTTTTTGCCTTCCAGACATTCTAATGGCCTGCAGGGAAATGGGAAAAGCAGCAATACAGGCTAAGTTAAGGTGTAATATGGTCAGGAGGCACACTCCGCCCGCTGTAAGTGCTGCAAAATCCTGTTGGTGTAACACACCAGGAAAAAGCAGCAATACAGGCTAAGTTAAGGTGTAATATGGTCAGGAGGCACACTCCGCCCGCTGTAAGTGCCGCAAAATCCTGTTGGTGTAACACACCAGGAAAAAGCAGCAATACAGGCTAAGTTAAGGTGTAATATGGTCAGGAGGCACACTCCGCCCGCTGTAAGTGCCGCAAAATCCTGTTGGTGTAACACACCAGGAAAAAGCAGCAATACAGGCTAAGTTAAGGTGTAATATGGTCAGGAGGTACACTCCGCCCGCTGTAAGTGCCGCAAAATCCTGTTGGTGTAACACACCAGGAAAAAGCATCAATACAGGCTAAGTTAAGGTGTAATATGGTCAGGAGGCACACTCCGCACGCTGTAAGTGCCGCAAAATCCTGTTGGTGTAACACACCAGGAAAAAGCAGCAATACAGGCTAAGTTAAGGTGTAATATGGTCAGGAGGTACATACCGCCCGCTGTAAGTGCCGCAAAATCCTGTTGGTGTAACACACCAGGAAAAAGCAGCAATACAGGCTAAGTTAAGGTGTAATATGGTCAGGAGGCACACTCCGCACGCTGTAAGTGCCGCAAAATCCTGTTGGTGTAACACACCAGGAAAAAGCAGCAATACAGGCTAAGTTAAGGTGTAATATGATCAGGAGGTACACTCCGCCCGCTGTAAGTGCCGCAAAATCCTGTTGGTGTAACACACCAGGAAAAAGCAGCAATACAGGCTAAGTTAAGGTGTATAATGTGCAGGAGGCTTAGCAACAATGACACTGACACTGTCCCCTGCCTATCCTTCTCTCTCCCTGCACACAAGGTTTATCAAAGTATATGACACTGACACTCTCCCTGCCTATCCTTCTCTCTCCCTGCACACAAGGTTTAGCAAAGAATATGACACTGACACTGTCCCCTGCCTATCCTTCTCTCTCCCTGCACACAAGGTTTATCAAAGTATATGACACTGACACTCTCCCTGCCTATCCTTCTCTCTCCCTACACACAAGGTTTAGCAAAGAATATGACACTGACACTCTCCCTGCCTATCCTTCTCTGTCCCTACACACAAGGTTTAGCAAAGAATAGATTTGACAAGATTTGACACTGTCCCTGCCTATCCTTCACTTTCCCTGCTCCGGAACACACTACACAAGGCCGCCGCGCTGGCGGCCTTTTATAGTGTGGGGCGCGTACTAAACCCCCTCAGCTATAATTGGCCACAGGCATCCTGCCTGTGGCCAATCATTGCTCTCCTCGCTGCCGGCGCTGTGATTGGCCAAGCATGCAGGGTCACAGTGCATGCTTGGCCAATCACAGCGCCGGGATTACACTGCGATGGCGCAGTGTATTGTGGGCCGTTCGTGTCACTCGAATTTGGCGTGAACGGCCCAAATCGTTAGTTGTTCGCCGAACGCGCGAACACCGAGCTCATCCCTAATGGACAGGGCACTTGAGGCAGAACAGCGGCAGGAAGAGGAGGACTTCCTTGCCTCTCAAGGCCCCCTTTACCCAGACAGTGTTCCTTCTGTCCCACCCATCGCACAGGAAGAGGAGGAGGAGGATTGTGTCAGCATGGAGGTGGAGCCTGGCACTCAGCATCATCAGCAGCAGTCTTTTAGGGATGATTTACAGTCCCAAGAAACCAGTGGACTTGTACGTGGCTGGGAGGAGGTGGCTGCGGATCATGTCGTCCTTAGTGACCCAGAGGACTCCGGACCAAATGCCTCAGCTAACCTACGCTGCATGGCCTCCCTGATCCTGCAAAGTCTGCGGAAGGATCCTCGTATTCTTCGGATCAAGGAGAGGGACCATTACTGGCTGGCCACTCTCCTTGATCCACGGTACAAGGGTAAGGTTGCGGACCTTATCTTACTGTCGCAGAGGGAGCAGAGGATGAGACAACTCCGGGAGGCCTTGCAGAAAGAGACTGGGAGGTTACAAACTCCTGGTCCTGGACAACGAGTTGCTGAGGCTTCGGTCAGTCAAAGAAGGAGCGGTGGGGAAGGTGGCCGTCTGACCGATGCGTTCAGACAATTCTTTAGTCCGCAGCCCCAAGGTATGATCGGTTCCAGCAACCATCGCCCGCGTCTGATATACATGGTGCAGGAATACCTAGGGGCAAGGTCAGACTTGGACACCTTCCCCACCGAAAATCCTCTGGCTTACTGGGTCTTGAGGATGGATCACTGGCCAGAGCTTGCACAGTATGCAATTGAGCTACTGGCCTGTCCTGCATCCAGCGTTCTTTCAGAACGCACATTCAGTGCTGCTGGAGGATTTGTCACGGATCACAGGGTGCGCCTGTCCACTGACTCGGTTGATCGACTGACCTTCATAAAGATGAACCAGTCTTGGATCACCACCAGCTACCAAACACCTGAAGCTGATATAACAGACTAATTTATTTTCAAATGTCACATCCCTTCAAGACTGATGCTGATGCTGAGAGACTGTCCTGTTATGTTGACTGACTATCCTCCTCCTCCTCAATGATCCGATTGATGATGATAGCTTGGAAGAACATATTTGTTTCTGGGTGCCGCCACCAGTGGCTAAGGCCCAATTTTTCAGCCCCTGTTTAACAGGGGCATGTAATTACAATTTTTTTATGCAATGCTTTGCAGCAGGGCTCATTTCTGCACACCAACTAGAGTATTTGGGAGAGGTTGCAGTGTCGTGGCACCAGCACCAGTGGCTAAGGCCCAATTTTTCAGCCCCTGTTTAACAGGGGCGTGTTATTACAATTTTTTATGCAGTGCTTTGCAGCAGGGCTCATTCCTGCACTCCAACTAGAGTATCTGGGAGAGGTTGCAGTGTCATGGGACCAGCACCAGTGGCTAAGGCCCAATTTTTCAGCCCCTGTTTAACAGGGGCGTGTAATTACAATTTTTGATGCAATACTTTGCAACAGGGCTCATTGCTGGCTCCAAGTACAGTATCTGTGAGGGGTTGCAGTGTTGTGGCACCAGTGCCTAAGGCCCAATTTTTATGCCCCTGTTTAACAGGGGCATGTAATTACAATTCTTGATCTAATAATTCACAGCAGGGCCCATTCCTGCGCCCACCAAGAGTAACTGTGAGGCCTTACAGTGTTGTGTCAACACCACCACCACCACCACCAAAGGCCCAATTTTTCAGCCCCTGTTCAACAGGGGCATGCAATTACAATTCTTGATCTAATAATTCACAGCAGGGCATATTCATGCTCCCACCAAGAGTAACTGTGAGGGCTCACAGTGTTGTGGCAACACCAAAATGTAAGGGGCAAATTTCAGCTTAGTATATACGGCAGGCCCCTACTTTCAAACATCCAACTTACAAACGACTCCTCCTTGCAAACGGAAGGATACAACAGGAAGTGAGAGGAAATCTACCCCTAGGAAGGCAAATTCTCTCCTGTAAGAGTTAATATGGGAAAAAAGTGTCTCCTCTCCACTGATGCTTTATCACCAATTCTTGTTTCAATAAAACCCCCAAATTTTCAAAAAACATTTGTCATTAGGACGGAAAGTGAGGTGAACTGTTCTGGACAGGTGCACACTGCACAGACAGCAAAACAAATGTTACAGGGGTGATAACCCTTCCCTATGTTTTCCAAAAAGCTTAAAAATAGATTTTTTGCCTGGAGCTACACTTAAACAATGTACCTGTTCAAAATTACAAACAGATTCTACATAAGAACAAACCTACAGTCCCTGTCTTGTATGCACCGCCTGTATACGGCTGTTCAGAGTATATAGGGCCTTTTTTATTTTGTGTGCGGAGTTCCCCTTAATATCCATACAAGACCCAAAGGGGCTGGTAATGGGCTGGAGTAGGGGGGGGGGTGTGATGGGGTAGCTATGCCATTTTTCTTAAAGATTTTCATCCATATTACCGGGACCAGACATTACATTAAAGCCGCAAGCAGTTTTAAATGGCTTTTTTTCCTTTAGAAATGTAATTTTGTGCAAGGATAGTTGTAAACACGGGAAACACGTGGCACTTCACAGGCATACTTTAGACACCCCCCAGGTACGATATTTAACCACTTAAGCCCCGGACCATTTGGTAGCTAGAGGACCAGAGGTGAATTCAGAATTTTGCACTGCGCTGCTTTAACTGTAAATTGTGCGGACATGCAATGTTGTACCCAAACGAAATTTGCGTCCTTTTCTTCCCACAAATAGAGCTTTCTTTTAATGGTATTTGATTGCCTCTGCGATTTTTATTTTTTGCGATATAAACGGAAAAAGACCGAAATTTTTGAAAAAAAAAGATATTTTCTACTTTTTGTCATAAGAAAAATCGAATAAACTCAATTGTAGTCATACATTTAGGCCAAAATTTATTCAGCCACATGTTTTTAGTAAAAAAAATGTCAATAAGCGTATATTTATTGGTTTGCGCAAAAGTTATAGAGTTTACAAACTAGGGTACATTTTCTGAAATTTACACAGCTTTAAATTTATGACTGCCTATCTCATTTCTTGAGGTGCTAAAATGACAGGGCAGTACAAAACCCCCCCAAATGACCCCATTTTGGAAAGTAGACACCCCAAGGAAATTGCTGAGAGGCATGTTGAGCCCATTGAATTTTTTATTTTTTTGTCCCAAGTGATTGAAGAATGACTAAAAAAAAAAAAAAAAAAAAAATTACAAAAAGTTGTCACTAAATGATATATTGCTCACACATGCCATGGTTATATGTGGAATTTCACCCCAAAATACATTTTGCTGCTTCTCCTGAGTACGGGGATACCACATGTGTGGGACTTTTTGGGAGCCTAGCCGCGTACGGGACCCCGGAAACCAAGCACCGCCTTCAGGATTTCTAAGGGCGCAAATTTTTGATTTCACTCCTCACTACCTATCACAATTTCGAAGGCCATAAAATGCCAAAATAACACAAAACCCCCCCAAATGACCCCATTTTAGAAAGTAGACACCCCGAGGAAATTGCTGAGAGGCCTGTTGAGCCCATTGAATATAATTATTTTTTTTTTTTTAAATCAATAATTTTTATTGAGAATTTTAGATTTTAACAATATATGTATTATAAGAAAATATACACAGTTTCCAATATACACGTTCATATTTCGTAAATATTCAGTGCATTGAAGCATCTATTTAATATTTCATAAGTTCTTGGGCCAGATAGACCAACAATTGTCAAATTTTGAGCATTTCAGAGAATTGATAGCGATCAGTCTTTCAAATGTGTAGTTCCTGTGCACCGCTGTTGTAACATCAGATAAGTTTATGGCCTTGCTAGATTTCCAGTTACGTAGGATCAGTGAGCGTGTTTCTAATAGAATGTGTGTTATGACTGGTCTGAAGCTATGGTGGAAGTGATCAATGTTTAAGTGTAAGATTGCTAAAGCGGGGTCTGGTGCCGTGATTATGCCTGTTAGAGATGAGATTAATTGGAAAACTTGGTTCCATAGGCTTTTAATATTTGGGCAGTTCCAGAACATATGTAGTAGATTCCCCGTTTGACCACATTCTCTCCAACAGCTAGGTGATGTACCTGGAAAAAACTTTGCTATCCTGATTGGAGTATAGTGCCACCTGTTTGCCATTTTAATCGCTAATTCCCAGTGTTTTACGCAGTGGGAAGCTTTGTGTACTTCTTTGAATGTGTGTTTCCATTGATCTCCTGAGAAGGAGGTACCCAGGTCTACCTCCCACTTTGTCATTGCTACAGTCTTGTGAAAGGTTAGTTTATCTTGTAGTATGTTGTAGAAGAATGATATGCCTTTCGTATCTAATTTGGCTGTGGAGAAGAATTGCCAGACTTTGCTTGGAAGTGCTACGGTTGGTGTTTCCGCGGAGTGTAGGAGATGTGTGATTTGCAGACATTTGAACAACTTGTCGTTTGTGAGGTGGTATTGTGTCATAATTTGGTTCACAGATTTGTGTCTTGTACCTTCATATAGGTCCAATATGTGTGTTATACCCTGGTCAGTCAGGTCTGCCACTTTCAACAATGGTATTTTGGCTTCTAACAGCTTCAGGGGTAGTTTGAAGTCAATGTCCTGGCTATCTTGATGATTTTGTTCTAGGAATAATCTCCATGTCTTAATGGAAGTCTGCATTGGGGGTGATAGAATAGTCGTGTCCCAACGAGCCCATCTGTCTCCAAGAAGTAATAGCTTTAAGTCTTTTGTCGGTGAGTAAGCTTTTTCTATCTCTACCCATAGTGGTGCACCGGCGTTCTGTAGCCAATATTTAAGTTGATCTATTCTTACCGCCCATAGGTAGTCGTAAATGTCTACTAAGCCCGCCCCCCCTATTAGTTTGTGGGATAGCAAATTGTTTCGTGAACATCTAGCTTTCTTTCCATTCCAGATATATTTCCAACCTAGATCTGATAAGTTCTTAAGATAATGGAAGGGAATATGTAGTGGCAAGGTGCGGAATACATATAGTATTTGCGGCAGTATCAACATTTTATAAGCAGAGATTCTACCCATCCATGATATTTCCTTTTTCGATAAATCCCTGAGTTGAGCTTCCAGCTTGGCTATCAGCGGGGACATATTGGCTTTGGCGAGTGCGGAAATCTTATTTGTGATTATAATACCTAGGTAGGTGATGCCTCCTGTGCTCCATGTGTATGGGAGCAGCTTTTGAAGAGCACGTTTTGCGTGAGGTTGTACTCCTAAGTCCAGTATGAGTGATTTAGTGAAATTAACTTTATAGTAGGAGATCTCCCCGAAAGTAGTGAGGATTTTGTGTGCTTCTGGTAGGGACGTTAGCGGATTGGTCAAGAGTAGGATTACGTCATCCGCAAATAAATTGATGGTGTGATTGCCAGAGCCAAGCCGGAAGCCCGTAATCAGTGGATGTGAGCGGATAGCTTCAGCCAGAGGTTCGATCATTAGGTTAAAAATGGTCGGAGACAGGGGGCAACCCTGTCTGGTCCCGTTCGAAATTTTAAATGGTGTAGACAGGAGGCCTGCAGAGTATACCTGTGCAGACGGTGAGGAATAGAGCGCTAAGACAGCGTTTAGTATGTTCCCTTTGAAGCCAAACTTATTCAATACAATTTCCATATAAGTCCAATGGATTCTGTCGAACGCCTTCTCTGCGTCTATAGAAAGCAGCAGAGAAGGTGTTCGGGTTTTTTCAGCATAGTGCATCACATTGATAATTCTCCTTGTTGCATCAGAAGTCTGTCTCCCCTTCACAAATCCCATCTGGTCACGCTGAATGAGTAAAGGTAGGATATTCATCATTCTTTTGGCTAACAGTTTTGCATAGACCTTGGTATCAGTATTGAGAAGGGATATAGGCCTAAAGTTTGCCGGAGTGTTGGGGTCTTTACCCGGTTTTGGTATTGTCACTATATGTGCTCTTAGCATCTCTTGTGGCAAAGTTGCAGAGTCTGCAGCTTTGTTGAAGACCCTGGTCAAGTGGGGCGATAGGGTAGATTTAAATGTTTTGAAATATTCGTTAGAGAATCCATCGGGGCCAGGTGACTTTCCATTTGGTAGGGAGTGTATCGTTTTTTCCACCTCTTGGGGTATGATTGGTGCATTTAGATCGGAAAGCTGTTGTTCTGATAGGGAGGGGAGATGTAGCTTCTGTAGAAACGTTTGGATTTTGTCTATATTAGGTTGTGGGGAATTGGGATCCCTATGCAAGTTGTATAATGAGCTGTAATATTCTGCGAATTGGTTCGCTATATCTTGGGGGTTGACAATTTTGTGTGGTGAGGTGGGGTGATTCAGATAAGCTATTCTAGTTTTAGTACGAGCTGCTTTTAGTCTGTTCGCTAGGTATTTGCCTGCTCTATTGGCATTAGAATAATAGTTAAGTTTTAAGCGGCTAAGGTGTTTATCGTACTGTTGGGTCAGGAGCTCTCTGAGGGTTTCTCTGAGGGAGGAAAGTTTGTTAGCTAATGGTGCTGAAGGTGAGTTCTTGTTTTGGGATTCTATAACACGCAGGTCTGCAAGGACTTTATTAAATAGTTGTGCTTTCCTCTTTTTTTCTATGGCACCTAATTGAATTAGTATACCTCTCATGTACGCCTTGTGTGCGTTCCATATAACATATGGATCCTCGACCGAACCTGTGTTTTCTTGGAAGTAGGTCTTAAGGTGTAAGGAAATTAGTTTTTGGAATTGTTGTTCCTGGATAATTTTGGTGTTGCAGCGCCAGATGGGGGGTGAAGAGGAGACACCCTTTTCCGCAACAGACATAGAGATGGCAGCATGGTCTGACCATGTAATATCGTGAATTTTTGTTATTTCTACATTTTGCAATAGCCATTTGTCCGTTAGGAACATGTCTATACGAGAGTAGGAGCCATGTCTGTCTGAGAAAATGGTGTAGTCCCTTTCGTTTGCATGGAGGCATCTCCAGGCGTCAAATAGTTCCTCCTTGTGGAGCAATGATTGGAGAGACAGAGTACCCTTAGGTTTACCTGAGGAGGTGTCCATTCTAGGGTCAGAGGTGCCGTTAAAGTCCCCGCAAATCAGAAGGTTGCCATATTTAATGGAGTTTGCTTTTTTAATGACCTTGTTTAGAAAGTGGAGTTGGTGAGAGTTAGGGGCGTACATCGTGACGATCGTGTAAGGTTTAGAGTTAATATCCCCTGTGACAATAATGTATCTGCCACTAACGTCAAGCACAACGTTTCTGGGTTGAAAGGAGATAGTGTTCTTGATGGCGAGCATGACACCACTAGTTTTACTGTTAGGTGTACAGGCCATGTACACATATGGAAAGTCTTTGTGCGAACAGTACGGGATTTTGTTTAGCTGAAAGTGTGTCTCCTGTACACATAGAATGTCCGCCCCGTGTTTCGTGGCTTCAGCCCACATGGCGAATCGCTTAGCAGGATGGTTCAATCCCCGGGCATTAATGGATATCAGTTTGATCGTCATTTTAACAGATGTAGGGGAGTTATTGTGGAGATGTCGTGCGGGTACTCACTGTTCCCATATGATTCGTTTCCAGATACTGTAAAGCTGTGCTGGCCAGATAGTTGAGTTGTGACTTCTTCAACATTTGCAGTCATTTCGATTCCTATGGATCTGTGTATAATAAATGAACAGTAGAAAGAACAATATAAAACAAAAAAAGTCAACTGGGTTACATTAAGAACCGGATCCATAAACTGATCCTCGTGCAGTCGTAGCTGCTATTGATAGAGGAGGGGTGTAAGGGAGATTCAAATGGAGATCTCAACCCCGGAGATATTTGTGCAAGTTTAGATATCAGAATTGTGCGTTTCCACCGGTCTTCTTCTTAGTTGAGCGTTTGTGGGCCACCACTTGCCAACCATTTTGCAGTGGTTGCAAGCCTGAGGAGGGTGATTGTTGGACGAGTTGTTCAGGAAGTATTCCCCATTGGCGTAGCACACCTATCCCTTCTTCCAGTTTGGAAATATCAATGGTATTACCGTTGTGGGTTATGGTGAGGGTAGCAGGGTACTTCCATTTGTGGAGTATGTTGTGATTTCTCAAAGCTTTTGTAATAGTCAGTAGGTTGCGTCGGCGTTGAAGTGTGTGCCTGGATAGGTCCGGCAGTAGTCTGATCGTTGCATACTGCTGAGGGATACCCCCTGGCTTGCGGGACGCTTGCATTATTTGGTCCTTAATGTGGTAAAAGTGGACCCTCATCAGCACATCTCTGGGGATGTCATCGGGGAGAAATGATGGCTTGGGAATTCTGTGAATCCTGTCTACAAGGAGATCTTGCGCTGATGCCCCTGGTAACAGAGTGGAGAACAGGGTCTGGACATATTGCAGGAGCTGGTTAGGGGGAACAGATTCAGGTATGCCTCTAAGTTTGAGATTATTTCTCCTGGATCTGTCCTCGAGGTCACTCAGCTTGTCCTTTATCCATTCTATGTCTTCTCCCTGTGCTGTATGGGACTCCACCATAGTGTTGTAGGATGAGGTAAATTCCTCCATTCTATTTTCTACCTGGTGAACTCTATGTCCCATTGCTTGGACTTCTCTCTGGCATTCATTTAACCCTTTGAGCAGATCTGTTTGTAGGGAGGACCTTAAGGACAGCAGCATGTCTTTTAACATCGTGTCAGACACTGGCCTGTCAGCCGTGGGGAAGTCTGCTATGGGGTCCCCTCTCTGTGTGTGTTGGCCTGTGGTGTCTGTATGAGGCTCGCTTACCTCCATGCTCGAGTTAGCTTGTGGCCTGAGCGGGGAGTCTCTCCTCGGTCTGGACTTGGCTGGGCTCCTTGTAGAAGGACTGGATGTCCCAGAGGAGGCCTCGCTGAGTGGTGTGGCGTCCGACGGTAAGCTACGGCCGTTGTGCTGTGCTCCAGACTTGTGCGACTGCTGCGAATCCCGAGCGCCGCCGCCGCCATTTTGTCGAGGGCCGCGCGAGGTTATAGCGAAGAATCCGTCCAGTTTCTGCGGTTGTTGTGGCTTCTTTCGGTTCCTCGCCATCCTCGTTCCGATCAGCGGGGAGTAGCCGACTGGGTAGTGGCGTGTGAGGCCTCGGATTGCGCCGGTGGACGCTGATGGCTGCGGATTATCTCCGGTGGACGAGCGGAGCTCCTAGGTTAAGCATCCATCTTGGAGTCCGGTCGCCACGCCCCCGAATATAATTTTTTTTGTCCCAAGTGATTGAATAATGAAAAAAAAAAAATTACAAAAAGTTGTCACTAAATGATATATTGCTCACACATGCCATGGTTATATGTGAAATTACACCCCAAAAATACATTTTTCTGCTTCTCCTGAGTACTGGGATACCACATGTGTGGGACTTTTTAGGAGCCTAGCCGCGTACGGGACCCCGAAAACCAAGAACCGCCTTCAGGATTTCTAGGCACAAATTTTTGATTTCACTCCTCACTACCTATCACAGTTTCGAAGGCCATAAAATGCCAAAATCGCACAAAACCCCCCCAAATGACCCCATTTTGGAATATAGACAAACCTTAAGCTATTTGCTGAGAGGAATGGCGAGTATTTTACAGCTCTCATTTGTTTTTGAAAATGAAGAAAGGAAATATATATATATATATTTTTTTTTTTCAATTTTCAAAACATTGTGACAAAAAGCGAGATCTGCAAAATACTCACAATACCTCTCAGCAAATAGCTTGGGGTGTCTACTTTCCAAAATGGGGTCATTTGGGGGGGTTTTGTGCTATCTGGGCATTCCATGGCCTCCGAAACTGTGATAGGCAGTGAGAAGTGAAATCAAAAATTTACACCCTTAGAAAGCCTGAAGGCGGTGCTTGGTTTTTGGGGTCCCGTACATGGCTAGGCTCCCAAAAAGTCTCACACATGTGGTATCCCCGTACTCAGGAGAAGCAACAGAATGTATTTTGGGGTGTAATTCCACATATGCCCATGGCATGTTTGAGCAATATATCATTTAGTGACAACTTTGTGCAAAAAAAAAAAAAAAAAAAAAAAATTGTCGTTTTTCCGCAACTTGTGTCAACATATAAAATATTCCATGGACTCGACATGCCTCTCAGTATATAGCTTGGGGTGTCTACTTTCCAAAATGGGGTCATTTGGGGGGGTTTTGAACTGTTCTGGCATTTTATACACAACATTAGGAAGCTTACATCCACTCTTCTAACCACTTGAAGACAAAGCCCTTTTTGACACTTTTTGTTTACATGAAAACATTTATTTTTTTTGCAAGAAAATTATGTTGAACCCCCAAACATTATATATATTTTTAAAGCAAAGGCCCTACAGATTAAAATGGTGGGTGTTGCATTTTTTTTTCTACACAGTATTTGCGCAGCGATTTTTCAAACGCATTTTTTGGGTTAAAAAATACACTTTTTTTAATTTTAATGCACTAAAACACACTATATTGCCCAAATGTTTGATGAAATAAAAAAGATGATCTTAGGCCGAGTACATAGATACCAAACACGACATGCTTTAAAATTTCGCACAAACGCGCATTGGCGACAAACTACATACATTTTTAAAAGCCTTTAAAAGCCTTTACAGGTTACCCCAGTAGATTTACAGAGGAGGTCTACTGCTAAAATGATTGCCCTTGATCTGACCTTCGCGGTGATACCTCACATGCATGGTGCAATTGCTGTTTACATATGACGCCAGACCGACGCTTGCGTTCACCATTGGGCAAGAGCAGGGCAGGACAGGGGTGCTTTTTTTTTTTTTTTTTATTATTAATTTTGCTTTTTTATTTTATTTTTAAATTGTTCCTTCCAAGTATTTTTTTTTTTTATAATTTTTATTGTTATCTCAGGGAATGTAAATATCCCCTATGATAGCAATAGGTAGTGACAGGTACTCTTTTTTTGAAAAAACTGGGGTCTTCTAGACCCTAGATTTTTCCTCTGCCCTCAAAGCATCTGACCACACCAAGATCGGTGTGATAAAATGCTTTCCCAATTTCCCAATGGCGCTTTTTATATCCGTGGGGGCATTCCCTCCCACTGCTTGTAAAAGCAGTCCAGAGGCTAATTAGCCGCTAGGATTGCTTTTACATGAAAGCCGGCCGCAGGCTGAAAAGAATGATACCAAGATGATACCTAAACCCGCAGGCATCATTCTGGTATAAACATTCAAAGTCCAGCAACATACCAGTACGTTGCTGGTCCTTGTTGGACATGTATTGTAATCTTTTTATTTCATGCAGCCAGTTGGCTGAACGAAAAAAGAGATTGATCGGTGGGTATGCTCACCATTAGAATACCGCCCTTCATCCACCCACTTCCAATGATGGGCATACACACACCATTTATATATGCCGAAGCATGGGGGCATCCTCCCGCAAAAAAGTTATGCCGCACACACATGGTCGGACTTTTCCACGGGCAAGCCTCCGTCGGAATTTCGACCGTATGTACGCGGCATTAGGAGCAAAATCGCTCCTCCGCCCCTGCTGCCCCAATGCTTCGGCATATTTGCTTTTTTTTTTAAACTGTGGTGGTGAAATCACCTCCTACAGCACTGGAGTCGCAGGGATCAGGCCTGTCTCTGCGAACGCTGCAGTTATGTGTGTTTTTGTTTTGTAAGTGACAGTGATCGATCGATACTGCACTTGGGTGGCCTGGGCTGGACGGAGGGGCAAAACGCAGGTGCCAGCAGGTATCTGGGCTGATCCCGCTAACACTGCGTTTTTGGGAACCCTAAACTGCTGGGGACGCTAGTATAGATCTGATCAGATCAGATATTGATCTGTTCAGATACTATACCACTAAGGGGGGTGTATGCTTCACGCGTGGGTGTTAGCGTTACTGGCACTAACCTGACGCTGCCTGGGGTGTGACTCAGACCCTCTCTGACGCTAAAACCTAATTGATATCACCCGCCGGGCGATCAGGGGGTTAAACCTTTATTGGGTTATATACACGGCGGGTGCCCTGACACTATAAAAAGCAAACTAACTAACCAGCGTCACCCGTAACACTTATATGGTGATCACTGGTGAAAGGGTTAACTAGGGGCAATCAGGGGGTTAAAACCTTTATTAGATAATATATGGGGGTACCTGACGCTATAAAAACCTGCGGCGAACCTAAAAAAAATTACCAGCTACCGATCTGCATCACCGACACTAAGACAGCGTTTAGAAAAACGATTGCTTAGCGACAGTGGTGATGGGGGTGAAAGGGTTACCTGGGGGGGCGATCAAGGGGGTTAAACCTTTATTAGATAATATATTGGGGTACCTGATGCTATAAAAACATGCGGTGAACCTAAAAAAAAATACTGGCTACGATCTGCATCACCGACACTAAGACAGCGTTTAGAAAAACAATTGCTTAGCGACAGTGGTGATAGGGGGTGAAAGGGTTACCTGGGGGGCGATCAAGGGGGTTAAACCTTTATTAGATAATATATTGGGGTACCTGACGCTATAAAAACCTGCGGCGAACCTAAAAAAAATTACCTGCTACCGATCTGCATCACAGACACTAAGACAGCGTTTAGAAAAACGATCGCTTAGTGACAGTGGTGATAGGGGGTGAAAGGGTTACCTGGGGGGCAATCAAGGGGGTTAAACCTTTATTCGATAATATATTGGGGTACCTGACGCTATAAAAACATGCGGCGAACCTAAAAAAAATTACTGGCTACGATCTGCATCACCGACACTAAGACAGTGTTTAGAAAAACAATTGCTTAGCGACAGTGGTGATAGGGGGTGAAAGGGTTACCTGGGGGGCGATCAAGGGGGTTAAACCTTTATTGGATAATATATTGGGGTACCTGACGCTATAAAAACCTGCGGCGAACCTAAAAAAAATTACTGGCTGCCGATCGGCATCACTGACGCTAAGACAGCGATCAGAAAAATGATCGCTAAGCGACAGTGGTGATAGGGGGTGAAAGGGTTATCTGGGGGGTGATCAGGGGGTTAAACCTTTATTAGGGGGGGTTAGGGGGCTACACTGGACCTAAGACTAAACTTTGGTGACACTTTTACAGTCACAAATGTCACTGATTGCAGTGATCACTAAATAAATGGTCACTGCAATCCATGACACTGTGACTGGGGGCTGGGGGGGTGATCTGGGGGGGTGATCTGTGGTGTCTGGGGGGGCCTGGGGGGCAATTTATGTCCCTATGTGTCCTGGTGTCAGTGTAGTGTTGTGTGCACTGACCTGATGTCTTCTCTTGTACGGCGCTCGGTATATGTGAGCGCCGCACCAGAGATGACATCACTTCCTCCTGCTCCCTCTGTCTGACACAGACAGAGGGGGCATTTCCATTCGCCGGGAGCGATCGCGAGGGGGTGGCCAGAAACGAATGGCTGCCCCCTCATCCCGGAACGCTCCCGGACACTTAGCCACCGCTCACTGTATAGGAGGGGGGTCCGATTGGACCCCCCAACTGTACAAAGGCAATCACGTACACTCTACGTGATTGTGCCTGTCGGTGCCATTCTGCCAACGTATATATACAGTGAGCGGTCGTTAAGTGGTTAAAGGAATATTTGACTTTTTTTTTTTCACTTTATGCATCATTAAAATGACTGCTCCTGAAAAACGGCCGTTTTTAAAACTTCTTTTTGCATTGATACATGTCCCCTGGTGCAGAACCCGGGTTCCCAAACCCTTTTTAGGACAATAACATGCATAATAGTCGTTATAATTAGCACTTTAGATTTCGAACGTTTGCATCCATTGTATTTAATAGGGTTCTAAAGTTCGTGCGAACTTTCGGTCCGTTCGCGGGTTCTGGTGCGAACCGAACTCGGGGGTGTTCGGCTCATCACTAGACACAAAGTTAGTGAGACAAGGATTAACTTAACTACAGATAATCCTATTGCTTCAGTTTGGGTGCCACCTACTGTTCCTGTAGTTAACTGCACCCAATCGTCTTTACTAAACTCTGATTTAGTTTGTTCATTACCTACTAATATAGACAATGCTAGATTACAAAATTTACCAGAAAAATGTCTTAAAGAATCATTGCCTTGTGAAGTATCTCCGCTGGGCTATTACCTTGCTCTCAGCATTAAACATTTTTTTTGGAGAGGTGAGTTTATTGATCTGTTAACTCTTTTACCATCTTTTAAGGAATTTTTGTCTAAGGCTGAGAAAAGGGATGATAGAGAAGAGGAGGACAGGAGACGACCAGTAGCTAGATCTTTTAATAATTGGTTAAATTTTTAGCAGTGTGTTATGCAAAAAATGCCCAGAGAAGAGCCCTGGTCATTTTCAGCACATTGAAATAATACTGTGTAGCGGGGTCTCCTTTAAGGCCCCGGGACTACGTTACCCAGAACCCCATTCGGCACCCAGAGTGCAATTGGCTACCGCAGAGACTCATGGGAGGGGCTATTTTAGAAGGAGGCGAGGCGGAGCTCGGCCTCTTTTGGACACCGCGCTGCAAGCAACAGTCTTCCTGTGCGGATCTGCTGCAGTGCAAGGCCTGAAGCCTGGGGCCTTGCGCAACTTCCGAAGAGCCTTCCACCCCGCTGTGGAGCCTGAGGGCATCTGACTTGTCGGGTGAGGACATCAGTTGGATCGGGGACCCAAATGTGGCAGACGCTGTGTGCGGAGACACAGCAGGTGGAAGTCCCGGACTGGGATCGCGTCCGGAGTGGTGAGCGAGCACTTGCTCAATCCAATAGACTGTACCGTGTTTAGGCCTATAGACTGCCTTGACCCACCGATCGTTTGTTTGTTACTTCACTGGAGACCAGTAGCAGGACAGAGTTTAAAAAGGGTCTCCAGTATAATGTTCTTTGTGACTGCCTACTTTGTGGATTACAAAAATACTGTTTCATCAAGTGCACCACCGAAAGTTGGCATGCAAATAAATCCTTAATGAAAAGACTGAGATTTTTTTCTGTGTCAGGCCTGACCAGGGAGGGGAGATAGACTATTGTTTTAGTGCGCCATAGGGCGCGTATACAATAATAGCTGCGCGTGGTGGATTACTGCGCTGCGCCATTATTGTGTGCTATACCTATTGCTGCAGGGCTCTGTAAGCGAGTTGTATGTGTTATGTTCTGCCTATGCCCTTTTAAAACTAAAGTAAAACCGTTATACTTAATCTCTCGCATCAGTGTGTTGTCTTATTGCAAAGAGGTAACCCTTGCAATACTGTTTGATTGTGATACAAGTATAATCCCTAGACTAACTGTGCCAGAGTGGGTCGAGTAAGATTGCCGGGGGTTGGCGGTGCTGTACACAGGGCCCGAAACAAAAATCCAGCGGCTCTCTTAACTGGGGGTAGCGCTACAACTAGAAGCATATAAGAGCTTTGGAGGGACAGCGTGGTTTTCGTATGACAAGTTTTTTTCTCCCCCAAAGAGCATAAAACAAACAACTAATGTGGTAACCTCCTTGACAGCAGGATATAGAAAAGTTATATGCTTTAATTTCAACGAAAGACATTGCAAATGGCCGAATTCTTGCAAATTTCAGCACAAATGTGCCTTCTGTGCAAGAGGCCACCCAGTTAGCAAGTGTTTCAAAAAAATGTCTTCAGCCAACACCCAGCATAGCAGAGAGGCATTTCACAAAAGCAGTCACCCCAGTGAAATTGCAAAAAAAAATCTTCCTTGGCTTCTGGTTTATCCAGACAGGCAGAAGGCTAAAATGCTAATTAGTGATTTTAAGGATGGTTTTTAGTTTGCCAAAATTTTCGGGACAAGGGTGTACATTGGTAAAAAAAAATCAGTCAATGGAGGTGATCGTGTCTGTCCCCTTGCTGTGTATAGAGACAAGTGAGGGGAGGATGGCCCCCACCCATCTCCATATCACTGCAGGGCAGAAGCGACGTCAAAAACGTCACTTCTACCCATAGCTCTTAAAGGGACATTTTTTTTTTTTTTTTTTAGAATGACATAACATGGATTTATTTTTTTATTGCATTTTAGTCCAAATATGAGATCTGAGGTCTTTTTGGCCCCAGATCTCATATTTAAGAGGACCTGTCATGCTTTTTTCTATTACAAGGAATGTTTACATTTCTTGTAATAGGAATATAAGTGACCCAAAACATAAAAAAAAAAACTGTGTAAAAATAAATAAAATAAAGTAAAATAAATAGTAATAAAAAAAGCTCTATGTCCCGACGAGCTCACGCGCAGAAGCGAACGCATACGTGAGTAGCGCCCGCATATGAAAACTGTGTTCAAACCACACATGTGAGGTATCACCGCGATCGTTAGAGCGAGAGCAATAATTCTAGCCCTAGACCTACTCTGTAACTCAAAACATGCAACCTGTAGAATTTTTTAAATGTCGCCTATGGAGATTTTTATAGGTAAAAGTTTGTCGCCATTCCACGAGCGGGCACAACTTTGAAGCGTGACATGTTGGGTATCAATTTACTCTGCGTAACATTATCTTTCACAATATAAGAAAATGGGCTAACTTTACTGTTGTGTTATCTTTTAATTTAAAAAAGTGATATTTTTCCCAAAAAAGTGCGCTTTTAAGACCGCTGCACAAATACGGTGTGACAAAAAGTATTGCAATGACCGCCATTTTATTTTCGAGGGTGTTAGAAAAAATTATATAAATAATGTTTGGGTGTTCTAAATAATTTTCTATCAAAAAACAAGTTTTTAACTTGTAAACACCAAATCTCATTAAGAGGCTCTGTCCTTAAGTGGTTAAAGTATAGCTCAATGTGCCCCCAGTATGCGTGGAGACAGAGTGAGATTGTCCAGAAACAACTGCAATCTGGTATGAGGCCTTCTCCTCAGAAAACATCAATAAGAACACCTTATAACAATGGAAATCCACGTTAAAGCTCTCAAATAAAATGCTGCCATTTTTTTAATTATTTTCGTTGTAGCTTTTGATTATTAAACTGTATTCTAAAATCGATGCTCTACACAAAAAACTGACACACTACCTCTGCTGGAAGTCAAATCCAAGAATCAACTAGTCAGAAAACTAATACTTTCTAATGTTATTTTTGAGCATTCCTCCTGCCAGTTTGTGGCCCCAGTGGTCTTGGTCTTTGTTTCATGTTGAAAATATTGCCTTCCTGAACCATATTCAAACCCTTAATGTATTTAAAAGTTTCAGTCATGTCTCTCCATCCACTTCATTCCTCAGAACTGTACATTTTAAAGTGAAACTTTACCCATAAGAACGTAATATAAAAAAAAATGTTCTTTACCAAAGAACATACATTCCACATTCCACATTAATAATTATGTTACCAAAATGAGTGTGTGCTGTAAATCGCCTCCAGCATTGCTCTTGTTTCTGCTTGCTGGAGGTTGCCATTTCTTTCTCGTACATCACGGGACACAGAGCGACATAGTCATTACTAATGGGTTATATAGATACCGTCAGGTGCTGGCACTGGCAACTTCCAAAACCGGAAGTACCCTCCCCTATATAAGCCCCTCCCATCCGGGAGCACCTCAGTTTTTTGCCAGTGTCTAAGGTGTTGGCCAAGAAGAAACATGTGTTTTTCACTGAGCTTGCGTACAGGTTCTTTTGGGCCTCAGTAAGCTATTCCGGATCCGACCAAAAAAGCTTCATAGCTAAACGGTCGGTACCCGGGCCTTGCAGAGAAGAGCAAGGTTTTGCCTGTAATGCTTCTCTTAGGAGAGCTGGACCCTGGGATCCAGAGCTCTGGTCATACCCACGACCAAGATGTTTTCTGTGCAGGGTGCTATACAGGTCCAGGGGAGTGGAATCCTTGGGAACCCGGTCCCTGAAGGTTTGATTACAATGCCTGCCGTGATAGGTGAAGTTTGGGCTTTTGTGGACCAAACAAAGTCCTGCGGCGGGGAACAGGTAAGTGGGGGCCCCCAGGAACTTGGTTCTATTGGGGGACCCCCAAGCCTAATTTGTCTTTCTGTCTGTTACCTAATGGTATTCCCGCAAAATTCTGTGCATGCCTGTAACTACTAAAAAAAAATGTAATAATTTTTAATGGTGGTCAAGAAAAAAAAAAAAATATTTTTTTTTATATATATTTAATATATTAGACTGCGGTACCTGTGTTTGTCCACTAGAGGCCGCTGTGGAATGTTTTCTTGTCATGTGGACTAGCTTCTTCTCAGCAGATCAAAGTCCAGGCAGATGGTGAGTTCTCTTATAGGAAACTGCTTCCTCTGCCATGTTGCAGTGCTCGTCCATCCCCCGGCCTGCGGCAAAGAGGGGCCCTGGCTCCTGTCCCTTGTTACCATATTTGAAATTAGCGCCGAAGGCGCACGTGCCCGCGCGCGTGCGCGTACACGCGCCTCTATATATAGAGGTGAGCCGGGAAAGGGGGCGGAGCCTGGGGGATGACGCTCTGTGCGCGCCGCAGCGCTTCTGCGCATGTGCGGGCGTCCCAGCAGTTTTAAAAAAAACACAATATTGTAGTGAGCTGGCTATGAAGTACAGAGACAGAGCTGCCAACATTTAAAGGCATACAGCAAGCGGTTGATACAGGCATCCCCTAGAAAGGCACATTAGTAGACACCAACTGTGATATAGCAGCAATTGTGCTAGACTATTCTCAGTAAAAGTGGTGTATTACGGCTGGAATACCTCAGCTTTAGGCTTAGGAATATGCTGTCCAGAAGCTCCGGAACTGAATCTTCCAGGAAGCGAAGGGGGTCTCATCGGGCTCGGAGGATCTTGGGCATACTCCTGCTGCACCAGTCTCCCCTGAAGTTCAGAGGTAAGTGACCGTAGAGACCCCGCAGGGTACTTGGTACTGTGGCTGTCCTCAGTTCACCTGCTCCTGTGTATGTAACAGAGGAGGTTTTTTCCTCAGCTCTGGGAGGATTAGAGAGAGATTGTCAACATTTATCGCTGCCTCCCTGTCAGGGAAAGCACGCCCGATCTCCGTCTCCTCCTTCAGAGTACCTGTTAGCAGAGCAACAGTCCCATACAGGGATCGACCTGCCTGAAGGGGATCAGGATGAGGTTGATTCTGTTATAGAGGAATCAACAGTGGGGGAACCTTTTCTCAGCATCTTAAGCTGAAAGATTATGGGTTCAGTCTCTGACTAACATGGTCCGATCAGCATTTAAAAATGCACCTTGCGGAACCATCAACCACTACTGTATCCTCGTTTGGGTCGCTAGAAGCCCCCAGACTGTTTGTTCTTTTCCACTTCACCCTTTACTGAAAGGGCTCATTTACCAGGATTGGGAACGTCCTGAGAAAATATTTATTCCCCCAAGAGATTTCCGGTGGTCTATCCCATGGAGGATAAGTTCATCAAAAAAAAAAAAAAAAAAGGAAGGTCCCTACAGTGGACGCAGCCATCTCTTGTATGTATAAATCACTGACATGTCCAGTGGATAATGTCCAAATGTTCAAGAACCCAATAGATAAAAGATTGGAGTCCTTATGAAAATCTGCTTGGTGATACAACCAGCAGTAGCAGCTATTGGGGTCTGCTAAGCAGTGAAGGATCAGTTGAAACAGGTCTTGAGGGACTTGACAGATCAGCAGGCTTTGCCCTAGCTGATCTACCTAGAGCCTTAGGCTTTGCGGTTGACGCCATAGAGGATTCAGTCCATCAGGCCTCCCGCCTTACGCTGTCTATAGTACATATGCGTAGGCTCCTATGGCTCAAAAACTGGTCTGCTGAAGCTCCCTGTAAAGAATGGCTGGTTAGCGTCCCATTTCATGGTGAACGCTTATTCAGGGAAAACCTGGACAAATATATCCAGAAAATTTCCAGCGGTAAAAATACGCTCTTGCCGGTTAAAAGCAGAGTTAGAGGTCCCTCTTTAAGAGGCCTGCTTCTCCAGTCCCTGGGGCATCGGCTGTGTAACAGTTCCGACGGTCTCCTCGGTCAAATCCCGGGGGTAAAAAACAGGGACAGTAGCAGGGTAATGAGAAACCCTGGGTCAGGGGAGGTACAAAACCTCCCCCAAAGTTAAATTCATTGAAGCCCCCACTCAGTCGGGTGGGGGGAGGACTCCAGTTGTTCGCAAGAGACCTGGCGGGACACGATCAAGACAGATAGGTGCTCTCCGCAGTAGGTTTGGGATACAGTTTGGAGTTAAAAGACTCTCCTCCTTCCCATTTTGAGGTCAAACGTGCCAAGGGATCCCCGGAAGAGAGAGTCCCTCCTGTTGGCACTAGAACAACTATTGCTCCAAGGAGTAATTATGGAGGTTCCCCTGGAAGAATGAGGGTTCGGGTTTTACTCAAACCTCTTTACAGTCCCGAAGCAAACGCGGACGGGAGGCCCATATTAATTCTAAAAGGGCTATACAAATTCCTGTATATCAGGACTTTCCGATGGAGTCGATCCGATCGGTGGCCACTGCCCTACAAGGGGAGGATTGGTTAGCCACGATCGACATCAAAGATGCTTATTTGCACATTCCCATCTTTCCAGTCCACCAAAAATTTCTACGCTTTGCAGTAGAAGGGCGCCATTTTCAGTTCAGAGCCTTACCCTTCGGTTTGGCCACAGCACCAAGAGTGTTCACAAAAATTCTGGCCCTTTATTGGCCAATCTAAGAACACAAGGTGTAATGATAATGGCATATCTGGATGACTTGTTGCTGATAGACCACTCAGTGAAAAAACTAGACGTGGTCGTTCACAAGACGATCAAGTATCTGGAATCTCACGGTTGGATTATCAACCGAGACAAGTCAGCCCTAAAAACCAGTCAAAAGTCTGGAATACTTGGGGCTAAGGTTGGATTCAGGCCAGAGAAAAATATTCTTGCCTCGAGGAAAGGTGTTGTCTTTGAAAGATTTGATCCACTTAGTGGGTACAAAAAAGACAGCCGTCCATACGCCTGTATATGAGGCTGCTGGGAAAAATGGTGGCATCATTCGAAGCAGTACCCTACGGTCAATTCCATTCAAGGAATTTGCAAGGGGCCATACTGTCAGCCTGGAACAAAAAAGTTCAGGCCCTAGACTTACAATGTCCTTGTCCCCTTCCGTTCGCAAGAGCCTCCGTTGGTGGTTGGTTCTCCAGAATCTGGAAAAAAGGAAATCCTTCAGTCCGATTTCTTGGAAGGTGGTCACTACAGATGCCAGCCTTATAGGCTGGGGAGCAGTACTGGAGCAATAGTCTCTCCAGGGCAGATGGTCGGATGCAGAAAAGGCCCTGCCCATCAATCTCTTAGAGATACGAGCAGCCCGGTATGCCCTAGTAGCATGGACATCCAAACTCCAAGGGTCCCCTGTCAGAATTCAATCAGACAATGCCACAGCAGTGGCATATATCAATCATCAGGGGGGCACCAGGAGTCGTGCAGCCCAGAGGGAAGTAAATTACATCCTGAAATGGGCAGGAAAAATATGTCCCAGCCATATCTGCGGTATTCATTCCAGGAGTGGAGAATTGGAAGGCGGACTTTCTAAGTCGCCAGCAATTAGGCCCAGAGGAAGGGTCCCTTCACCCCGAGGTTTTCTGGACAATATGTCAGCGGTGGGGAACATCGGATGTAGATCTTCTAGCATCCAGATTCAACGCAAAGGGGGACAGGTTTGTCTCTCGGAAAAGGGATCCCCTAGCTTGCGGCTCGGATGCCCTAGTGTTCCCTGGGGATCAGTTCAAGCTGATATATGCATTCACACCGCCACAATGGTTACCTCGATTACTCCACAGAATCAGGGTAGAAAAGAAACCGGTGATTCCGGTGGCTCCAGCGTGGCCCCGAAGAGCGTGGTACGCGGAGATTGTAAAATTTCAGTGGGGAGTCCTTGGACTCTCCCACGTCGTCCGGCTTTCGCAAGGACCGATATACCACCCTTCCTTACCAGCCCTAGGTTTGACGGCCTGGCTATTGAAGCCCACATTCTAAAAAAGAGAGGGCTCTCTAATGCTGTGGTATCTACCATGATCAATGCCAGGAAGCCGGTATCCAGGCAGATCTACTATAGAATCTGGAAGGCGTACATCGCGTGGTGTGAGGCCAAGAAATGGCATCCACATAAGTACGTAATAGGTAGGATTCTGGACTTCCTACAATGGGCTGTAGATAGGAAGCTTGCCTTGAGTACTATCAAGGGTCAGATTTCGGCCTTGTCAATATTTTTTCAAAGGCCCTTGGCTTCGCATTCACTAGTCAAAGCCTTTATACAAGGAGTGATGCGTATTAGTCCTCCGGTTAATATTCCCATATGTCCATGGGATCTAAACTTGGTTCTGTCGGTTCTACAGAAACAACCATTTGAACCATTACAGCATATTTCTTTGGTGCTTCTCACCAGGAAATTGATTTTTCTAGTAGCCATTTGTTCGGCTAAAAGAGTGTCGGAATTAGCAGCTATGTCCTGTAAGGAGCCATATCTGGTTATCCATAAGGATAGAGTAGTGTTACGTCCTCATCCAGCCTTTCTTCCTAGGGTGGTATCGAGGTTTCATTTGAACCAAGATGTGGTTCTTCCTTCTTTTTTCCCCAAACCTACTTCGGTAGAGGAAAAGTTATTGCATTCTTTGGATGTAGTAAGAGCAGTTAAAGCTTATCTAAAGGCCACTGCTCAGATTCGCAGAACGGATACTTTGTTTATTCTGCCGGAAGGCCCCAGAAAGGGTCAGGCAGCGTCAAAATCTACTTTAGCCAAGTGGATTCGACAGGTCATTATGCAAGCCTATGGCTTGAGAAGGAGACCGCCTCCGTTCAAAGTTAGAGCGCACTCCACGAGAGCAGTTGGAACTTCATGGGCAGTGCATCACCAGGCCTCCCTGGCTCAAATCTGTAAGGCCGCAACATGGTCTTCGGTACACACGTTTACTAGGTCCTACCAGGTGGACGTTAGAAGTCAGGAGGATGTCGCCTTTGGGCGCAGTGTGTTGCAGGCCGCAAAAGATCCTCATGTCTGATAGCGCTCAGCTTATATATGGTGTATCCCCCCCCCTCATTTGGCATTGCTTTAGGACATCCCATTAGTAATGACTATGTCGCTCTGTGTCCCGTGATGTACGAGAAAGAAAATAGGATTTTTATAACAGCTTACCTGTAAAATCCTTTTCTTGGAGTACATCACGGGACACAGAGCTCCCGCCCCTCTTTAGGGACACTTATTGCTTTGCTACAAAACTGAGGTGCTCCCGGATGGGAGGGGCTTATATAGGGGAGGGTACTTCCGGTTTTGGAAGTTGCCAGTGCCAGCACCTGACGGTATCTATATAACCCATTAGTAATGACTATGTCGCTCTGTGTCCCGTGATGTACTCCAAGAAAAGGATTTTACAGGTAAGCTGTTATAAAAATCCTATTTTTGCTGAAGCCCAGAGCCCCTGAACCCTAGAAAGTCATACTAAACACATCGATTTAACGGTTTAATAAACAATTACATTCCTGGAATGCTGGGACTTACTGTCACATTTGCTTGTGTCCTCAACCAAACTGTCAAACCATCAAATGGCTGGTGACATAACTGATCACATGTGCAGCACCATGGCAGTTGCAGATAAAACAGAAGCAGCTTCCTTGGCTGTAAAGGATAGGAGGGTTTAATTCCATTTTAAGGCTGTCAGCAGACCAGCCTCTACAAACTCAGCAGTGCCTAAAATGCCTAAAATGGAGATCAACTGAGTAGAGTGAGGCAGTGTATTATTTTTGATGTTGTACATACTGTAGCTATACCTGCAAAAGGAGCCAGCCTCAAGTGATCTTGCAGGACTTAATTTTCTGACTAAAGTTCAACTTTAAGTTCCTGAAAACTCTCCTGGGAGTATTTTATCCCTCGGACCTTTCACTTTTGTCAGACCTTTCACTTTGTTGACTTGTTCTATCTTATCAATAAATTTTGGTAAGTGAGTTCTTCTGTAGGGATGAGCCGAACACCCCCCTGTTCGGTTCGCACCAGAACATGCGAACAGACCTAAAGTTTGCGCGAACTTTAGAACCCTATTAAATACAATGGACTCGAACGTTCAAAATCAAAAGTGCTAATTATCAAGGCTAATATGCAAGTTATTGTCCTAAAAAGGGTTTGGGGACCCGGGTCCTGCCTCAGGGGACATGTATCAATGCAAAAAAAGTTTTAAAAACATTTTTTCGGGAGCAGTGATTTTAATAATGCTTAAAGTGAAACAATAAAAGTTAAATATTCCTTTAAATTTCGTACCTGGGGGGGGGGGGAGTATGGTATGTCTGTAAAGCAGGGCTTGTTTCCCGTGCTTAGAACTGTCCCTGCACAAAATGTCATTTCTGAAGAAAAAAAAGTCATTTAAAAGCACTCGCGGCTATAATGAATTGTTGGCTCCCGGCAATACAGAGAAAAGTCATTAATAAATAAAAAAAAAAAATGCGTAAGGGTGGCCCCCAAATTCAATTACCAGGCCCTTCAGGTCTGGTATGGATATTAAGGGGAATCCTGCGTCAAATTAAAAAAAAATGACCTGGGGTTCCCCCCAAATATCCATACTAGACCCTTCAGGTCTGGTATGGATTTTAAGAAGAACTCCACCCCAAATTTAAAAAAATGATGTGGAGTTCCCCCAAAAATCCATACCAAACCCTTTATTCAAGCACGCAACCTGGCAGGCCGCAGGAAAAGAGGGGGGGACGAAAGAGCGCCCCCCCTCATAAACCGTACCAGGCCACATGCCCTCAACATGGGGAGGATGCTTTGGGGGTCTGTGACCCCTCAAAGCACCATGTCCTCATGTTGATGGGGACAAGGGCCTCATCCCCACAACCCTTGCCCGGTGGTTGTGGGGGTCTGCGGGCAGGGGGCTTATCGGAATCTGAAAGACCCCTTTAACAATGTGAATTGGTAAGGGATACATTGTACCCCTACCGTGTAAAAAAAATGTAAAAAAAAACCACACAGACATAGTTGGGAAAGTCCTTTATTAAAAATAAAAAATAAAAAACCCATTCCTGGGATGTAATCCATTGTCCCGCGTGATCCGATGTCCAGCGCTGCATTCTCCTCTCCACACAAAACGTCATTGGCTGAGCGGACCTGATGGGGAACTTTCTCTGCAGTGTAATGAATGAATAGACCCCGCCCCTTCTCACGTTCCCCATCAGGTCCGCTCAGCCAATGACGTAGGTGTAAGGCTGAGCGGACCTGATGGGGAACGTGAGAAGGGGCGGGTCTATTAATTTATTACACTGCGGAGGAAGTTCCCCATTAGGTCCGCTCAGCCAATGACGTAGGCTGGGTCTGAGATACGAGGGCACTTTTTTTTGCATTTATACATGTCCCCTGGGGCAGGACCCGGGTCCCCAAACAAGCCTTTAAAATTAGCACTTTAGATTTCTCCCATAGACTTTTACAGGGTGTTCCGCGGCTTTTCGAATTTGCCGCGAACACCCCAAATTGTTGGCTATTCGGCAAACGTGCGAACAGGCAATGTTCGAGTCGAACATGAGTTTGACTCGAACTCGAAGCTCATCCCTAGTCTTCAGCACACAATACAGTTTTCTTAATAGAGGTCTAACTAAAGCTTTATATAGGGGGAATCAAAACTAGGCATAAGCTGAATGTCTGGGATGGTAACAATCGTGGTATTGTTTTGCAACATGAGGCTAGTGAGAAGGAGATTCACATTTTAGTTTTAAAAATTAGAGTCCACAAAAACCAATTAATTACATCAACTTTCTTCAAAGAGACCGATCATAATGGCTACATCAGTACAGATAGCTGCCATCATAAAGCTTGGCTGAAAGCTGTGCCTAAAAGCCAATTTACAAGACTCAAAAGAAATTGTACATTTCGTGAGAACTATCTGGAAGAAGCCCCCCTCTTAAAACCTTGTTTTTTTGAGAAGGGTTATGAACCGGTTGATTTGGATTGGGTTATCCAAGACGTGGATGGATGTGATAGAAGTATCATGCTCAAACCACTGACTGAGAGTATGCATCCTGATCGGCCATCCTAGCAAGCATCTCATTTCTCTTCTGCGTTTTCTTTCTTTACAGCTTACTCCACTCACAGCACTTTGTGGTTAAAGATCTTATTCGAAAACATTGGAGTGTTTTGAAAAGAGATAAAGTATTGGGTTCTAGGTTGCCAGAGGTACCTGTGGTTACATTTAGAGGGTTCCTCCCCTACGACTGCAGGTTGCCATCATATAGCCTCCATCATAGAACCTCCTAAGAAACCCACTATTTTCTTTCAAATGAAGGGATTTTATGCATGTAGGAAGTGCATGGTGTGCGGACACAATTGCTTGAAAAATAGAAAGTACACCACTTTGTCATCTAATGTCACTTTGAAAACATATGACATAAATACCTTTGTCACTTGCACTTCAAAAAATATTGTGTATATGATCACCTTGCGGCCTAAATTATGTCAGCCACGCTATTCGTACTTTTCAGGTTAGAGTAAAGGAACACCTTGCCAATATTCGAAAGGGCTTTCCAAAACATAGCCTTTCTAAACATGATCAATGTCATAGGAGGAACCCTTATGCCCTGTACACACGATCGTTTTTTCTGATGAAAAAAGTCCGGTGTACTTTTTTCATCAGAAAAACCGATCGTGTGTGGGCCCCATCATACTTTTTTCCATCGGTGTTAAAAAATAGAGCATGTTTTAAATGTTTCCGATAGAAAAAAAAAACGATAGGAAATTCCGATCGTCTGTATGGAACTCCAACGGAGAAAAAACCCACGCATGCTCAGAATCAAGTCGACGCATGCTCAGAAGCATTGAACTTAATGTTTCTCGGCTCGTCTGAGTGTTTTACGTCACCATGTTTTGGACGGTCGGAATTTTGTCTGATGGTGTGTAGGCAAGACTGATGAAAGTCAGCTTCATCGGAATTCCGACTGAAAATTCCATCGGAAATCCGATCGTGTGTACAGGGTAAAAGGGTACATCTTTTGTGATCATTGATCAATTTAAAGCGAATTGGCGAAGGAGCCACATCAGAGAAATTTCTGGGTTAGAAACTAAGTGGATATACTTTTTGAAATGATATAGGCCATTTGGCCTTAATATAGACTGGGATATTAATGCTTTAATAAATAATGGATAATTTGTTTGTCTGCACATAGTATGTCTCACTGTATATATATTGAACTTTAGGTATTTACTGTTAAATCAGTAGTTTTGTGTTTCAAATTTTTATTTGATTGATGTATATGATATGCTGTTGTTATGTTTTCAACCACTAGACGGCACCAATCATGCGTGGCTATATATACTTTTAATATTTAGCCATCGTTTTTAGTGGTATTTGTTTTTTCCAACCTCTGCAATAATTCTTCAATAGTCTGAGGACTTTTTTATTAGGATTCCGGTCTTTGATATAAGGAGTTTATGTGTCTACAGTTAGTTCCTATTTAGAAACCTTTTGTCTTGGGTTTTTGATTCCAGTATGTAAGTCTGGCCAGGATGGACGTAGCGTCACTTCTGGTTTTGACCACGGGAGTGCTCTTGAAAGGCATACTCATTGATTACTTAGCACATTTACACCCCCTATTATAGTTAAGGCTTCGTACACATATAAGACCATGCCCCTGATGACGTCTTTATGATGATACACATTGGGTGGAGCTAGGATCACGTGACGTTTCCGCGCACTGAGATCGGCCATCTTGTGGGTTGGAAACCTCCTTGTTTTTATCATTGATACATGCAAGTTTTTCTCCTTTATATGGTGAGTGTGTATTTTGGAATTACCTTTAATAAACCCCCTATTTGAACATACTGCACCATGTGATGTCTATCTACTTGGCATTTTACAACTTTACACTTGGCATTTTACACCTGGTGGAATCCCCGTTATATGGAGTCTATCTGATGCAGAAGGAGGCTTTGGCGTTTGGCAATTTGAGCGATCTGATTTGTAATAAGTGCAAGTGACTGCTATATTGGGTGGTTCACCGTTCACGGTAAGAGGTTCACAGTATGTGCAGACCTGTTGGTGAAAGTTTTCTCACAAGACTTCTTACTCACCACTTGGACATTATTTCACCTGGACTCCTCTTAATATGAACTTTCTATTATGAATTTTTATTATGAACTTTCTTTTAAGTATTTTTAAATATTTAGCACTGCACCCTTTTGTGTTTTTATGTATTATTATTGCTACCAATATATTGTGCAAGCTGCTTGTGATCTCTGTGAGTGCAGGTTTCTTGTTAGTTTCTTAATAAGCTGAATGTACCCAGGTTTGGTGCCTTGCAAGTTTGACCAAAGTTTAGATTCCTAATCTGAATCCCATCCAAGTCAATTGGAGCTGAATTTAGAAATCAGGCCATTTTCGGTACAGAGAGGATTCCCTTCCTGTGCATTTTCTGTACAGAGGGTATTACCTTTCAGGGAAATTAACCAGTAATCAAAGTAATTGGAAGCAGAAGAACTACTGCAACTTGCATATAGCATTAATCATAAGCATATAGTTGCACACCAGTATGGAAATAATGCATGGTTTAAATAAATCTCAATTTCCTGAGGACGTGCTTTCACTGAAAATGCATTAGGACAGAGCTATCAATCACTTGATAAAGAAAAAAAAAGAAAAAAGAAAAAAATAGTGTTGTCCTATTGTGAGAAAAATATATTGACTATACAGTCCACATAAAAGTCCACATTTAATAGTCCTAATGGACCCTGTGAAAGTCTTCTTTACACTGCAATCTTGACACCACACCATGTACTTAAGTGTCACCAGCTTCCAGTAAGTCACTCACTCACCAAATTACTCACTCATCCAACATTCTCATGTTCAGCAAAATGGGCTTTATCTCTTTAATCACTGTACTCCTCCATCGGGACTCTCCAGACCAGGTTGCTCATATGCAAAAGAACATAGCTCATATAAAAGGAAAAACAAAGGAACTCCAATAGTGTAATAAGTAGAGTTGAGCGGACACCTGGATGTTCGGGTTCGACGGGTTTGGCCAAACTTCGCACAAAAGTTTGAGTTCGGGACCCGAACTTGACCCCGAACCCGAACCCCGTTGAAATCAATGGGGACCCAAACTTTTGAGGACTAAAATGGCTCTAAAAAAGTAATGGAAAGGGCTACAAATGGCAGTAAAATGTTGTTAAGAGCATGGCAAGTGTGGATAGGGAAATAACTTAAAATAACATAAAATACATAAAAATAAAAAATAATAATCTTGACCTAGGAGGACGAGGTCCATATGGAGTAGGAGGTTGAGGTGGCGGTGGATGTGGCAGTGTAGGTGGAAGAGGCGGTGGAGGAGGACGAGGTAGCCAACACTGGTTATTATTTTATTTTATTTTTTATATTAGGGTACAACCCAAAAGAGTGAGAAAGATCAAAAATACAACAATGGCTGGGTAAGGCCGGTATACATGTCTATTCTGCACAAGGTACGGACAAGTCCTGTGGGATCCATGCCTGGTTCATTTTAATGAACGTGAGCTTGTCCACATTGGCTCTGGACAGGCGGCTGCGCTTGTCTGTGATAACGCCCCCTGCTGTGCTAAATACACGTTCAGATAATACACTGGCTGCAGGGCAGGCCAGCACCTCCAAGGCGTAAAGGGCAAGCTCAGGCCATGTGCCCAATTTGGAGACCCAGAAGTTGAAGGGGGCAGACCCATCATTCAGTACGTGTAGGCGTGTGCACCACCATGTTGGTGAAATGCTGCCTCCTGCTAAGACGTTCCATATCAGCTGGTGGTGCTGGTTGTTGTGGCGTGCTGACAAAGCTTTTCCACATTTCGGCCATGCTAACCCTGCCTTCTGAGGTGTTGGTGGTGCTCCGGCTGCATTGGCGACCTCTTCCGCCTTCGCCTTGTGCTTCCACTGTGCCCCCGCTGTCAGGTGGGAATGCCACCATCAGCGCGTCTACCAGCGTGCGCTGGTACTCGCGCATCTTACGATCATGCTCCAATGAAGGAATTAAGGGCGGTACGTTGTCCTTGTAACGGGGATCCAGCAGTGTGGCCACCCAGTAATCAGCACCAGTTAGAATGTGGGCAACTCGGCGGTCGTTGTGGAGACACTGCAGCATGTAATCACTCATGTGTGCCAGGCTGCCCAGAGGCAACAAAAAGCTGTCCTCTGTGGGAGGTGTATCGTCTGTGTCCTCTGTATCCCCCCAGCCACGCACCAGTGATGGCCATGAGCTGGTCTGGGTTCCACCCTGCTGTGAACATGGTTCCTCCTCCTCCATCTCCTCCCCCTCATCCTCCACCTCGTCATCCTCCAGAACTGTGCCCTTGCTGGACAATTGTGTACCTGGCGTTTGTTGGTGCAGGAACCCACCCTCGGAGCCACTTGTGAATGACTGCCCTGAAAGCCTTGGAAATGATCCCTCTTCCTCCTCCTCCTCCTCCTCCTGTGCCACATCCTCTTCCATCATCATCCGAAGCGTTTTTTCAAAGAGGCATAGAACTGGGATAGTAACGCTGAGAACGGCGTCATCGGCACTGGCCATGTTGGTGGAGTACTCGAAACAGCGCAACAAGGCACACAGGTCTCGCATGGAGGCCCAGTTATTGGTGGTGAAGTGGTGCTGTTCCGCAGAGCGACTCACGCGTGCGTGCTGCAGCTGAAAGTCCACTATCGCCTGCTGCTGCTCGCACAGTCTTCCCAGCATGTGCAAGGTGGAGTTCCACCTTGTGGGCAAGTCACATATAAGGCGGTGAGCGGGAAGGCCGAAGTTACGCTGCAGCGCTGACAGGCAAGCAGCAGGGTGAGAACGCCAAAAGTGTGCACAGACGGCCCGCACTTTCTGCAGCAGCTCTGGCATATCGGGGTAATTTTTAAGCAACCTCTGCACCACCAAATTCAGCACATGCGCCAGGCAAGGGATGTGTGTCAAACCGGCTAGGCCCAGAGCTGCTACAAGATTTCGCCCATTATCGCACACCACCAGGCCGGACTTGAGGCTCACTGCCACCAACCACTCATCGGTCTGTTGTTCCATGTCCCTCCACAACTCATGCGCGGTGTGGGTTTTTTCCCCCAAACAGGAACGTTTTAAAACTGCCTGCTGTCGTTTACCCCTGGCTGTGCTGAAGTTGGTGGTGAAGGTGTTACGCTGACCGGATGAGGCGGCGGTAGAGGATGAGGAAGCGGAGTAGGAGAAGTTAGCAACAGGAGGCAAACTGAAGCGCCCTGCAATCCTCGGTGGTGGAAGGACATGCGCCAAACTGCTATCCGCCTCAGGCCCAGCCGCCACTGCATTTACCCTGTGTGCTGTTAGGGAGATATAACGTCCCTGACCGTGCTTACTGGTCCACGTATCCGTAGTTAGGTGGACCTTGCCACAGATGGCATTGCGCAGTGCACACCTGATTTTGTCCCCCACTTGGTTGTGCAGGGAAAGGATGGCTCGCCTGGAAAAGTAGTGGCGGCTGGGCACGACGTACTCTGGGACAGCCAATGCCATCAGGCTTTTAAAACTCTGCGTCTCCACCAGACGGAATGACAGCATTTCAAAGGCCAGGGATTTTGAAATGCTGGCATTCAGGGCCAGGGATCGAGGGTGGGTAGGGGGGTACTTCCTCTTCCGCTCCAGTGTTTGGGAGATAGAGAGCTGATCGCTTCCATGGGACATTGTGGAGATGGTTGGTGACCCAGGTGGTAGTGTTGCTGGCAGATCCTCTGTTTGCGGGGTGGCAGGTGCCACTGTCACTAAAGAGGTGGATAAAGAGGCCGAGACTGCAGCAGAAGAGAAAGCAGGAGGAGCCAGAGACCTTTCTTGGTTTTTGAGGCGTCTACTCCACTGCAGCTCGTGCTTTGCACTTAGATGCCTGGTCATGCAGGTTGTGCTCAGGTTGAGAATGTTTATGCCTCGCTTCAGGCTCTGATTGCACAGCGTGCAAACCACTCATGTCTTGTCATCAGCACATTGTCTGAAGATCTGCCACGCTAGGGAACGCCTTGGACCTGGCTTTGGTGTGCTCGGTCCCTTGCTGCGTTGGGCAGTAGCAGGCGTACTGTCTAGGGGACGTACGCTCCGCTTTTAAACCCTGCTCCCTCTTCTGCTGTGCTGGTGGCTCTGTGCGACCACCGCCTCTTCCTCCGAACTACACAGGTCACCTGCATGACGTTGATTCCATGTGGGGTCGAGAACCTCATCGTCCTCCACATCATCTTCCACCCAGTCTTCACCCCTCCCCTCCTTGTCGGTCTGCACAATTGCGAAAGCAGCAGCAGTTGGCACCTGTGTTTCTTCATCATCCGAGATGTGCTGCGATGGTCCTCCCATGTACACATCTTGAAACATAAGTGGTTGGGCATCGGTGCACTCAATCTCTTTCACTTCTGGGGCAGGGCTAGGTGGATGGCCCTGGGAAACCCTGCTAATAGAGTCATCAAAAAGCAGAAGAGACTGCTGCATGACTTGGGGCTCAGACTGCTTGGCTGATTTGCAAGGGGGTGAGGTGAAAGACTGATGGAGATCGGCTGCAGGTGCCAACTCTGATCTTTCAGCAGGAGACTGGGTGGGAGACAATGTGAAGGAACTGGAGGCACTGTCAGCAACCCAATCTACTACCGCCTGTACTTGTCCTGGCCTCAACATTCGTAGAGCCGCATTAGGCCCGACCAAATAGCGCTGCAGGCTCTGTCGCCTACTCGCACCTGAGGAAGGTGTTTCACTTGTACGTGTAGCTGGCACAGATCGACCACGTCCTCTCCCTGCAACAGGAGCTCCACCAGCAGCACCACGACCGGGGCCACGTCCCTTATTTGACGTTCTCCTCATATTTCTCAAATTTAGGATATTGCCCTAAATGGGTGTTTTTTGAATAGCAGAATAGAACAACAGTATCTAAAGGGTGCATCTCACATGTACAGATATGCAGCAAACGCTGCAAAATTATTTTTTGTGCCCTAAATGGGTGTTTTTAGAATAGCAGAAGAGAACAACAGTATCTAAAGGGTGTATCTCACACGTACAGATACAGACTAGGCCGCAATTTAAGATTTTTCACCTAAATGTGTTTTTTTTAATACCAGAATAGAGCAACAGTATCTAAAGGGTGTATCTCACAGCTACAGATATGCAGAAAACGCAGCAAAAAATTTTTTTTCAACCTAAATTATAATTTTTTTGAATAGCAGAATAGAAGAACAGTATCTAAAGTGTGTATCTCACATGTCAAGATATGCAGAAAACGTTGCCAATTTTTTTTTTTTGCTCTGAATTTGGTATGCAGGAAACACTGGAAAATATTTTTTTTGCCCTAAATGTGTTTTTTTTTTAATACCAGAATAGACGACGTCGTCATAGACGAAATTTTTGCTGAGGAGGGCTAGGACAAGATGCCTCTCTCCTCATCCCGTAAAGCCAGGGATCCACCTATGTCCACAGGGGATAGTACACCACGGGTGGAGGCACCAGCGCCTGAGGAGGGACCCCATTCCCGGCCTGCCCTTCAGTCCCCGGTGCCTCTTGCACCTACCACCGGGGACAAGAGACTGTCGCTGCGGGCACCTATGCCCAACCTGGAGGTGGTCAAGGCACCTCGCCATCCGGATTCAATCGTCCTGCCGGGCAAGGGAGACCGCTCTACCATGCCTCCCTTGTCTAGGCTACAGCGTTTGTTCTGCCAGAAAGTTTCCAATGAGTATGGGTGGGAGTACCCATACTTATCTAAGGAGCTGCTTTATGAAGTGGAGGTTTGCAGGGACCGTTGGTACAATGATGATGATGGACACACATCAAAGTCCCACACGCACGCAGGTACCTCACTTGTTCTCCAAAAGCATCTCAAAGATTTAAGGACTGTAAAGCAGAGTGGATGTTGGATCGGCACATCCATGCTGACAAAGTGTTGATTCGACGGAACGAAGGGGAGGATGTCGAATACCACATAGAGACTGTGGATAAACATTTTAAACCCCTTGTCCTGCCGCATCCCAGATTCTACTTGTAGGAGCAAAGACTTCTTGCTTAGTGCCTTGCAAGTTTGCAGAACTTTCCCAGGAAACCCAGGAACTGTACCCGAGTTTCACGGGTGTTGTGCTCTTTGGAGGAATGGGGAACTGTTGCTGTTGTTTTCTCTTTTTCTTCCCTCCCGCAAAGCAATCATGGACTTTGGGGTAGTTAGGGCCAAAGTACAGAAGAAAAAAAAAAGTTGTCCAAGGATTCAACAAGTGTCTTTACCATGGCACTATCACCAGGTGGCAGTGTTGCGCAACGTTATTCACTTTGCACCACACACACTTCATGGAAGGAAAGGATTTCTCTTTGGAGAGATTTTTTCGTTCCACACACACATATGTGGTCAAAAAAGGTAAAAAATGCGCTACCAAAAAACAATGTGCAAAAAACAAAGTGCAAAAAACAATGTGCAAAAAAACAAGAAACAGTTCAGATAGGTTACTGCCAATACTGTCCTAGTGAACAAACAGCTGGAGGGTGATTTGCTGCATTCACGGAAAAATGAATAAACCACTGAAAAAGGAGGGTGAAGGGGAGTAGTGATATCTTCATCCAGACTTTTCAGCCAGATAGATGAAACAAATGATTAAGAATGGCCGCTTACCGAAACGGGTGGATCTCTGTCACGGAGATCATAGGGGCTCAGCACACCAGGGTTCACTTCATGGAAATCCTCGGTATCCCAGCGTCAAACCCGCAGCAGATCCGTTCTTCTCACCAAGATATCCAGGGACTGGAACAAAAGCTTCCCCACAGCCAGGATTCACTCCCAATACAATGGCATGATATGGAGGATTTCATAGGGAAGACAAAAAGAGCCTCATGGTGCAGTAGGTTTAAATATCAAAAAGTCCTTTTATTCAAAAAAGGCAACAAAAACTAACATCCAGAAACTCTTTCCATAAAAAACTATTTTCAAATTTCAGCGGGTAAAAAGAGAGGGCGGAGCAATAACATCTAACGTCACCACGCTCCAGCTCAGTGGTCTGGGCCGCGGCTGGATGTCTCTTTTTACCGGCTGAAATTTGAAAATTGTTTTTTTTATGGAAAGAGTTTCTGGATGTCAGTTTTTGTTGCCTTTTTTGAATAAAAGGACTTTTTGATATTTAAACCTACTGCACCATGAGGCTCTTTTTGTCTTCCCTATGAAATCCCCCATATCATGCCATTGTATTGGGAGTGAATCCTGGCTGTGGGGAAGCTTTTGTTCCAGTCCCTGGATATCTTAGTGAGAAGAACTGATCTGCTGCGGGTTTGACGCTGGGATACCGAGGATTTCCATGAAGTGAACCCTGGTGTGCTGAGCTCCTATGATCTCCGTGACAGAGATCCACCTGTTTCGGTAAGCGGCCATTATTAATAATTAGTTTCATCTATCTGGTTGAAAAGTCTGGAGGAAAATATCACTACTCCCCTTCACCCTCCTTTTTCAGTGGTTTATTCATTTTTCCGTGAATGCAGCAAATCACCCTCCAGCTGTTTGTTCACTAGGATAGTATTGGCAGTAACCTATCTGAACTGTTTCTTGTTTTTTTGCACATTGTTTTTTGGTAGCGCATTTTTTACTTTTTTTGACCATTATTGTATAGCTGTATATTCCAGCTATTTGTTAAAGTGCAGCACCTGTCATTAATTTTTGGGGATTCCCCCCCCCCTCTTATCCTTTCATATAAGGACTAATTCATTGTTTGCTGTTTATATGCACATAATCACCTTTAAATTGTGTGTCTTATTTATGTGTGTGTTGCAAATTTGCACATAGTAGCATTGGTCTTTGTACCCATTTTTTGCACAATAGGGGATGCACGGATTACCCACGCTTTACAACACACACATATGTGTCAGGAAGTTTTGTGTTTAACTTTCTTTTATCCCCTCTGCAGGAGAACACCTGTAAAGACCGCTGAGAATGGGGCGGGTCTTAGTTAGTGATGTGGGAGGGGAGAAAGTGTCAATGGTGTTATTGTGATATGTATGCTGTTATGTGTTGTTCCCTTTTCTTTTCCCTTCCATGTCAGGTTCAGGCACAACTACCAGTTTTTCAAGTTTATATTTTTTTGCATTTTTGAAGCAGTCTCTGGATGGAGGTTATGTTGGCTCCCTTTGGGGCATGACTTGATTCAGACACTGGGGACCAGTGTCAAATTGCTGGGGGGAGAGTGTAGCGGGTGTCAAATTTAGTGGGGTGTATCTGGGCTATAGATGGCCCAGATACATTGATTTTTAGGGATTCATGGACACTTTGGAGTGTGGGAGGTATGAATGGTGTCATGTTCCCTGCGGTACCTGGGTGGCGCTGTCACCTGGGACCGGGGTTGAACTGCCATTCTAGAGCCGTGTCCTTTTTGTCCTCTCGCGGCAGTAGTACAGCGGGGCGGGGAACCCGCTGTGCCTGCTGGGGGGGATATAAAGGGGGCGGACATCTTGCACACGAGGTCCATTCCCCAGGCATCTTCGGCCTGGGGGCTGCTGCGGTTCGTCTGTGCCCAGGCGCCCTTGGCCTGGGCGTGTGGAGTCGGGTTCTATCCCAGGCACCTTCAGCCTGGGGTGAGGTACTTTACCAGGAGGCCTGGGGCCCAGTACCTTCGACTGGGTCCCGCGAGGGCGAAGCATTCCTAAGGTGCCCCCGGTATTGGGTGCCTAAATCCTGGGCATAAGGGACCAGAGACGTGACCTCCCCGAAGAGCCAGCGCAGCATTTGCTGGTGCCAGTGGAGGCCTCTGGTGACTGTCCGGATGGATGCCTTCCTCTGACAGGGGTCGTTTGTTCTAAAGAAGGTACTTCATGTTCTCATGGTCTGTGGCAGAGACCCATCATTCTCAGGTCAGTGGCAGGCCTCATCCAAGGCCTGTGGCAGGGGCCTCAACGTTCACCCAGGTCAGTGGCAGTGACCAAATTCAAGGTCGGTGGCAGCGACTGTGCGCCAAGCCTGTTTGCACTAAATGGAACAGGAGAAACTTTATTTCATTAGTTGTGCCTGGACCTACTCTTCCCTACACCTTGTCTGTTCTTTTAAAAGTCAACCAGTTTCAAGGCAATAAAACAGTGTTGGACTTTTCTTGGTGTGGAACTCGTGTTACTGGAAGCTAAGTGTCCCTGTCAGTGACAGTGGCAATCATTCTCCACAGGAGAGGCTGAGGCTCCGGCCTAAAACGCAGACCCGAAGGTAAACGGTTTAGCTCATATCTCTGCATACTACATCAGAGAGCCGAGCTGGTGGTGTGCATCTTTCCCCCTTCTCCCAGATACCCCTAGATGAGTAGAACCAGCCACAGAGAGAGGGGAGATGGTGGGGGAAGACCGCTACACATATAATGTAAAAGACTGTTTGATGAAGCTCAACAGTGCCTCAGCACTCATGGATGTTATGGATTATGAGTCACCCTCTGAAGCTCTGGCACTGGGCCCAAGTGCTGACAGTCCATGTCCTGGATCTTCAGCAATTCCAGAGCAGCTCATCTCCCCAGCGGCAGATCCACAGTCCGGGGGAGGACATGGTCGTCCCCCCTTCCCAGTGGCAGATCCACAGTCCAGAGAGGAAAACACACATTTTCTTCCAACTCAATAGCAGACAATTGATTCCCATCTGTTTATACTAAGTCTAGAATATGATCTTCTCAGGATGGGCTTTTTAAGGTTTTCAACCTTTGTTAATGTAGTTTGAAAATTCCAGTTAATATCCACTATGTTGAAGTCACCTAAAATAAAAATAAAAACTCTCCCTTCAATATAATTTGAGTTATCTGACCAATCAGCAGATTATCAGTCCTCAGACTTCCCAATAGATCTGCATATGACACCAATTCAAAGGGAAGATCCCTCTCTAGTTTGCAGGCAAATCCAGAGGGTTTCAACTACAACGTTATAGTTCATGTGTTTTTGTTTTTTTTCAATTAAGCTTAGCTCTATGCTATTTTTTACATAAATGGCAACTTCGCCTCCTCTCTTTTCTACTAGTACACTTGTACTCTTACCTTGGTATATTTATTTTCCAATAATTTAAATCCCTGAACTGTGTCTCTGTAACAAAGTCCAAGTTATTCCTAGACATAAGGGATGTCAGCTTACAAGTTTTGTTGCCTAAATGAAGAGCATTAGTGCACGCAAGGTGACAAATAGTGATGAGCCGAACACCCCCGAGTTCGGTTCGCACCAGAACCCGCGAACGGACCGAAAGTTCGCACGAACGTTAGAACCCTATTAAATACAATGGATGTGAATGTTCGAAATCTAAAGTGCTAATTATAACGACTATTATGCATGTTATTGTCCTAAAAAGGGTTTAGGAACCCGGGTTCTGCACCAGGGGACATGTATCAATGCAAAAAGAAGTTTTAAAAACTGCCATTTTTCGAGAGCAATCATTTTAATGATGCATAAAGTGAAAAAAAAAGTCAAATATTTCTTTAAATATCGTACCTGGGGGGTGTCTAAAGTATGCCTGTGAAGTGCCACGTGTTTCCCGTGTTTACAACTGTCCCTGCACAAAATTACATTTCTAAAGGAAAAAAGCCATTTAAAACTGCTTGCGGCTTTAATGTAATGTCTGGTCCCGGTAATATGGATGAAAATTTTTAAGAAAAATGGCATAGCTACCCCATCACCCCCCCCCCCCCCTACCCCAGCCCATTACCAGCCCCTTTGGGTCTTGTATGGATATTAAGGGGAACCCCGCACACAAAATAAAAAAGGCCCTATATACTCTGAACAGCCGTATACAGGCGGTGCATACAAGACAGGGACTGTAGGTTTGTTCTTATGTAGAATCTGTTTGTAATTTTGAACAGGTACATTGTTTAAGTGTAGCTTCAGCCAAAAAAATTATTTTTAAGCTTTTTGGAAAACATAGGGAAGGGTTATCACCCCTGTAACATTTGTTTTGCTGTCTGTGCAGTGTGCACCTGTTCAGAACAGTTCACCTCACTTTCCGTCCTAATGACAAATGTTTTTTGAAAATTTGGGGTTTTTATTGAAACAAGAATTGGTGATAAAGCATCAGTGGAGAGGAGAAACTTTTTTTTCCCATATTAACTCTTACAGGAGAGAATTTGCCTTTCTAGGGGTAGATTTCCTCTCACTTCCTGTTGTATCCTTCCGTTTGCAAGGAGGAGTCGTTTGTAAGTTGGATGTTTGAAAGTAGAGGCCTGCCGTATATACTCTGCTGAAATTTTCCCCTTACATGTTGGTGTTGCCACAACACTGTGAGCCCTCACAGTTACTCTTGGTGGGCGCATGAATGGGCCCTGCTGTGAATTATTAGATCAAGAATTGTAATTGCATGCCCCTGTTGAACAGGGGCTGAAAAATTGGGCCTTTGGTGGTGGTGGTGTTGACACAACACTGTAAGGCCTCACAGTTAGTCTTGGTGGGTGCAGGAATGGGCCCTGCTGTGAATTATTAGATCAAGAATTGTAATTACATGCCCCTGTTAAACAGGGGCAGAAAAATTGGGCCTTAGGCACTGGTGCCACAACACTGCAACCCCTCACAGATACTGTACTTGGAGCACAGCAATGAGCCCTGTTGCAAAGTATTGCATCAAAAATTGTAATTACACGCCCCTGTTAAACAGGGGCTGAAAAATTGGGCCTTAGGCACTGGTGCTGGTGCCACGACACTGCAACCTCTCCCAGATACTCTAGTTGGAGTGCAGGAATGAGCCCTGCTGCAAAGCATTGCATAAAAAATTGTAATAACACGCCCCTGTTAAACAGGGGCTGAAAAATTGGGCCTTAGACACTGGTGCTGGTGCCACGACACTGCAACCTCTCCCAGATACTCTAGTTGGAGTGCAGGAATGCACCCTGCTGCAAAGCATTGCATACATTTTTTTAATTACATGCCCCTGTTAAACAGGGGCTGAAAAATTGGGCCTTAGCCGCTGGTGGCGGCACCCAGAAACAAAAATGTTCTTCCAAGCTATCATCATCAATCGGATCATTGAGGAGGAGGAGCATAGTCAGTCAACATAACAGAACAGTCTCTCAGCATCAGCATCAGTCTTGAAGGGATGTGACATTTGAAAATAAATTAGTCTGTTATATCAGCTTCAGGTGTTTGGTAGCTGGTGGTGATCCAAGACTGGTTCATCTTTATGAAGGTCAGTCGATCAACAGAGTCGATGGACAGGCGCACCCTGTGATCTGTGACAAATCCTCCAGCAGCACTGAATGTGCGTTCTGAAAGAACGCTGAATGCAGGACAGGCCAGTAGCTCAATTGCATACTGTGCAAGCTCTGGCCAGTGATCCATCCTCAAGACCCAGTAAGCCAGAGGATTTTCGGTGGGGAAGGTGTCCAAGTCTGACCTTGCTCCTAGGTATTCCTGCACCATGTATATCAGACGCTGGCAATGGTTGCTGGAACCGATCATACCTTGGGGCTGCGGACTAAAGAATTGTCTGAACGCATCGGTCAGACGGCCACCTTCCCCACCGCTCCTTCTTTGACTGACCGAAGCCTTAGAAACTCATTGTCCAGGACCAGGAGTTTGTAACCTCCCTGTCTCTGGGAACGCGTTGCACAGACCTTTCTGCAAGGCCTCCCGGAGTTGTCTCATCCTCTGCTCCCTCTGCGACGGTAAGATAAGGTCCACAACCTTACCCTTGTACCGTGGATCAAGGAGAGTGGCCAGCCAGTAATGGTCCCTCTCCTTGATCCAAAGAATACGAGGATCCTTCCGCAGACTTTGCAGGATCAGGGAGGCCATGCAGCGTAGGTTAGCTGAGGCATTCGGTCCGGAGTCCTCTGGGTCACTAAGGACGACATGATCCGCAGCCACCTCCTCCCAGCCACGTACAAGTCCACGGGTTTCTTGGGACTGTAAATCATCCCTAAAAGACTGCTGCTGATGATGCTGAGTGCCAGGCTCCACCTCCATGCTGACACAATCCTCCTCCTTCTCCTCCTCCTCTTCCTGTGCGATGGGTGGGACAGAAGGAACACTGTCTGGGTAAAGGGGGCCTTGAGAGGCAAGGAAGTCCTCCTCTTCCTGCCTCTGTTCTGCCTCAAGTGCCCTGTCCATTATTCCACGCAGCGTATGTTCCAACAGGTGGACAAGAGGTACAGTGTCACTGATGCATGCACTGTCACTGCTCACCATCCTCGTGGCCTCCTCAAATGGTGCCAGGACAGTGCATGCATCCCTGATCATGCCCCACTGGCGTGGTGAAAAAAGACTGAGCTCCCCTGACCCTGTCCTGGTGCCGTAGTCACACAGGTACTCATTGATGGCCCTCTGCTGCATGTGCAGCCGCTGCAGCATGGCCAACGTTGAGTTTCACCTGGTGGGCATGTCACATATAAGGCGGTTCTTGGGCAGGTTCAACTCCTTTTGCAGCTCAGCCAAGCGAGCACTGGCATTATAAGATCTGTGGAAATGCACACAGACTTTCCTGGCCTGCCTCAAGTCATCCTGTAAGCCCGGGTACCTGCCCAAGAACCGCTGCACCACCAGGTTAAGGACGTGAGCCAGACAGGGCACATGGGTCAGTTGTCCCTGTCGGAGGGCGGAGAGGAGGTTGGTGCCATTGTCGCAAACCACCATTCCTGGCTTAAGCTGGCGTGGCTTCAACCACCTCTCGGCCTGCCCCTGCAGAGCAGACAGAACCTCTGCCCCAGTGTGGCTCCTGTCCCCCAAACACACCAGCGCAAGCACGGCATGGCATATTTTTGCCTGCGTACTTGCGTAGCCCCTTGAACGCCTACGGAGCTGGTTCCGAGGACAAAGCACAGGAAGAGGCCATGGAGGAAGAAGAAGAGGAGGGGGTGGAGGAGAGAGGTGTGTCACAACCAGTAGTAGCATTTTGGAGGCGTGGCGGCAGAACAACCTCCAACACTACTGCACCTTGTCCTGCATCCTTCCCAGCTGCCAAAAGAGTGACCCAATGGGCCGTGAAAGAAAGGTAACGTCCCTGTCCATGCCTGCTGGACCATGAGTCAGTGGTAATATGCACCTTACCGCTGACCGCCCTGTCCAGCGAGGCCAAGACATTGCCTTCCACATGCCGGTAGAGAGCCGGAATCGCCTTCCGTGAGAAAAAGTGGCGTTTGGGAACCTGCCACTGAGGAACCGCACATTGCACAAACTCACGGAAGGGGGCCGAGTCTACCAACTGAAAAGGCAGCAGTTGAAGCGCTAGCAATTTAGCCAAGCTAGCATTCAACCGCTGGGCATGTGGATGGCTGGGAGTGAACTTCTTTCGACGGTCCAGCAGCTGGGGCAGGGAAATTTGCCTGCTAGAATCGGACGTCGGTGTACTGCTAGCAGAGTGCCCGCAAGTACTTGGCTGTGACACCTACACCTTCATTCCTCTCAGTGCAGGTTTCAGAGAGGACTGAAGGTATAGTGGGGTTGGAGATCCCAGCTGATGCGGTGCAAGGAGAGGTCCGCTTTGTTCTTTGGTGTGGGTCTTTAAGGTAGGCTTGCCAACGAGCTGCATGGCAGGTCAACATATGTCTGGTCAAGCATGTGGTGCCCAAGCGGGTGATGTTTTGGCCACGCGATATACGCTTGAGACATATGTTGCAAACAGCAGCTGTGCGATCTCATGCACTCGACTCAAAAAAGGCCCACACCAAAGAACTTTTTGAATAACAGGCAGAGGCAGCGCCCTGCACAGGCGGAGCTCTGCGGTGTGATTCAGTCGGTGTGCTGCCCTTACGCTGGCCCCCCGAGGGCATCCTGCCTCGTTGGAGATGTGCCTCCTCCTCATCCTCCTCCTCCTCTCTCCTATTAGGCACCCACGTGGAGTCAGTGACCTCATCATCCCCTCCCTCCTCATCACTGAAGCCAATCTGGCAGTATGCTGCAGCTGCTGGAACATGACTGCCAGATTGGTGTCCTTCTTGAGCATCCCCTCTCTCTACTCTCACGCTACTGCCTTCCTCTAGCTGGGTATCATCATCAGACCCTTCAAAACGCTGGGCATCCTCCTGGAGCATGTACCCAACACTGTGCTCAAACAGTTCGGGGGACTCCTCAGGAGGACATGGTTGGTCTAGGGAAGGAATGACTGATGATGACATTGATACCAGGGAAGAGGACGCTTTGGCAGCTGCTTTGCCAGTACCCTGAGCCTGGGTGAGAGAGGATGAGGAGGATGAGGAGGGCTTGGTCATCCACTCTACCAAGTCTTTGGCATGATGCGGCTCAACACGTCCAGCTGCCGAAAAGAAGGACAAGCGTGTCCCATGGCCACGTGCTGATGGCGATGCACCGCGTCCATGACCAGCACTGTTGTCTCTAGACACAGAGCCTGCTTGCCCTCTTTTATTGGCTCCTGACTGTCTGCCTCTCCTTGTTTGCCTTCCAGACATTCTAATGGCCTGCAGGGAGATGGGAAAACCAGCAATAAGACCTAGCTTCAGTAGTATATTTTGCAGGAATCACACTACGCCCGCTGTAAGTGCTGCAAATGCCTGTTGGTGTAACACACCAGGAAAACACAGCAATACGGGCTAACTTCAGGTGTATAATGTGCAGGAGGCACACTCCGCCCGCTGTAAGTGCTGCAAATGCCTGTTGGTGTAACACACCAGGAAAACACAGCAATACGGGCTAACTTCAGGTGTATAATGTGCAGGAGGCACACTCCGCCCGCTGTAAGTGCTGCAAATGCCTTTTGGTGTAACACACTAGGAAAACTCAGCAATAAGGCCTAGCTTCAGGAGTATATTTTGCAGGAATCACACTACGCCTGCTGTAAGTGCTGCAAATGCCTGTTGGTGTAACACACCAGGAAAACACAGCAATACGGGCTAACTTCAGGTGTATAATGTGCAGGAGGCACACTCCGCCCGCTGTAAGTGCTGCAAATGCCTGTTGGTGTAACACACCAGGAAAACACAGCAATACTGGCTAACTTCAGGTGTATAATGTGCAGGAGGCACACTCCGCCCGTATGTTCGACTCGAACACTGAGCTCATCCCTAGTGACAAACACTGCTATCTACTGCTGGGTTTTAGTACCTGAATCTTTAACTACATTAACTGCCCCATTAGCAAAGTCCTAAGCAACATAAGACCTCATATTTTTTTTTTTTTACCTGCTCTGGACAGAAATGTTCCTTACCAATTTAAATCTCTGCTCCCATTCCTCAGTTTTAATACATATCCAAAGAATTCCATATCAAGTAGCTCAGTGCCCTTGTATGAACGATCTCTTTTGTATAGCACAATGTACCGTAATACTACCAGCTGGCATCATGACTAACATAACAGAAACCTTAAACTTTACACCATTCTTTTAACCAAACACTGAAATCTGCAGTTTGAAGAACTTTCCCTTTTTGTGCAATATAGACCTGTTAAGGCCTGTGGAAATGTAAGGATACACTCTAAGTGGTGAAGATCCTGGCCCAAACTCTGAAAATCCTCCTATACAGAACACATTTCATTCTGGGACAAATCATTGGTTCCAAGGTGCATAATATCAAAATTATACTCTTTCCTAGCTTTCTTGACAGTTTTTAAAATGCATTTTTTTATCTCCTGACAATAGAACCAGGTAAATCCTTAACTGCTTTTGACATTTCCACATCATGTCCTAAAAACACACCTCTTACAGTTGATTCACCAACAAAAAGATCATATCTCCTTTTCGGGAGTATGTTGAAAAATAAATACAGGTTCCAATCCGGCCCATGCACACAGGACGTTTTTACAGCCGCGTTTTTTACAGCTTAAAAACGCCTGTCCATGTTTTGTAAACATTTTTTGACCTTTTTAAAAAAAAAAAAAATCCCGGAGCTCAAAAACGCAAATCGCAGCGTTTATGCGCATTTATGCGCGTTTAATAGCGTCGGGCGTTTTTGCAGCTCAAACCTGGAGCTCCAGAATGCACTGGAATTGGGTTTTTTTTGCAGCTGGAAAACGCCTATGCCACTTGGAGCTCTATGTGTGCATGACACAATAGAGTAACATGGATGGGCGTTTTGCAGCTGTAAAAAAAAACATCTAACGCTGCTGTTAGCAGCTGCAAAAACACCCTGTGTGCATGGGGCCTTAAAATTTGTTCTTTTATTATATAAATTCAGAAGTCCTGGTCCATACAATACTTGCTTGGTTTGTAACATCAGGAACAAAATTGACTCCTTTCTCAGGGACCTTTATCCTATGCCCAGAGGGGTTGCAATTCTCACAAACAGATATTTTTGCAACCTTTGTATCTGCTTCTAGCTACATTTTTTTTTTTTTAGAGTTATGCAGTCACACCAAATTCTGCATGTTTATGGTCCACAGTCTTCACTCTTTCAGACTCTTTCACTGCTTCTCCTGCACAGTCTTTGAGAAAGAGGAGGCTTTTTGCAAGGACGCTCAACAGAATAAATTGGCGTTGGCAGCCTCTTGATCTCAGACTGAGCACAAACCAAGGAATCCAGACAAGCAATGCCTCAATTTAGATTATAAATCTGCATATGGACAGAAAAGCAACCCAGCTTCCAAAGAGTACCACAAAAAAAAGGCACTGCACTGAACTAAACCAGACCTTTAAAAAGGTCTGCTGTCTCCAACTCCTACTGTTTTCAAACTACTGATGTTCAAATTATGCACCTCTGTCCTTATGTACTCACAATGAGCAAACTCCAGAGAGTAAACTTGACAAAGCTGTTAATTATCTTAAATACCCCAATAATTAGGATAATAGCTTACTTCTGTTACATATGTTAATAGGATCATACCCAACACCCAGTCAGCAATAAACTATTACTCTAGTACCAGGTTTTATTTTTTGTGATAATATTCATTAAATTTGGTATTTGGCAAAAGAAGGGGAGATTGTATTGACATCATTATAAATGGGTGAGCACCATGAATTCCAAACAGTGGCCAGTGTAAAGTCTGTAAAAAACTACTTTACAAACAAGACTGCCATCCCTTGAGTGTGACAGCCCTTTAAATATGGTACTCAGGGAACAGATTCTCAGTCATCATTTGACGAGAAGAAAAAAGTCTACTTGGAGAAAAGCAAGGCGTTTTAACCTCCTGATAAAATCCATCAGAACAATTGGACAGGCCATTAAAAGCTGGAACTGTACCAATAAGCTGAGACACCTAGTTAGCTCACTTGTGGTCTGTGCCAATTGCTGAAGGACAGCCTGCTGTGATATGCTGCAAGCAAGCAGTGGAAAACTATAATCTATAGAATTCTATGATATCGCACTGAATACTGTCACTGACCTGAACAATACACTGTAATCAGCAGGGACCTTGCAAGTCTGCATGCTGTTAGTTTTGAAACTTTTATTTCTCAAAAGCAAAACTGTTTTATCTCAGATTCTCTAGTGAAAATGTTTTGTATCATTTTTTTTTTTTACATAGATAATTTTTAACATAACCCCATGGGAACAGCTAAATACACAAACAAAATACATGTTTTGAAATCATTTAGATTTAAAATATTTGTAAATCTATTCCCCATCTTTTGGCATTTATACACTTGCCACACTGTACAACCTAATTAATTACACTACATAGTATTTATTTATATATTTCTTAGTTTTTTTGCACCACATTGCATTGTGTTTTTAATATGTGCTTAACATGTTTGTATGAACCATTCAGTTCATAGGTATCACTTCTATGAATTTTTGGCCTATGCCTCTTATTTTATATATAAGTAGGAAAATCCTTTAAAAGATTGTAGTCCCAAATTTATGGCCAGTAAGCGGACAGTTTTTTGGTTATAGGCTTCTGTGTGATCTAAGCTAGACACATGTTACAGCCAAATTCCAGGCAAATGTCTAAGTACACAGTTGAAAAACACAAAGGGTCTAAAAAAGAAATAAAGATTTTTCATTTTAAATACCCAATCATGTGAAAGGGAAATCAGAAAAAATAGGATATGTTGCTAGGATATTATTGGCTAGTCAACCAGAACATAGATTCCTCTTATTTACTAACATTCACTTTGTAAATGAACAGCAATTACTCCTACAAATTAACCACTTGCTGACCAGCCGCCGTCATTATACAGCGGCAGGACGGAACGTTCCCACGAATCGTCGTAGCTGTACTTTGGCTCCTTTAAGTGGAAAAAGCAGGTGCGCTGCACTGCGGAGGGTGCATATTAGGGATGAGCTGCGAGTTCGAGACAAACCCATGTTCGACTCGAACATCGCCTGTTCGGCTGTTAGCCGAATTTCAAACATTATGGGCCGTTCGTGCCAAATTCGAGTGGCGCGTCATGGCCCATAATTCACTGCGGCATCACAGTGCATTGCTGGCTGATGATTGGCCAAGCATGCACTATGACCCGCATGCTTGGCCAATCACAGCACCATAAGTACAGAGAGCCATAATTGGCCAAAGCCAGGGTGGCTTTGGCCAATCATGGCTCAGAGGAGTAGGTACACGCCCCACACTATATAAGGCTGCCGGCGTGGCGGCCTTGTGTAGTGTGTTGCGGCGTTGGTTAGAAGACAGAGAGAGAGAGAGAGACAGTGTAATTTGATTTGAGTTAGATCGAGCAGGCAGGCGAGTCAGTTAGCTGCAGACAGTTACAGTGTGTAGAGGATATATATGCATCCTAGGTGTTGTATCTATATTTACACACTGTATTCAGTTTAGCTAGATCCGTTCTTGTTATTCTCTATACTGACAGGCAGGCAGGTGATTGTACTAGCTGCAGTATTTTCACTTAGTGTACTGTTTCCTTTGCACAACATGCACCTAAAGGTAGTAAAAAGAAAAAAAGTTGCGCTAAATAAGTGACAAATTAATAATATAGTGAATGAGGTGAATAAACATAAATCAATAAGCACACCAGTTTGTAATGATGTAAGATATACGGTGATAGATGTGACTGAAAATAATCCTGATGATATATAATGTCCATAAACCACTAGTAATGTCCATCAACAAAACCAAGTTCTTGTGGATGTGTGTAACCAATATAAATCCTCCACCGTGACGGGTATGATCCAAAGTAGGTTGTACACCAGGAACAAGTGCAGTATAGGACAGCCTCCACCAGTAAAAATGCTGCCTCTTACCGAAAAAGATGGATCCCTTGTCACAGGGGATCAAAGAACGCCTTGGCTATTCCCCAGCCAGGGGTATGGGGCATACAGCGTCTGCGGGATGGCGTCTCTTAACAGATGATCAGCCACTCACATGGATAGAACCCAAGGTCCCCGTAAATAAAGAAAGGGATGGACAAATAGTGTAAAACCTTTTACACATTTATTTATAAAAAACGAATGCACACTTACAGTTATGCAGAATAAACGAGCGTGTAAATAGCCGGCCGGCTTCAAAGTATATGCAGCCCGTATGTCTCCGGGTAGCGTGGGCGCGATGACGTCAGAACGTGGCTCCTCCCTACGCGTTTCGTCATCAACAGACGTGTTCACGGGATACGGGCGGCGTTCTGACGTACCGCTCTAAATAGCTATTTCCATAAACCAAGCCTCGATTTGAAGTGCGGGATGACAGGACGTCGCCATCTTGGTTATGGGAAAAATATTGCTAATTCAATGGGAGTGATGGGCAAACCCAAAATGAACAACAAATAGATGAAACATACTTTATTAATAAAATTGCAATAAAAAAAGGACCTATTACCTATTACGGTCACATATTACCAAATTGATATTTAAGATAATAATAAGAAGTGTGTAAAAGAAGCCTGATGGGTATTTGATGAGCGGACCAGGCCATGCCCAAAATTCACTTTGAGTATATAAAAAAACACATGATATTTGACCAAGAATCTAAATAAAAAAATACAAATATAAACAATCAAATTGTATAACGACTACAAATATGAATATTAGGCAGCTGATAGCCAAAATCTGTATGAATAGATAAATTGACTTTAGCGCCAAAAAGTACTATATTGATTTATGTTTATTCACCTCATTCACTATATTATTAATTTGTCACTTATTTAGCGCAATTTTTTTCTTTTTACTACTTGTTTTGGTGTTGTATAACACTTATTGTTGCAGCTTTTTTTATTTATTCATTAGCGCAGTTTTTTTCTTTACACCTTTGTACATTATACTTATTATTGCTGCTTTTGACCATTTATCCATTTTTATATAAGTATTAGTATATAATGGATGTTTTTGCGTTTAGGGCCACCCGGGTGGTCAATACAGAGGGGGTCTTTGAAACCTTTAAAGATGGTGAAGGGGATTTAGGGGGTCTCTTTGTCAGACTAATAAATCTCACAATTACCGAGATTCATACTCAGTGGGATATAGCTTTTTTAGAGACCTATATCAAACACCTTATGGTACCCCGTAGCCTCAGGTGGGAGGTCTGTCCCCAGAAGGGAGAAGTAGATCTTGAAGGATGGTTTAAATACTTCAATGAAGCTGGAGTCAATTTCCTTAAGTTTTTGGTTGAAAGAAAGGGGAGTAAATTAGGGAGACATGATGAGGAGATTAAATTGATCAAGGACAAATTAACCCCCTTTAAATCCAGTGAGGAGTATTCAGAGAGGTCTAAGCTGTTACTTACACTTCTTGAAAAAGAGGATAAGGAGCAGAGAGTCAAAAAGAAAAAGAAATTTAACCGTGACTTTTCTGATTATGATTCTAGTGTTGTTTTTGAGTGGCAAAAAAAGCTATTGGCCGAACAAGCGGCTTTGGCTGGTCCTGAGATGGATACCACCCCTCAGGTTGCCAGCCAGGTTTCATTAAGACCACTCGGAACCATTGGTAAACCAGGATTTCCCGGTCCTGGACGTGGCCGCTCTCCCGCGAGAGGTTCATTTTCCCAGGCTCAGTTGCGGCCTGGTAATCGGCCTAATTCTTATAACAATGGAGGATTTGGGAAAGGTGGTCCCAAACAGTACAATGGTCCCCCACCACGACCTTCGGGACGAGGTCAAAATCAACAAAGTTCCTTTGGTCCACCACACATCCGAGGACGAGGTTGGAATCAGGGTCCACCACTCCCACCCCCTAGGGGTCGGTCGTCTGCTGTTCAACCTAGATCAGGCTATTATGATGGGCAGGGTTTTTACCCACGTGGTCAAGGGTGTGATTCACCTTATGCTTATGAGCAACAATTTGCACATTATGAAGGTGATTTTGAGGAGGGTTTTAATGTCCCCACTCAGAATTGTTTCTTCCCTTTAAGGGATTTGGCAAGTTCTGATCAGGGGGGATATCGGTCCTCTCAGGGCACGAGTAATTAAGGTGCTTCAGGTGGATACTATTTACCTAGGCAGGGAGATCCACATGAATTAGATCATAGCGAGAGTTATGAGCACCAGAATTGGGGTTTTCCCCGTCCCAGCCAAGGGTTAAAAAGGGTGGTCGAATTAAGAGAGGAACTAGGGGGGGGGTGGAGAACTCAGCCCAAAAAGAGCAAAGATGTAAGTGATGCTGGTATATTCAATCTAAGCTCCCATACATTATCAGTACCAGAACTTACTGTTCTCAATAAGGGTCTGAAGTTTGCTTTACCTCGCAACTTGAGCAAATTTCAGACCTATATGGACATTCATAAATATGTCCGTAAACTGAATGTCCAGAGATATTTGGCCTCTAATCCATTTAACTCCTCCTCCTTGGGTAACTCCATCAATCAAATTTCCCATTCAGGCCTTTCGAATGCCTCCCTCTTCAATCCCCCAGGTCGTTTGTCTCCCTCTTTGAGAGGTTTTAGGGATTTGGCACTAAATGAGTTGGATGCCATGCAGATCAAAGTGCATAAAACTAAAAAGGACATACAGTTGGGCATGGATTCTCTGTGCTCTAATAAAAATGTTGTCATCTGAACGGCTGACAAAGGGGGGGGCATAGTCGTGTTGAATAAATGTGACTATATGCAAGAAATGCATCGCATTTTAAACGACACGGCTACTTATACCCCATTAACTTTCAATCCTAATCTTAAATACAAATCACTTTTGGAGGATATTGTGAAGAGGGGTTCAGATAGTAAAATTCTGAATAAGAAGGAACGGTTATTTTTAGTGCCTAAGGCACCTAGAATACCTATAATATACTATCTACCCAAGGTGCATAAGAGTCTGACTTGCCCCCCGGGACGTCCCATTGTTAGTGGGATAGATTCCATCACGTCCCGGGTGGGCAAGTATATAGACTTCTTTTTGCAGCCCATAGTGCGGAAAATTCCATCTTTCATTAAAGACACCCACCATGTCATCAACCTTCTATCCGAATTTACACCCAGTGATGGTATTTGGTTGGTTACAGCGGATGTCACATCCCTGTATACTGCGATACCCCACCATTTGGGTCTAGATGCAGTTCGTTATTTTTGGAGCGTGACTCTGACCTACCTTCGGAACAGATTGTTTTTATTTTAGAGTTATTAGAGTATGCAGCTACTCATAATTTTTTTGGGTTTGATGGTCAGTTTTACAGGCAGGACAGAGGTGTCGCCATGGGGGCTAAATATGCCCCCAGTTTGGCGAACCTCTTTATGGCCAAATGGGAGGAGGATGTCGTCCGTGCTGACATGAGGCCCCAGGTGGCCTTGTGGGCCCGCTACATAGACAACATCCTCCTCCTATGGAGGGGTAGCCAGTCGGATCTTTCTGACTTCATGGATTCTCTTAATATCAATTCTAGAGGCATCCATTTAAGCTACGTGACTAGTCAGGATAAAATATTTTTTTTAGATCTGACTATCTCTGTGGGTGATCAGGGCTTCATTACCTCAACATTTTTCAAACCTACTGATAGGAACTCTTTCATTCCCAATGGTAGTTGTCACTATGCTCGATGGTTGGGTGCTGTACCCAAGAGTCAATTTTTAAGATTGAAGAGAAATTGCTCGGATCATACCACCTTTTTGGAACAATCTGATATTTTGTCCAAAAGATTCATTGATAAGGGCTATTCATCTGAGTCCCTTAAAGCCACTTTAGACCTGGTCAGTACCAGGGATCGTGCTGACTTGTTGAAGGAGAAGGCTAATAAAGAGTCTGGGTCGTCATTTCGTACCCCTTTTGTTACCAATTTCTCTTGTCAACACTCTCAGATAAAACATATTGTCAATAAACATTGGCATATCCTTAAGAGTGATAGGGTCCTAAATACCATTTTACCGGATAGACCAAAGGTGGTTTTTAGAGGGGCACCAGCCTTAAGGGACAAACTTGCACCTAATATCTTGGATCCACCGACGACTAGGCCTACCTTTTTTTCTGACCTTACAGGTTTCTATCAATGTAGGAGGTGTCAGGTCTGTTCCCTAAATGGTTGTAGATCTAGGAGAACAACTCGGTTTAATTCTAGTTGCACCACTAAAAGTTTCGATATCAAGCCTTTCATTTCTTGTGCCACGGAGGGCGTGGTCTACTTACTGCAATGCCCCTGTGGGTTGCAGTATGTGGGCAGGACTAAGCGCCCACTCCGGGTACGCCTTAACGAGCATATTGGAAATATTAGAAGAGGCTTTACAAAACACTCCGTGTCAAAACATTATTTGGCTGTTCATAACCGAGATCCAAAGGGGACTGTTTTTTTGGGGATTGATAAATATAGTCCTCATTGGAGGGGTAGTAACTTGGTCCAGAGCATCTCTAGACTAGAGATGTCATGGGTGCATAGGATTAAATGTTATACCCCTTTTGGTCTCAACATAGATGTTGATGTGAATTGTTTCATAGATAACTCCTGACCTCTATGTTGTGACCAACTGTAAAAGATTTCTCATTCATATTTTTAAATTTTTTTTCTCTCTTCCTCCTTCAATTGATGCCTTTATTATGTCGGTTGGGTCAGGCTCATATGAGGGAAGATTGGTTCTGTATCAATATAGTACTTTTTGGCGCTAAAGTCAATTTATCTATTCATACAGATTTTGGCTATCAGCTGCCTAATATTCATATTTGTAGTCGTTATACAATTTGATTGTTTATATTTGTATTTTTTTATTTAGATTCTTGGTCAAATATCATGTGTTTTTTTATATACTCGAAGTGAATTTTGGGCATGGCCTGGTCCGCTCATCAAATACCCATCAGGCTTCTTTTACACACTTCTTATTATTATCTTAAATATCAATTTGGTAATATGTGACCGTAATAGGTCTTTTTTTTATTGCAATTTTATTAATAAAGTATGTTCCATCTATTTGTTGTTCATTTTGGGTTTGCCCATCACTCCCATTGAATTAGCAATATTTTTCCCATAACCAAGATGGCGACGTCCTGTCATCCCGCACTTCAAATCGAGGCTTGGTTTATGGAAATAGCTATTTAGAGCGGTACGTCAGAACGCCGCCCGTATCCCGTGAACACGTCTGTTGATGACAAAACGCGTAGGGTGGAGCCACGTTCTGACGTCATTGCGCCCACGCTACCCGGAGACATACGGGCTGCATATACTTTGAAGCCGGCCGGCTATTTACACGCTCGTTTATTCTGCATAACTGTAAGTGTGCATTCGTTTTTTATAAATAAATGTGTAAAAGGTTTTACACTATTTGTCCATCCCTTTCTTTATTTACGGGGACCTTGGGTTCTATCCATGTGAGTGGCTGATCATCTGTTAAGAGACGCCATCCTGGAGACGCTGTATGCCCCATACCCCTGGCTGGGGAATAGCCACAGGCGTTCTTTGATCCCCTGTGACAAGGGTTCCATCTTTTTCGGTAAGAGGCAGCATTTTTACTGGTGGAGGCTGTCCTATACTGCACTTGTTCCTGGTGTACAACCTACTTTGGATCATACCGTCACGGTGGAGGATTTATATTGGTTACACACATCCACATGAACATGGTTTTGTTGATGGACATTACTAGTGGTTTATGGACATTATATATCATCAGGATTATTTTCAGTCACATCTATCACCGTATATCTTACATCATTACAAACTGGTGTGCTTATTGATTTATGTTTATTCACCTCATTCACTATATTATTAATTTGTCACTTATTTAGCGCAACTTTTTTCTTTTTACTACTTGTTTTGGTGTTGTATAACACTTATTGTTGCAGCTTTTTTTATTTATTCATTAGCGCAGTTTTTTTCTTTACACCTATGCACCTAAAAGGTACCTGAATATAATTGCTGTTCTCATACTAATACCACAGGTAGGGAGCTGCATTATTTTCATTTAGTGTACTGTGTCCTTTGCACAGCGTGCACCTAAAGGTACCTGAATACAATTGGTGGTGTTCTCATATCAATACCACAGGCAGGGAGCTGCAAGTATTTTCACTTAGTTTACTGTGTCCTTTGCACAGCGTGCACCTAAAGGTACCTGAATACAATTGGTGGTGTTCTCATACTAATACCACAGGCAGGGAGCTTCATTATTTTCATTTAGTGTACTGTGTCCTTTGCACAGCGTGCACCTAAAGGTACCTGAATACAATTGGTGGTGTTCCTTAGCCCCACCATGTCCTCCTGAGGAGTCCCCCGAACTGTTTGACCACAGTGTTGGGTACATGCTCCAGGAGGATGCCCAGCATTTTGAAGGCTCTGATGATGAAACCCAGCTAGAGGAAGCAGTAACGTGAGCCCAGAGAGAGGGGGTAGTAACATGAGCCCATAGAGAGGGGGTGCCCAACAAGGACAGCAATCTGGCAGTCATGTTGCCCCAGCTGCAGCATACTGCCAGGTTTGCTCCAATGATGAGGGAGGGGATGATGAGGTCACTGACTCCACGTGGGTGCCTGATAGGAGAGAGGAGGAGGAGGAGGAGGCACATCTCCAACAAGGCAGGATGCCCTCCAGGGGCCAGCTTAGGGCAGCACACTGACTGCATCGCACCGCAGAGCTCCGCATGTGCAGGGCGCTGCTGTCTCTGCACGTTATTCCAAAAGTTCTTTGATGTGGGCCTTATTTGAGACGAGTGCATCAGATCGTAGCGCTGCTATTTGCAACATATGTCTCAGGCGTATCTTGCGTGGCCAAAACATCACCCGCTTGGGCACCACATGCTTGATCAGACATATGTCGACCTGCAATTCAGTTCGTTGGCAAGCACACCTAAAAGACGCACATCAAAGAACAAAGCGGACCTCTTCTTGCTCCTCATCAGCTGGGATCTCCAACCCCACTATACCTTCAGTCCTCTCTGAAACCTGCACTGAGAGGAATGAAGGTGTAGAATTAGGTGTGTCACAGCCAAGTGCTTGCGGGCAATCTGCTATCGGTACACCAGGCAAATTTCCCTGCCCCAGCTGCTGCACCGCCGAAAGAAGTTCGCTCCCAGCCATCCACATGCCCAGCGGTTAAATGCTAGCTTGGCTAAATTTCTAGCACTTCAACTGCTGCCTTTTCAGTTGGTAGACTCTGCCTCCTTCCGTGAGTTTGTGGAATGTGCGGTTCCTCAGTGGCAGGTTCCCAAATGCCACTTTTTCTCACGGAAGGCGATTCCGGCTCTTTACCGGCATGTGGAAGGCAATGTTTTGGCCTCGTTGGACAGGGCGGTCAGCGGTAAGGTGCATATTACCGCTGACTCATGGTCCAGCAGGCATGGACAGGGACGTTACCTATTTTTCACGACGCATTGGGTGACTGCTGGCAGCTGGGAAGGATGCAGGACAAGGTGCAGTAGTGTTGGAGGTTGTTCCGCCACCATGCCTCCAAAATGCTACTACTGGTGATTCTGACACACCTCTCTCCTCCACCCCTCCTATTCTTCTTCCTTCATGGCCTCTTCCTGTGCTTTGTCCTCGGAAACCAACGGTGCTCCATAGGCGTTCAAGGGGCTACGCAAGTACGCAGGCTAAAAGATGCCATGCAGTGCTTGAGCTGGTGTGCTTGGGGCAGAGATTATGTCAGCTCTGCAGGGGCAGGCTCAGAGGTGGTTGACGCCACGCCAGCTTAAGCCAAGAAAGGTGGTTTGCGACAATGGCATTAACCTCCTCTTCGCCCTCCGATAGGGACAACTGACCCATGTGCCCTGTTTGGGTCATATAATTTCCAGTGCTCGGCTGGCTGACCTCCAAAAGGAATACCACCTGCCCATGAACTGCCTAATCTGTGACATGCCCACCAGGTGGAACTCTACGTTGGCCATGCTGCAGCGGCTGCACACGCAGCAGAGGGCCATCAATGAATATATGTTGCAATATGGCACCAGGACAGGGTCAGGGGAGCTTGTTTTTTTCATGGATGCTTGCACTGTCCTGTCACCATTTGAGGAGGCCACGAGGATGGTGAGCAGTGACAGTGCATGCATCAGTGACACTGTCCCTCTCGTCCACCTGTTGGAGCACACGCTGCGTGGAATAATGGACAGGGCACTTGAGGCAGAACAGAGGGGGGAAGAGGAGGACTTCCTTACCACTCAAGGCCCCCTTTATCCAGACAGTGTTCCTGCTGGCCCGCCTATCACACAGGAAGAGGAGGAGGAGGAGGAATGTGTCAGCATGGAGGTGGAGCCTAGCACTCAGCATCAGCAGCAGTCTTCAAGGGATCAATTACAGTCTCAAGAAACCCATGGACTTGTACCTGGCTGGGAGGAGGTGGCTGAGGATCATGTCGTCCTGAGTAACCCAGAGGACTCCGGACCAAATTCTTCAGCAAACCTACGCTGCATGGCCTCCATTATCCTGCAAAGCCTGCAGAAGGATCCTCATATTCATGCTATCAAGGAGAGGGATTATTACTGGCTGGCAACCCTCCTTGATCCATGTTACAAGAGTAAGGTTGCGGACCTTATCTTGGCGTTGCATAGGGAGCAGAGGATGAAACATCTTCGGGAGGCCTTGCATAAAGGTCTGTGCAACGCGTTCCCAGAGACTGGGAGGTTACAAATTCCTGGTCCTGGGCAACGTGTTGCTGAGGCTTCGGTTAGTCAAAGAAGGAGCGGTGGAGAAGGTGGCTGTCTGACCGATGGGTTCAGACAATTTTTTAGTCCGCAGCCCCAAGGTATGATCGGTTCCAGCAACCATCGCCACCGTCTGTTTTACATGGTGCAGGAATACCTAGGGGCAAGATCAGACTTGGACACCTTTCCCACCGAAAATCCTCTGGGTTACTGGGACTTGAGGATGGATCACTGGCCAGAGCTTGCACAGTATGCAATTAATGAAGGAGAGGACACATATATGGGAGAGATGACTGCACACCCCGGTAAGAGAAAAAAATGGAAAGGGTCCCCGATGTTTTTTTTTAGCAGCAATAGTGTAGCAAAGTCACAATATAAAAAAGGTAGTTTATTGAAAAATACAATGTTATATTACAGTTTAAAATAGAGTTACGGCTAAAAGGTACAATACATACTCCAAAATTAGACAGTAAAAATATAGGTATACACAGCATTACATTACATAATGTTAAAACTGTGTGGCACAGTATGCAATTGAGCTACTGGCCTGTCCTGCATCCAGCGTTCTTTCGGAACGCACATTCAGTGCTGCTGGAGGCTTTGTAACTGATCACAGGGTGCGCCTGTTCACCGACTCAGTCGATCGACTGACCTTCATAAAAATGTACCAGTCTTGGATCATCACCAGCTACCAAGCACCTGATGCTGATGTAACCGAGTATTTTTTGAAATGTCAGATCCCTTCAAGACTGCCTATACTGATGCTAAGTGACTATCCTGTTATGCTGAGTGACTATCCTCTTCCTCCTCAATGATCATGCTGATAGCTTGTAAGAAAATTTTTGGTTCTGGACACCGCCACCAGTGGCTAAGGCCCAATTTTTCAGTCCCTGTTTAACAGGGGCGTGTAATTACAATTTTTGATGCAATAATTTGCAGCAGGGCTCATTCCTGCGCTCCAACTAGAGTATCTGTGAGGGGTTGCAGTGTTGTGGCACCAGCACCAGTGCCTAAGGCTCAATTTTTCAGCCCATGTTTAACAGGGGCGTGTAATTAAAATTTTTGATGCAATACTTTGCAGCAGGGCTCATTCCTGCGCTCCAACTAGAGTATCTGTGAGGTGTTGCAGTGCTGTGGCACCAGTGCCTAAGGCCCAATTTCTCTGCCCCTGTTCAACAGGGGTATATAATTACAATTCTTGATCTAATATTTCACAGCAGGGCCCATTCCTGCGCCCACCAAGAGTAACTGTGAGGGCTTACAGTGTTGTGGCAACACTTACACCTAAGGGCCAAATTTCTGCAGAGTATATACGGCAGGCCCCTACTTTCAAACATCCAACTTACAAACGACTCCTACTTGCAAACGGAAGGAGACAACAGGAAGAGAGAGGAAATCTACCTCTAGGAAGGGGAAATTTACTCCTGTAAGAGTTAATATAGGAAAAACTTGTCTCCTCTACACTGATGCTTTATCACCAATCCTTGTTTCACTAAAAACCCCAAATTTTCAAAAAAAAATTGTCATTGGGACAGAAAGTGAGATGAAATGTTCTGAACAGGTGCACAGACAGCAAAACAAATGTTACAGGGGTGATAACCCTTCCCTATGTTTTCCAAAAAGCTTAAAAATAGATTTTTTGGCTGGAGCTACACTTTAAAAATGGACCAGTTCAAAATTACAAACAGATTCTACTTAAGAACACTGCCTGTATACTGCTGTTCAGAGTATATAGGGCCTGGGGGCCCCACACCTTTCCTTTTTAATTTGGGTGCAGGGTTCCCCTTAATATCCATACAAGACCCAAAGGGGCTGGTAATGGGCTGGGGGGGTACCCATGCCATTTTTCTCAATGATTTTAATCCGTATTGCTGGGACCAGACATTACATTAAAGCCGCAAGCAGTTTTAAATGACTTTTTTTCCTTTAGAAATGTCATTTGTGCAGGGACTGTTCTAAACACGGGAAACACGTGCCACTTCACAGGCATACTATAGACACCCCCCAGGTACGATATTTAACCACTTAACGACCGCTCACTGTATATATACGTCGGCAGAATGGCACCGACAGGCACAATCACGTAGAGTGTACGTGATTGCCTTTGTATAGTTGGGGGGTCCAATCGGACCCCCCTTCTGTACAGTGAGCGGTGGCTAAGTGTCCGGGAGCGTTCCGGGATGAGGGGGCAGCCATTCGTTTCTGGCCACCCCCTCGCGATCGCTCCCGGCGAATGGAAATGCCCCCTCTGTCTGTGTCAGACAGAGGGAGCAGGAGGAAGTGATGTCATCTCTGGTGCGGCGCTCACATATACCGAGCGCCGTACAAGAGAAGACATCAGGTCAGTGCACACAACACTACACTGACACCAGGACACATAGGGACATAAATCGCCACCCCAGGCCCCCCCAGACACCCCAGATCACCCCCCAGATCACCCCCCCAGCCCCCAGTCACAGTGTCACTGATTGCAGTGACCATTTATTTAGTGATCACTGCAATCAGTGACATTTGTGACTGTAAAAGTGTCACCAAAGTTTAGTCTTAGGTCCAGTGTAGCCCCCTAACCCCCCCCTAATAAAGGTTTAACCCCCTGATCACCCCCCAGATAACCCTTTCACCGCCTATCACCACTGTCGCTTAGCGATCATTTTTCTGATCGCTGTCTTAGCGTCAGTGATGCCGATCGGCAGCCAGTAATTTTTTTTAGGTTCGCCGCATGTTTTTATAGCGTCAGGTACCCCAATATATTATCTAATAAAGGTTTAACCCCCTTGATCGCCCCCCAGGTAACCCTTTCACCCCCTATCACCACTGTCACTAAGCGATCGTTTTTCTAAAAGCTGTCTTAGTGTCTGTGATGCAGATCGGTAGCCGGTAATTTTTTTTAGGTTCGCCGCAGGTTTTTATAGCGTCAGGTACCCCAATATATTATCTAATAAAGGTTTAACCCCCTTGATCGCCCCCCAGGTAACCCTTTCACCCCTATCACCACTGTCGCTAAGCAATTGTTTTTCTAAACGCTGTCTTAGTGTCGGTGATGCAGATCGTAGCCAGTCATTTTTTTTAGGTTCGCCGCATGTTTTTATAGCGTCAGGTACCCCAATATATTATCTAATAAAGGTTTAACCCCCTTGATCGCCCCCCAGGTAACCCTTTCACCCCCTATCACCACTGTCGCTAAGCAATTGTTTTTCTAAACGCTGTCTTAGTGTCGGTGATGCAGATCGTACCAGTAATTTTTTTTAGGTTCGCCGCATGTTTTTATAGCGTCAGGTACCCCAATATATTATCTAATAAAGGTTTAACCCCCTTGATCGCCCCCCAGGTAACCCTTTCACCCCCTATCACCACTGTCACTAAGCAATTGTTTTTCTAAACGCTGTCTTAGTGTCTGTGATGCAGATCGGTAGCCGGTAATTTTTTTTAGGTTCGCCGCAGGTTTTAATAGCGTCAGGTACCCCCATATATTATCTAATAAAGGTTTTAACCCCCTGATTGCCCCTAGTTAACCCTTTCACCAGTGATCACCATATAAGTGTTACGGGTGACGCTGGTTAGTTAGTTTGCTTTTTATAGTGTCAGGGCACCCGCCGTGTATATAACCCAATAAAGGTTTAACCCCCTGATCGCCCGGCGGGTGATATCAATTAGGTTTTAGCGTCAGAGAGGGTCTGAGTCACACCCCAGGCAGCGTCAGGTTAGTGCCAGTAACGCTAACACCCACGCGTGAAGCATACACCCCCCTTAGTGGTATAGTATCTGAACAGATCAATATCTGATCTGATCAGATCTATACTAGCGTCCCCAGCAGTTTAGGGTTCCCAAAAATGCAGTGTTAGCGGGATCAGCCCAGATACCTGCTGGCACCTGCGTTTTGCCCCTCCGTCCAGCCCAGGCCACCCAAGTGCAGTATCGATCGATCACTGTCACTTACAAAACAAAAACACACATAACTGCAGCGTTCGCAGAGACAGGCCTGATCCCTGCGACTCCAGTGCTGTAGGAGGTGATTTCACCACCACAGTTAAAAAAAAAAAGCAAATATGCCGAAGCATTGGGGCAGCAGGGGCGGAGGAGTGATTTTGCTCCTAATGCCGCGTACATACGGTCGAAATTCCGACGGAGGCTTGCCCGTGGAAAAGTCCGACCATGTGTGTGTGGCATAACTTTTTTGCGGGAGGATGCCCCCATGCTTCGGCATATATAAATGGTGCGTGTATGCCCATCATTGGAAGTGGGTGGATGAAGGGCGGTATTCTAATGGTGGGCATACCCACCGATCAATCTCTTTTTTCGTTCAGCCAACTGGCTGCATGAAATAAAAAGATTACAATACATGTCCAACAAGGACCAGCAACGTACTGGTATGTTGCTGGATTTGAATGTTTATACCAGAATGATGCCTGCGGGTTTAGGTATCATCTTGGTATCATTCTTTTCAGCCTGCGGCCGGCTTTCATGTAAAAGCAATCCTAGTGGCTAATTAGCCTCTGGACTGCTTTTACAAGCAGTGGGAGGGAATCCCCCCCGTATATAAAAAGCGCCATTGGGAAATTGGGAAAGCATTTTATCACACCGATCTTGGTGTGGTCAGATGCTTTGAGGGCAGAGGAAAAATCTAGGGTCTAGAAGACCCCAGTTTTTTCAAAAAAAGAGTACCTGTCACTACCTATTGCTATCATAGGGGATATTTACATTCCCTGAGATAACAATAAAAATGCTAAAAAAAAAAAATACTTGGAAGGAACAATTTAAAAATAAAATAAAAAAGCAAAATTAATAATAAAAAAAAAAAAAAAAAAAAAGCACCCCTGTCCTGCCCTGCTCTTGCCCAATGGTGAACGCAAGCGTCGGTCTGGCGTCATATGTAAACAGCAATTGCACCATGCATGTGAGGTATCACCGCAAAGGTCAGATCGAGGGCAATCATTTTAGCAGTAGACCTCCTCTGTAAATCTACTGGGGTAACCTGTAAAGGCTTTTAAAGGCTTTTAAAAATGTATGTAGTTTGTCGCCAATGCGCGTTTGTGCGAAATTTTAAAGCATGTCGTGTTTGGTATCTATGTACTCGGCCTAAGATCATCTTTTTTATTTCATCAAACATTTGGGCAATATAGTGTGTTTTAGTGCATTAAAATTAAAAAAAGTGTATTTTTTAACCCAAAAAATGCGTTTGAAAAATCGCTGCGCAAATACTGTGTAGAAAAAAAAATGCAACACCCACCATTTTAATCTGTAGGGCCTTTGCTTTAAAAATATATATAATGTTTGGGGGTTCAACATAATTTTCTTGCAAAAAAAAAAAAATGTTTTCATGTAAACAAAAAGTGTCAAAAAGGGCTTTGTCTTCAAGTGGTTAGAAGAGTGGATGTAAGCTTCCTAATGTTGGGTATAAAATGCCAGAACAGTTCAAAAACCCCCCAAATGACCCCATTTTGGAAAGTAGACACCCCAAGCTATATACTGAGAGGCATGTAGAGTCCATGGAATATTTTATATGTTGACACAAGTTGCGGAAAAACGACAATTTTTTATTTTTTTTTGCACAAAGTTGTCACTAAATGATATATTGCTCAAACATGCCATGGGCATAAGTGGAATTACACCCCAAAATACATTCTGTTGCTTCTCCTGAGTACGGGGATACCACATGTGTGAGACTTTTTGGGAGCCTAGCCACGTACGGGACCCCAAAAACCAAGCACCGCCTTCAGGCTTTCTAAGGGTGTAAATTTTTGATTTCACTTCTCACTGCCTATCACAGTTTCGGAGGCCATGGAATGCCCAGATAGCACAAAACCCCCCCAAATGACCCCATTTTGGAAAGTAGACACCCCAAGCTATTTGCTGAGAGGTATTGTGAGTATTTTGCAGATCTCGCTTTTTGTCACAAAGTTTTGAAAATTGAAAAAAAATAAATATATATATATATATTTTCTTTCTTCATTTTCAAAAACAAATGAGAGCTGTAAAATACTCTCCATTCCTCTCAGCAAATATCTTGGGGTGTCTATATTCCAAAATGGGGTCATTTGGGGGGGTTTTGTGCGATTTTGGCATTTTATGGCCTTCGAAACTGTGATAGGTAGTGAGGAGTGAAATCAAAAATTTGTGCCTAGAAATCCTGAAGGCGGTGCTTGGTTTTCGGGGTCCCGTACGCGGCTAGGCTCCTAAAAAGTCCCACACATGTGGTATCCCCGTACTCAGGAGAAGCAGAAAAATGTATTTTGGGGTGTAATTCCACATATAACCATGGCATGTGTGAGCAATATATCATTTAGTGACAACTTTTTGTAATTTTTTATTTTTTTTGTCATTATTCAATCACTTGGGACAAAAAAAAATATTCAATGGGCTCAACAGGCCTCTCAGCAATTTCCTTGGGGTGTCTACTTTCTAAAATGGGGTCATTTGGGGGGTTTTGTGCTATTTTGGCATTTTATGGCCTTCGAAATTGTGATAGGTAGTGAGGAGTGAAATCAAAAATTTACGCCCTTAGAAATCCTGAAGGCGGTGCTTGGTTTCCGGGGTCCCGTACGCGGCTAGGCTCCCAAAAAGTCCCACACATGTGGTATCCCTGTACTCAGGAGAAGCAGCAAAATGTATTTTGGGGTGAAATTCCACATATAACCATGGCATGTGTGAGCAATATATCATTTAGTGACAACTTTTTGTAATTTATTTTATTTATTTATTTTTTAGTCATTATTCAATCACTTGGGACAAAAAAACAAAATTCAATGGGCTCAACATGCCTCTCAGCAATTTCCCTGGTATGTCTACTTTCCAAAATGGGGTCATTTGGGGGGGTTTTGTACTGCCCTGCCATTTTATCACCTCAAGAAATGAGATAGGCAGTCATAAATTTAAAGCTGTGTAAATTTCAGAAAATGTACCCTAGTTTGTAAACTCTATAACTTTTGCGCAAACCAATAAATATACGCTTATTGACATTTTTTTTACTAAAAACATGTGGCTGAATACATTTTGGCCTAAATGTATGACTACAATTGAGTTTATTCGATTTTTCTTATAACAAAAAGTAGAAAATATATATTTTTTTCTAAATTTTCGGTCTTTTTCCGTTTATATCGCAAAAAAATAAAAATCGCAGAGGCAATCAAATACCATTAAAAGAAAGCTCTATTTGTGGGAAGAAAAGGACGCAAATTTAGTTTGGGTACAACATTGCATGTCCGCACAATTTACAGTTAAAGCAGCGCAGTGCAAAATTCTGAATTCACCTCTGGTCCTTTAGCTACCAAATGGTCCGGGGCTTAAGTGGTTAAAGGAATATTTCACTTTTTTTTTTTCACTTTAAGCATAATTAACCACTTGCCGACCGCTCACGGTATATATACGTCGGCAGAATGGCTCATACAGGCACAATCACGTACCTGTACGTGGCCCTTTAACTGCCGACGTCGCGCTCACGACCCCCCTGCCTTCCCCGTGAGTGGGACCGCGTGTCCCGTGGACTCGATCGCCGCGGGGATCCCCGCGATCATCTCACGGAGACTCGGAGCGGGGAGATGTGTGTGTAAACACAACATCTCCCCGCTCCTCTACTGACAATGTTAGCAATCTCCGCTCTGTGTAATCAGAGCGGAGATCGGTGACGTGTCAGTCGTAGCCACGCCCCCACACAGTGGTAAACACTCCCCTAGGCACACGTAACCCCTTCAGCGCCCCTAGTGGTTAACCCCTTCACTGCCAGTGTCATTTTCACAGTAATCAGTGCATTTTTATTGCACTGATCGCTGTGAAAATGACAATGGTCCCAAAAATGTGTCAAAAGTGTCCGATGTGTCCGCCATAATGTCGCAGTCATGAAAAAAATCGCTGATCGCCGCCATTACTAGTAAAAAAATTTTTTTCATAAAAATGCCTTAAAACTATACCCTATTTTGTAAACGCTATAATTTTTGCGCAAACCAATCAATAAACACAGATTGCGATTTTTTTTTACCAAAAATATGTAGAAGAATACGTATCGGCCTAAACTGAGGAAAAAAAAATGTTTTTTTATATATTTTTTGGGGATATTTATTATAGAAAAAAGTAAAAAATATTGCATTATTTTCCAAAATTTTGCTCTATTCTTGTTTATAGCGCAAAAAATAAAAACCGCAGAGGTAATCAAATACCACCAAAAGAAAGCTCTATTTGTGGGAAAAAAGGACGCCAATTTTGTTTGGGAGCCACGTCGCACGACCGTGCAATTGTCAGTTAAAGTGACGCAGTACCGAATCGCAAAAAGGGGCCTGGTCATAATGGCCCGTATTGGTCCGGGGCTTAAGTGGTTAAAATCACTGCTCCCGAAAAAACTGCAGTTTTTAAAACTTTTATTTGCATTGATACATGTCCCCTGGGGCAGGACCCGGGTCCCCAAACCCTTTTTAGGACAATAAATTGCATATTAGCCTTTAAAATTAGCACTTTTGATTTCGAACGTTCGAGTCCCATAGACTTTAATGGGGTTCTAAAGTTTGTGCGAACTTTCGGTCCGTTTGCAGGTTCTGGTGCGAACCGAACCGGGGGTGTTCGGCTCATCCCTAGTGCCGATGCATGTGGCCGGCCCTGCCAGTTACATTTACACAGTAATCAGTGCATTTTTATAGCACTGATCGCTGTATAATTGTCAGTGGTCCCAAAAATGTGTCAAAAGTTTCCGATCTGCCCGCCATAATGCCTGACAAAGGGGTCCTGCGTGACTCCGAAACTTTTCACCTAACTTGTGTTGTGATCATGCAATAAAACTAACCATTTGGACGCAACTTTGTGCTGATCCTAGGTGTGCTGGCAAGTATCTATTTTGTGACTTGAACCAGTATTCAGCTGGTTGTTGCTGCAGCACCCAAATTTTGAGAGCTTATACCAGGACTGTGTGCGATGGGAATATGAAGTATTACTGTCCGCCATAATGTCGCAGTCTCGATAAAAATCGCTGATCACGGGCACTATCATCGATCTGACAGCCCCGATATGTCTACTCTTTACACCTATTCCAGATCTCCCCCCGCCCACACAGAAATTGGTTAATACTCTGTTCTGTGCAGCCCTCTGGGCCATAGCCTTGAATTGGCGATCCCAGTCGGTTCATTGGACACAGGTACTCCGCCGGATGGAAACTATCCGCCTCATGGAGAGGATCCATCATACTGTTGTGGATACCATGCAGGTTTTCCACAACAAATGGGCCTCATGGTCTACATACATATGGTGCGATGCTATAGCCAGCTCCCCTCCGTGAGCCCCTAGTACCCCTATCTTTATTAAAAGCCAGAGGTTCTCTCGTCTCCCATTGGTTCCGTACCCTGGGTGACAGAGTGGAGCATCAGATGGCCACAGGCTATTTGACATCCTTCCATGAATGACATACTGTACTAGGTTGGTTGAATGTTCCAGATGAAGCAGTAGGTTGATTTTTTTTTCTCGTTTTCACATATGTTGTTTATCTTTTCTTTTTCTTTCCTCCTCCTTTTTTTTACTATTTTTTTTTACTATTTTCTTTTTTGCCCCTTCTTGTTTTCCGTTGTGTGTTTTTGATTTTACTTGATACTGGGTTGCACACCCCATTGCTGATACCGAGCTTGATGTTGATTAACACACTAATCCTCTGATATATTGAATGTCGAGTAAACTGAGAATTTTGACATTGGGGTTGCATCCCGACATGCTCTGTACCTTTCAATATGTTTATACCCAATAAAAAATTTAGTATTAAAAAAAAAAATTGCTGATCACCGCCAATACTAGTAGAAAAAAAAATAATAATAAAAATGCCATAAATCTTTCCCATATTTTGTAGACACTATAACTTTTGTGCAAACCAATCAATATACGCTTATTGCAATTTCTTCTTACCAAAAATATGTAAAAGAATACATATCGGCCTAAACTGAGGAAAAAATGTGCTTTTGAAAAAAAATATTTATCATAGCAAAATTTTTTTTTTTTTAAATTGTTGCTCTTTTTTTGTTTATAGAGCAAAAATTGAAACCGCAGAGATGATCAAATACCACCAAAAGTAAGCTCTATTTGTGGGAAAAAAAGGATGTCAATTTTGTTTGGGTACAGCATCGCACAACGCAATTGTCAGTTAAAGTGACGCAGTGCCGTATCGCAAAAAAATGGCCTGGTCATTGAGCAGCCAAATCTTCCGGGGCTAAAGTGGTTAAAGTGGTTTTAAAGGCTAAAGTTTTTTTTTTTATCTTAATGCATTCTCTGCATTAAGGTAAGAAACCTTTTAGGTGCAGCTCCCCCCATCCCCAGAACCCCCTGAATACTTATCTGACACAATCTTGGCCCAGCGCTTTGCACAAGTGCCACGGCTCTCTCCTCTCTCTGCCTCCTCACTGGGCTCTGTGAGAGCAGCGGGAGCCATTGGCTATGTGTGTCAATACACGCACACAGTGCAGCTCAGGATCGATCCCGCACAAGTACTCTCCCTAGCAGGCGACTTGCTGGGAGGAGTACTTGAAGGAGGGGGACGGAGCACTGCAGATGACCCGAGAAGAGGAGGATTGGGGCTGATCTGTGCACAGAGAAGGTAACTATAAAATGTTTGTTATTTTGAAAAAAACTTTAATATCACTTTATTTCAGCCAAAGTCTATTTTATTTGCTGAAAGTAATTGTTATATCTCCATTTACTTTTATGCTTCATACACCTCTGCCAGAAGCACAGCCAGAAGGGTGGAACCACTTTCTCTATTAGAGCTCTTTCACACGGGACGGATCCGTGAAGATCCGCCCCGTGAAGCTCCGCTTGCTCAGCGGGGATCGCTCCGTTGATCCCCACTGAGCCGGCGGATGACTGGGCGGTCCCCGCACACTGTGCAGGGACCGCCCTGTCAGAGCGCCGCTCTCCCCTATGGGGGATCGGATGACGACGGACCGTAGAGTCTGTTGTCATCCGATCCGCTCCGCCGACGGATGGAAAAATAGGGTTTTCCTCCGTCACACTTTGGCGGGTCGGATGTCAGCGGACATGTCACCGCTGACATCCGTGGCTCCATAGGGCTACATGGAGCGTCCGTTCAGGTCCGCCTAAAAAACTGACAGGCGGACCTGAACGGACCGCCCGTGTGAAAGGGGCCTTAGAGTTATTGGCTAGAAATAAGTTATCGTATCGTGGGATTACATTTAAAGTGTAGCTGTATTATTATTAAATAAATTACAGGCCCTCCCCCTCTAAAAAAAACAAAATACAACAGCTCTACAACACTTTCCACGTTTCTGGCCTCTGCTATGCTAGGCCTGGGTTTGCAGCCTGTGAAGATGCTCTGGTAGATAGGCTCGAGCTGAGACAGCACATTTTTTGTGAAAGTACAAATACGCTTTTAATATGTGATTATTTCCTTACTTTCCTTGTATGTGCTTTCTTCATTTAAGAACATGCGAAATATGAGGCCATGAAATATAGTACATACAGGTGTGCGTTGGATGATTTATACTTGGTTTGTGACACCAGTGGCTTTTAAAGTTAACTGAATTAAAAAAAAGCAAATACCTGATTCTTCATTTAATCTCTCGCAGGCTGGGAACAATTCAGATGTGTTTTATTACTGCTATTCCAATTACAGAAAAAAGGCACAAATGCAAGTTATTTCTCTTACTGAGGATGTACAGAGAAGGGTATATATTTATAAGACTCAGGGCCTGAGCAATTAAAAATATGAAGTTTAATTAGGAACATCATGATTTATTTGGATGAACAATTACAAAGTTGAAACGACACACACAGGGGTATACGCTAAATCAGTATAATATATTTGTGTGTTAACAATAATTCATGGCCTGTTAGTCACAGTTTTAGTTCTCTTTTTTTTAGGTGTATTGAAATAGAGCTGATTTTAAAATGATTATTTTTTTTAATTCAATTATCAATACATGCTGTCATCTAAAGATACTGTATTTATTGGCATATAACACTCACTTTTTTACCCCTGAAAATAGAGGGTAAACTGTGCCTGCGTGTTATACGCAGGGGGCTGTGGAAAGTTTTTTTCCTGAAACTTCCCTCTTAAAGTTAGGGTGCTTGTTATACTCCTGTGCGTGTTATACGCCGATAAATACGGTAATCCTTGTTTTACACAAACCTGCGTTTTATAACACTTTTTTGTGTGTGGGATTTTTCAGAAGTTGTGTATCTCAGGGGGATTGATTTATTAGGGCAACTAGGCTGTGCACTTTGCAAGTGCAATTGCTCCACAGTAAATAAGGTGAACCTTCACTTTGCAAAGAATACTTAAAGCGGAGGTCCACCCATATACACTTTTTGTAGCTGCTGACTCTTAATAATCGTACACTCACCTGTCCCACGATCCAGCAATGCGAGCGAACAAAGCCCCGCTCCGCTCCCCGGCGCCTTTTCATTAGGATTTTTTTTTTTTTAAATTGGCACTCTTGCCATTAACACACTTCCAGGGAGATTTACTAAAACTGGTACACTCAGAATCTGGTGCAGCTGCGCATAGTATCCAATTAGCTTCTAACTTCAGATTGTTCAGTTAAAGTGGTTGTTAACCGGTTCCCGACCATGTCATGCAGATATACTGCGGCATAATGACTCTCCTGGGTTAAATCCTGTATAGGTACGTCCTACCCTTTTTCAGCCACCAGAGGGCCCGAGCGCCTGCTGCACGGTGGGGGACCCAATGCGATTGGCCACATGCGATTGGGTGCACGAGTGCCAGACAGGGATTTGTGTATGTAAACACACAAATCCCTGTGCTGTCAGGGGAGAGGAGCCATATTGTTTGTTACTACTAAGTAGGAAAAACGATATATGTCTCCTCTCCTAGTCAATCCTATCCCCATACAGTTCGAACACACTGAGGGAACACACATTCACATGATCATTGTTATAGCACTAATCACTGTATAAATGCCAATGGTCCCAAAAAAGTGTCAAAAGTCTCTGATCTGTCCGTCACAATGTCGCAGTACCGCTAAAAATCGCAGATCACTGCCATTACTAGTAAAAAAAAAAAAATTATAAAAAAAAGTCATAAAATTGCCATAAAACTTTCCCATAGGTTGCAGATGCTATAACTTTTGCGCAAAGCAATCAATATATGCTTATTGTGTATTTTTTTACCAAAAATATGTAGAAGACTATATATCGGTCTAAACTGATGAAGAAATTTGTTTTTTAAAAATGTTTTGTGAATATTTATTATAGCAAAAAGTAAAAAATATTGTTTTGTTTTTTTAAATTGTTGCTCATTTTTTTGTATATAGCGCAAAAAATAAAAACTGCAGAGGTGATCAAATACCACCAAAAGAAAGCGCTATTTGTGGAAAAAAAAGGACGCAAATTTTGTTTGGGTACAGCGTTGAACGACCGCGCAATTGTCAGTTAAAGCAATGCAGTGCAAAATTGTAAAAAAGTGCTCTGGTCAGGAAGGGGGTAAAATCTTCCGGGGCTGAAGTGGTTAAGTGACTTGTCATGTCCCTACAATCCACTCTGTTAGATAACAACATGTGCCCCACTGTAAGTCTTTTATAAAAAAAAACAGATTTATACCTTATATCAGAGCGCTCCTCTTCCAGTCTGACATCTACAGTGGGAGGGGCAGAGAACTCCCATTGACATCAGCAGGGAGAAGGGGAGGAGAGAGGTGAGGAGTCACGTGAGTGACGAGAGATGCTCTGATATAAGGACATACAATGGGGCACATGGTGTTATCTAACATAAGGGGTTGTAGGGAGATGACACTGTTATATTAGCAGCAGGATGGGAGGATCATGGAGCAGATCAGAGCTGACAGGCAGGGAGGGGGGGAGCAGGGAAGAGAGGAGACACAGCAGATGATGGAAGCACGTAAACTAACCATGGTGTCAGGGCTCAGCAGCCATGATAAATTGTGGTCCGTTTACACGGGGAGGGCAGAACCAGGCAGGATCAACCAGGTATTTCAGGTGATACAAAGGGGCAAATTACACAACACAAACACTGTGCTGTATAACATGCTTTAAAGGAACAGGATACATTTTTTTTTTTAGGATTACAAACACTTTAAGCTTTGACAAAATAACATGGAAGCTGATTGGTTTCTATGCAGATCTGCACCAGATTTTGCACACTCCAGTATTAGTAAATCTCACCCTTTGCGTCTTAGGGTCACAACTACTAAGCAGTGTTTTCACCATAAGTGGGGAATATGTTATAGCTGAATTTCAACTTTCTTTTCACTAGAACTGAATGTAATGATCAATCTCAGCATAGATCATACCACTGTACCATGTTACTCTGTTGTCTGCAGGCCCCCTGATTATCTGGGTTTAGTTGTGGCTTTGTATCATGTGACACTCTGTATATCCAGCTGGTAGACTCTGTCCCTTCCCCAGCCACTTCCTGCAGCAGCTAGAGTCTATAACACTCCCCTCTGTAGTCTTTCAGACTCTGAAAATGATGTGAATTCCTTCTCGGCTCTAATTAGCATCCATTCCTGCCCAGTCACACCTACAGAAAGTAGTCCAAACCTTCCACGTCACAGATCACAGCATTATTGAAGAAGTAAACACCTTCATACACAGCCTGTTCTGAAAGCTAGCTGTGCTGCTGCTGGGCAAGATTGAATAGATCACAATTATAAATGAATCCTACTCAGTTAAATATGCCAACCAATGTAAACAGGGAGAGCCCCACCCCACAGATGCCACCCTCCCCAAGCCCTGCTCTCTGTGAAGTGATTAATTTACATATAAAGGAAACACCTTCAGAAAAACTCCCATAGCCCTTCCTCTGTAGCCTTGCATTAAGCCATTGTTCTTTGGTATGCTGCAGGACAGCAATGACACAGGAGGTTTGACACCTTAACAGAAACACCCACAGTGGTCATAGGACCCACCCACATCAACTCCTAGAACTGGTACAAGTGACTCCCATAGCCTGCCCTGAAACTACAGAGGCTCAAAGGATCATGGGACATATAGTATCAGGACTGAAAAAGGAAGGAAACAGGAAGTCAGAGAACTTAGGAATTCCGCCAGGAGGAGGAGTAACATCACAGACACAGAAACCTGCTGTATAGAGCTAAAGGAGGTAGGTTACACATAAACTGACAGTGTGGCTAGGATTCCCACACATACACAATGCATCTGTTGTTTTGGGGAGGACAAACTTGAGCTCTTTAAGACCACATAGCACTGTGGTAGGACTATATAAGAGTACGGGAAGTTATTAGCTCACAAAATTTCTGGCTGGATCAACAGCTATTTTTTTTTGCACTTGTCAAATGGATATAAAAACACTTTCCATAGAATCATTAACAAACCACAACAGAGCAAATAAGAGAAGTGTATTGTTAGAGTTTATATACACTTAACAAAAGAGTGCACATGTAAAAATAAAAACAAACTCCACATACTGTATTACAGCTGAGCAGGCCTGAGTAAAGAAAAAAAATCTATAGGGGTTAGGGTGGTCAAAGGCATTGCATAATTTATGTTGTCATGAGATGAGATCTCCGTTCTGCAGGGAAAGTAGTTAAACCACACATTTTTTTTTTTTTAAATACATTAACCGTGTACAAATGGATATAGATTGACAGTGTGCAGTCCTTGTAAGTGGCATTTAATGCAGTGGTAAAGCTGCCCTGATGATGCACCCTCAAAAAGTAATGTCCAATAATACCTGGGCTCATAGGAAGTGGGCTGAATGATGGTGGACTTCATTTATCTAAGGAGACTGACAGCATCTAGCGGTAGGAAAGAATGAATACAGGGCACAGCTTTGGATTTAGGGTTAGTATTGCAGCAAAACTTATTGTTTCCCTTTTTTATAGTTGGCTATTTATTTTTGTAGCTAAAATCTTTCTTTGCTGCTTGGACCAGTTGCTAAATTGTTATATACAGTAGTATTAGTAAAAAAGCAGATCTCACACTCAGAGGGAGTCACAATTCTCTTTATCAGTCTTCAAGTTGTATATTCAAAAGCTACCATAACTTTCAACTGTTTCGCATGATGACTGCGTGTAATATGAAATCAAGTAAAAAAAGCTGTACATCAGGCAGCTTTTAAATATTTGAATTAGGGCCTAGAGCATTATAATTGCTACTGAGCACAGAACCTTCACTTTCTTATTATTAAATTACATATTTGTGAACTAATATTATTTATAATATTATTATTATTTATAATTATTATTATTATAATATTGGTATTGCAGCTTAGCCAGTCTTGTGATTCAGGTTACCCTGCAATGACACAGCACGGTAAGGTCTCTGATCTCACTGGTGTCTATTGTATTTATTCAATACAACATGGTGACCAAAGCTGGCCATTCTTTATACAATTTTCTTATTTAATTTTCTTTAGATTTGCCTTCAACTATGTAGTGCAGGGGCCTGTCTGATTGCATACAAACTGAATGTGTTTAAGTTTGACCTCATATTATATCATTTTGGTAAATCTAAAGGTAATTTAGGGCAATGAGGGAACACCTCTAGGGATGAGCTCCGCATTCGAGTCGAACATACGTTCGACTCGAACATCGGCTGTTCGATCGTTCGACGAAGATTGAACGTTTTGGGTCGTTCGCATCAAATTTCGAGTGACGCGAACGACCCAAAATCCCGGCGCTGTGATTGGCCAAGCATGCACTGTGACCCTGCATGCTTGGCCAATCACAGCGCCGGCAGCGAGGAGAGCCATAATTGGCCACAGGCAGGATGCCTGTGGGCAATTATAGCTGAGGGGTGTTTAGTACACGCCCCACACTATAAAAGGCCGCCAGCGCGGCGGCCTTGTGTAGTGTGTTTTCCGGCGTGTAGGGAAAGATATACATAGGCAGGGACAGTGTTAGTGAAATTGTGTGTAGGGAGAGAGAAGGATAGGTAGGGACAGTGTCAGTGATATTCTGCTAAACCTTGTGTGTAGGGAGAGAGAAGGATAGGTAGGGACAGTGTCAGTGATATTCTGCTAAACCTTGTGAGTAGGGAGAGAGAAGGATAGGTAGGGACAGTGTCAGTGATATTTTTGCTAAGCCTCCTGCACATTATACACCTGAAGCTACCCCTTAGGCCCCTTTCACACTGGGGCGGGCAGGTGCGGTGGCGGAATAGCGGCACGATTTTCAGCGCCGCTATACCATCAATATTACCGCAGTATGCGGCCGCTAGCGGGGTGAATTTAACCCCCACTAGCGGCCGAAAAAGGGTTGATACCGCCCGCAAACCGCGGCTATTGCCGCGGTTTGCGGGCGGTATTACCGTGGTGTCCCATTGATTTCAATGGGCAGCCGCGGTAAAGGAGCGGCGAACACACCGCTCCTTCACCGCTGTAAAGATGCGGCTAGCAGGACTTTTGGAGCGGTCCCGCTAGCGCACCGCTTCAATGTGAAAGCCCTCGGCTTTCTCACTGAAGACTGCAGGGCACAATTTTTTCCTGCTAGCCGCATCTTTACAGCGGTGAAGGAGCGGTGTGTTCACCGCGGCTGCCCATTGAAATCAATGGGACACCGCGGTAATACCGCCCGCAAACGCAGGGGGAATTAACCCTTTTTCGGCCGCTAGCGGGGGTTAAATTCACCCCGCTAGTGGCCACATACCACGGTAATAACGTCGGTATAGCGGCGCTGAAAATCGCGCCGCTATACCGCCACCGCACCTGCCCGCCCCAGTGTGAAAGGGGCCTTATTGCTCATAGTTTTTTTTCTTTTGTGTTACACTAACAGGCATCTGCAGCACTTACAGCGGGCGTAGTGTGCTTCTTGCAAAATATACACCAGAAGCTAGCCCTTATTGCTGTGTTTTCCAGTTGTGTAACACAGGCAGGCATCTGCAGCAGTTACAGTGGGTGTAGTGTGCCTCCTGCACAGTATACACCTGAAGCTACCCCTTATTGCTGGTTTTCATTTCATCTGGTTTTATTGCTGTTCTACAGGGGCATGTAATTACATTTATTGATCTAATAATTCACAGCAGGGCCCATTCCTGCGCCCACCAAGAGTAACTGTGTGGGCTTACAGTGTTGTGACAACACCACCACCACCACCACCACCAAAGGCCCAATTTTTCAGCCCCTGTTCAACAGGGGCATGCAATTACAATTCTTCATCTAATAATTCACAGCAGGGCCCATTCATGCGCCCACCAAGAGTAACTGTGAGGGCTCACAGTGTTGTGGCAACACCAACATGTAAGGGGCAAATTTCAGCAGAGTATATACGGCAGGCCCCTACTTTCAAACATCCAACTTACAAACGACTCCTACTTGCAAACGGAAGGATACAATAGGAAGTGAGAGGAAATCTACCCCTAGGAAGGGAAATTCTCTCCTGTAAGAGTTAATATGGGAAAAAGGTGTCTCCTCTCTACTGATGCTTTATCACCAATCCTTGTTTCAATAAAAACCCCACTTTTCAAAAACATTTGTCATTAGGACGGAAAGTGAGGTGAAATGTTCTGAACAGGGGCACAGACAGCAAAACAAATGTTACAGGGGTGATAACCCTTCCCTATGTTCTCCAAAAAGCTTAAAAATAGATTTTTTTTGTCTGGAGCTACACTTAAACAATGTACCTGTTCAAAATTAAAAAACAGATTCTACTTAAGAACAAACCTACAGTCCCTGTCTTGTTTGCACCGCCTGTATACTGCTGTTCAGAGTATATAGGGCCTTTTTTATTTTGTGTGCAGGGTTCCCCTTAATATCCATACAAGACCCAAAGGGGCTGGTAACGGTCTGGGGTAGGGGGAGGGGTGATGGGGTAGCCATGCCATTTTTCTCAAAGATTTTCATCCATATTGCCAGGACAAGACATGACATTAAAGCCGCAAGCAGTTTTAAATGGCTTTTTTTTCCTTTAGAAATGTCATTTTGTGCAGGGACAGTTCTAAACACGGGAAACACGTGCCACTTCACAGGCATACTTTAGACACCCCCCAGGTACGATATTTAAAGGAATATTGACACTTTTTTTTTCACTTTATGCATCATTAAAATGACTGCTCCCGAAAAACGGCCGTTTTTAAAACTTCGTTTTGCATTGATACATGTCCCCTGGGGCAGAACCCGGGTTCCCAAACCCTTTTTAGGACAATAACTTGCATATTAGCCGTTATTATTAGCACTTTAGATTTTGAACGTTCGCATCCATTGTATTTAATAGGGTTCTAATGTTCGTGTGAACTTTCGGTCCGTTTGCGGGTTCTGGTGCGAACCGAAACCGGGGTGTTCGGCTCATCCCTAAACACCACCATACTCATAAGGTGTTGACATCACTCCCTCCTTCTATCAGCAAGCTCCAATTGCTTGAAAGGTGATGATAATTGGTTATATTGGGGGTTGATTTACTAAGGCCCCTTTCACACTGGCACGTTTTTCAGGCGGTTTAGCGCTAATATTAGCGCTGTTATACCGCCTGAAAAATCGTGCCCTGTATTCTTCAATGTGAAAGCCCGAAGGCTTTCACACTGAAGCGGTGCGCTAGCAGGACCGCTCCAAAAGTCCTGCTAGCCGCACCTTTACAGCGGTGAAGGAGCGGTGTGTTCACCGCTCCTTTACCGCGGCTGCCCATTGAAATCAAAGCAATAGCCGCGGTTTGCAGGCGGTATTAACCCTTTTTCTGCCGCTAGCGTGGGTTAAATTCACCCCGCTAGCGGCCGCATACCGCGGCGATTATGACGGTATAGCGGCGCTGAAAATCGCGCCGCTATACCGCCACCGCACCTGCCCGCCCCAGTGTGAAAGGGGCCTAAAGGAAAATAAACTATGCACTTGCACAGGTGCAGTTGCCCTCAGTAAATGAGGCAAAGCTTCCAGTTACAAAGAATACCCAATCAGGTGCAAGGAAAAAATAAAAACTGCATTTTTTCTTGTACACAATTGGATGATTGAAATAGGAAGAGCTTTACCACATTTACTAAGCTCTGGAGCCACTGCACTTGCCGGGTGCAAGTGCACAACCTATTTCCTTTAGTAAATCAACACCTAAGTAATTTTAGCATGCTGCTTTGAGATTAGGATTAAATTGAGTATTCTACTGTTGCTTGGAGTGGACACACAAGCTTGTTCTTTTATTTTAACCAATGATAAACTTTAATGAAATACTTATAGACTTAGAAGTTTAAGACATGTTTAGGATGTGCGCTCTTTTTTTTTTATTTCTTTGCTTTTGAACTATTAATGTATTTTCCTTCTCAAAAGATGGCAAGGAATAAGGCTTCAAAGGGAATATCTTTCGCTCTTGTGATGCTTCCTGCACTAGTTGGTTCTCAGTAAAAATCTTCTCACTGTGAGCGCATTACTTCGACCAGATACTTATTATTTTATTTTTTATGTGTACGCCTTGTGCTTTCAGCGCCGTTATTCTCTGCAAGAGGAAGCTGTTGTTTTTGTTGGGCTCCTATGGGAAATTGAATAAAACTCTGCTATGTGAAGATGTTTTCTGTGCAAAAAAAAGCAATGAATTATAAAACCGTACAATGTTTTCAAATGACAAAAGCCTGAACATTATCATAGATACTTCTAAATGTCATGAGACCATGAATCAAACATGTAGAATGCATTCTCTGGATTACTGTTGTGAAGGAGGCCTTCAGCATCTAAGAAATGACAAGGGCAATATTTTTTGCCAGTACTGCTAGGTCAATGGCACCTGGGCATTCAGCTCTAATCACTTTGATTCATTAATGAGTGTTTTCATCAGTATACTGCATTTAGTAGCTTAAAGACTCAGAATTTCTGACATATGTAATTAATATGAGGAAACTCTGCATTGATTTCTTAGTAGCAGGAAAAAAACTAATGAAAGGAGGTGAAGCTTAAAGCTGAACTCCAGCTTTTGCTACAATTTACATTTGTTTGGGCCAAGCTGGCCCAAGCTTTCTCTAATTGGCTGAGTGCTAATCAGATAGACTCTAGTAGTGTATTCTGGGTATGAGACAGGAAGTCTCAGCTGGAACTCGGATCACAGTGCCGTATGCTGTATGTAGCCTTAGCTACATACAGTTTATACTGCACATCCAGCGGCCTCACGTGTTAGTGATGGGCAATTTGTTTGGGCCAAGCTGCCCTAACACACTAGAGTCTATCTGATCAGTGCTCAGCCAATCAGAGGAAGAGATATAGGGGTTGATTTACTAAAGGCAAATCCACTTTGCACTACAAGTGCACTGCAAGTGCACTTGGAAGTGCAGTCACTTTAGATCTGAGGGAAAGATCTGAAATGAAGGGAAGCTGCCGATTTTATAATGAAATCATGTACAAGCAAAAAATCTATTTTTTATTTTCCATGCATGTCCCCCTCAGATATACAGTGAATACACTTCCAAGTGCACTTCCAAGTTGGTTTGCCTTTAGTAAATAAACCCCATAGTCTAGCAATAAATACAAATCTTCCTCTGATTGGCTGAGTGCCAAACAGATAGACTCTAGTGTGTTCCGGGTATGAAACCGGAAATTGCGTGCTGTATGTAGCCTCATCTAAGTGTAGCAGAGTTTGGCTTTAAAGAGGTAACTCCATTTTCAAGGGAAAAAAATTGCAAATATATATATATGAGCCGTACACCTCCCGGTTCGGTTCGCACCAGGCGAACAGACAAAAAATTAATGCAAATACTGTTAAAGTCTATGGGAAATTAATGTGAAAAATCAAAAGTGTTCATTTTAAAGGCTTATATGCAAGTTATTGCCCAAAACTATTTTTGGGGACCCGGGTACTGCCCAGGGGACATGTATCAATGCAAAAAGAAGTTTTAAAACAGCGTTTTTTTCGGGAGCAGTGATTTTAATAATTACTAAAGTGAAACATTAAAAAATAATTATTCCTTTAAATATCATGCCTGGGGGTCCCCTTAGTCTGCCTGTAAAGTAGCGCCTCTTTCCCATGTTTATAACAGTACTCCAGTAAAATTACGTTTCTAAAGGAAAAAATGTCATTTAAAATTGCTTGCGGCTTTATTGTATTGACGGATCCAGAAAAAGCAATATACATAAAAATGGTGTAGGTTCCGCGCCAACATTTTAAAAAAAAATGGCGTGGGGGTCCCCCCCAAAATCCATACCAGGCCTTTCGGGTCTGGTATAGATTTTAAGGGGAACCCTGTGCCAAATGTAAAAAAAATGGCGTGTGGGTCCCCCCAAAATCCATACCAGACCTTATCCGAGCATGCAACCTGGCAAGCCGCAGGAAAAGTAGGGAAGGAGAGGGCAGCCCCCCTCCTGAACCCTTGCCTGGTGGTTGTGGGGGTCTGTGGGTGGGGGCTTATCGGAATCTGGAAGCCCCCTTTAACAAAGGGGCCCCCAGATCCTGCCCCCCTATGTGAATGGGTATGGGGTACACTGTCAGGGGCAGGCGAACTGAGCCGAGCAGACTCGGAGCTCCTCCTCCAGGCTCCGACCTCGCCTGCCACCTGTCCTTTAGTATGCGGCCGGTTGCGTGTGACATCACGCGGAGGCGGAGTAACACAGCAACGCTAGGATGAGCCCGCGTCTCCTCTCCTCACACAGCCAGGCCAGCACCCTGAGACCAGCCGGGCCAGTACCGAGTACCCTGAGGCCAGCCAGCACCCTGAGACAAGCCAGCCAGCACCCTGAGACCAGCCAGGCCAGCACAGAGACCAGCCAGGCCAGCACCCTGAGACCAGCCAGCCAGCACCCTGAGACCAGCCAGCCAGCACCCTGAGGCCAGCACCCTGAGACCAGCCAGGCCAGTACCCTGAGGCCAGCCAGGTCAGCACCCTGAGGCCAGCCAGGCCAGCACCCTGAGGCCAGCCAGCCAGCACCCTGAGGCCAGCACCCTGAGACCAGCCAGGCCAGCACCCTGAGACCAGCATGGCCAGCACCCTGAGGCCAGCCAGGCCAGCACCCTGAGGCCAGCCAGACCATCACCCTGAGGCCAGCCAGCCAGCACCCTGAGGCAAGCCAGGCCAGCACCCTGAGACCAGCCAGGCCAGCACCCTGAGGCCAGCCAGGCCAGCACCCTGAGACCAGCCAGGCCAGCACCCTGAGACCAGCCAGGCCAGCACCCTGAGGCCAGCCAGAACCCTGAGACCAGCCAGGCCAGCACCCTGAGCCCAGCACAGCACTGATCGTTGAGTCAAGGAAGAGCCAAGTCTTCAACTCAAGTTGAGCAAGTTTTCAGAACTGTAAGTACTGTAAGTAAATATATAAGGGGAGCTATTTATTACTTGTTTGATGGGGTAAATTAAAATAAGCGATATCTGTGTGCTGCTTGTTTTTTAAATTTTTAGAATAATGATACATTTTATTTCATACATTTGTGCTTATTTGTGCCTTACCCTGCACCTCACAGTCACCGGACCACCCCCACTACTGCCACTAGAGACAACAGAGGAAAGAGTTCTTCACAATAAGCGGTAATAACATAACGGATGTGGAATTCTTTGCCTAAAGAGGTCATTTTATCAGATTTTTTTATCACCAAATTATTTTACACAATTTTTTATTGTTTTTATTATTACAGAAATGAGCAAAACAAAAAAGCAGCATTACAGATTTCTTCACGAAGGCATCCAGTAAGAAATCTCATGCTGATTCTGCAAGTTGCTTAACTCCTCAGGCTGAGCCTTTGCTTCAGCAGGCGGTGTCCGCTGCAGAAACTACACCAGTCAGTGAATCGGCTGTTGACTTCATTACCGATGTGGCTGAAGATACCGCTGCCGATGTCAGTGATATCATTATTCTTCCAGAATGTTGGGACCAGAATCAGTGGTTAGAATTTAAAAAAGAGTACCCTTGGCTGTTTGTAGAAAATGGTCTTTTAGGGTGCAAAGTGTGTCGTGAGGTTAACCACCTTGGAGTGTTTGTTTCACGGGGTGTATCCATTTCCAAAGAATGGAGCACTGGTACAATTATTCCATATGGCAAAACAAAAAAAGATATGTAGACCTCACTGCGTAAAAAAATCCACATACATAGGATTTCAGAAGCACATGTAAAGGCAGGAAATATCCAAGCAGTATCCAGAAAGGAGCATAAGTTTAAGTTTAAGCATAAGTTTGTGCCCACCACTAAAGTCTTTCGCACTGCCTATTTTTGTGCGAAAAAAAATCGCCCTTTCACAACTTCCCAGATCTTATCAGCTTGCAAGTTGCAAATGGAGCTGACTTAGGAAGTATTCTCCATAGTGAGTACACAGCAGCACAAATAATAGATTGCATTGCTAGTGAAATGAGGAAAAAGCTTTGCAAAGCAATTGTTGAGGAGGCTTCAAAAATTTCTGTTTATATTGATGAGTCTACAACAGTTTCTACCCATTCAGTGTTAATCATTTATTATCGTGCCTCTGTTAACGGAAAAGACCCAGTTACTTACTTTCACAGTCTATTGAAGCCACTCTTCTAGCTTGTCTTTCTAAATTTGGATTCAGTCATGACGTTCTTGACAAAAACTGGATTGGGGCTTGCAGTGATTGTGCAAGTGTAATGCTTGGAAGAAAGTCAGGTGTTCTGGAACGACTCAGTCAAAAATATCCACAGCTTGTGAAATGGCACTGCTTGTGTCATAGGCTTGAATTGTGCATTTCAGATTGATTCTATTCCTGGTCTTCATCATGTCACATCATTTTTTGAGAAGTTGTATGCTGTGTATCATCAGTCACCAAAAAAACTGGCAGAGCTCTCTGAATGTGCAAAAGAATTAGAAGTACAAATTCTTAAAATTGGAAAAGTTTTTTTCAGTTAGATGGGTTGCTTCAAGCCAGAGAGCTATACGAGCAGTTTGGGAGTCATATCCTGCATTACACAGCCATTTCTTGAAAGCAAGCTTAAAGGGTTTGTTTTTTATTTTCTAAATAGGTTCCTTTAAGCTAGAGCATTGTTGGTTCACTTACCCTTTCCTTCGATTTCGCTTCTAAATGTTTTTTTTCTTTGTTTACTTTGTCTGAATTTCTCACTTCCTGTTCCTCCTCAGTAAGCTGTTCAGTAAGCTGTTCTGGCTGACTCCACACCACTCGGATGATGGTGTGAAGTTTACTGAGGAGAAACAGGAAGTGAGAAATTTAGACAAAGAAAGGGAAATCGAAGGAAAAGGTAAGTGAACCAACAATGCACTAGCTTAAAGGAACCTATTTAGAAAATAAAAAACGAACCTTTACAACCCCTTTAAGCTCAGCTCATAACAGTCAACAGAAATCTCTATTTAGTAGCCTTAACAAGGTCTTAACATCAGAAGATTATTTGTTAAACCTTGCAGGGGTTGCGGATGCTGTTCAGGAAATGGGACTGCTATCTGAATCTCTACAAAGAGATGACATCACACTTCCACGAGCCTATCAGCTGATTAATCCTTCAATTCGTGCAGTTGAAAAAATTAAAGACATGCCTGGCAAACATCTGAAAGAAGTCATGGAATCGCTGGAGAAAGGGAATTTCAAAGGTGTGACCATGAATCCAGAGAGTTCAAAAGGTCAAGTGAAGATAAATCTCCCTCAATTTTACAAATGTTTGGTGGATAATTTGCGCTCCAGACCCTTTGCTTTAACTGCGAGCAACAGACCTGCAGCTTCATCACAGTCAGGTGAATTTGAAAGTCTTGTCTCTGAAATTGACATACTGAATTCACAACGCTGGCCAATCAATGTGGACAGTCCGTGGTTTGAAGGTGAAGTGAAGCTGGAGCAGCTGTGTAAAAGATTCCGTCTCAGCTATAATCCATGTTTCTGTGAAGGTTTCAGAGGCTACATTGATAATGGTGGTGAAGAGATTCCTGAAAATCTGAAACCGGTGGTGACAGCAGTTAACAGTCTTCCAGTGACATCCGGTGATTGTGAAAGGAACTTCAGTACAATGAATTTGGTGATGTCACCCATTAGGAGTGGGCTTGGCATTGAACGCCTGTCTTCTCTTTTGTTTATTAGTCTCATTGGCCCCCCTGTGCATTTATGGGATCCTTTACCATATGTCACAAAATGGCTGACCACACATTGCAGCGCAGATGATACTAAATATCGTAAAGTTAATAATCTTGCACGGCAAGGGCAACGTTATTCCAGTTTGTGGGATATTTTCTAATGGGCTGTGTAAAATATAATTTGCATAATAATTTTGAACAGGGTGTATTTGTGTTAGAAATTCCCTGCGAGGGAAAGATCATCACCCATTGTGGTGATTATTCTGTTAGTTTGACAAGTTAACTTATTTGGTTTTTGTAAACTGGCACTTTATAATAAATGTTGCACTGTATTTTCTGTGAAATATATATGCATATGAGCGTATAATTTTTTTTTTTGGTGGGGGAGTGGATCTTGGGTGGGAGTTCCCACACTTTTTTCCCCAGGACTTGACCCCTGTGACTTCCCCTATTATAGTAAAATGTGCCCAGCTCCATAAAGATGCATACATACTTTCTTTAGTGGCTTCAACCTCCCACACTCTTTGCAGCCTGGCTATATAGACTTGAATATGAAGTTTCTCCTGCAGTGCATAGCACTAGATTATGACTGGCTAGGCTGCAGGTTTTTGTCAAGGTAAGTAAATATTTGCGATGAAGGGGGAGGGGGCAGCTCTGGCTTGGCATTCTGGTTGCACTTAAGGGTATCGAAGGGGCCAGGGGGATTTGCTTTTCAATTTACTTTTTCTTAAAGCTCAACTTAGCCAAAGCATGTTTTTAAAGTTTTGGATAGAGGGTTTAAGGAGTATAAATTTCTCAATTCCCACAAGGGATATAAATACACTTTCTCTTTCGTCAATGGACGGACACAGCTCCTTTATTCTTGACCTTAGGGTTTATATGCTGTCGATCAGGAGAGGACTAGGCAGACATGTTAAACAGTTAAAATATGTAACAACAGCAAAGCTGAACAGTACTGCCCAGGAGGCTGTCCCTCTGGCTATAACCCCTCACCCTGCATCTAGCAGCTCAGTTTTTTTCTGCCTAGCATAGGAGAAGGACCTGGCTCCCGGTTGGGACCATTGGTCCTGGAGGGTCAGCATGGCGTCAGATGCTGGGGCTTCTTCCCCAGATATCCCTGTGATAGCAACCCCTGATGTCTATCCTCACCAGGAGAAGATAATCGCAGGTAAAACCTGGCATGCTGGTTGTACTGAAGTTGATCGATTGATGAACTTGGTACATTCAGCCTGTCCATACACGGTTCGAATCTCGCCCGGTTCAGCAGGAACCGGGCGAGATTCAAACTGTGAATGGCTTGCCTTAGTATGAATGAATAGAGATATGCAGTAATGGGGAGATGATCTGACATGCATGGAACAATGGCTGTGCCTACCTGTATAAAAAAGAAGCTCATTCAAAGGTCTGATATTTCAATGCCAAGCAACCAGATGCTCTATGTATGGCTGTTACGTAGTACTATCTGCGGTAGAAAACAATCAAAACGATCCACAGAGGCCATGAAAATATACAACTTATTCAAATCTCAGCTGCTGAATGCACTGCCAATACCCTACAGAATAAAACTGAGACCTCATTAAAGATTGAGAATGTCTTCTGTACATAGTACCTATTGCAAACTTAGTATTGTGATAATAAAGGCAACATTCCTAAAGAAATATAGGGAAAGACAATTATGTTTTACGATCAAATATTTGTTGGTTATTCAACATTATTTTAATCCTCTGTTGTATAAAACATGATTGTTAATCCATTCTATTTCTTGCACAGTCACCTGGAAATAGAAACCAATTACCGGGATTGTAATACATCCTTATTTCCTTTATGAAATCTTAGTTAACAAACATCAGATATTGATCTTTTGTGTTTAGAACTTGAAATGCAGCATATGGGAGTATGGAAGTTTGACATTTTAAACAGTTTGCAATTTTTATTAAATGCTAGTAGCAGTAAATCAGTCAAGGTAGGAATATTTTCTATTTGTATACACTGTATATACATACTGTATGTGTGTGCATACTGTATATATACGTACATATATAAACACTATACTACCAAAAGTATTGGGACAACTTCCTTTACACACACATGAACTTTAATGGCATCACAGTCTTAATCCGTAGGGTTAAAAATTGAGCTGGCCCACCCTTTGAACTATAAAGCCCCGTACACACGATCGGTTTAACTGATGAAAACCGTCCGATGGATGGTTTTCATCAGACAAACCGATCGTGTATGGTACCCATCGGTCTTTTTTCCATCGGATGGAAAAAATAGAACTTGTTTTAAATTTTTCCGATGGATAAAAAACCGATGGGAATTTCCGATCGTCTATGGGCAAGTCCATCGGGTAAAATACCCACGCATGCTCAGACTGAATTAGGAGACGGGAGCGCTCGTTCTGGTAAAACTAGCGTTCCTAATGGAGAGAGCACATTCGTCATTCTGCAAGTTATTGCTTTGTTTAATGCAGCGCATGTTTTGTTGCTTTAGAACGGTCTTTAAAATGTCATTTTGGCAGCAGATCTTTCACCTGAGTTCTGACAAACGTATGTCTTTCTTCTTTCTTGTGATCTTAGGAATAATTAGTTTAATTCTTCAAGGCCGACCTCACAAATTACACCTTTTTTTTTGTTTTTGTCTTTAAATTTGTTGTGCATTTTTTGGTGTGTCAATTTCTCAGAACAACATATTATTTTTATTTTTTACTCATGGAGGTTGGTGTCCCTTGTTATTAATTACACATTGTATTTATGAAATCTTATTGCTACTTCCAAAAAAAACACATCAGGCATGTATGTTGGCTGAAATCAAATTTCCCTTTATTTTGGACAAAAAACAAACAAAAACCGAAGGGCAACTATTCAGAAATTAGCAGAGAATATAAAGTCATTAGATCCCAAATGCAGACCTGACTATGATCAATAATAAAATCAACAACAGCATGAAATCAGGAGCAGCAGCCAAAGACATACATCATCCCAAGCTGTGGTACTCCATCAACCTTCAATTTCTGGATGAGCAGCTCGAGGCCAGGGAATCACCTCCTGCTCTTCCCTGTAGCCTTCCTTCCACGCCTCTCTGCAGCGTTCTCTCCACGGCCCCGTCCACGCACCCTTGCAGGCTGGGCCACTGTGGGTGGTGATGTGGCAGGAGGAGAAGGAGGAGAGGGATTGGCCTGCTGCGAGATATGGGTGGCCTCAGTCAGCAGCCCCCTCGCCCCCATGTGTACGGCCATATATATAAGGTGCTCACAAAGGGTCCGTTGTCCCGCCTCCATTCTGAGCAACTTATCCGCCAGATAGGTGCTAAACCCCTCTGTAGGGTTGAGAGGGGGCCCTCATGATAGCAGCAGCCTCCTGAATCATCTTTAGTGACTCCTCCTCCACTTGTGTCATCCGCCGTTGTTTTGGCGGTCTGACGTGGAGGGGAGCCACTTGGGAGACGGTGCTGCCACTAGGCCTGGGGACCTGCTGAGTCCCACTTGGCCCTGCCTCCTCCTGCCTGCCACACTCCTGACCCTCTTCCTCCTGGCTTGCCTCATCCTGTTTTTAAAAGAAAATGAAAAATTGGATTATTTGGGGAATCTATCACACACAATTTTGATCTCTTTCCTGTTTTTTTTTTTTTGGGGGGGGGGGGGATGATATCATTTATGGCTAATCCAAACAGTTCAACACAATATTACTTAGTGGACAATAATTATGATCAAAAATACTATACCGGGCTGAAGATGTGAAGATCTGGCTCTTCTAGCTCGGGAGGCTCCTCCTCCGCCTCTGCAGGGGTGGAGGGAAGGGTGGAAGGAACGCTGGAGGGAAGGGTGGAAGGAAGGGTTGAGGGAAGGCTGGAAATAGATTCCCTGGCCTCGATCTGGTCATCCAGAAATTGAAGATGTCTGTAGTACCACAGCTTGGGCTTTACTACATCGTCGGCTGCTGCTCCTGATCTCTTTGACTGGCGCACTTCCTTGTATTTTTTTTTATAGGAATTACGCAGGTTGTTGATTTTATTATTGATCATAGTGTAGTCTGCATCTGGGATCCATGGCTTCATATCCTCTGCTAACTTGGTAATAGTTGCCCGACGTACATCACTCTTGTGGTACGCTGGGTGTTTCAGTTCCCACAGGTTGCGCTGTTCCTTATATTTTTCTATAAAAATCAGCATCACCTCCGGCTCTCGTAGTTTCTGCATCTTTTTTGAACAACAAGTAAAAAACAAAAGAAAAAAAGTAAAGGATCAGAATTGATTCTCCTCAACTTATCACAATATTGCCCTTTACAATCATGAACCATTATAGGCCACTGCAGGCCCGAGTTCCCTTCTTACCTTAGTTCACTTCGTTGGTTCACTTCCGGTCGTCCTTACTCCGCGCATCCCTAATAACTTCTTTCCCCTTTTTATACCCTGCGCATGCGTGTAACTCCGCCCTCGTCGCCCGCCCATGACGGACTTTTGTGAGACGGCGACATGTCGCAGACACAGGTGGCTTCTTTACTTGAAATTACCGACGAGGAAAGCCCGGAGGCGGAAACGTCCCGATCCAGTCAAAAAAGATACAAGGCGACTAATATGTCTTTTTCTGAGATGGCGGAGATGGTGGACATTCTGCGGAGGAAGGATTACGACGGCAAGCATGGTAGATATTTTGGGGAGAATAGTGTGACCCCCCACCCTTTTTGTGTGTTTTGTTATGTGTTGGAATTTTTCTATGGGATTTCCACCAGCCCAAATGTGAAGATGCACACACTGAAGACTCAACATGTGCTATCTGCCGTCACAGGATATCTATGTCCCTATTTTGGGGGTGCAACCTCTTCCTCCCTCCTCAAGTAGGGGAGAGGAAGGGTTTTCACCCCCAAAGCACGTCCATTGATCCCCCATGATGGCAGATAGCACCTGTTTACCCTAGCCATGGGATCATGTTGAAGATACCCATTTGAGCCCCAAAAAAGAAAGTGTGTTTCTTCACATTTGGGATGGATCAGGGGTATAATCACCCCATCTCCTGTTTGTATTTTTCACTGTGTTATTTTATTACTTTTTAATGGAAAAAAATTTGTCTTTTGACCCATGCATGTTTCTGCCAAAAAAGCCACACAAAACACCCCAAAAAAATATTTTGAAAAAAAAAAAACTGTTTTGCAATCAATAAAAACATTGGGGAAGTCGAAAAAAGGTGTGCCTTGTTGTTTCTATGCTCAATAGCAGTTCTGAAGATGCAAAATAAGTGTTTTTACCTCTGAGATTGGAGGCTATTTACTAATGTAGCGGGGTCCTCAAATTGATGGGATACACCTGGGCAATAGTGTAACCCAGGTGTATAATTGTGTTAGGATTCAGACCCCTTTTTGTTTCGTGGAGGATTGGAGGATGTAATATTCTCCTTTGCCTGTGGGTGGCGTAGTACCCACAGGCTTCAGGTAGAATCATCCCCTGCAGTGCTCCCTGTTTGGTCTCTTCCCGGAGATGGTATGGCTGGGGCGGGGAACCCGCCGGGCCGTTGAAGGGAGGAGATAAAAGGGGGAGACGCCCTGACCACGAGGTCGTGTTCTGGCGGAGAAGGAGGTCCTCGGAGGAGGAGGGTTGCGGTCTGCACCCAGGGCCCTTAGGCCTGGGTGCGGGAGATCCAGGAGTCTGGTCCAGGTGCCCATGGCCTGGTCCGGAGTCATGTTGGCGTCCATCCCAGGCACCTTTAGCCTGGGGTGAGGTACTATCGAGGAGGCCTGGGGCCCAGTACCTTCGACTGGGTCCCGCTAGGGTGGACTGTCCGAGGGTCCCTGAGCGGAGGGACTCGTACCTGAGGTGAGGAGGCCGGGGAGGTTACCCACTGGAGACCCGGAGCAGCACCAACCCGGTGACAGTGGGCCTCTGGGAACTCTCTTGGGAGGACACATCCCCCTGATAGGGGCCACAGCGCATCGAAGAGGGCTCCATTGCTGTTCATAGGGGTTGCTGGAAGAGACCCCATCCTTCCTGTTCTGTAACAGCCGGATTGGCTTAGGCGCCGCTGGTCATAGTACAGTGGCATAGAACTGAAACGTTAGGAAGTGCCTTGATCTGCTCATCCCACCGTTGGCAAGGTTATAGGTCCCAACCAGTCTGCTGTTAAAAGAACTGTTTATCGTGCTTTGCTATTGGAGTGCCAAATAAACAAGTGTTGGACCTTTCTCCGGTGTGTGAACTCCAGTTACTGGAAGCAGAGGGGAGGCTGGTGAGCTTGCAATTACAGACTCAGTGCATTCGCAGAACACATTGGCCCGAGGAAACATCAGGAAGTGGCCTTCACCTCCCTATTGTAATGGGGAGGACATGGGCCGTGGCGCATCTCACTCTCACAACTCAGAAACCCCTAGACATGAGTTGGTGTGTAACAGATGAAGAAGTTGGAGAGAGGGTGAGGCCGCTACACGTGGGGGCTCGTGAGTCCGGGATAGAGTGTGTTCTAAAGATGGACTTGAGAATGTCTACATTTGAACTTTGCTGCCCAGAGGAGTTCCGAGCAGATTGGCCAAATTACTGGCCAAAGTGCGTCCCTGCTCGGAGTTGTGGAAATGACCCTAACACGGGAAAGGCCCATGCGGAGGAGCGGAAAAAGGGAGAGGTCCAGCCGTGTGACGTACTGCACGTGGGGACTGTTAACGCACTGCGCCACGAGGCACCCCATGGCGACATCGTTCGTGGGCGGAGTCAAGAGGAAGCCCGCGAGAATGTACAGCTCATGGGAGGAGTCTGGCCAAGTGTGGGGATACACGTGGAGACTCCGGCGCGGGGTCAGTGCATGATGGAGCAGCAAACAGTCGGGATGACCTCAAGTGCCCCGTGGATTATGGTTCCTCACCCCACGAGAATGACTTCCTTTGCTGCCCCCATCACAGACACGGGGATAAGACTTAGGCCCCGAGGGCGGTTGGCTCTGTACACCTGCAGAGACACGGAGGCCTTCGGTGTGATCTGTCCCGGCTGCTCGGGACTGGTGGTCACCCTGAAGCCATTCGGGCGATGTGAGGAGTGCAGAGAATTCCTTTTTGAGGTCGAGTCGTCCACAGCAAGGCCCCGGGCTCTTCGCCTCAACCACCTCACGGGTACCGCTACTCCGGAAGGGGAGATCAAGGCCTTTGTCGAGGTTCCTGTGCGCGCTGACCAGGGCGATGGACTGCCCAACAGAGAAAAATCTGAGGATGCTGCCTCGGTCGCCACAAGTTCCCTGCTTCCACCACCGAAGAGGAAAGTTGGCCTAGTACAGGCATCCTATGGACGTGGTCGAGCTTCACCCCGCTGCTTGCCTGGCCTGGATGGCGCCGGTCGAGATGGAAGTCCCGGACATCCCAGTCTTCTACAAGGGTCAGGTGAGCCAGGGGCTGGGACTGTGGTGGTGGTTGGAGGTGTCGGGGGCCCATTGGAGGTGGAACCCCCCAGGGAAGATGATTCTGTGTCCACGGGTAGATATCTGCCTGCGGAGATGTATGACACCTCCGACCTAGAGTCGCTGTCTGATTGCGGAGATGATGGCGAGATAGACGAACTGTTCAGCCGCAAGGGCTGGGATAGAGTGCCGCTTCTTGCTTCCCGTGCGGTACGGGATTCACCTATGTACACAGGAGACAGCACGCCTCGGGTGGAAGACCCGCAGCTTACGAGGGAACCTACCCCTCCACCTGTGTCCTCATCTACTGTTACCTCACCTACTTTGGTTGTGGGGACACCCCGCGCTTCTCTGAGAGCGCCGAAAGTCATTTCCAGGGAGCTGGTAAAGGTACCTCGGCATCCGGAAGCTATTGTGCTGCCTGGAACTGGAGAGAAAGCCACTATGCCACCTTTGGCCCGCTTGCAGAGACTGTTTTGCCATAAAGTAGCTCGGGAATATGGGTGGGAGTACCCGTATCTACCCCGGGACTTGCTGTATGAGGTGGAAGTCTGGAGAACAAGATGGTATGACGAGTTTGTGTGGGACAAGTTGAAGGTGCCCCATGCCCGCAGGTACCTGGAATGTGTGCCGGCAGTGTCTAAGAGGTTTGAGGACTGCAAAGCTGAATGGAAATTGGGGCGCCATATCCATGCTGACAAGATAGTCATTTGCAGAAGAGAAGGAGAAGATGTCGAGTATTCGATAGAGGCATTTGACAAACACCTGAAACCCCTGTACCTGCCGGATCCAAAGTTTTACTTATAGGGGAAAAGAACTCCTGTTTATTTCTTTTGTGCACTTGAACTTTCTGGAAGAGCCATTCCCAGACACGCAGGACTGTGCCCTGTTTTTGTTTTTGTTTGGGCTTTTCTTTTTCTCGTTGGAGACTTGGGGACTGTTGTGTTTTCGTGTTTCCCCTTTTCTTCATGTGCCAAAGGCAAGGACATTTGGGAATAGTGGCAGAGTAGGGAAAAGCTGGAAGAACGAAGATTCGTTGAGTGTCATGACCGCGGCGTTGTCACCAGGTGGCAGTGTTGCGCAACAAATGTTTGAAAATATTTCACCCACACATCACCTTGCTTGTTGGAGTGAGTGGGTCTCTCGGCTGACGGGCCCACTCATCCCAAATGACACGAAATTATGTTAGGATGTTGTTTTTCTTTCCCCTGCAGGAGAATCGTCAGTCAAGATCATTGAGAGTGGGTGGCTCTTAGACAGTGTGGGAGAGGGGCTGTGACTAGGCAGATGTTTAAAGTGTTTTATGACATAAGTTGTTTTATATGTTCCCCATTCCCTGAGCAGGTCTTGGCACTTGGGAAATTTAGAGGAACTGCCTCAGGGGTTTCACTCCATGTCACCACTTTATGGGAGGCATGGGTGTGAAACCTGACGCTGGGGACCAGCGTCAAATTACAGGGGGGAGTGTGTAGCGGGGTCCTCAAATTGATGGGATACACCTGGGCAATAGTGTAACCCAGGTGTATAATTGTGTTAGGATTCAGACCCCTTTTTGTTTCGTGGAGGATTGGAGGATGTAATATTCTCCTTTGCCTGTGGGTGGCGTAGTACCCACAGGCTTCAGGTAGAATCATCCCCTGCAGTGCTCCCTGTTTGGTCTCTTCCCGGAGATGGTATGGCTGGGGCGGGGAACCCGCCGGGCCGTTGAAGGGAGGAGATAAAAGGGGGAGACGCCCTGACCACGAGGTCGTGTTCTGGCGGAGAAGGAGGTCCTCGGAGGAGGAGGGTTGCGGTCTGCACCCAGGGCCCTTAGGCCTGGGTGCGGGAGATCCAGGAGTCTGGTCCAGGTGCCCATGGCCTGGTCCGGAGTCATGTTGGCGTCCATCCCAGGCACCTTTAGCCTGGGGTGAGGTACTATCGAGGAGGCCTGGGGCCCAGTACCTTCGACTGGGTCCCGCTAGGGTGGACTGTCCGAGGGTCCCTGAGCGGAGGGACTCGTACCTGAGGTGAGGAGGCCGGGGAGGTTACCCACTGGAGACCCGGAGCAGCACCAACCCGGTGACAGTGGGCCTCTGGGAACTCTCTTGGGAGGACACATCCCCCTGATAGGGGCCACAGCGCATCGAAGAGGGCTCCATTGCTGTTCATAGGGGTTGCTGGAAGAGACCCCATCCTTCCTGTTCTGTAACAGCCGGATTGGCTTAGGCGCCGCTGGTCATAGTACAGTGGCATAGAACTGAAATGTTAGGAAGTGCCTTGATCTGCTCATCCCACCGTTGGCAAGGTTATAGGTCCCAACCAGTCTGCTGTTAAAAGAACTGTTTATCGTGCTTTGCTATTGGAGTGCCAAATAAACAAGTGTTGGACCTTTCTCCGGTGTGTGAACTCCAGTTACTGGAAGCAGAGGGGAGGCTGGTGAGCTTGCAATTACAGACTCAGTGCATTCGCAGAACACATTGGCCCGAGGAAACATCAGGAAGTGGCCTTCACCTCCCTATTGTAATGGGGAGGACATGGGCCGTGGCGCATCTCACTCTCACAACTCAGAAACCCCTAGACATGAGTTGGTGTGTAACAGATGAAGAAGTTGGAGAGAGGGTGAGGCCGCTACACTAATAAGGAGAAATACACTTGGCACTACTAGAACCTGGGAGACACATACACCACAAATCAAAGAATGACAACACAAGTTTGTAGTAAATCAAATATTTTTGTTTATTTAAAAAAGGTAACATCAAAGTTCAGATGTGGTCTGGCATTGCGATGGCCCCCCTACCCGTGAAGTACTCTACGTATTTCTGACATACTTCACGGGCACTTTGGGGGGCCAAGCCAGTACGGGCAGTGCTGAGTCCGGTCAGATTTATCAGTTCAGAGGGACCGGCCTCAGACCCAACTGATGACACATAATTTGTGGAGTATTTTCTTAAAAAATTGTGCAACAAGCAGCAGCAGTACACAATGTTGTTCAGTTTATAATCCGCCAAATTGATAGCTGTCTGGAACAGGCGGAACCGGCTGGCCATTATCCCGAAGGCATTCTCCACAACTCTCCGGGCTCTGGCCAGCCGGTAATTAAAAACCCTCCTCTCTGGGGTGAGGGTGCGTTGGGGAAACGGCCGCATGAGGTGTGGTCCTAGTCCAAAATCTTCATCCGCAATGAAAACGAACGGTAGCCCTTCCACGTTCTCTGCATCTGGAGGCAGTGCAAGACCCCCAGCCTGCAGACGGTGAGCGAACTCTGTCTCAGCGAATACTCCGCCATCGGACATCCAGCCGTTCTTCCCCACGTCCACATACAGTGACTCGTACCGTGCCGACACCACCGCCATTAACACTATGCTATTAAAACCTTTATAGTTAAAATAGTATGACCCCGAACGGGGTGGCGGCACTATGTGGACGTGCTTCCCATCAATTGCCCCTCCGCAGTTGGGGAAATCCCACCGCTGGGCAAATTGGGAGGCCACAGTCAGCCATTCCTGTGGTGTGCTAGGGAACTGTGGAGTCAAACAAAAAGAAGACATTAGTACGGTTTATCTTTACAGTGCAAGCAGATTACACACAAAAACATTGTTGACCAACATTATTCTAACATTATTATTTAAGGGAGTATTTCCTACCAATAAACAAAGGCCCACTTAGCAGATGCCTCACCCCCGCTGAGTGGACATTCTAAAATAAACTAAGGGGGGGGGCCTAAGGTGATTGTGGGGGATCCAAAAAAAGGCTCGACCACTCTGCTGAGCTTGATTGAGAACTAAAAAATTGGTAACATCTTTAGGGGGGGGAGGGAGGGTTGTCAAACTACGCGGGCAATGACCCCACAAAAAGGAAAAGGAAAATAGAAGGCTAGCTGGGTTTGCGCCCACGATAGCATGCTGGAGAGGTTAATGAAGGGAAATAGGCATGGAGGGCCCAAAAAGGCCTTTACAGGTCAAAAAATGCATGGGGAAAATGGGGACATTACCAGGATATTACAAACAGGCAAATTTGGGTTAGGAGGGAAAAAATAAGAAGATTCAAAAACAATCAAAACATATAATGTGAGGTTAAAGGAGAAAAATTACCTTCATATAGTCCTTCTGCAGGACCTGAATGATGGCCGAACACGTCTCAGGGATAATGATCCCGAGAGCCTGGGGGGAGATGCCTGTTGAGAACTTGAGGTCCTGCAAGCTTCTCCCAGTCGCCAGGTATCTCAACGTGGCAATAAGCCTCTGCTCGGCAGTGATGGCCTGGCGTATCACAGTGTCCTGCCTCGTGATATAGGGGGACAGCAAATCCAACAGACGGTGAAATACGGGGTCCGTCATCCTGAGATAATTCCTGAAATCATCAGGATTATTCTCATGGATTTCCCGCAGCAGAGGCATATGAGAGAATTGGTCCCGCTGGAGCAACCAATTCTTAGTCCATGAACTCCTCCTCACCCTGTTCACAGACTGAACTCGGCTTACAGTGTTAACTGCAACACCAAGCCCAAAGCCAGCACGAGCTCGAGAACGAGAACGCACTTCAAACATGGTTTTAAACCGGTCGGCTGGTCAGAACGCACTCAAACAGAACGCACCGTGGAACAGCAAGGCCTGAGAAGAACGACCTGAAAAACAGGAAACGAACGGCCAAGAAGGCACTGCAAGGCAGTAACGACCTGACTGCACGCACTGAATCACAAATACAAACCCACAAGCACAAACTGAACACCAGGAAACGATCTGCAAAGCACGGAGACTGAAAAGCGCGAATCGGCTCTCACCAAACTTTTACTAACACGCGGTAACACGAAATCAGCAAAAGCAGCCCAAGGGGTGGCGCCATTAGATTTGTTCGGCCCTTTTATAGCGCGTCGTACGTTTTGTACGTGCCGTCGTTTTGTTGCCGTCAGTTTTTAAACTGATGGTGTGTGGCCAAGACTGATGAAAAACAGTTTCATCGGATTTCCGATGGTCAAATCCATCGGACGAAAATCCATAGGTTATCCGATCGTGTGTACAGGGCTTAACAGTTTCAACTCTTCTGGAAAGGCTGTCCACAAGGTTTAGGAGTTTGTCTATGGGAATATTTGACCATTCTTTTTAGAAGCGCATTTGTGAGGTCACGGTTGATGTGGACGAGAAGGCATGGCTAGCAGTCTCTGCTCTTAATTTCTTCCTAAAGGTGTTCTATTGGGTTGAGGTCAGGACTCTGTGCAGGCCAGTCAAGTTCCTCCACCCCAAACTCGCTCATCCATGTCTTTATGGATCTTGCTTTGTGCACTGGTCCAAATCATTTGGTGGAGGGAGGATTATGGTGTGGGGTTGTTTTTCAGGGTTTGGGCTTGGCCTCTTATTTCCAGTAAAGGGAGCTCTTAAGGCGTCAGCATGCTAAGACATTTTAGACAGTTTCATACTCCCAACTTTGTGAGAACAGTTTGGGGTTGGCCTCTTCCTGTTCCAACATGACTGCACACCAGTAGACAAACAAGGTCCAACTTGACTGGCCTGAACAGAGTCCTGAACTCAATCCGATAGAACTCCTTTGGGATGAATTAGAGCGGAGACTGCGAGCCAGGACTTCTCGTCCACATCAGTGACTGACCTGACAAATGTGCTTCTGGAAGAATGGTCAAACATTCCCATAGACACACTCCTTAACCTTGTGGACAGTCTTCCCAGAAGAGTTGAAGCTGTTATAGTCGAAAAGGGTGGGCCAAATCAATATTGAACCCTACTGACTATGACTGGACTGGGATGCCATTAAAGTTCACATATACAGTATATATATTTATGTTTATATATATATATACAGTATATATACACTAATTAAAGGGGACATGCTCAACTGGCATTGGCAGCATTAAACCATACACAAGACATCATTCCCTGTATTCCATGTATCTAAACCAGTAGAAGTAAAGTCTACCTGCTGTTGTCTAGGGTTCAAAAGGGGCTAGGCGAACTGCAAGGAAGTTTATAGACTAATCCCTAGCAGACACATTTATACCTAGCAGGAGTGAAGTAGAAATGGTGGGTAAAAAGAGTAATTGAAAGGGGTATACAGCCAGTGTGCCATCTTAAAGAGGAAGTAAACCCTGAACTAAATCCTCTTTTGCATCGCATACTAGCCCATTATGTGCCACTTACCTGCAAAAGAATCCAGCGATGTCCCCACAGTAGGCAGCGTCCATCTTCTGTCCCCTCCTGCTTCCGGCCGCTGACTCCGGCGCTGTGATTCACCGGAGCCGCGTGACGTCACTCCCGCGCATGCGCATGGGAGCCGCTATTCACGGCACAGGCTGGGGAAGAAACGGCACTTACCGTATATACTCGAATATAAGCTGACCCGAATATAAGCCGAGGCACCTAATTTTACCACAAAAAACTGGGAAAACATATTGACTCGAGTATAAGCCTAGGGTGTCCATCTGCATGCTTCACTGTGCCTCACTTTGCCTCACTGTGCCTCGCTGTGTCCATGCCTCACTGTGCCTTACTGTGCCCATGCCTCACTGTGTCCATGCCTCACTGTATCCATGCCTCGCTGTGCCCATGCCTCACTGTCACTGTGCCCATGCCTCATTGTGTCCATGCATCACTGTGCCCAATCTCCCTACCTGATCTCCGGCGCTGTGTGACTAGACTGACATTTAACATGAGAGTCTATGGAAGGGGAGCCTGGTTAGAAAAATCGGTGCTCCCCGGCTGTAGGTCCCCCGGACATCAAAGTTTGCACACATGTAGAGGAAGAGTGGAGCTACACATGTGCCACGTTTGGGGTCAAGGGAACCCACGGCTGGCCGGGATCAGGTGCACAAATGTGAAGAAGGACACAGACTCGAGTATAAGCTGAGGGGGGCATTTTCAGCACAAAAAATGTGCTGAAAAACTCGGCTGAAGCCTCGTACACACGGCCGAGATTCTCGTCGAAAAAAACATGTCGTTTTTTTCGACGAGATTCTTGGACAAGAAACTTGTCCCGGCCGAGTGTACAGACGCTCGATTCAAAGAACCCGCGGTTCTTTGAATGGAGCGTACGCGGTGACGTCATCGACTACGACGAGCATGCGCTTGTCACATTCGATGCCGTCGCCGCCATCTTGGTATACCCTACCTATGCCTAGGAAGCTACCGCGCATGCGTCGAATTCATTTCGAACATGCGCGGGCTTCCCGGAGGACAGGTAAGTGTACACATACTCACTTTTCTCGTCGAGAAACATGCCAACGAGAATCTCAACGAGAAAATAGAGAGCAGGTTCTCTATTTTCTCGTCGAGATTACTTGTCGGTTTTCTTGACGAGAAACCATACACACAAACGAATTTCTCGGCAAGACATCTCTGCCAGCAAGTTTCTTGCTGGTTCTTGCCGAGAAACTCGGTCGTGTGTACGAGGCCTAATACTAGAGTATATACGGTATTGTTGCTTTCCCGCGCATGCGCAGTTAAGTTTTTCGGCGGACTACAAGTGAAATATCTCCTAAACGGCGCACGTTTAGGAGATATTTCCACTACCTATAGGTAAGCCTTATTCTAGGCTTACCTATAGGTAGAAGTCCAAAAAGTGGGTTTACAACCACTTTAATGCATTTGTGTAATTCTACTTTGCAGACCTATATAATGACATTTTATTAGATTGACCTATTCCATAAATAGGGATGAGCCGAACACCCACCGGTTTGGTTCACACCAGAACCTGCAAACGGACCGAAAGTTTGCACGAACTTTAGAACCCCGTTAAAGTCTATGGGACTCGAACGTTCAAAATCAAAAGTGCTAATTTTAAAGGCTAATATGCAAGTTATTGTCCTAAAAAGGGTTTGGGGACCCGGGTCCTGCCCCAGAGGACATGTATCAATGCAAAAAAAAGTTTTAAAAACGCCTGTTTTTTCGGAAGCAGTGATTTTAATGATGCTTAAAGTGAATAAAAAAGTGAAATATTCCTTCAAATATAGTACCTGGAGAGTGTCTAAAGTATGCCTGTGAAGTGGCATGTGTTTCCCCTGTTTAGAACTGTCCCTGCACAAAATGACATTTCTAAAGGAAAAAAAGTAATTTAAAACTGCTTGCGGCTTTAATGTAATGTCTGGTCCCGGCAATACGGATGAAAATCATTGAGAAAAATGGCATGGGTACCCCACCCAGCCCATTACCAGCCCTGTTGGGACTTGTATGGATATTAAGGGGAACCCTGCACCCAAATTAAAAAGGAAAGGTGTGGGGCCTCCAGGCCCTATATACTCTGAACGGCAGTATACAGGGACTGTAGATTTGTTCTTAAGTAGAATCTGTTTGTAATTTTGAACTGGTACATTTTTAAAGTGTAGCTCCAGCCAAAAAATCAATTTTTAAGCTTTTTGGAAAACATAGGGACGGGTTATCACCCCTGTAACATTTGTTTTGCTGTCTGTGCACCTCTTCAGAAGATTTCACCTCACTTTCTGTCCCAATGACAAATGTTTTTTGATAATTTGGGATTTTTAGTGAAACAAGGATTGGTGATAAAGCATCAGTGGAGAGGAGACACCTTTTTCCCATATTAACTCTTACAGGAGAGAATTTCCCTTCCTAGGGGTAGATTTCCTCTCACTTCCTATTGTATCCTTCCGTTTGCAAGTAGGAGTCGTTTGTAAGTTGGATGTTTGAAAGTAGGGGCCTGCCGTATATACTCTGCTGAAATTTGCCCCTTACATGTTGGTGTTGCCACAACACTGTGAGCCCTCACAGTTACTCTTGGTGGGCACTGGAACGCCCTGCTGTGAACTATTATATCAGGAATTGTAATTACATGCCATTGTTGAGACATGTTTTTCCCATATTAACTCTGATGCCGCGTACACACGGCCGTTTTTCTCGTCGAGAAAAACACCATTTTTCCCATTCGACGAGAAAAACGATAGTCTGTGGGCTTTCTGTCGTTTTTTTCGACGAGAAAAACGGCATTAAAAACGACGAGAAAAATTAGAACATGTTCGACATGTTTTCCGCGGCAGTGTTTCCCATAGGGAAACACTGCCGCGGAGCCAACAGATGGTCGTTTTCCTCGACAAGAGAAAAAACGACGTGAAAAACGACCGTGTGTGGGGAACAAGCCGTTCCCTCATTTTTAATGACATTATTCACGGCGGTTTTTTAACCACCGTGAATAATGATCGTGTGTACGCGGCATTACAGGAGAGAATTTCCCTTCCTAGGGGTAGATTTCCTCTCACTTTCTGTTGTCTCATTCCGTTTGCAAGTAGGAGTCGTTTGTAAGTTGATGTTTGAAAGTAGGGGCCTGCCCTATATACTCTGCAGAAATTTGGGCCCTAGGTGTTGGTGTTGCCACAACACTGTAAGCCCTCACAGTTACTCTTGGTGGGCGCCGGAACGCCCTGCTGTGAACTATTATATCAAGAATTGTAATTACATGCCATTGTTGAACAGTGGTAGAAAAATTGGGCCTTTGGTGGTGGTGGTGGTGGTGGTGCTGGTGCCACAACACTGTAAGTCCTCACAGTTACTCTTGGTGGGCGCTGGAACGGGCCCTGCTGTGAAATATTATATCAAGAATTGTAATTACATGTCCATGTTGAACAGGGGCAGAAAAATTGGGCCTTAGGCACTGGTGCCACAACACTGCAACCCCTCACGGATACTCTAGTTGGAGCGCAAGTATGAGCCCTGCTGCAAATTATTGCATCAAAAATTTCAAATTGTAATTACACACCCCTGTTAAACAGGGGCTGAAAAATTGGGCCTTAGGCACTGGTGCTGGTGCCACAACACTGCAACCCCTCATAGATACTCTAGTTGGAGTGCAGGAATGAGCCCTGCTGCAAAGTATTGCATCAAAAATTTCAATTACACGCCCCTGTTTAACAGGAGCTGAAAAATTGGGCCTTAGCCACTGGTGGCGGCGCCCAGAACCAAAAATGTTCTTACAAGCTATCAGCATGATAATTGAGGAGGAAGAGGATTGTCACTCAGCATAACAGGATAGTCACTCAGCATCAGCATAGGCAGTCTTAAAGGGATCTGACATTTCCAAAACAAAATATTTGGTTACATCAGCATCAGGTGCTTGGTAGCTGGTGGTGATCCAAGACTGATTCAGTCGATGATCGATCGACCGAGTCGGTGAACAGGCACATCGGTTACAAAGCCTCCAGCAGCACTGAATGTGCGTTCCGAAAGAATGCTGGATGCAGGACAGGCCAGTAGCTCAATTGCATACTGTGCAAGCTCTGGCCAGTGACCCATCCTCAAGACCCAGTAACTCAGAGGATTTTCAGTGGGAAAGGTGTCCAAGTCTGATCTTGCCCCTAGGTATTCCTGCACCATGTAAACCAGACGGTGGCGATGGTTGCTGGAACCGATCATACCTTGGGGCTGCGGACTAAAAAATTGTCTGAACGCAACGGTCAGACGACCACCTTCTCCACCGCTCCTTCTTTGACCAGGGACAGTGTCACTGATGCATGCACTTGTCACTGCTCACCATCCTCGTGGCCTCCTCAAATGGTGACAGGACAGTGCATGCATCCCTTATCATGACCCACTGGCGTGGCAAAAAATCCCCAAGCTCCCCTGACCCTGTCCTGGTGCCATATTGGCACAGATACTCATTGATTGCCCTCTGCTGCGTGTGCAGCCGCTACAGCATGGCCAACGTTGAGTTCCACCTAGTGGGCATGTCACAGATTAGGCGATTCTTGGGCAGGTTGTATTCCTTTTGGAGGTCAGCCAGCCGAGCAGTGGCATTATATGACCGGCGGAAATGCACACCTCCTGTAAGCCCGGGTACCTGCCCAAGAACCGCTGCACCACCAAGTTAAGGACGTGAGCCAAACAGGGCACATGGGTCAGCAGTCCCTGTCGAAGGGCGGAGAGGAGGTTGGTGCCATTGTCGCAAACCACCATTCCTGGCTTAAGATGGCATGGCGTCAATCACCTCTGAGCCTGCCCCTGCAGATCTGACAGAATCTCTGTCCCAGTGTGGCTCCTGTCCAACAAGCACACCAGCTCAAGCACCGCATGGCATCTTTTTTCCTGCGTACTTGCGTAGCGCCTTGAACGCCTACGGAGCACCGCTGGTTCCGAGGACAAAGCACAGGAAGAGGCCATGGAGGAAGAAGAAGAGGAGGGGGTGGAGGAGAGAGGTGTGTCAGAATCACCAGTAGTAGCATTGTGGAGGCGTGGTGGTGGAACAACCTCCAACACTACTGCACCTTGTCCTGCTTCCTTCTCAGCTACCAGCAGAGTCACCCAATGCACCGTGAAAGTTAGGTAATGTCCCTGTCCATGCATGCTGGACCTTGAGTCAGTGGTAATATGCACCTTACCACTGACCGCCCTGTCCAGCGAGGCCAAGACATTGCCTTCCACATGCTGGTAGAGAGCCAAAATCGCCTTCCGTGAGAAAAAGTGGCGTTTGGGAACCTGCCACTGAGGAACCGCACATTTCACAAACTCACGGAAGGGGGCAGAGGCAGCAGTTGAAGTGCTAGCAATTTAGCCAAGCTAGCATTCAACCGCTGCGCATGTGGATGGCTGGGAGCGAACTTCTTTCGGCGGTGCAGCAGCTGGGGCAGGGAAATTTGCCTGGCACAATCTGACGTTGGTGTGCCGATAGCAGATTGCCCGCAAGTACTTGGCTGTGACACACCTAATTCTACACCTTCATTCCTCTCAGTGCAGGTTTCAGAGAGGACTGAAGGTATAGTGGGGTTGGAGATCCCAGCTGATGAGGAGCAAGGAGAGGTCCGCTTTGTTCTTTGGTGTGGGTCTTTTAGGTACGCTTGCCAACGAACTGCATGGCAGGTCGACATATGTCTGGTCAAGCATGTGGTGCCCAAGCGGGTGATGTTTTGACCACGCGAGATACGCTTAAGACATATGTTGCAAATAGCAGCGGTGCGATCTGATGCACTCGTCTCAAAAAAGGCCCACACCAAAGAACTTTTGGAATATCGCGCAGAGACAGCAGCGCCCTGCACATGCAGAGCTCTGCGGTGTGATGCAGTGATGGAGCATGTACCCAACACTGTGGTCAAACAGTTCAGGGGACTCCTCAGGAGGACATGGTGGGGCTAGGGAAGGAGTGACTGATGCCATTGAGCCGAGGGAAGAGGCCGCGTTGGCAGCTGCTTTGCTTGACAAAGTACCCTGAGCCTGGGTGAGAGAGGATGAGGAGGATGAGGATGGCTTGGTCATCCACTCTACCAAGTCTTCGGCATGTTGCAGCTCAACATGGCCAGCTGCCAAAAAAAATGGCAAGTGTGTCCCACGGCCACGTGCTGATGAGGATGCACCGTGTCCACGACCAGCACTGTTGCCTCTAGACACAGAGCCTGCTTGCTCTCTTTTATTGGCTTGTGACTGTCTGCCTCTCCTTGTTTGCCTTCCAGACATACTAATGGCCTGCAGTGAGATGTAGCTGCACAAAGCTGCGATGTATATGTATACTGATTATACTACAGCTAGCAAAATCAACTGCCTGCCTGTAGTATTATTAAGCCTCGTACACACGGCCGAGTTTCTCGTTGCAAAAAAAACATTGTTTTTATCGACGGTTTTCTTGTCAAGCTTGACGAGATTCTTGTGAAGCTTTCCTTGCATATACACTGTCAATCCAAAATCTCGTCGGAGAATAATCCTGAGGACTACAGGAATTTTCTGCGGATGTCTGACCCCGTTTTTTAGCATCTGTTGGCGTTGGTGTCCCCCTATATTACCAGGCAGAACATCATTATGCGGGAAGCCACCAGTGCTGAGCAGAGGCTCATCGCCACGTTACGCTACCTGGTGACAGGGAGAAGTCTGCAGGACCTGAAGTTCACCACAGGCATCTCCCCCCAGGCTCTGGGCATCATAATCCCAGAGACCTGTTCTGCCATCATCCAAGTCCTGCAGGATGACTATATGAGGGTAAGTTTTCGCATTTAATATCAAATTCTATGTATTTCATGTATGATAATGTATTGTATTTCTTTCATCCTTCCCTAATTAGCATGATTGTAATATGCCGAGAATGTCCCCTTTGTCCCCATGCATGCTGTAATTTGTTAAGTCATTTTTTGGCCTACATGTATTTTTCCCTTCACTTACCTCTCCAGCATGCTCTCCTGGGCCCAAACACATCTAGCCTAGTCTGTTAACCACTTAAGCCCCGGACCATTTCGGGCCATTAGGACCAGGCCTGTTTTTGGGATTCGGCACTGCGCTGCTTTAACTGTAAATTGTGCGGACATGCAATGTTGTACCCAAATGAAATTTGCGTCCTTTTCTTCCCACAAATAGAGCTTTCTTTTAATGGTATTTGATTGCCTCTGCGATTTTTATTTTTTGCGATATAAACAGAAAAAGACCGAAAATTTTGAAAAAAAATTTATATTTTCTACTTTTTGTTATAAGAAAAATCGAATAAACTCAATTTTAGTCATACATTTAGGCCAAAATGTATTCAGCCACATGTCTTTAGTAAAAAAAATGTCAATAAGCGTATATTTATTGGTTTGCGCAAAAGTTATAGCGTTTACAAACTAGGGTACATTTTCTGAAATTTACACAGCTTTAAATTTATGACTGCCTATCTCATTTCTTGAGGTGCTAAAATGGCAGGGCAGTACAAAACCCCCCCAAATGACCCCATTTTGGAAAGTAGACACCCCAAGGAAATCGCTGAGAGGCATGTTGAGCCCATTGAATATTTTTTTTTTTGTCCCAAGTGATTGAATAATGACAAAAAAAAAAAAATTACAAAAAGTTGTCACTAAATGATATATTGCTCACACATGCCATGGTTATATGTGGAATTGCACCCCAAAATACATTCTGCTGCTTCTCCTGAGTACGGGGATACCACATGTGTGGGACTTTTTAGGAGCCTAGCCACGTACGGGACCCCGGAAACCAAGCACCGCCTTCAGGATTTCTAAGGGCGCAAATTTTTGATTTCACTCCTCACTACCTATCACAGTTTTGAAGGCCATAAAATGCCAAAATAGCACAAAACCCCCCCCAAATGACCCCATTTTGGAAAGTAGACACCCCAAGCTATTTACTGAGAGGCATGTTCAGTCCATGGAATATTTTATATTTTGCCACAAGTTGCGGGAATATGACAAACTTTTTTTTTTTTGCACAAAGTTGTCACTAAATGATATATTGCTCACACATGCCATGGGCATATGTGAAATTACACCCCAAAATACATTCTGCTGCTTCTCCTGAGTACGGGGATACCACATGTGTGGGACTTTTTGGGAGCCTAGCCGCGTACGGGACCCCAAAAACCAAGCACCGCCTTCAAGGTTTCTAAGGGCATAAATTTTTTATTTCGCTCCTCACTACCTATCACAGTTTTGAAGGCCATAAAATGCCAAGATGGCACAAAACCCCCCCAAATGACCCAATTTTGGAAAGTAGACACCCCAAGCTATTTGCTGAGAGGCATGTTGAGCCCATTGAATATTTTTTTTTTGTCCCAAATGATTGAATAATGACAAAAAGAAAAAAAAAATGTACAAAAAGTTGTCACTAAATGATATATTGCTCACACATGCCATGGTTATATGTGAAATTACACCCCAAAATACATTCTGCTGCTTCTCCTGAGTACGGGGATACCACATGTGTGGGACTTTTTGGGAGCCTAGCCGCGTACGGGACCCCAAAAACCAAGCACCGCCTTCAAGGTTTCTAAGGGCATAAATTTTTGATTTCACTCCTCACTACCTATCACAGTTTTGAAGGCCATAAAATGTCAAAATAGCCCAAAACCCCCACAAATGACCCCATTTTGGAAAGTAGACACCCCAAGCTATTTGCTGAGAGGCATGGTGAGTATTTTACAGCTCTCATTTGTTTTTGAAAATTAAGAAAGACATTTTTTTTTCTTTTTTTTTTTCTTTTTTTACATTTTCAAAACTTTGTGACAAAAAGCGAGATCTGCAAAATACTCAACATACCTCTCAGCAAATAGCTTGGGGTGTCTACTTTCCAAAATGGGGTCATTTGGGGGGGTTTTGTGCCATCTGGGCATTCCATGGCCTCCGAAACTGTGATAGGCAGTGAGAAGTGAAATCAAAAATTTACACCCATAGAAATCCTGAAGGCGGTGCTTGGTTTTTGGGGTCCCGTACGCGACTAGGCTCCCAAAAAGTCCCACACATGTGGTATCCCCGTACTCAGGAGAAGCAACAGAATGTATTTTGGGGTGTAATTCCACATATGCCCATGGCATGTTTGAGCAATATATAATTTAGTGACAACTTTTTGTACATTTTTTTTTTTTTGGTCATTATTCAATCACTTGGGACAAAAAAAAAATATTCAATGGGCTCAACATGCCTCTCAGCAAATAGCTTGAGGTGTCTACTTTATAAAATGGGGTCATTTGGGGGGGTTTTGAACTGTCCTGGCATTTTATGCACAACATTAGGAAGCTTATGTCACACATCATCCACTCTTCTAACCACTTGAAGACAAAGCCCTTTCTGACACTTTTTGTTTACATGAAAAAAAAAATTTTTTTGCAAGAAAATTATGTTGAACCCCCAAACATTATATATTGTTTTAAAGCAAAGGCCCTACAGATTAAAATAGTGGGTGTTGCATTTTTTTTTCCACACAGTATTTGCGCAGCGATTTTTCAAACGCATTTTTTGGGGGAAAAACACACTTTTTTTATTTTTAATGCACTAAAAAACACTATATTGCCCAAATGTTTGATGAAATAAAAAAGATGATCATAGGCCGAGTACATGGATACCAAACGCGACATGCTTTAAAATTGCGCACAAACGCGCAGCTGCGACAAACTACATTCATTTTAAAAGCATTTAAAAGCCTTTACAGGTTACCACGTTAGATTTACAGAGGAGGTCTACTGCTAAAATGACTGCCCTCGATCTGACCTTCGCGGTGATACCTCACATGCATGATGCAATTGCTGTTTACATATGACGCTAGACCGACGCTTGCGGTGGGGGGGGACAGCGGTGCTTTTTTTTTTTTTTTTTTTTATTATTTATTTGGCTTTTTTATTTTATTTTTAAACTGTGCCTTCCATATTTTATTTTTTTACCATTTTTATCGTTATCTCAGGGAATGTAAATATCCCCTATGATAGCAATAGGTAGTGACAGGTACTCTTTTTTTGAAAATAATTGGGGGGTTAGACCCTAGATCTTTCCTCTGCCCTCAAAGCATCTGACCACACCAAGATCGGTGTGATAAAATGCTTTCCCAATTTCCCAATGGCGCTTTTTATATCCGGGGGGGGGACATTCCCTCCCACTGCTTGTAAAAGCAGTCTAGAGGCTAATTATCTGCTAGAATTGCTTTTACATGAAAGCCGGCTGCTGGCTGAAAAGAATGATACCAAGATGATACCTAAACCCGCAGGCATCATTCTGGTATAAACATTCAAAGTCCAGCAACATACCAGTACGTTGCTGGTCCTTGTTGGACATGTATTGTAATCTTTTTTTTCATACAGCCTATTGGCTGAACGAAAAAAAGAGATTGATTGGTGGGTATGCCCACCATTAGAATACCGCCCTTCATCCACCCACTTCTAATGATGGGCATATATGCCGAAGCATGGGGGCATCCTCCCGCAAAAAAGTTATGCCGCGTACACGCGGTCAAGCCTTCGTCGGAATTTCGACCGTATGTACGCGGCATAAAAGGTTATGCCGCGTACACACGGTCGGACTTTTCCACGGGCAAGCCTCCGTTGGAATTTCGACCGTATATACGCGGCATTAGGAGCAAAATCGCTCCTCCGCCCCTGCTGCCCCCATGCTTCGGCATATATGCTCTTTTTTTTAACTGTGGTGGTGAAATCACCTCCTACAGCGTTGGAGTCACGGCTTTATGTATCGTGGGAGCAAACGCTGTTGCTGTCAAGATAAATAGATCCGCGCTGCAACTGAATGGCGTACCTGCTAAGCAAATGGTGGTTAACATTAAAACAAAGTAACATTACAGTACAACAGTAAGACCTTACCATGCCATACCTGCAAAGCAAATACCAAAACAAAACCTAGTAAAAAATAAAAAAATGTTTTAACGCAACCTGTGCCTAAAATATATATATGCCGAAGCATGGGGGCATCCTCCCGCAAAAAAGTTATGCCGCGTACACACGGTCGGAATTTTCCACGGGCAGGCCTCCGTCGGAATTTCGACCGTATGTACGCGGCATTAGGAGCAAAATCGCTCCTCCGCCCCTGCTGCCCCCATGCTTCGGCATATATGCTCTTTTTTTTAACTGTGGTGGTGAAATCACCTCCTACAGCGTTGGAGTCACGGCTTTATGTATCGTGGGAGCAAACGCTGTTGCTGTCAAGATAAATAGATCCGCGCTGCAACTGAATGGCGTACCTGCTAAGCAAATGGTGGTTAACATTAAAACAAAGTAACATTACAGTACAACAGTAAGACCTTACCATGCCATACCTGCAAAGCAAATACCAAAACAAAACCTAGTAAAAAATAAAAAAATGTTTTAACGCAACCTGTGCCTAAAATATATATATGCCGAAGCATGGGGGCATCCTCCCGCAAAAAAGTTATGCCGCGTACACACGGTCGGAATTTTCCATGGGCAGGCCTCCGTCGGAATTTCGACCGTATGTACGCGGCATTAGGAGCAAAATCGCTCCTCCGCCCCTGCTGCCCCCATGCTTCGGCATATATGCTCTTTTTTTTAACTGTGGTGGTGAAATCACCTCCTACAGCACTGGAGTCACGGCTTTATGTATCGTGGGAGCAAACGCTGTTGCTGTCAAGATAAATAATTCCGCGCTGCAGTTGAATGGCGCACCTGAAAACAAAAAATTACATACCTGAAAAGCAAGCATGATAAAACATTGCAGAATAGAATACAGTAAAAAAGAGCAGAACAATAGAGAGAAAATAGAGAGAGAGAGAACAATAAAACGACAACTATTTTTGGTTTTTTTCTTTTATATTTTTTTGTGTTTTGTTTTTTACGTTTTTTTTTTCTTTTTTACACTTTTTTTTGTAACTTTACAACTGTAATGGTTCGGGTCTCTCAAAATGTAATGGCATCTTGGGAGACCCTGTGTAAGTGTGTCCTTGTCTGTGAAATGCTGTACCCTACGCTAAAACTTCACTTTTGAGTGGTAGCGTTCAAAACATTCACCTTGGCAAAGACCAGGCTTGTCAGGACAGAGTGGACAAAAACTACGGGTGTCACGCCCAAATCCGCGCTTGCTACAGACACGACATCTTTTTTGGGGGTGGCTTTGGGTAGGGGTACTCGGGAGGACATACGAATAATGCCTCTCATGCAGCCGGCTTACTGCATTTGGTTGGGGATGGTGAGGTGCAGAACCGCCTGGATACAGGAGTTCTGTGACTATCTCATTCTGGAATTTTAGAAGAGATAACGTCCCGCCTGAAGCTCTGTATAGCACATGAGCGTTCAGCAAAGCCAATTGGAATAATGATAGAGACACTTTTTTGTACCAGCGTCTCGCCTTACGGTCAATTAGATACGGCGCCATCAACTGGTCGTTGAGGTCCACCCCTCCCATATTTTGGTTATATTCGTGGACACAGAGGGGTTTCTCCACAACACCAGTCGCCGTACGAATTTGGACTGTCGTGTCTGCATGAAGGGAGGTAAGAAGGAAAACATTCTTATTGTCCCTCCACTTCATAGCGAGCAAGTTATTACACTTCAAGCAGGCTCTCTCCCCCAGCCTAAGACGGGCATCTACAAGCCGCTGGGGAAAGCCCCGGCGATTAGGTCGCACTGTGCCACATGCTCCAATCTGATGATCAAACAAGTGACTAAACAGTGGCACGCTCGTGTAATAATTGTCCACATACAAGTGGTACCCCTTTCCGAATAAGGGTGACACCAAGTTCCACACTATCTTGCCAGCGCTCCCTATGTAATCCGGGCAGTTGACCGACTCAATCTGACTGTCTTTTCCCTCATAAACCGTAAAGTTCACTACATAGCCTGTTGCCCTGTCACAGAACTTGTAGAGCTTGACCCCGTATCTGGCACGCTTGCTGGGAAGGTACTGCTTGAAAGACAAGCGGCCAGAAAATTTAATCAGGGACTCATCAACGCAGACAACTTGATCGGGAGTAAACAAGGCTGCAAAACGTTCGTTGAAGTGGTTTATGAGGGGCCGAATTTTATAGAGCCGGTCGTATTCAGGGTCCCCACGTGGACGAAAAAGTTCATTGTCGTTGAAGTGCATGAACCGCAAAATCTGCTCGTATCGTGCCCTGGACATGGAGGCAGAGAACACGGGCATGTGGTCAATTGGGTGCGTGGACCAATAAGCACGCAATGACGGAAATGTATGTGTGCCCATGTTGAGGGAAAGGCCCAGAAAGGTCTTAAATTCGGAAACCGTAATTGGTTTCCAATTTCTGGCAATTTTAGGCAACTGGGGGTTAGCGGCGATAAATTGACCAGCATATAAATTACTCTGGTCCACAATAGATCTATAGAGATCTTCCGTGAAAAACAGCGAATAAAAATCAGTTGGAATAAAATCAGCTGTTTCCACCTGAATACCGGGTTGGGCAGTGAATGGGGGAAGTACGGGTTCTGCAGAAGTGGTGGGGACCCAATCAGGATAGGCGAATTCTGCAGGAAGGGCAGTATGGGCACGACGGGCCTGCCTTTGTCTTCTTGGTGGCAGCGGGACACTACTTGTGCTTGCCACCTCGCCAGCTTGAACTGCACTTATGGGACTCGCCACGTCACCAAGTGTTACTGCAGTGCTGGATGTACGTCCAGGCTGTACTAGGCCGCTGGTGCTTGCCAGTTCACCAGAAGGAATAGCGGCGCTAGTACTACTCTGCTCCATGATACGAGAGACCTGCGGTTCTTGCTCCTCAACAACCTCAGAAGATCGGGATCGGGTACACCTGACCTTAGCAGGGACCTCAACTTCGTCGTCAGAGCTATCTGACGTGGGGCCGCTGACGTCACTGTCTTCTACGGGAAGATATTCTGAGCCTGAATCTGACAGATACGTGACCTCCTCTTCACTATCTGTCATGCTCAGAATCTCGTAGGCCTCTTTACTAGTGTACCTTCGTCTTGCCATTTTGGGCTCTAAATTTAGGGGTACACTAGTAAGATTCACAGGAAAAAAAGCACCTGACTGTCGTCAGCAAATATATCAAACGCTACAAAAAAACTGTTAGCGATCGCAGGGATCAGGCCTGTCTCTGCGAACGCTGCAGTTATGTGTGTTGTGTTTGGTAAGTGACAGTGATCGATCGATACTGCACTTGGGTGGGCTGGGCTGGGCTGGGCTGGGCGGAGGGGCTAAACGCAGGCGCTAGCAGGTATCTGGGCTGATCCCACTAACACTGCGTTTTTGGGAACCCTAAACCGCTGGGGATGCTAGTATAGATCTGATCAGATACTATACCACTAAGGGGGGTGTATGCTTTGCGCGTGGGTGTTAGCGTTACTGGCACTAACCTAACACTGCCTGGGGCGACGCAGACCCTCTCTGGCGCTAAAACCTAATTGATCTCACCCGCCGGGCGATCAGGGGGGTTAAACCTTTATTGGGTTATATACGGCGGGTGCCCTGATGCTATAAAAAGCAAACTAATCAACCAGCGTCACCCATAACCTTTATATGGTGATCACTGGTGAAAGGGTTAACTAGGGGCAATCAGGGGGTTAAAACCTTTATTAGGTTAAATATGGGGGTACCTGACACTATATAAAAACCTGACGGGTAACCTAAATAACTAAATAACTTACTGGCTAACCAGTGACACCAGTGACGCTTATACGGCGATCACTGGTGAAAGGGTTAACTCTAGGGGCAATCAGGGGGTTAAAATAATATATGGGGGTACCTGACACTAATAAAAACCTGCGGCGAACCTAAAAAAAAAATAACTGCCTATCTAAAACACCAGCGACACGAATACAGCGATCGGAAAAACAATCGCTTAGTGACGCTGAAGTTAGGGGGTGAAAGGGTTACCTGGGGGGGTGATCAAGGGGTTAAACCTTTATTAGGGGGGGTTAGGGGGCTACCCTGGACCTAAAGGGGCCTAATCCTAACTGCCCTGCAACTTTTTACAATCACAGATGACACTAAATGCAGTGATCAGTAAAATAAATGATCACTGCAATCAGTGACACTGTGATTGGGGGCTTTGGGGTGACCTGGGGGGTAATCTGGGGGTGACTGGGGGGTGATTTGTGTGCCTATGTGTACCTACGTGTCAGTGGACTGTTGGAGCACTAACCTCTGTCTTCTCTCCTCGGCGCCGGGAACGAAAAGACCGCGGCGAGGGAGATGACATCACTTCCTCCAGCCTGTGTTTACATCACATGGCGGAGGAAGCATTTTCATTGGCCGGGAGCGATCGCGAGGGGGGGGGGCGGAATTGAGCGGCCGCCCCCTCATGCCTGATCGCTCCCGAACACTTAACGGCCGCTCACTGCAGTGAAGGGGGGTCCGGATGGACCCCCCAACTGCACAAAGGCGATCACGTAGATCTACGTGATTCTGCCTGTCCGTGCCATTCTGCCGACGTAAATCGGCGGTGGGCGGTCGTTAAGTGGTTAACAATGTATTTTTTCATCTCCATTGTAGTCCTCCCCCCCCTCAAATGGTTTAGACATTTTCCAGAATGTGATTTTTGGGGGGTCCCAAACTCATCTAGCCCCCCAAAGAAAAACAATGGGCAATCAGAGGGGGGTGAGCAATGTGAGAATTGTGAATTTGTTTTTCTATTTTTAAGAATCCTAAACTAAATTTTATACTTATGTTGGCCACAAATGTTTTTGTATAATCTGCTTGCAATGTTATTTGCAAAAGTACTAATATTTTTTTATCTTGTTTGATTCCCCAGCTTCCTTCCACGCCACAGGAATGGCAGACTGTGGCATCGGAGTTTGCCAGGCGGTGGGACTTCCCCAACTGCGGAGGAGCCATTGACGGGAAGCACGTCCGCATCGTGCCACCACCCCGTTCGGGCTCCTTTTTTTACAACTACAAGGGGTTTCATAGTATCGTGCTGATGGCGGTGGTGTCAGCACAGTATGAATTCTTCTATGTGGATGTGGGGAAGAATGGCCAGATGTCGGATGGGGGAGCCTTCGCACAGACGGAGTTTGCTCTTCGTCTACAGACTGATGACCTTGCATTGCCACCGGATGCAGGGAATGTGGAAGAACTCCCCTTTGTCTTTTTGGCTGATGAAGCCTTTGGCCTGGGTCGGCATCTCATGAGGCCTTTTTTACGCAAGAAATCTCCTACTTATATGGCCACAGTTGGACCCGAGGCCGGACTTGCTGCAGACAATGCCCTGCCGGGCCTGGAACATGTCCATGCTGGCTTGCCCCCCCAAAGTGCCCGTGCAATACGGCAGAAATATGTGGATTATTTCATGGGTAGGGGGGCCATTCCAATGCCAGAGAATCATTCCTAGTTGTTTTATCTTTTACAAAAAAAAATATCTGAAGTTTAATTTTGTAGTTTTGCTTTGTATATATTTGAGCTGTCTGCTACTTTTTCAAAGTGTACTTGTAGTGCCAAGTGTATTTTCCTTAGTAAACGCAAAACATTTCACTGCTAACAACAAAACTAAACCCAAAATTTTTTATAGTGTTTAAAAAAATGAGCAGCCAAACTTTTTTAGTTTTCTTGTATTTTACTCTGTGCACAATCACACATATGGTTTTTTGTAAATTTTTTGTGTCTCTACATTTTAGAAACACATTTTTGGGTTTTCACCTAACATGGCAATTTTTGGTGATAATGAAATTACAAAAACTCTCCTCAACATACCTCAAAATACAACAATGTTAACGTCTAGGCAAGATCTCAGACCTTTTTTTAAAAAACAAATGTCTATCTGCCCTTCATTAAAGATGGAGTGTTGTCACCCCTGAACAAGACAAAATTTGAAGATGCACACAATTTTAGGGTGGGTAAAATAGGTTATTTACTTCCTCATCCCTATTGGCAACATGCGCTACCCGCCATCATGGGGGATCATTCAACATGTTTTGGGGGGGAAACCCCTTCTTCCTTTCACCTACTTGAGTTGTACGTGTTTTGGGGGTGCAACCTCTTCCTCACATGGAGATCCCGTGATGGCAGATAGCACATGTTGACCCACTGTGTGCATCTTCAAAATTTGAGTTTTAGAAAAAGTGCTACAAAAGAGAACAAAAACTAGGAAATAAAAGGGGGGTTTTATTTTATTCGCCCCAACACATCAATGATGTCCTTAAATGTATTCTCCATATCATTAATCCTTTTCTTTATGAAGTCCCATTGAGTACTACAATCCATTATTTGTTGGATGAGTCTTTGTGCACTATCACTGGAGAATCACTGGAGAATCGTGGAATTTCAGCAACATATTCATCCCCTAAAATAAAAATAAAAAAATAAAAATCTCCAGGCCTACATCTCTTACCTGAAGCTGTGGTGACAGATACTGACCTGTTGTAGTGACACGTTCCACCACCTCATCCACCTCTCCTTCCTCCACTTCTCCTTCCTCCACCTCTCCTTTATCCAATTCTACTTCCTCCACATCCTTAGGTTGGGCTTCTTTAGAATGTGTGGGGTTCCTGGGCTCCGAGGAGTGGTGTCCTCCCAGTCTTCTCTCCCCTATGAGATTCAAACAAATGGTACACTTAACACACACATATATGAAATCATAACTAGGAATATGAAACATTGCTTGCAGGTGGGGTACACTTGTCTGTTTTGGCACAGTTCCAAGCTGAAGACCAGATTGTAGAACTTAACAAAGCTGGAATAATGTCCTTTTTGTGACAATTTACTCACATGGGCAAACAGTACCCACTGTAGCACCTGTGGTGGACACCCTAAAAAGGTTGTTCTGGTGGCCCACACTATAGTGCTCCTGTGAGTGCAGATGTGTACACAACTGCTGAGTGTCCTCTCCTTTACATTGATTCAAGTTTGCATTTCATTCTATTTCCAAACACATCATCTAGACAACAATGTCATAACATTTAGTGAATTAAAAAATACATTTTTTTTTATTAAAAGAAAGAACGGATATTGACAAATCTTCGTATGTAGTGTGCAAACGATGTGTCTATATCGACCGATTACTGTGCCCACTAAATTATAGAAGATGTAGTTTTAGAATGTAAAATCTTTAAAAACTACAACAGGGAGCAACATGCAAGTTGTGAAATACAACAATAGGGACACAGGAGAAGTACTTACTTTTTTTAAGCATTCTGTTAATGCTCCTTAACTCCTCCGGCTCCCTCAGTTTGAGGTCAGACCACCTCTTTCTGAGCTGCTGCTTGGATCTTTTCACACCAAAATTCTTCTTCAGACTTTTCACTACTTGCTTCATAATTTTGTCCTTCCGAAGATTAGGGTGGGAATACGGCCCATGCTTTGCAGAATAGTTCAATATGGCTACCATTTCCGCCATCTCCTCAAAGGACATATTAGATGCCTTGTAGCGCCTCCTTGTTCGTGACGTTTCCCGCTCTGGGCTTGTCATCTCATTAGAATTCTCTGAATTCACAGACACCTGCTGTGACTCTGCCATGTCGCCTGCGCGCCGAAAGAGAAGGGGCGGGGAAACATCGATAAAGAACGTCATGGGCGGGCGACGTGTTTCACGCATGCGTAGTGTATATAAAGCTAACACACATGTGACGTACCTACGTTCTGTGTGCGGAGGACGGAGTTAAGAGCGCCGAACGTAAGACCGAAGGTATGATTTAATACTTGGTACATTAGTGGCCTATACTGCATAGACAGTTTAGAGTGTGATTGACATTTGTATTTTTGTCTGGTGTTTTGTCTTGCAGAAACAATGAATGCGTTTCTAGAGAAAGAATTCCTTTCGGAGTTTATAGTTCGCTTAAGTGAGCTGCCCGCTCTGTGGGAGACAAAAAATCCGCTGCACAAAAAAAAGGGGTAAGGAAAGCAGCGCTGGAGAGCCTGCTCCTATTTGTGCACACCAGGATGCCCAATGCAACCATTGAGCAGCTGGACACCAAAATTGGGACTTTGAGAGGCACATATAGGACTGCGCGCAATCGGGTCCTGGCTTCTCAGAGGTCAGGAGCAGCAGCAGGGGAGGTATATGTCCCACATTTGTGGTACTACGACAGGTTGGCCTTTCTGAATGACCACATTACACAGAGGGAATCACTGTCCAGCCTTCCCTCCAGCCTTCCCTCCAGCCAAGATGATCCTTCTCAGGATCAGGAGGAGCCTTCCATCTTGGATGAGGACCCAGATCTGTCCGTCTGGAGCCAGGTATAGTATTTTCAAAACATTTATTGTGAAAAAATTAATGATGTAAAATAGATGTTAAGATGGAAACTAATTTTGGCAATCAAGAAAAAGTGTTTGACATAGCAATAGACAGTAGTGGGCAAAAAAGTTTGGGAGAAGAATGCAAAATGATGGGGGCATAATGAGAGTATTATAAAAAAGAGAATTAGAATTATTGGCAACAGTCAATGAGCTGAACATTGTGGGGGTTCTTTACTAAAAGCAAATCCACTTTGCACTACAAGTGCAAACTACAAGTGCAAAGTGCAATAAAAATTGCACTGAAATTGCACTTGGAAGTGCAGTCACTGTAAATCTGAGGGGTAGATCTGAAATGAGGGGAAGCTCTGCTGATTTTATTATCCAATCATGTGCAAGCTAAATTTCTGATTTTTCTTTGCCTTGCATGTCCCCTCTCAGATCTACAGCGACTGCACTTCCAAGTACACTTTCAATGCAATTTCAAGTGCACTTGTAGTGCAAAGTGGATTTGCCTTTACTAAATAACCCCCTGTGTGTGATTGACAAAACAAAACTCTAAAATATGTCCCTTTTTTTACATAGGAGGAGGTCAGCCAGGATGACAGGTCGGAAAATGTCAGGCAGGAGGAGGCTGGGGTTAGTGGCAGAGAGGAGGTGGCTGGTCCAAGTGGCAGAGAGGAGGTGGCTGGTCCAAGGAGTAGGACAAGGTGTCAGGTGCCTCCAATCCGCATGCCACCAAGAAGGGCCAGGAGGGATAGGTCTGTGAGTGTGGCAGCACTGGCCCTCATTAAAGAGGCACATGCCACCCTCCAGCAGCCCCCAACCCCTGATGAGGGCTATGCGGCATTGGTCGGCATGAAAATGGCCCAGATGCAACCAGAACAACGGCTACTTTGTGAGGCCCTGCTCATGTCCCTTTTAAATAAGGGGTTGAGGGGCAGACTCCCAGAGACCACTGTTATTTGTGACCACGGCCAATCTCCTGCACCTTCTTCTTATCCTCCACCTCTTTCTTCTCCACCTCCAACTCCTTTTTCACAACCTCCTCCTTCTTCTTCTCCTCCACCTCCTTCTTCTTCTCCTCCACCTCCTTCTTCTCCAGCTCCACCTCCTTCTTATCCACCTCCACCTCCTCCTCCTGACATGAGTACACCTCCTGAGGCACAGCCTCCAGCCAGGCGGACAAGGAAGGCTGCAGAGAAGGCTGCAGGGAAGCCTACCAAGAAGGCTGCAGGGAAGCCTACCAAGAAGGCTGCAGGGAAGCGGAGCAAGAAGACCAGGAAGTGATTCCCTTGCTGCAATGTGGTCAGACAAAAGGCAGCCTGTTGTAGTTCCACAGACTTGGGACATGTATCTAACCTGCTGCTGTTCCTGACCTCTGGGAGTCCAAGACCAGATTGGGCGAACTACTGTATGTGCTTCTCAAGGTCCCAGTTTTGGTGTCCACACAGTTGCACAAATTGCAGCAGTCTCTCCAGCGCTGCCTTCTAGTTTGGTTATTCTTATTTTGTATACCAGAATAAATGGATTTTTTTTTTACAGTTAATACTTGCCTATGTGTTTTTGTTAAAGCTAAATATTTAGCTGGTGAGTAGGCAGGTAATTTTGAAAAATTAGAAAGCTAGATTTTAAATGGGACAGATAACACCAAAAAAACGCCTTGAAGGACAAAAAATAGAAGATATTTTTTTTCAAATTGTGTTAAATTTACACCGGAGAAAAAAAAATGGAGATCACTAGGAATTACATAAGATTTTAAAATGCATATCTGAAAAAATTATTCCAAATAAAAAATAAATAAAAAAAATGACATCTTGCTTGAGAAAATAAAATAACATATTCATGAGATCTGCATTCAGAAATGTTGCAAAAAATTAGTCAGAAATCTGTGTGAATATCTGCAGCAAAAAAAGCTCATAATTGCTCATCATTGTACCATTCTAAAGAAGATTTTAACCACTTCCCTACCGGGCACGAAAACCCCCTTCCTGCTCAAGCCATTTTTCAGCTTTCAGCGCTGTCACACTTTGAATGACAATTGCGCGGTCGTGCGACGTGGCTCCCAAACGAAATTTGCGTCCTTTTTTTCCCCACAAATAGAGCTTTCTTTTGTGGTATTTGATCACCTCTGCGGTTTTTATTTTTTGCGCTATAAACAAAAGAAAAGAGTCCAGTTTGAAAAAAAACACAATATTTTTTACTTTTTGCTATAATAAATATCCATTTTTAAAAAAATAATAATTTAATTTTGCTCAGTTTAGGCCGACACGTATTCTTCTACATATTTTTGGTAAAAAAAACGCAATAAGCGTATATTGATTGGTTTGCGCAAAAGTTATAGGGTCTACAAAATAGGGGATAGATTTATAGCATTTATTTTTTATTTATTTTTTACTAGTAATGGCGGCGATCTGCGATTTTTATTGTGACTGCGATATTGCGGTGGACAGATCGGACACTTTTAATTCAATCTTATTTTATTTGTTTATGCAATGAAACGACAGAAAAAGACATACATTGTCTTAAACATTACAAACATTAATAGGATACATCCTCAACAGGCATCATGTGTGTCAGAACAGAGCAGGGCTAAGTACCATCAGATGAAAGTATACACAAACCTATTTGGAGAGTATGAAGTAGGGTCACTCAATGGGTTATAGGTAGTAGGTAAATTGAAGCCCTGGTACGTTATCCTACTGGATTCTTAGAGGTGTATTTATGTGTAGAGAAAAGAGAAAGAGTCAGAGTCAGGGGCAAATAGTAGGGGTACACAGATAGGGGACAGGGATCAGAATCACTCCATCAAGGTCCGAGAGTGGTCTCGTCCAGGGCACACTCCGCCCAAGAGATAAACTCCGAGGAGTACCGAAACACGGACCACGAAGTCCATGTGAGAGAGAACTGTTCACTTTTGTCATTTTCCTCCGCCACCAGGCGCTCAAGGTCCCTAATGCGGTCCACCTCAACAGCCCAATCCCCCAGGGAAGGCATGGTTGCCGTTCTCCAATGACGGGGAATCACTACCCTGACCGCCGCCAGAAAGTGTCGCAAGACATCATTTCTGATGGATTTAAATGATCCTGGGATAATAGACAAGAGAGCCACCTCAGGTGAAGGGTGGATAGAGGTCGCCATCAATTTGCAGTAGAGTGTGAAAATCCGCTGCCAGTACCTCCGCACAGGAGGGCACTCCCACCAAATGTGGAGCATGGTTCCCCGGGAGCCGAGGCACCGCCAGCAGGCATCCGACACCTCCGGATTGAAGTGGTGAAGAGTTGATGGACATCTGTACCATCTTGTTAACAGTTTAAACCCCTTCTCCTGGGTCTTGGTGGCTATGGACAATTTGTGCGTCAGGGTAAAACATTTTTGCCAGTCAATAGGGGAGATAGTGTGACGGAGGTCTGTCTCCCAGGCCACCGTAAACGGTGGGAGGCCAGGGGAGTAAACATCGAGCAGAAGGGAGTATAGTTGCGATACAACATGCGTTGGAGGTTCCACCTGCAGGAGCAGTTCCTCGAATCCCGTCGGTTCAGCAAGAATGTCTGTAGATGGGAAAGTCCGGATGTAGGAGGCAGTCTGTTGCCTCCGAAGCCACTGCATGGGGTGACGGGAGGTCAGACCGGTAGAGGTATCTGACCTCAAAGTGGGGTCTGCACGAAGGACCTGGGCAAGTCGCCTATGATCCTCTCTTCACCATGGTCCGAATCTTGCTACCGACATAGCTGGCGGAAAGGCCGGGGTCCCAAAGAAGGGAGTCATAGGCCCCATGCGGTTTGATAAGCCCCTTCTGGACAGCATGCGATCCCAAATCTGGATCGTTTGATGGGTAAGGTCATTAAGAGGGCCCGAACCCCCCCGTACCGTAGGCAAGGTCCAGGGGAGAGCGGAGAGCTCAATTGGGCTCATGTGGCTTTCCAACTGAACCCAAAGCTTGGTTGAAGAATGATGGAACCAATCTAGTATGCGGGTGAGCACCGCTGCTTTATGGTATAGGGAGGCATCTGGGGCTCCAGCCCCCCCCCGAGCCTTTGGAAGAGAAAGTGTTTCATACCGTATCCTGGGACGGGCCGCATTCCAAATAAATTTGGAAAACAGTTGGCGTATTTTCTTAAAGTACGAATTAGGTATGTGAATAGGGATGGTCTGAAACAAATACAGGAACCTAGGGAGAACATCCATTTTCAGGGCATTCACTCTACCTAGCCATGAGAGCTGTTTGGACGCATAATTGATTAAATCTGCCTGGGTCCTAAGAAGTAGGGGGGCAAAGTTCAAGGAAAAAAGTTGGGAAGCATCCGCCGGTATTTGAATTCCGAGATACCTTATGGAGGGGGAACCAGTTTTGAAGGGGAAAGAAGACGATAGTCTTCGCAGGGCCGACGTAGGCAGAGATATGTTGAGGATTTCCGATTTATTGTAGTTGACCTTGAAGTTGCTAACTTCTCCAAATTTCCGAAACTCCTGCAATACCAAGGGCAAGGATGTGTGAGGGTGTGTCACGAACAGGAGCAGATCATCTGCAAAGAGGGCAAGTTTAGTATGTGTGGGCCCGACTGTTATGCCTTGGATAGAAGAATTGTTACGTAGAGCAATAGCTAGGTGTTCCATAGTGAGAACGTAGAGGAGGGGGGACAGTGGGCATCCCTGTCGCGTCCCGTTAGATACAGAGAAGGCTGGAGATAGCGAGCCATTTAGTCTAATCCTAGCATATGGAGAGGAGTAAAGGGACATTATTCTCGCCATCATATTGGTTCCCACGCCTATTTGTTGCAGGGATAGTCGAAGGAACTGCCAGTCTACTCGGTCGAATGCCTTCTCGGCATCGACTGTTAAGAGGCATAGTGGGATATCGTGGGACCGGGCATAGTTGGTTAAAAGAAGGGTCTTCAGGGTATTGTCCCTAGCCTCACGGCCACTCACAAAGCCGACCTGGTCTAGGTGTATTATCCCATGCAACAATGGTTGTAATCTATTGGCTAGGATTTTAGCAAAGACTTTCAAATCGACCCCAATCAAGGAGATCGGCCTATAGCTTGCACAAAGAGTGGGGTCTTTGCCTGGCTTTGGGATGAGGGATATGTGAGCCTCAAGTGTTTGTGGAGGGAACACTGAACCCTCCGACAAAGAGTTGAACACCTTAGTTAGAAAGGGCGTGAGGAGGGCGGCAAAAAGTTTGTAGAACTTAGGAGTAAAGCCGTCTGGGCCCGGGCTCTTTCCACTCGGTGTACCCGCTATGGCTTTGGTGACTTCGTCTTCTGTGATTGAGGTTTCCAGATCAGCGATGACGTCATCTTCTAACGTAGGGAGCGCGGTTTCCAATACATATGACATCTGGTCCTCCACCCCGGAGGAAGGGGAACTTGTCCCTTGAGTCTTAGGGATATTGTACAGGGACTGATAAAAGTCCCTGAATTCCCCCGCCATCTTAGTGGGTGAGGATACCATTTCCCCCTGTGCCCCCCGAATATGAGGCACAAAGGCGGAGGTTGTTTTTGGGTGCAGGGAGCGAGCCAGTGGCCTACCACATTTATCTCGAAACTTATATTGATGGAAAGTGAGCTTATCTGCATATGTACGTGCAGAGGCTTCATAAAGTTCTCTAAGTTGTGATCGTGCCCTAGAAACGTCCGCCAGCATTGTCACTGTCGGGGATCGTTTGTGCTCAGTTTCTAAGTTTCTAAGCGTTTTATTTGCTGCCTCTATGGCGGCTGAGCGCTCCTTTTTAAGACGCGTACCCATTTGGATAAAGGTACCACGTAGGACAGCCTTAAGTGCCTCCCATTGAAAGGGCAACGATGTCGTATCCAAAGCGTGGTCCGCAAAAAAGTTAGAGATTGTATCTGAAACCCTTGTCACACATTCCGGGTTCGTAAGCAGCGAATCGTTCAAGCGCCATGACCATTCCCTAATCGGAGTGGAAGGGAGCGAGAATGTCATGTGTATAGGAGAATGGTCAGACCAGACCATTGGGTCTATGGTGCATTCCGGGGACCAGTCCAGGCAGCTATGGTCACTCATTAGGTAGTCTATGCGACTATAGGTGTGATGAACATGGGAGAAGTGGGTATAGTTACGGACCGTGGGGTACAGCACTCTCCAAACGTCCACCAGACGCAGATCGTAGAATGCCCGTTTCAGAGCCCTCAGTTTGGGGAAGGAGATACACGATCGCGAGGTGGAGGAATCTAAAAGTGGTTCAAGAGGGGTGTTAAAATCTCCCCCCAATATGAGCTTACCCTCCCTGAATCCTGACAAAATCCTCATGTATTGTAACGCGGCCGATACTTGATTAACATTAGGAAGGTAAATGTTAGCTACTGTAAATTTGGTACCCCATAACACGAATTTCACAAAAACATACCTCCCCTGGGGGTCCGAGAGATGGTCAAGCACCTCTATAGGGAGCGTCTTATGGAAGGCCACAGACACCCCCTTGGCTTTCTGGGTTGGGCTAGTGCTGTGGAACCACCTGTTGAAGTATCTGTTGGAACAGGAAGGGGTGGAGGCAGAGTGAAAATGTGTCTCTTGGAGAAGAAGCACATTGACTTGGCGTTTGTGCATTTGATACAGGATTTGTCCTCTTTTGGAGGCAATATTGAGCCCATTGACATTGTAGGAACAGAATTGTAACCTAGGGTGAGAGGTCACTGTGTGGGCCATGATGGAGCGATGGGGGGGAGGGGGGGGAAGGAGAAAGAGAAGAAGAAAAAAAAAGAAAAGCGGGGAAGAAAAAAAGGGGGGAAACACAACAGGGGAGGAAGAGAGAAGGTAGAGCGAGGCGGGGGAGAGATTGAACGTAGAGAGCACCTGGGGAAGGCGGCTCAAGAATACTAAAGTGTGCGCAAAAACGTAACACTTCGTGAAATATCACGTAGTAGGCACTAACTGTGCCAATCCTATTTAGGGGGAGAGAACGGGGTTAGAACAGCTGAGTTGTGATCCCGACAACCTAACAGGCATATATAACATAACTGTAAGTGTAACACACCCAATGACCGTGGCATCTAATGCTCAACTGCCTAGTCACTAAAGGGCAGAGTGTCAGACTAATACCATTGGTACGCTGGAGTGTAATAAACAGTCTAAAATTACATAGAAAAATAACATCAACGTAGAACAAGGTGTACACAAACTGGTGACAGAATAAAGGCACAGGTATTCCCGCGTAAGCATGCGAGGGTTGGAAGCACCAATTACTACATTTATAGCAGCATTAACTATGATAGTTGTCACGGCTTAGCTCAGATATCTGTGTAAACGCACAGAAGGTGTCAGTGATAAGGCCAGTCAGTCCCAAGCTCCAGGGACATAGATGTCCAGAGCCCGAGGGAAGACCCGGAGGTCCCCGGACAAGCCAAAGGGCTATGCCCGGGAAACACCAAGCCAGCCAGTAGAGCCAATGCCGTGAAAGAACATATCAACACCACCGACCACCTTTCCAAAGCCCCCGCAAGCACAACCGCACCAGCTGAGGGCAAGGAAACATTCTCCGTGCCAAGCGAGACAACTAAACCGTCAGCAGCACTTAGATAACAAAGTGAGCAAGAGTCAGCGGGGTGGATACGCAAGTAAAACCGTGAGTACAAAACAAAATAGAGAAAACAGTAGGCAAACCTGGCCGGAGTCTCATAAAGGAACTGTAGTCACCTGGTGGACTAAAGGACATATCAAAAAAGAACCATTTCAGGTCTCGGACGACAGAATCTGGATCAGTCTTCTGGTGACGTGGCTCGCCGTACTCTAGGACCGTAAGGTACCGATCTAGACTGTGGGCGTCCTCGACGCTGTAGAGGAGGGCCCGGTAGCCGCTGACGGTCATCTGGGGGGTCCAACCAGTTCGGGATGACAATAGGGTCCCGGTCCAGGAACAGGAAGAAGGCAGGAAGCTGGTCCGGGTCTGACAGCACAAATTTGTGGTTATCTTCTCGGGTCACTTTGATGCTGAAGGGGTGGCCCCAAGTGTACGTGGCGCCTACTTGGCGAATCAAGTCCAGCAGAGGACGGACCGCTCGCCGCATGTACAGCGTGTTGCGGGAGAGGTCCGGGTAGAGGTGTATAGGTGATCCGTGAAAGTCCAGTGGCCCCAGGCGCCAGGCCTTGCGCAAAATTTCTTCCTTCAGGGTATAGTAGTGCACCCGGCAAAGTACGTCACGAGGGCGGTCCCTGCGGTCACCCCCATGCCTCCCACTCTATGCACTCTGTCCAATTCAATGGGAGATGTAACTTCCCTGCCCAGAACCTGATTGAGGATAGCGATGACAGTGGGTTTGAGATCGGCACCTGATGTAGCCTCCGGGACCCCCTGCAGCCGGATGTTGTTCCTGCGGCTCCGGTTCTCACTATCTTCTATCCGGAGCTGGTGTTGCCGTAGACGGGAGAGGTGAGCCGTAGATGCATTTTCAAGCGCCTTTATGCGGGCTGAATGGTCCTCCTGGGTGGTGGCCATAGCAGAAACCGTGACCTCCGACGCGGAAACCCGTTGTTTGAGGGCATTCAGTTCAACATGGAGAGAAGTTTCCATTTTGGAAGCCCAGGAATCAAAGTCAGCTCGGAAAGCAGAAAGTACGGCAGCGGATGTGGAGCCCTGGGAGGGCATCTCTGCTGAGGCCGTGTTCACGCTAAGAGTAGCGGGATCCATCGGAGGGGTCGGGTGTACACCTGGGCCGGTCCCACCGACAGAGAAAGCTGCTGCAGCCGGGGGAGGAGGTGTTGGTTTGCCTGGAGTTCGGGCTGATGAAGCCCTGTCTTTCCCTGTACGGGAGTCCTGTGAGGCTGTGCGTAGCAGGTACCGTTGGATATTACCTGGTTGCAGTGCAGCGGAATCAGTAGAGGTAGAGCTGGAAGCCGCCATCAGCAGATTGGGCGTGATTGGTTGGGAACGCAGCCTGCGGTCGTCGGGAGAGCACAATGCTCAGCAGTACATGTCTTCAGCCGTCCATCCTCAGCCACGCATCCCCATAGGTGGAGTGGAAGAACAGAAAGTGCGACCCGTGTCGTACATGGGAATAGACGCTTGCTTTGCTGCTACTGACGTCTTGGAGCAGGCGCAGGGGAGTGCCGGTGTTTGCGTTACAGGACAGCGGTACGGCAGCCTGGGCAGCACTGGCGGCTGAGGAGGGGGCAGAGCAAGGCTAGTGGCAAGGGGGAGCACGGAGTCCGGGTGGAGCAAGATGGCCACTACACTGCTTGCTAGTCTGTGACTGGAGGGTTACGGGGAGGGCAAGATGAATGAGGTGGAGGCCCAGCCGCCCCGTACACCAGAGTAATCAGACCTTGATGGGTAGGGCAAAGCGGTTTTAAACGGGCAAGGGGGGACCCAGCAGTCCTATGGTCGGGTATAGCAAGATGGCCGCCCCTCGAACCTATGTGGTCAGGGCTCCCACCGAGTGCTCCTTTCTGACTACCAGCTGGGGAGGGATCAGCCTACTTCTGGTGCCTTTTACTCTGCCCCCGCCCTGCTTACCCCGTGCGAGATGGTGCTTTGTGCTGGATGTTGCTCTGGGTGTATTGGGAGCAGCAAGATGGCCGCCGACTTCCAGGAGTAGGCCGAAGCCGCGGACTTTCCTAGAACTGGCCGCCGCAGGTGTGTCAGGCCGAACGTCCCGGGATCCCTCAGGTATGTAGACCAGACCAGTGCAGGCACACTTGCGGCCGATCCGCCCGCCGCACACTCCGCCGACCGCAGCACTTTAGGCCGGAGGATGCTGCTGTTCCCGCAGGCCGCAAGATGGCGGCCAGGCCCCGTAGCCGGCCACGGGCCGAAAAGAAGACCGAGGGGGTTCCCTAAGAGTCAAACACCTCCATCCGAGCCTGGATGGAGATGTAGAATGTCCGTGGGGTATCCGGAGACCCTCCGGGAGGCGGTGGAGGCTTTGTGGGCCCCAAGATGGCGTCAGGCCTGGGCCTGGTAGTTGCCGCACGGCCGGCCCGGAGTCACAATTCAGGCTGGGTTGCAGGTATGGAATCCTCAGGAACGACAGGGGAAGAGTTGGAGCAATTTCCAGTGGATTAGGAGCGAGGATGGCTATAGATTGAGGGTACAGTTGTGGAGCTCAATGTCTGCACGTCCTCCTCAGTCGGCTCCCGGACACGCCCCCGATCGGACACTTTTGATACATTTTTGGGACCATTCACATTTATACAGCGATCCCTGCTATAAAAATGCATTGATTACTGTATAAATGTGACTGGCAGGGAAGGGGTTAACACTAGGGAGCGAGGAAAGGGTTAAATGTGTTCCCTGGGAGTGATTCTTACTGTGGGGGGAGCGGACTGACTGGGGGAGGTGACCGATGGTTGTCCCTATGTACAAGGGACACACCATCGGTCCCCTCTCCCTGACAGGATGTGGATCTGTGTGTTTACACACACAGATCCACTTTCCTGCTCGGTTACTGGGCAATCGCGGGTGCCCGGCAGCCATCGCGGCCGCCGGGCACGCGCATCGGGTCCCCAGCAACACGGCGGGTGAGCACGCGCGCCCCCTAGCTCCATTTAAAGGCAGGACGTCATATGACGTCCTGTCAGAACGAGAGAGTCTTCCGCCCGCCGTCATTTGACGGTGGGCGGTGGACAAGAGGTTAATGTGCAGCATTTAAACTATGCAAAAATTGTTAACGCGTGACGAATGTGCTATCTCCATTACGAACACTAGTTTTACAAGAAGGTGCGCTCCCGTCTCATACTTGAGTCTGACCATGCGCGGTTTTTGAAGACTCGGAAAAGCATTCACACAATTGGTTTTCTCGTCCAAAAACAGTCTGACGAGAATCACGCCGAGAAAAAATGAGACTCCGACGAGAAAAAAGACCGCAGGTCGTCTTTTTTCTTGTCGAGATTTTGCCCAGTTTTCTCGACGAGAAAGCATACACACGAACGAAAATCGGTCGTGTGTACGCGGCCTTAGTATGAGAACACCAGCAATTGTCTTCAGGTAGCTTTAGGTGCACACTGTGCAAAGGACACAGTACACTAACTGTAAATACTGCAGCTGCCTGCCTGTGGTGTTAATATGATCAGAAGAACACCAGCAATTGTCTTCAGGTAGCTTTAGGTGCACACTGTGCAAAGGACACAGTACACTAACTGTAAATACTGCAACTGCCTGCCTGTGGCATTAATATGATCAGAAGAACACCAGCAATTGTCTTCAGGTAGCTTTAGGTGCACACTGTGCAAAGGACACAAACAAAATAATGCAGCTCCCTGCCTGTATTTGTATGAGAACACCAGCAATTGTATTCAGGTAAGCTTTAGGTGCACACTGTGCAAAGGACACTAAAACAAAATACTGCAGCTCCCTGCCTGTATTTGTATGAGAACACCAGCAATTGTATTCAGGAAAGCTTTAGGTGCACACTGTGCAAAGGACACTAAAACAAAATACTGCAGCTCCCTGCCTGTATTTGTATGAGAACACCAGCAATTGTATTCAGGTAAGCTTTAGGTGCACACTGTGCAAAGGACACTAAAACAAAATACTGCAGCTCCCTGCCTGTATTTGTATGGGAGCACCAGCAATTATATGCAGGTAAGTTTTAGGTGCACACTGTGCAAAGGACACAGTACACTAAGTGAAACTACTGCAGCTAGCACAATGACCTGCCTGCCTGTCAGTATATTATGAAGAGAATAACAGGAACGGATCTAGCTAAACTGAATACAGTGTATAAATATATATATACAACACCTTGGATGCATATATATATATCCTCTACACACAATAACAGAAGCTAACTGACTCGCCTGCCTGCTCTATCTAACTCAAATTAAATGACATTGTTTTTCTCTCTCTCTGTCTTTAACCACCGCTGCAACACACTACACCACGCAGGCGGCCTCATATAGTGTGAGGCGTGTACTAAACCCCCTGAGCCATAATTGGCCAAAGCCACCCTGGCTTCGGCCAATTACGGCTCTCTGTACAGACGGCGCTGTGATTTTGTGATTGGTCAAGCATGCGAGTCATAGTGCATGCTTGGCCAATCATCAGCCAGCAATGCACTGCGATGCCACAGTGAATTATGGGCCATGACGCGCCACTCGAATTTGGCGCGAATGGCACATAATGTAAGCAATTCGCCGAACAACCGAACAGACGATGTTCGAGTCGAACATGGGTTTGACTCGAACTCGAAGCTCGTCCCTATCCATAAAGTACAGTACCTTTTCTGTATTCACAAAGCATGCTGAATTGCTGTTTTTTCTATGAACTGTGAAATTAGTCTGTAACATCTGATTTCTGTTATTGTTTTGGAGTGCAATATAATATAAATGAATTCAAATACAATTATGTTTCCATGCTGTTTTTATCTCCCAGTTCACAAAATTAACATCGCCTTAGATTTTATTTGTTCCACTTCTTATTGAACACCAAAATGTGAGTTCCTACATCTGTATCTGATGCTGAAGTGTTATATAATATAATGCATAGCTGTGTTCTTATTGCCAGTTATGTGTTATGTAATATTGTACAAAAATAAAAAATAAAATATATATTTTGGGCTGATTAAAAAGTCATAGGCAATAATCCATTTTAATTATGAATCGTATCGTATCTCTCTCTGTCCTTTCAGAAAGAGAACAAAAAGTGTGTGCAAAAAAATAAATAAAAAAAATACCTAGATTAAGGTTTGATCTAGGTTAGTTCCAGGATTAGTGTTTGGTCAAGGTCAGGTACAAAGGTCAGGGTCGGTATTTTTTTTGGACAGATTTTTTTTTTAATTATGCCGCGTACACACGGCTGTTTTTAATGACCAATTTAAAAAATGGCATTTTTCTCGTCATGAAAAACGGTCGTGTGTACGCGGCATAAGTATTAGTGTCAGTTAGTGTTAGTGTGTTTTAGGTAGGATAAAAAAAAGCACTATTGTTTCTGGGCTGTACTAAGGGTACAAACAACTAATAACATACACATATGTGGTATCGTTGCATTTGTCAGGAGCAGGATCATTTATTTTGGGTTGTTTGGGTGGAAGGTTATGGTAGTAGCAAGAAATATACAACTAAATAAAAAAATATTATTTTTTTACAGTTTTGGCCCAGTTTTCCTTTGATAATAATAAAAAAAAAATCAGGAGATATCTATTACCATTTACCACCAAATGAAAGTCCATCTTGACCTGAAAAAAAAGCAAGGTATAATCCACCTGGATGCACAAAGTAGTTGTGACGATATGTATGGTTTTACTAACACATGTCAAAGTTGCAAAATTGTTCTTAGGCATTAAGATTTGTTTTACCCTTAGACATGAAGGGGTTAAAAATGAAAAAAAAAAAAGAACAAATAAAGGAATTTAGAAATGAATTTATTCAACATAATAAGTGTCTGGAATATTAAGGGGGGAAGAATGCAACACGCTCCTTTTTTCTTGATATCTTGATGGATAAAGAAATACTGTTTTAGGGCAACATTAAAAATGCACAAATCCTTTAAGGGCCAGTCCACACCATAGAAACGCAATCCGGTTGCGTTCCAGGTGCTTTTTTTGCATGCGCGTTTTTGACGCGTTCCAGTGCATTTTTGGTATGTTTTTAATGCAATCCAGTGCTTTTTTTCACCCCTGTTTTTTATTAACCTTAGATAAGGACAAGTGTGTTCTAGTGCATTTTTGGTGCATTTAGGTGCGTTCCGGTGCATTCCAGTGCTTTTTTGATGCGTTTTATAGCGTTCCAGTACAGTCCAGTGCAGGTAAAATGCAGCATGTTCTACTTTTTTTTCTGGAACTGGAACGCACTGGAACTGCAAGCACTGGTGTGAACTATGCCATTGAAAACCATATAACCTACTTTCCATGCGTTTTTGATGCAGAAAAAAAACGCACTAGACTGCATGTGGTGTGAACTGGCCCTTAATAACATGCCAAGGGGAATCCCTGAAGCTGCTTGTGAAGTTGCACTCCAGTACAATGTACTCCTGCAAAGGTGACATAAAAAAATAACTACTGCCACTAAATGACATGTTTCTTGCCAGCAGCTCTGTTTATATTACTCGTTGAGGCAAGTCATCACATCCGTGGATCATCAGGCCTCACTCATCCTGTGATTGATGTTGCATTTACATTGGTGGACTTTTAAAAAATAAAATAAAGAATAGTAATGGCGGCGTCAGCAATTTTTGACGGGACTGCGATATTATGGCGGACACATCGGACACCTTTGACACATTTTTGGGACCATTGACAATTTTACAGCGATTAGTGCTATAGAAATGCACTGATTACTGTAAAAATGTCACCGGCAGGGAAGGGAATAAAACTAGGGGGAGATCGAGGGGTTAATTGTGTTCCCTCTCCATGTTCTAACTAAAGGGGGGACGGGACTTACTAGGGGAAATTACAGATCGCTGTTCATACAAAGTATGAACAGACTATCAGTCATTTCTTCCCTGAGAGAACCAGGATCTGTGTGTTTACACACACAGATTCCGGTTCTCGCTGTGTCACGAGCGATCTCAGGTGCCCGATGGTCATCGCGGCCGCTGCGCACTCGCATCAGCTCAGCTGGCGAGCAGCGTGCACGTGCCTCTGGTGGCGCGAGCGCGCCCCTAGTGGCCACAGGGAGAAGCGACGTAACATAACGTTGTTTCGTTCAGCCGAGCCATGCTGCCGCAGTAAAGCTGCGGCGGCTGGTCGGCAAGTGGTTGACTAACTATTAAATTATAGGTAATGGAGTTTCCTTTCAAATTTGGCTGTTTATGAACGTAACGAATACGAATTTATCTAAGGTTCCAAATTATCCAAAATAACAAATGCCACATCTAAATGAATGGAACGTGACAAATTTATAATAATAAATAATAATACCGTATATACTCGAGTATAAGCCCACACGAATTTAAGCCGAGGCACCTAATTTTACCACAAAAAACTAGGAAATGGTATTGACTCGAGTATAAGCCTAGGGTGTCCATCTGCATGCCTCACTGTGCCTCACTTTGCCTCACTGTGTCCATGTGCATGCCTCACTGTGCCCATGCCTCACTGTGTCCATGACTAGACTGACGTTTAACATGGGAGTCTATGGAAGGGGTGCCCGGCTTTGAAAAATCTCTGCCTCCCGGTCGTAGGTCCTCCAGACAAAAAACTTTGCACACTTATAGAGGAGAAATGGGGCTACATGTGTGCCAAGTTTGGGGACCTACAACCGGCCGGTACCGGGTCCCCAAAGTTACCGGAGAAATGACCGTTTAACATGGGAGTCTATGGAAGGAGTGCCCGGCCGTAGGTCCCCCGGACAACAAACTTTGCACACTTTTAGAGGAAGAGTGGGGCTACATGTGTGCCAAGTTTGGGGTCCAGGGGACCTACGGCCGGCCGGTATCGGCTCCCCAAAGTCTGGGAGATTAGGCGCAAAAAACGTGACTCGAGTATAAGCCGAGGGGGGCATTTTCAGCACAAAAAAATGTGCTGAAAAACTCAGCTTATACTCGAGTATATACGGTAATATTTTTTTTATTATTATTATTATTTATTAGTATTAATTAGTTATGTTACATTCGTTTATATGCGGCATTCGTTATCTCTGATAATTTGGAACTCCAGATAAATTCGTACTTTTTTACGTTCAATAACAGCCAAATTTGAAAGGAAATTCCAATACCTATAATTTAATAGTTAGTAATAGTTATTATTATTAGTTAGTTAGTAAGTTATTATTTCTGATTTTAGATTTTTTTTTTGTTCTTATTTTTGGGTTTTGTTCTTTTGAATTTTTGGATTTTCATTCTGATTTTTAGATTTTCAAATTTTCAAATTTATGAATTTGCGAATTTGCAAACTTTTAGTTGAAAAACAAATCCCTACATAAAGGGCAGGGACACCTGTTGTTCAGAGTACATACCTACGTACCTTTGTTTGCATTGAAGCAGAAAATACGCCATTGTGTAGTTATGCCATTTGGTTGTGTAACATCCTTTCCTTGGATACTGTTTCTTCATAACAGTGTTTGAAGCCCATTTGATGCTTTGCATCCACTAGATGTATATTACTTTTGCAGCACAGCTGTGTATATATATATACGGTTTGATTTTGGTCCAGAGCTGTTTTCATCTCCATCTGTGTCTGCTTCAGATTGGCACTGTATGTTCACACTCTCAAAAGTAGCAAATTTTGCCAATAAGAATTGGCAAATCTACAAAATTGTGTAGGGACTGGCTAGAGAGGGATCACTTTTGGCCAGCTTGATCATGTATTGCAATATAAGGTAACTAAGAATCCATATTTGATAAGCAAGAGTTTGCTATAGGTAAGGGTTTATAAGTGACAACACCTCCTTAGTATCTCATGTGTTGTATATATGAAGCTATTTTTGGACCTGGGCACTCATATCATTTCTACTTCATAACGTTGCTATATTACTGACTTTAAGCTCCAGTTGCATCTGCTCTATATTGGCACTATATGTGCACACTCTCAAGAGTAGCTATTTTAGCAAATAATGGTTGGCAAGTCTTCAAGATAGAGTAGGACCCTTGACATTCATAATTCATTTGACAGCGTAAGCTGGTCTTACCTGGATCATTTATTACCCAAATTTGGCATTACTTGTGAATTCCTGCAAGGTTTTCATGCCTTGTATAGGGACCCCCAAACTCGTATTAAATTGCCAGGTAATAATTCTCAATTTTTCCCACTTCAGAAGGGCACTAGACAGGGATGCCCATTATCCCCTCTCCTCTTTGCCCTGGCTATTGAGCCCTTGTCCCGGGCCATATCCGAAAATGTAAACATTAAAGGTTACCACAAAGGCCCCAATGAATTTAAACTCAGCTTATACGCTGATGATGTGCTCCTGTTCCTGACCAATCCACATATAGCACTGCCCAATCTCACCTCCCTACTAGACTAATTTCACCAGATCTCAGGAGTTAATTTAGCCAAATGCTCTTCCATGCCGATCAATATACCAAATGATCTTGCATCATCCTTGAGGCAACACTTCCCATTCACTTGGTGCATGGATACCTTTCGTTACTTAGGGATACAGCTTACCCCTACCTTTCAGTCTCTTTTCCACGTAAACTATCACCCCATAGTCTCGCATATCAGATCCCTACTTAGGACTTGGGATAAATATCACATCTCATTTCTGGGCAGAGTTACGGCCATAAAAATGGCCATTTTGCCTAAGTTGTTGTTTTTTTTTCAGGGCCCTCCCTATATATGTCTCTAAGACCTATATTGAATCAATCCAAAAAGATGTCAATAAATTTGTGTGGCATAATAAAAAACCGAGATTCCATAAATCTCTGCTGTATAGGCCCCAACCCCTTGGAGGACTGGGTCTACCGGACCTATGGCACTATTACTTAGCGTCTAGATTAGCTCAAACTGCCCAATGGCACGCCTCCCCCATCGGTATACCCTGGCTAACTTTTGAGGCACACGCTATCCTCCCTTTCCATCTATCAGGGTTGCTATGGTCCAGATCCATCAAAGCGGGCAAACTTGCTTCACTAAACTTGACCATACTCCTTTGGTCACTATATGGTCATAAATTCCACCTGGCCTCTCCCCTCTCCCCACTGTTCTCCTTCCTGGGGGATCCGGATTTTCCCCCGGCCTATCAAGATAGAGCTGGATTTTCCCAGTGGATTATGACTGACTTGACAACATTTCATTCCTTGAAAGAGGGTCGTCAATTCAAAACCTTCCAACAACTACAAACAGAGTACAAATTTTCCCCCTCAGAGAGGTATAGGTACATGCAAATCAAACATTTCTACCATGGTAGGGGCTCCCTAGACACCCGAACTCACAGCACTCCATATGAACACTTATGTATTCACTCTTCTAGAGATAAGGGGGTTATTTCCAAAATATATTGTTTACTCAACGAGTTTGCCCTAGTAGCAAAAACCAAACCGATACTTCGGTGGGAAAATTAGATGGGCACTTTTGACCCACAAGAGTGGGAGGAAATGCTGACCAATATGTTCAAAAACACCAGGGCTTACTCCATTCGTGAAATTGCAGTCAAACTACACATGAGGGGGTATTTGACCCCCGCGCATCTCCACTCTATCTTCCCTGCGGTGTCTGTTTTCGAGGCTGCCCTGAATTAGGCACCTTCATTCACACCTTCTGGAGTTGTAGGCATCTGAAGCCCATCTGGCAGAAAGCGGCCTTGAAGGCATCTACTATCGCAGGCTGCTTAATTACTCTCACAGCACAAATGTGTTTATGCTTCACATCCATCCCTGATATCCCTTCACCTTGTGTGAAACTAATCCACTCGCTTTTCATAGCCATACATTGGGTGACTGCACTAAACTGGTGTTCCTCTTCCCTGTCGTGGTCACAAGTTTTAGCAAGAATGGATGCCATTAAACTCTCGGAGCGCATTCACCACACCACGTTGGAATAACGTGTTTTTATAATGTCCTACTACTCTCTATGATGGCTTCTTAGGTAGCCTCTCTACCCATATTTGAAAGCTCTATTATATTGTTGTTTTTGCCTGTATTAAAACTTAATGTACTTGCTCTTAACATTTCCCCATGTCTTGTAATATTCCACTATTCTCAGATTTGATTATTTTGTCTGACATATTATGTGTATGTTTATGATCTTTAAATAAAAACATTTGTAATCAAAAAAGATAGAGTAGGAACTGTTCAAAGAGGGATCGCTGTATTCTTACTGGGCTGTAACCCCTTTGTATTTTATATATAGTGTTTGTTAAATATATTTATTTGTTTAAATGTGGTTTTGCTGTAGATATATAGATTTGCATCACCATGACAGAACACAATTTTTTGCAGCTTCCTGGCTATCATAACTCTGCAGACCTTGGACTGCAGGGGCTCCTGTCCAGTTAAGCTCCAATGTATTAGTATTGCTTTCAGGCCCCAGCCTGGTCAGATCTGGCCACCTGTATTTGAGGCCAGGGTATACAGTCTCTCCACCCACATAATGCTCTAACAGCAGCGTGTCTCCAAAGAAAGGAAGCACTGAATCACAGACAGCCCCTTGATTAAAAAGGCATTTCACACCTGCACCATCAGGCTGTTGGTCTTCAGTAAGATATGGACACAGAGTGAGAGGCTTCATCCCTCCCAAGACTCTTCAAAGCTTCTAGGTATCAGATTCCAATCCAAGAGTTACCAATCCTGGAGAAAACGGACAACCAGTTTTCTCCACTCAAAGTAGCCATCTGGGGTCCTTCAACCTGCCCCATTGAGAACTGTGTAACATATCTCTATATTATAGTTTTAGTATAGGTGAGATATTACCATTAGAAACTGGGTAGCAAGAGCAGAGTTTATATACCCACAAATTGAGAAGCTGCTCTCGTTCTGGGGTCCTAAATGAAAAGGGTGTTATCCATGTTTAATCTGCATTCATTGTTCAAACTTGAACAAATGTGAATCATTTTCTCATCCACCCACTGGTAGCAGCATTAAGATCAATGGAATTTGCACATGCTAAACTAGTTACCAGTAAGTTGTTTATCTGATTAAATGTCTGAATAAATGAGTCAGAAAACTAAAGAATGCATCACTTGCCATTTTTATTAAATAAAAAAATAAATAATAATAATTGCCTGTAGTCAAATATTTCATAGAATACTCACATTTGGTGTCTCAGTTAAGATATATAATTTTTGATCATATACCTAAACATAGAAGAGAGGGCAATAAAGAAGGGACATTTAAATGCAGAGAGGTTGAATAGATCTTTAGATTGAACACAATTTCAATCTAAATGGTTGATTAAAATTTATTTTAGTTTTTTAACATTTTTTATTTTACAGGTGTATTTACATAACCAGAATTATTTGGTCTTCACTTGCATGATCAGTTGAACATTTACATCAATGATGACACAAATCTATTCTTTATATGTTTATATACAGTACCAGCTTCTTTTAATATGTGTTTAATACTTGTAACACACATAAGTAATTACCATTTTGCAGAGTTAAATTGGTTGCTTTGCTATAATGTGGTAAATCACTTTTTTTTAATGGCCTGATGAACCATTTAACTATTTAAATGATTTTCTGTTTCATGTGGATATTAAATAACTGCAAAGAAACATTTTACTTGTGTTACATTCCCATAATTTTACCTACCGTATTTATCGGCGTATAACACGCACTTTTTCCCCCTTAAAATCAGGGGAAAATCGTGGGTGCGTGTTATACGCCGATACTCCATCGAATTCCCCTGCTGAAAACGAGCGAGAGGAGCGAGCGGAGCCGAAGCCGAAGTACAATCGGCTTTACTCGGCTCCTCTCGCAGTCCCGCCCATCTCTGACTGCGCCGCTGACATAGAGAAAGCCGAGTGTACTTCGGCTAGTCTCGGCTCCTCTCGCAGTCCTGCCTGTGACTGTGAGCAGAGCCGAGTCTAGCCGAAGTACACTCGGCTTTCTCCATCAGCGGCGCAGTCAGTGGAGATGGGCGGGACTGCGAGAGGAGCCGAGTCTAGCCAAAGTACACTCGGCCCCGCTCGCTCCTCTCCACAGAAATCGGCGCCAAATTTTAAAAAACGCCGGGACTGACACGATCGCAAAGGCACTGGGCAAGGCTGCAGATGGACAGATGGACACTGGGCACGGCTGCAGATTGACAGATGGACACTGGGCACGGCTGCAGATGGACAGATGGACACTGAGCAAGGCTGCAGATGGACAGATGGACACTGGGCAAGGCTGCAGATGGACACTGGGCAAGGCTGCAGATGGACAGATGGACACTGGGCAAGGCTGCAGATGGACACTGGGCAAGGCTGCATGCTGCATTTAAATGTAAGTTTTTTTTCCTTGAATTTCCCTCCTAAAAGTTTTTTTCCTTAAAATTCCCTCCTAAACTTGGGGTGCGTGTTATACGCCGATAAATACGGTATATACTGTATATTCTGACAGTAGACTGGATGGGCTGTCAGGTCCCAACCCCACTTGTGCGCTGCTGCTCCAGGTGAGATTATCAGAGATGTGCACTCCCAAATTTTTTAAAGCAAGGGACCATCTCAACAGCTTCATCTCTGATATAGAGTGGAGTAGATTCTTGTTCTTCTTCTGCAAAAAGTGTAAATGCTGACTTTTAATAAACACAAACTCACCTGTCCCAGGATTCAGCAATGTGGTCACCTGAACCATCGCTTCTCTCCCTCTCCTCTCCCTGGTGATGGCATTTATACTGTGGGCTAGTGATGAGCCGAACACCCCCGGGTTCGGTTCGCACCAGAACCCGCGAACGGACCGAAAGTTTGCACAAACTTTAGAACCCTATTAAATACAATGGATGCGAACGTTCGAAATCTAAAGTGCTAATTATAACGACTATTATGCATGTTATTGTCCTAAAAAGGGTTTGGGAACCTGGGTTCTGCACCAGGGGACATGTATCAATCCAAAAAAAAGTTTTAAAAACGGCAGTTTTTCGGGAGCAGTCATTTTAATGATACATAAAGTGAAAAAAACAGCCATATACAGGCGGTGCATACAAGACAGGGACTGTAGGTTTGTTCTTATGTAGAATCTGTTTGTAATTTTGAACAGGTACATTGTTTAAGTGTAGCTCCAGACAAAAAATCTATTTTTAAGCTTTTTGGAAAACATAGGGAAGGGTTATCACCCCTGTAACATTTGTTTTGCTGTCTGTGCAGTGTGCACCTGTTCAGAACAGTTCACCTCACTTTCCGTCCTAATGACAAATGTTTTTTGAAAATTTGGGGTTTTTATTGAAACAAGAATTGGTGATAAAGCATCAGTGGAGAGGAGACACTTTTTTTCCCATATTAACTCTTACAGGAGAGAATTTGCCTTCCTAGGGGTAGATTTCCTCTCACTTCCTGTTGTATCCTTCCGTTTGCAAGGAGGAGTCGTTTGTAAGTTGGATGTTTGAAAGTAGGGGCCTGCCGTATATACTCAGCTGAAATTTGCCCCTTACATGTTGGTGTTGCCACAACACTGTGAGCCCTCACAGTTACTCTTGGTGGGCGCATGAATGGGCCCTGCTGTGAATTATTAGATCAAGAATTGTAATTGCATGCCCCTGTTGAACAGGGGCTGAAAAATTGGGCTTTTGGTGGTGGTGGTGGTGGTGTTGACACAACACTGTAAGGCCTCACAGTTACTCTTGGTGGGCGCAGGAATGGGCCCTGCTGTGAATTATTAGATCAAGAATTGTAATTGCATGCCCCTGTTGAACAGGGGCTGAAAAATTGGGCTTTTGGTGGTGGTGGTGGTGGTGTTGACACAACACTGTAAGGCCTCACAGTTACTCTTGGTGGGCGCAGGAATGGGCCCTGCTGTGAATTATTAGATTGAGAATTGTAATTACATGCCCCTGTTAAACAGGGGCAGAAAAATTGGGCCTTAGGCACTGGTGCCACAACACTGCAACCCCTCACAGATACTGTACTTGGAACACAGCAATGAGCCCTGTTGCAAAGTATTGCATAAAAAAAATTTAATAACACGCCCCTGTTAAACAGGGGCTGAAAAATTGGGCCTTAGCCACTGGTGCTGGTGCCACGACACTGCAACCTCTCCCAGATACTCTAGTTGGAGTGCAGGAATGAGCCCTGCTGCAAAGCATTGCATAAAAAATTGTAATAACACGCCCCTGTTAAACAGGGGCTGAAAAATTGGGCCTTAGCCACTGGTGCTGGTGCCACGACACTGCAACCTCTCCCAGATACTCTAGTTGGAGTGCAGGAATGAGCCCTGCTGCAAAGCATTGCATACAAAATTGTAATTACATGCCCCTGTTAAACAGGGGCTGAAAAATTGGGCCTTAGCCACTGGTGGCGGCACCCAGAAACAAAAAGGTTCTTCCAAGCTATCATCATCAATCGGATCATTGAGGAGGAGGAGGATAGTCAGTCAACATAACAGGACAGTCTCTCAGCATCAGCATCAGTCTTAAAGGGATGTGACATTTGAAAATAAATTAGTCTGTTATATCAGCTTCAGGTGTTTGGTAGCTGGTGGTGATCCAAGACTGTTGATCGACTGACCTTCATGAAGATGAACCAGAGTCGGTGGACAGGCGCACCCTGTGATCCGTGACAAATCCTCCAGCAGCACTTAATGTGCCAGTAGCTCAATTGCATACTGTGCAAGCTCTGGCCAGTGATCCATCCTCAAGACCCAGTAAGCCAGAGGATTTTCGGTGGGGAAAGTGTCCAAGTCTGACCTTGCCCCTAGGTATTCCTGCACCATGTATATCAGACGCTGGCGATGGTTGCTGGAACCGATCATACCTTGGGGCTGCGGACTAAAGAATTGTCTGAACGCATCGGTCAGACGGCCACCTTCCCCACCGCTCCTTCTTTGACTGACCGAAGCCTCAGCAACTCGTTGTCCAGGACCAGGAGTTTGTAACCTCCCAGTCTCTGGGAACGCTTTGCACAGACCTTTCTGCAAGGCCTCCCGGAGTTGTCTCATCCTCTGCTCCCTCTGCGACGGTAAGATAAGGTCCACAACCTTACCCTTGTACCGTGGATCGAGAGTGGCCAGCCAGTAATGTTCCCTTTCCTTGATCCGAAGAATACGAGGATCCTTCCGCAGACTTTGCAGGATCAGGGAGGCCATACAGCGTAGGTTAGCTGAGGCATTCGGTCCGGAGTCCTCTGGGTCACTAAGGACGACATGATCCGCAGCCACCTCCTCCCAGCCACGTACAAGTCCACTGGTTTCTTGGGACTGTAAATCATCCCTAAAAGACTGCTGCTGATGATGCTGAGTGCCAGGCTCCACCTCCATTCTGACACAATCCTCCTCCTCCTCTTCCTGTGCGATGGGTGGGACAGAAGGAACACTGTCTGGGTAAAGGGGGCCTTGAGAGGCAAGGAAGTCCTCCTCTTCCTGCCTCTGTTCTGCCTCAAGTGCCCTGTCCATTATTCCATGCAGCGTATGTTCCAACAGGTGGACAAGAGGTACAGTGTCACTGATGCATGCACTGTCACTGCTCACCATCCTCGTGGCCTCCTCAAATGGTCAAATGGTGCCAGGACAGTGCATGCATCCCTGATCATGCCCCACTGGCGTGGTGAAAAAAAAAACAAGCTCCCCTGACCCTGTCCTGGTGCCGTAGTCGCACAGGTACTCATTGATGGCCCTCTGCTGCGTGTGCAGCCGCTGCAGCATGGCCAACGTTGAGTTCCACCTGGTGGGCATGTCACATATAAGGCGGTTCTTGGGCAGGTTCAACTCCTTTTGCAGCTCAGCCAGGCGAGCACTGGCATTATAAGATCTGCGGAAATGCACACAGACTTTCCTGGCCTGCCTCAGGACATCCTGTAAGCCCGGGTACCTGCCCAAGAACCGCTGCACCACCAGGTTAAGGACGTGAGCCCCACAGGGCACATGGGTCAGTTGTCCCTGTCGGAGAGTGGAGAGGAGGTTGGTGCCATTGTCGCAAACTACCAATCCTGGCTTAAGCTGGCGTGGCGTCAACCACCTCTCGTTCTGCCCCTGCAGAGCAGACAGAACCTCTGCCCCAAACACACCAGCGCAAGCACGGCATGGCATCTTTTTGCCTGCGTACTTGCGTAGCCCCTTGAATGCCTACGGAGCACCGCTGGTTCCGAGGACAAAGCACAGGAAGAGGCCATGGAGGAAGAAGAAGAGGAGGGGGTGGAGGAGAGAGGTGTGTCACAACCAGTAGTAGCATTTTGGAGGCGTGGCAGTGGAACAACCTCCAACACTACTGCACCTTGTCCTGCATCCTTCCCAGCTGCCAAAAGAGTGACCCAATGGGCCGTGAAAGAAAGGTAACATCCCTGTCCATGCCTGCTGGACCATGAGTCAGCGGTAATATGCACCTTACCGCTGACCGCCCTGTCCAGCGAGGCCAAGACATTGCCTTCCACATGCCGGTAGAGAGCCGGAATCGCCTTCCGTGAGAAAAAGTGGCGTTTGGGAACCTGCCACTGAGGAACCGCACATTGCACAAACTCACGGAAGGGGGCCGAGTCTACCAACTGAAAAGGCAGCAGTTGAAGCGCTAGCAATTTAGCCAAGCTAGCATTAAACCGCTGGGCATGTGGATGGCTGGGAGTGAACTTCTTTTGACGGTTCAGCAGCTGGGGCAGGGAAATTTACCTGCTAGAATCGGACGTCGGTGTACTGCTAGCAGAGTGCCCGCAAGTACTTGGCTGTGACACACCTAATTCTACACCTTCATTCCTCTCAGTGCAGGTTTCAGAGAGGACTGAAGGTATAGTGGGGTTGGAGATCCCAGCTGATGTGGTGCAAGGAGAGGTCCGCTTTGTTCTTTGGTGTGGGTCTTTAAGGTAGGCTTGCCAACGAGCTGCATGGCAGGTCAACATATGTCTGGTCAAGCATGTGGTGCCCAAGCGGGTGATGTTTTGGCCACGCGATATACGCTTGAGACATATGTTGCAAACAGCAGCTGTGCGATCTGATGCACTCGACTCAAAAAAGGCCCACACCAAAGAACTTTTTGAATAACGGGCAGAGGCAGCGCCCTGCACAGGCGGAGCTCTGCGGTGTGTTTCCGTCGGTGTGCTGCCCTTACGCTGGCCCCCCGAGGGCATTCTGCCTCGTTGGAGATGTGCCTCCTCCTCATCCTCCTCCTCCTCCTCCTCTCTCCTATTAGGCACTCATGTGGAGTCAGTGACCTCATCATCCCCTCCCTCCTCATCACTGGAGCCAATCTGGCAGTATGCTGCAGCTGCTGGAACATGACTGCCAGATTGGTGTCCTTCTTGAGCATCCCCTCTCTCTGCTCTCACGCTACTGCCTTCCTCTAGCTGGGTATCATCATCAGACCCTTCGAAACGCTGGGCATCCTCCTGGAGCATATACCCAACACTGTGCTCAAACAGTTCGGGGGACTTCTCAGGAGGACATGGTTGGTCTAGGGAAGGAGTGACTGATGATGACATTGATACCAGGGAAGAGGACGCTTTGGCAGCTGCTTTGCCAGTACCCTGAGCCTGGGTGAGAGAGGATGAGGAGGATGAGGAGGGCTTGGTCATCCACTCTACCAAGTCTTCAGCATGATGCGGCTCAACACGTCCAGCTGCCGAAAAGAAGGACAAGTGTGTCCCATAGCCACGTGCTGATGGCGATGCACCGCGTCCACGACCAGCACTGTTGTCTCTAGATACAGAGCCTGCTTGCCCTCTTTTATTGGCTCCTGACTGTCTGCCTCTCCTTGTTTGCCTTCCAGACATTCTAATGGCCTGCAGGGAAATGGGAAAACCAGCAATAAGGCCTAGCTTCAGGAGTATATTTTGCAGGAATCACACTACGCCTGCTGTAGGTGCTGCAAATGCCTGTTGGTGTAACACACCAGGAAAACGCAGCAATACAGGCCAACTTCAGGTGTAATATGATCAGGAGGCACACTCCGCCCGCTGTAAGTGCTGCAAATGCCTGTTGGTGTAACACACCAGGAAAAAGCAGCAATACAGGCTAACTTCAGGTGTAATATGATCAGGAGGCACACTCCGCCCGCTGTAAGTGCTGCAAATGCCTGTTGGTGTAACACACCAGGAAAATGCAGCAATACAGGCTAACTTCAGGTGTAATATGATCAGGAGGCACACTCCGCCCGCTGTAAGTGCTGCAAATGCCTGTTGGTGTAACACACCAGGAAAAAGCAGCAATACAGGCTAACTTCAGGTGTAATATGACCAGGAGGCACACTCCGCCCGCTGTAAGTGCTGCAAATGCCTGTTGGTGTAAAACACCAGGAAAAAGCAGCAATAAAGGCTAACTTCAGGTGTAATATGATCAGGAGGCACACTCCGCCCGCTGTAAGTGCTGCAAATGCCTGTTGGTGTAACACACCAGGAAAAAGCAGCAATACAAGCTAACTTCAGGTGTATAAGGTGCAGGAGTCACACTCCGCCCGCTGTAAGTGCTGCAAATGTGTCACGTACCTGAAGGGAGACTGAAGTGATGTCAGGGAAACATTCAACCCAGCCGTACCAGCCAGCGCCCAGTGCGCACGCGCGGTGTAACGACGCTTCGGCGCATGTGCGCGCACGGGAAAGTACTCCGGCATTCGCGGGTGCGCGCGCCGACGCAACGCCACGTGCGCACTGCGGCGCCAATCAGATTGCAGGCGGGTATATTTAAAGAGGCATAAATCCACTGACAGGTTGCTGGTTTGTTGTCAGCTTTCCTGTGAATCCTGTTTCCTGAAAACCTGTTTGAAAGCCCTGTTGTGACCCGGATCGGCCTGACTACCTCTCTCATCTCTCCTGGACCCGACCTTCTGCTTGTTTTACGGACTTCTGCCTTCTACCTGTGCTTGACCCTTGGCTTTTGACCCGGATCTGCTGTTTTCTCCAGCCCTTGACCCCCCTCTGCTTGCACTTGGATCCTCCTTGTAAATCCTCAACTCTGATCTGATCCCTGTACCTATCTGGACTTTTCCATCAGCAGCTTTAAAACCCTGGATCTGCATCTCCAGCCACGACGGGTTTCCAACAATCCCTGCTGGACCTGATTATCTGGACTATTACCACTAAGTTCCGGTTTAACCCTGCGACCGCCTGGTGTCTAACCTCCAGCACCTTCACGGACTTCTCAAACTATCTCAGCCTGCTTTTTCAAGTCTACTCCACCTGCTGGTCACCAGTGCCTCTTCTCGCCATTCTCTCCCTGTCTCACTTCCAGGGGGCAGAGTGCATCAAGTTGCAAGGGTGAACCGCTCTCGGCATCTCGGCCTCTGTAAGTACCTAACGTGACAAGTGACGAGGTCGGCCTCTCTTGTATCTCCGGCCTTGGTCCCGCTGAAGGTGGAACAGAAGGAACCGAGGGACAGGAGGAACACGAGCGCCTGCAGATGTAGGCCCTGAAACTAGTAGCAGGGGGGCGAGCCTGGATGAGCTGGAGGACCATCGGATCACGGAAGGTCGCTGTGCATCAAGGATCATCCGGGGTTAAAGAGGCACTCCGCTGGAACAGTGGCACTGGAACTTCAGAGGGTGTTGGGTTCCAGGAAGACTTGCAGCAGGAAGTCGCTGAGAGTCGCAAGACTGAAGTCGCAGACACTTGGAGGACGGTGCGGGACCACACGGGAAGCAGATGCAAGTCACAAGGGTAGCCGGGTCAGATAACAGGCAGGCAGCGAGGTACAAGGCAGCAGGCAGAAGCAGGGTCAAATGGGTAGCCAGGATCAGGAACCGGTAATCAGACAAGAAGCAGAGTCCAGAAGCAGGGTCAAGGCAAGCCAGGTTCAGCAACGGGTATCAAGCAGGATAACAACAGAGTTCAGGGTATCAGGAAACAGCTGAAGACCAGTCAGCAAGGGTCTGGGGTCAGGGCACTTCCTTAAATAGGCTGTCTGGCGCCAATTGGCACTAGGAGCGTGCTCCTGCGCGTGCACACAATCCGTTGCGCATGCGCATTGGCGCACGCACATGCGCATTGGATGAAAAACAGATAGTTTTCTTACATTGCCCCCCCTTACGGGCAGCCTCCGGATGCCCACCAGGGAACTCTTCTCCGGGTGAAGGTGAAGATAGGCCCGAATTAACTGTGGAGCATGTACATTGGAGGAAGGTTCCCATGAGTTGTCTTCAGGGCCATAGCCCTTCCACTTGATTAAAAACTGGGTTTGACCTCTTCTCTTCCTGCAATCCAAAACAGCTTCAACCACAAATTCCTCGTTTCCTTCAACAAGTAATGGAGCAGGAGTTTCGGGTTCACGATCAGGGAAGGGGTTAGCCATGGATCATTTTAAGAGGGAGACGTGAAACACCGGGTGAATCCTCAAACTCACCGGCAGGCTAAGCTCGAAGGCAACAGCAATGATCCTCTTCTTTACTGGAAATGGGCCAATGTACCTTGGTCCTAATTTTTTAGAGGGACAAGCCAACTTCAGGTTCGCAGTAGAAAGCCACACTTTATCCCCTGGTTGAAGGTCTAGGTTACCCCTTCTCCTCCGATCATAGAATTTCTTGTTATTCTCCTGGGACTTGGTGATGGTTTCCTGCAAGAGCTGGTTGTTGGACCTCCAGAACTCCAGACGATCCTGTACTGCCGGGACTGAAGATTCCCGGGGAATATCAGGCAAGAAGGATGGGTGAAATCCGTAATTTGCGAAAAAGGGAGTTTGTTTGATTGCAGCATGTATAGAGTTATTGTATGCAAATTCTGCTAACGGTAAAAGAGGGACCCAGTCATCTTGTGCAAATGAAGAAAAACAACGCAGATACTGTTCCAGGGTCTGGTTTGTCCTCTCTGTTTGACCATTAGTCTGCGGATGGTAAGCAGAAGACAAACAGTGTTTAATGCCCAGGGCTTCACATAAGGATCTCCAAAATCGGGATGTAAATTGTACCCCACGGTCAGAGGTGATGCTAGTAGGGATACCATGTAGGCGTACAATTTCCTTGATAAAAGAAGAAGCAGTCTCTGCAGCGGAAGGGGTACCTTTCAGGGGCACAAAGTGGGCTATCTTAGATAATCGATCCACAATCACAAAAATGGTGGTGAACCCTTCGGATGGAGGTAATTCGACAATAAAGTCCATAGTGATCATGGTCCATAATTTATCAGGAACAGGAAGGGGTTCCAATAGGCCCCAATTTTTGGCTTTATCAGACTTATTTCGAAGACAGGTTGTGCAGGATTTAATATAGTCCTTGCAGTTTTGTACCAGGTTGGGCCACCAGAAGGAGCGAAGAACCAAATTTGAAGTTTTATGAGCTCCGAAGTGCCCTGCCAAGGGGTGGTCATGGCACATGTAAAGAACTGCCGTCCGTAAGTGTTCAGGAACAAAGATCTGCTCACCATGAAAATAGAGACCCTCTTTCAACTGAAGGTGGAGTTCCCGGGATGGAGGATGGTTCTGGACTGCTGATTTGATTTGAGGGATGAGATCGATCTGTAACAAAAGAAAGTTCTTAGCCGGTAAAATAGTGTCAGGTTCAGGGGGAGCCTCCGTGTCCTGGAACATACGGGAGAGGGCGTTCTTAGATCCGGGCCGATAGGTAATGTGGAAGCAGAATCTTGCGAAGAAGAGGGCCCATCTAGCCTGGCGGGGTCTTAGTCTCTTGGCTGCTCTTAAATATTCAAGGTTCTTGTGATCGGTGAACACGAGAATGGGATGGGCCGCTCCTTCAAGAAGATATCGCCATTCTTCCAAGGCAGATTTGATAGCAAGTAATTCCCGATCACCAACATCATAGTTCCTTTCTGAGGTACTTAGTTTTCTGGAAAAGAAGGCAACAGGGTGAAGTAGGGACTTTGTCCCCTGTCGTTGGGATAGAATAGCTCCCACGGCAATTTCAGAGGCATCGACCCTGAGAACATAGGGCAAGGTAGGGTCAGGGTGTCTCAGAATGGGTGCAGATGTAAAAAGGCCCTTCAGTTTTTCAAAAGCAGCTTGAGCTTCAAAAGTCCATGTGAAGGTTGTGCGTAGTCTGGTTAATTGCGTAATAGGGGAGATGATACCTGAAAAGTTCTTGATGAATTTCCTATAAAAGTTGGAGAATCCCACAAACCGTTGTACAGATTTCTTATCAGTCGGTGCTGGCCAGTCAAGTACTGCAGATACATTCTGTGGATCCATAGCAATCCCATCTGCGGAGATAATGAGACCCAGGAACTGAATGGTAAACTTCTCGAACTCGCACTTTTCTGCTTTGGCATAGAGATGGTGTTTCCTTAGTCTGTCTAGTACTTTCCTAACATGGACCCGATGAGCCTCAAGGGAAGTTGAGAAAATTAAGATGTCGTCTAAGTAGACGATGGTGAACACATCAAGAAAGTCCCGAAATACATCGTTCACAAAATGCTGGAAGGTAGCTGGCGCATTACAGAGTCCAAAGGGCATCACCAGGTATTCAAAGTGCCCAAAACGAGACCTAAAGGCTGTCTTCCACTCATCCCCCTCTCTGATTCTGATCAGGTTGTATGCTCCTCTTAAATCCAATTTGGAGAAAACACGTGCTTCGCGCAGTCTTTGAAACAATTCAGGGATGAGTGGTAAGGGGTAACGATTTTTAATGGTTACTTTATTTAAGTCTCGATAGTCAACACAAGGCCGGAGTGTGTGATCTTTCTTTTCAACAAAGAACATCCCTGCTCCGGCAGGGGAAGACGAAGGCCGGATAAAACCCTTTTCAAGGTTTTCATCAATGTACTTCCGTAGTTCTTCAAGTTCAAGTTCAGAGAGGGGGTAGATTCTGCCAAAGGGAATTTCAGCGCCAGGTAAAAGTTCGATAGGACAATCGTACGGTCTGTGAGGGGGAAGAGTGTCTGCATTTTTCTTATTGAAAACATCTAGGTATTCATGATAGACAGAGGGCACAAGTTTAGCAGTCTCAGAGTCCACATTGATGCAGAGGAATGATTCTTCAGAATTGGGTGTAGGAAGAAGACAGTGTTCCTTGCAGTAATTAGAAGAAAAAGACACTTCCCCAGAGGACCAATTGATGAGGGGATTATGTGCTCTTAACCAGGGTTGCCCAAGGATGACAGGAAAAAGCGGAGATGTGATGACATCAAGATGTAGAAGTTCCCGATGCCCAGAAGCAGTAGAACAGGGAATAGGTACAGTCTCTAGAGTGACGGGTCCAGACTTAATACCTGAACCATCCGCTAGGTGGACCGAGAAGCTGTTTTTCTTGGCACACAAGGGCAGTTCATGCATGGTTGCAAAGGAAGAGTCCACAAAACAGCTACAGGCCCCGGAGTCCACAATGGCGGAGACTGTGAGAGTTTTTCCTGCAAACTGAAGAGAGATTGGCAATGAAGTGTGGTTCTGACCCGGATTTAGAGAGGCAACCATATGTGACGGAGGTGAGGGTCTCTTACGGTGTCTTCGGGGACAAGACCGAAGAAAATGTCCTTCATCACCACAGTAAAGGCAGAGTTGATTATGATAGCGATGAGATTGTTCCTGTTGGGACAGAGGAGACCTCGGAAAACTGGCGTGTGAACCCTCCTTGGTGTGTTCAGGCATAGCTGTGGAGGAGGCCGGTAAAGGGATCTCAGAGTAAACAGGCAACAGATGGAGATTCCTGGCTTTCTCAGACTGTCTCTCCCGGAGGCGGCGATCAATCTGTATACTGAGATGAATCAGGTCATTTAGAGAAGCGGGGATGCCCACCCTGGCAAGTTCATCCTTAATAGCTTCCGACAAGCCGAGACGAAAGTGGAAACGTAAGGCTGAGTTATCCCATTTGGTATCAGCGCTCCACAAGCGAAAGTCCGATACATAATGCTCAACGGGTCTGGATCCCTGTTGCAGGTAGCTCAGAGTAGTTTCAGCCATCTGCTGTTGGAAGGGGTCAGCATATAGTTGAGCCATGGCGGTGAAAAAGGAACTTGCAGACACTAGGACAGGATCACGTTGCTCCCGAAGCTGGTGAGCCCAAGCCTGGGGTTCTTCCAGCAGTAAAGAGATGAGGAATCCCACCTTAACTTCTTCAGTAGAAAAGGTGCGGGGTAGTAAAGAAAAGTAAAGTTCACAGGCATTCTGAAAAGTCCTGAATCTTTTACGGTCTCCAGAAAAATGCTCAGGTAGAGGAACTCTGGGCTCAGGAGAACAGGGAAGCTCAACAGGAGTATAAGTCATGGTTTGAGCAGCAGAATCCTTAACTCTTGAACTCTCAGAGGTGGAAGCCAGACTGGGTTCAGGCTGTAGTTGGTTGTGAAGTTGAACCAAGTCCATGTGTAACCCTTGCACCGCATGAGAGAGTGCGGTAACAGTCCTGCAGAGGGTAAGCGAAAGAGAGACCTCCCTTTCAGACTCCATCATTGGCTGACTGGTACTGTCACGTACCTGAAGGGAGACTGAAGTGACGAGGTCGGCCTCTCTTGTATCTCCGGCCCTGGTCCCGCTGAAGGTGGAACAGAAGGAACCGAGGGACAGGAGGAACACGAGCGCCTGCAGATGTAGGCCCTGAAACTAGTAGCAGGGGGTGCGAGCCTGGATGAGCTGGAGGACCATCGGATCACGGAAGGTCGCTGTGCATCAAGGATCATCCGGGGTTAAAGAGGCACTCCGCTGGAACAGTGGCACTGGAACTTCAGAGGGTGTTGGGTTCCAGGAAGACTTGCAGCAGGAAGTCGCTGAGAGTCGCAAGACTGAAGTCGCAGACACTCGGAGGACGGTGCGGGACCACACAGGAAGCAGATGCAAGTCACAAGGGTAGCCGGGTCAGATAACAGGCAGGCAGCGAGGTACAAGGCAGCAGGCAGAAGCAGGGTCAAATGGGTAGCCAGGATCAGGAACCGGTAATCAGACAAGAAGCAGAGTCCAAAAGCAGGGTCAAGGCAAGCCAGGTTCAGCAACGGGTATCAAGCAGGATAACAACAGAGTTCAGGGTATCAGGAAACAGCTGAAGACCAGTCAGCAAGGGTCTGGGGTCAGGGCACTTCCTTAAATAGGCTGTCTGGCGCCAATTGGCGCTAGGAGCGCGCTCCTGCGCGTGCACGCAATCCGTTGCGCACGTGCATGCGCATTGGCGCACGCACATGCGCATTGGATGAAAAACGGATGGTTTTCTTACAAAATGCCTGTTGGTGTAACACACCAGGAAAACACAGCAATACGGGCTAACTTCAGGTGTATAATGTGCAGGAGGCTTAGCAACAATGACACTGACACTGTCCCCTGCCTATCCTTCTCTCTCCCTGCACACAAGGTTTATCACAGTATATGACACTGACACTCTCCCTGCCTATCCTTCTCTCTCCCTGCACACAAGGTTTAGCAAAGAATATGACACTGACACTGTTCCCTGCCTATCCTTCTCTCTACCTGCACACAAGGTTTATCAAAGAATATGACACTGACACTCTCCCTGCCTATCCTTCTCTCTCCCTGCGCACAAGGTTTAGCAAAGAATGTGACACTGACACTGTCCCCTGCCTATCCTTCTCTCTCCCTGCACACAAGGTTTAGCAAAGAATATGACACTGACACTCTCCCTGCCTATCCTTCTCTCTCCCTACACACAAGTTTGAGGTACAAATAGCACTGACACTGTCCCTGCCTATGTAACTCTTTCCCTGCGCCGGAACACACTACACAAGGCCGCCGCACTGGTGGCCTTTTATAGTGTGGGGCGTGTGCTAAACCCCTGAGCTATAATTGGCCACAGGCAACCTGCCTGTGGCCAATTATGGCTCTCCTAGCTGCCGGCGCTGTGATTGGCCAAGCATGTGGGGTCACAGTGCATGCTTGGCCAATCACAGCGCCGGGATTGCACTGCGATGGCGCAGTGTATTGTGGGCCGTTTGCGTCACTCGAATTTGGCGCGATCGGCCCAAATCTTTCGATGTTCGCTGAACGGTCGAACAGCCGATGTTCGAGTCGAACTTATGTTCGACTCGAACACCGAGCTCATCCCTACTGTGGGCACATGGCGGTCGCAGCTTGCGGGTGCGCACTGTGTATGCGCGAGTCGCACTGTGCCCCCTGAATGGTCTGGCATTCTTATGGGACCTGTGACATGTCCCAGAAGACTGCACGGAGGAAAGAGGAGAGGAGAACATCTGCTTGGATCCCCTAAGCAACCCGCTCCCCCAAAAAAAATTTTAAGCGGAACTTCCCCTTTTGGGTTGAGTATGGCCAAAGCTTTTTTTGGCCATACATCACTTCTGGGTTACAGGAGTGCACTTATTTATGCATTCCTGTGATCCACATTCAGCTGACAGGACCCAGGAGAAGGGGGAAAGGAAACCATAAACAAAATGAATGGATATATTTGAAAGAGACAGTGGGCTCCATTGACGAAGAGGTATCTTTATGTAATTTGGTAAAATACCGCTTAGCATTTTTCAAAAAATGTTTGGGCATTAACAAAAAAATGCTTCTGAAGTATTCGGTATTTATCTCATGAAACCATGCATTATTTTATCTCGTGCGATATCCAATGGGATGGATACAGAATTAGAACCTCTGGCAGTTTTCATTGCTAATAAAGAGATAAAATAGTTTAAACCGTAGAAATTTGCCAACTCGCTAAGTCAGTGCAGTCACTGCAGCATATGTATTAATACAAAAGAAAAAAGGTGAAATTAAAAGAAAATTTCCCATTTTGGGTTGTCCCCAAAAAAGTAATAGAGAGGAAATTTTCCAATGGGGACACTAGTTCTGGTGACCTGGGGGTCCCCAAGGAATTTCCTTAATTTCCAGGGTTTGTCTTTCACTTCCCTTTTTGGCAATGGGACAGAAAGTGAAAGTAAATCTCCCTCAATGGGACACAGATGGCAAAAAAAAAAAGGGGACAGGGGTTTTAACCCTCCATTACTATATCCAAAATGAAAAATAAAGTTTTGCCTTTAGTTACACTTTCAAGCAGCCTTTTTCAACCTTTTCAACAGAGAGGTACCCTTCCAGCCCCAGGAAACTCTTGCTAAAAATTACTATATCTGCAACTCATGTTACATTAGTGTAATGGTCAGTGGGAAGAATGCTCCTTACACTTGTGGTCATTGGAGAGAATTATCTTAAAAGATCAATGGTTTTAGTGGGAACTTGTCAGTGGGATGATACCTCTAAAAATAATTGTGAAAAAGTAAAGTATTCCCACTACATACAGTATGTTCTAACAAGGGATTAGACCATTGTGATATGCATGGACATTGTATTATGTTTGGAGTGGTTGGGAGTTTTTTTTTTTTTTGCAGCAAATTATGTATATGCTTGTATATACACCAAAATGTCTCTGAAAATCTGTCAAAATGACAAGAGAAAATAGATAGATTTTACTACATGTAATGGGGTAGATTCACCAAAGGCACATAGACTGAGCACTTTGCAAGTGAAGTTGCTCTAGAGCTTAGTAGATGAGGGGAGCTCTGCTGACATCATCCAATCATGTGCAAGCAAAAATTATGTTTTTTTTCCTTGCATGTGATTGGGTATTCTTTGTAAAGTGAAGCTTTACCTCATTTACTAAGCTCAGGAGCAACTTGCAAAGTGCACAGTCTATTTGCTCTAGATTAGAACTATGGGCAAAACTTTTAATTTTAGATAGAGTAAGGGAGGGTTACAACCCTTGTAAGGTATTTAAAACATTTTTTTTGCCATCTGTGTCCCGTGGGGAGATTTCCCTTTACTTCCTGTCCTATGTCCAAAACAGGAAGTGAGAAGAAATCTCTACAAATTAAAGGAATCCCTTGGGGCCCTCCAGGTCACCAGAACTAGTGTCCCCATTGCAAAATTGCCCCTCTATTACTGTACTAGGGACAACCCAAAATTTGGGATTCTCTTTTACTTTCACTTTCCTTTCCAATAATTTGTTTTAGGTATTTAAAAAAGGTACAAAAGCCAACTTGAAAAGCTGTGGCAGAAAAATGATACATATCAGTCTCCGGATACATTCAATCTTACGATAGTACAGTAAACAAAGTCAATGCATTACAGCATCCACTGATCATAAATGTATCTGTAGTGCAGTACAATTAGCTCCAAGGAATAACTATATAAAAATCCATTTAAGTATCCTCTCCACCACTCCATTAGTGGCTCAACTATGGAGAAGTATAACGATACTTCAACAAATGTTAACTGTGGTTTACCCCTGATCTCCCCCATCCAAAAGAAAAGAGGGACAGGGCCATCTCCCTTTCTGGAGGTGTCCTTTTCAATGATAATGGTAAACAGGACAAATATAGAGAGGGTAAATCTCCCTAACGACAGCAAAAAAAAACTGACAGGTGCTCTAATCCACTCTATCCAAAACTACAAAAAAAATCCTTTAATTATACTGTAAGTAAATTAGAGGTTTTGGTGAGAAAGTAATTGAGTGAGCTAGCTATCTGTGATTCCATGAGTCCCTATACTTTAAGTTGTTTGAGTCCATGAGTCCAGCGAGAACTGCCCCACTGTCATAATCATAGTAACTTTAAGGACTGAAAGCCGTTATTTTTTAGGACATCTTTGAGGCATATTTTGTCATTTATAATTTCTTTAAGAAATGTAGGAATGGTGCATCCTAGTATAAAAGTGGCTGCAATTGGGACCCACATTATAGCATTTAATGCTTCATGTGATAAACTAGGAGCACAGAGAGATTGTGCTCTGAGACTAGGCACACAGGACATGACATGTGGGGCATTTATTTATGGTGTTTCTGCACACAATAGGCAGTAGGGATCAGGATGGAGTGAACAAATATAATAAGTCAAGCCTCATACACACGACCGATTTTCTTGTCGTAAAAAACACGTCGTTTTTTTCGACGAGATTCTTGTTAAGCTTGACGATTTTCTCGTCAAGCTTTCCATGCGTACACACTGACAATTTCCAATTTCCTCGTTGTTCTCCGCAGTCACGTCCAGCACGTACGATGGCACTATAAAGGGGAAGATCTTTTTTCTTGGCGCCACCCCTTGGGCTACTTTTGCTGATCTCGTGTTACCGCGTGTGAAGTAAAAGTTTGGGAAGAGACGATTCGCGCTTTTCAGTCTTCGTACTTTTCAGATCGTTTTCTGCGGTTCAGTTTGTGCTTGTGGGTTCGTATCTTGACTTTCAGGGCATCTAGGCAGGTCGTATCTGTTTTACAGTGCGTTCTTGCCTGTTCGTTTCTGATTCTCAGTTCGTTATTCATAGGCCTTGCTGTTCTAAAGTGCGTTCTGTTCTGTACGTTCTGATAAGACGACCGTTTCTTAGCCATGTCGCCTGGACGTTCTCGTCGTCGAGTTCGTGCTGTGCGTGCGCTTGGTGTTGGTCTGCTTGTTTTGGACCAAGACCAGTCCATGAATGGTGTGAGGAGGAGTTCATGGACCAAGAATTGGTTGCTCCAGCAGGACCAATTCTGCCATATGCCTCTGCTGCGGGAGATCGTCGAGAATAATCCTGAGGACTACAGGAATTTTCTGCGGATGTCTGACCCCGTTTTTCAGGAAATGTTGGCTTTGGTGTCCCCCTATATTACCAGGAAGGACACCGTTATGCGGGAAGCCATCAGTGCTGAGCAGAGGCTCATCGCCACGTTGCGTTACCTGGCGACAGGGAGAAGTCTTCAGGACTTGAAGTTCACCACAGGCATCTCCCCCCAGGCTCTGGGCCTCATAATCCCAGACACCTGTTCTGCCATTATACAAGTCCTGCAGGAGGACTATATTAGGGTAAGTTTTCTCCATTAACATCACATTTTATGTATTACATGTATGCAAATGTATTGTATTTCTTTCATCCTTCCCTAATTACCATGATTGTAATATGCTGAGAATGTCCCCTTTGTCCCCATGCATGCTGGAAGCTTTAGATTGCCCCTTTTTTCTCCTCCATAAATATTTCCCTTCACTAACTTTTCCAGCAGGGGCACCTGTTGCTCTAAATGTTTGGGGGTTCAAACCCCAATTTAGGAAATAAACTTCCTCCTTTTTTGCTCTGGTGCCTATTAAACGCCCCCAGTTGTCCCCTCTAATGCAGCCATTTTGTTCCCTCCAATGCAGCCATTTAGTCCCCTCTAATGCAGCCAGTTTCCCCCCAGCCCTGCACTTACCTTCTTGTGGTCAGCGCCATCCTTCTTCTGTCCTTGATGTGTTCTCCTTCCCTTGATGTTGCATCAGCCAATCATGTTACCATTAAACAGACTTGGTGAACATGATTGGCAGAGCAGCCTGCCAGTGTTTCCCCAAGGAATGCCCCCCCCCTGCGTCCCCTATTTTACTTTTAGGAAGCCAATTACATCCCTCAGGTTGTAATGTGCAAGACTATTTTACTACCTGTTTCTGCTATGCAATTTGAACCACCTAAATGCCACAATTATTCATATGTCGGTCGCTTTACAAGAGGCCATCCACCTGAATAGTGGGCGGCATAGACAATACATAGGTTAATGCAACGCATGAACCTATGTATTGTTCTGAGTGATGGGCACAGGAGAGAGGGGGCAGTGCTCCAGCGCCCACTCTGGACGCACCGCCACTGCAATGCTATCCTGTGGCCAAACACATCTCCCCCCCCCCCAAAATAATTTAGTAATGGCCCATCAGAGGGGGTGATGAATATGATAAATGAGCCTTCCATTATACTTATTTTAAACACCTTAATAAACGTAGAATTTGATTGATGTTGGCCTGTAATGTTTTTTTAGAGATTTTCCTTGTAATGTATGATTTTTGTATTCTAATATTATTTCATCTTGTTTCACTCCACAGCTTCCTTCCACGCCACAGGAATGGCAGACTGTGGCATCGGAGTTTGCCACGCGGTGGGACTTCCCCAACTGCGGTGGTGCCATAGATGGGAAGCACATCCGCATCGTGCCGCCACCCCGTTCTGGGTCCTACTACTACAATTACAAGGGGTTTCATAGCATTGTGCTGATGGCGGTGGTGTCAGCACGGTATGAATTCCTCTATGTTGATGTAGGGAAGAATGGCCGGATGTCCGATGGGGGATCCTTCAACCAGACGGAGTTTGCCCTCCGTCTCCAGAATGACGACCTTGCATTGCCACCGGATGCAGGGAATATTGAAGGACTCCCCTTTGTTTTTTTGGCTGATGAAGCCTTCGGACTCGGGCAGCATCTTATGAGGCCATTTCCTCAGAGGACCCTGACCCCAGAGAAGAGGGTGTTCAATTACCGGCTGGCCAGGGGCCGAAGAGTTGTCGAAAATGCCTTCGGCATAATGGCCAGCCGGTTCCGCCTTTTTATGACTTCCATACACTTGGCGGACTACAAAATAAACTATGTCGTATTATGCTGCTGTGTGCTACACAACTTTCTGAGCCAAAAATCAAATTCCAATATGGCCTCAGTTTTGCCAGAGGCTGGACTTTCCCCTGCAAATCCCCTGCCGGGCCTGGAATCTGCCCGTCCTGGCTTGCCCTCCCAAAATGCCCGTGAGGTTCGGGACAAATACATGGAGTATTTCACGGGTAGGGGGGCAATTCCTATGCCAGCCTATGTCTAAGGATCCAAATAAAAAGCTTGTTTAAACCTTTAATTATTTGTTCTTTCCTGTCTCCTAGTTTGTCTTAGTGCATTTGTAGTGCCAAGTGTATTTTACTTTAGTAACTAACAACCATTTCACTATGTAACCTTACAAAATAACCAAATAAGCTTAGAGGGTATTATAAAAAGAAGCTACACGTTGTTTGTGGTCAAATATTTTACTCTGTGCACATTCACACCATTTTTATTTTTTTCTGTTTTTTTGGGTTGGCCTGGCCACAAACCGGCAATTTTTTGCTTATGAAAATACAAAAATAACAGTTGCATTCCAAAAATTACAACATTGGATACCTCTGAGCAATCTGAGACATTCACTTACACAAACTATGTCTCTATGTGCCCGTCCTAATATGGGGTCCTGCCACCCCTTGCCCAGCCATAAATTGAATATGCACACATTTGGGATTTTTTTCATCTAGGAAGTTTACAATCCTGATCCCTATTGTCAACATGTGCTATCTGCTATCAGGGGTGATCAATGGACATGTTTTGGGGGTGCAACCCCTTCCTCAGTTCACCGACTTTAGATACGAGGAAGGGGTTGCACCCCCAAAAGACGTACATGGATATCCCCTGATGTGTGCAGATTAAATTTTTGGCTGGTTTGATTGTCAAAAATATTCTAAAATGTGCAATAACAAACATGTAAAAACAAATGTGTTTGGATGGCTTATTGAATTCTCCCCAAAACATTGAGAATGTCTTTAAATGTTTGTTCCATCACATGGATTCTTTGTTTAATTAGGTCCAGTTCCGTGCTACATTCCATCACTTGCTGGATGAGGCGGAGCGCACTGTCAGCAGAGAACCGTGTACTATCCTTCACAACATTTATATCCCCTAAAAAAAAAAAAAAAAAGGTATTATAACTCTGCAGGCCTACATCTCTTACCTGAAGCTGTGGTGACAGATACTGACCTGTTGTGGTGACCAGATCCACAACGTCATCCACCTCTCCTTCCTGCACTTCTCCTTCCTCCACCTCAACTTCCTGCACATCTTTCGGTTGTGGGTCTTTGGGAGTTTGGGGTTGCTTGGAAGTTGTGGGGTGCATGTGCTCCCTGGAGTGTTCTCCTCCCAGTCTTCTCTCCCCTATGAGAATCAAACAAAAGGTCTATTTATCACACTGTAAATCTCAATGTTAAAATAAAAACAGGCTAAATTGCTTGGAAGTGTGGTACAAGTGTGTGTTTGGGCGGAATTTTAAGAAGAATGCATTATTTATGACCAAGAATATGTTTAGTATTCACCTTTGGATGTAATTTATTTGACATGGAGGCACCACAAAAATTCACTGATGCACCTGTGTGGGACACCCAAAAAATGCGGGTCTGGTGGCCCACACTATAGTGCTCCAAAGTACAGATGTGGAAGCAGCTGCTGAGTGTCATCTCCTTTACACTGATAAAAGTTTGCATTTCATTCTCTTTACAAACACATCATCTAGCCTAAAAATTTCGCCACAATATTTGACCAAAAATGGCAGATGTCTAATTACCTTTGTGGCTATAAAATAAGCCAAAACCGCGGATAGTGGCCGAACAAAGTGTCTGTAACGTAACGAACGATTACTGTGCCCAACCAAGTTCAAAATATTACATTTTGGAAGGGAGTCCAATATGAGAAACCAAAATAAAGAGCAACATGTAAGTTTAGAAAAAGATTAATAGCAGAAAAGTCTACATGTTACTTACTTTTAGCGAGCATTCTCTTTATGCTCCTCAACTGCTCTGGCTCCCTCAGTTTGAGGTCTGACCACCTCTTTCTGAGCTGCTCATTTGAGTGTTTCACCCCGAAATTCGCCTTCAGACTCTTCACGACTTTAGTGAGGATTTTGGCCTTCCTTCTATTTGGTTTGCTATACGGCCCATGCTTTGCATCATAATCAGACTTGAGCAAGATGTCCACCATCTCCGCCATCTCCGCCAAAGACATATTCGATGCCTTGAATCTCCTCCTTGATCGTGACGTTTCCTCGGTCTCCGGGCTTGTCTCCTCCTCGTTAGTTGCGGAATTATCAGACACCTGCTGTAACTCCGCCATATCTGTCTGCGCGCCGAAAGAGAAGGGGCGGGGAAAAGATGTTAGTTAGAACGTCATGGGCGGGCGACGTGTGCGGAGCGACGTGTTCATATTTTGACGCATGCGTGGTGTGTATATAGCAAACACACATGTGACTATAGTACGTTCGGTGTGCGGAGAGAGGAGTTCAAGTGACGGACGTGCGAACGAAGGTATGTGATTTTGTGACTTGTACAAATTGTTGGCCTATACTGTCTTGAGAATGTTGGAGGATATATATGGTGACTAGGATGTTAAGGAGGTTAGACTGTTTGCCTCACATTAGTTATATATAATTTATTTAACTTGCAGATACAATATGAATGTCTTTTTAAGCGACAAGGATTTCCTGGCAGAATTTATTGACCGGGTAAGGGAGCTGCCCGCTCTGTGGGAGACGAAAAACCCCATCCACAAAAAAAGAGGGGTGAGAAAAGCAGCGCTGGAGAAGCTGCTCCCATTTGTGCATACCAAGGTGCCCACAGCCACAGCAAAACAAGTGGACACTAAAATTGGCAGCTTGAGAGGTACCTACAGGACTGAACGCTCTAAGGTGCTGGCTTCTCAGAGGTCAGGAGCAGCAGCAGGTGATGTTTATGTCCCGATTTTGTGGTACTACAACAGGATGTCCTTCCTGGATGACCACATTGAGACAAGGCCATCACTCTCCACTCTTCCCCCCAGACTTCCCTGCAGCCAACCTGAGCCTTCTCTGGAGCAAGAGGAGGCAGCCATCCTGGATGATCCTGATTTGGCCATCTGGAGCCAGGTATAGTATTAAGTGAAAATGTATTGGGATAAACTTAATGTTTGACAAATATGTCAAGATGACAAACATAAAATATTTTGGATTCCACAAGTGAAATCAAGATCTGTAGACATTAGTCTGCACTTAATTGGGTGCTAAATAGTCAATCTGATGTAGTGGTAAATTTAGAGCAAGGATTTATGGATTTACATTCTAATTGCTTCAATCAGGATTACAAAAGTTTGATGCAAAGATTAAACCAACATATTAAACTATGTCCCTTTTTCATACACAGGATGAAATCAGCCAGGAGGAGGGTCTGGAAACTGTCAGGCAGGAGGAGGAAGGGCCCAGTGGCAGCCAGGAGGTGGCAGGGCCCAGTGGCAGCCAGGAGGTGGCAGGGCCCAGTGGCAGACAGGAGGTGGCAGGGCCCAGTGGCAGACAGGAGGTGGCAGGGCAAAGGAGAAGCACCAGATCCCAGGTGCCTCCCATCCGGCTTCCCAAAAGAGGCAGGAGGGACAGGAGCACGAGTGAGGCAGCAATGGCCCTTATTCGTGAGGCCCATGCCACCCTCCAGGAGCCCACATCCCCTGAAGAGGCCATTGCCAGCCTAGTGGAGGCTAAGTTCAAGGTGATGAGCATGGAGCAACGCCTCCTATGCGAGCCCCTGCTCATCACCTTGCTCAACAAGGGGGTGATGGAGAAAATTACCCCCAATACCGCCATATGTGAGGTGGCACAACTGACCCAACCTCAACCTCCACCTCCCCCTTCTTCTTCTGCCCCACCCCCTTCTGCTACACCTCCACCTTCTTCTTCTGCCCCACCCCCTTCTGCTACACCTCCACCTTCTTCTTCTGCCCCACCCCCTTCTGCTACACCTCCCCCTTCTTCTTCTGCCCCACCCCCTTCTGCTACACCTCCCCCTTCTTCTTCTGCCCCACCCCCTTCTGCTACACCTCCACCTTCTTCTGCCCCACCCCCTTCTGCTACACCTCCACCTTCTTCTTCTGCCCCACCCCCTTCTGCTACACCTCCAACTTCTTCTTCTGCCCCACCCCCTTCTGCTACACCTCCACCTTCTTCTTCTGCCCCACCCCCTTCTGCTACACCCCCACCTTCTTCTTCTGCCCCACCCCCTTCTGCTACATCTCCTCCTCCTGACAGGAGTACCCCTCCAGTGGCCCAGCCTCCAGCCAAACGAAGAAGGAAGGCTGCAGGGAAGGCTTCAGGGAAGGTTGCAGGGAAGGTTGCCAGGAAGAAGAGGAAGTGATGGCCTTGCTTCATTGTGGTCGGACAGAAGGCAGCCTGTTGTAGTACCACACACTTGGGACATATATATCACCTGCTGCTGTTCCTGACCTCTGGGAGGCCAGCATCAGATTGTGTTCAGAAATGTTGGCCTTCTCAAGCTCCCAATTTTAGGGTCCACACAGGGTTGCTGTGTGCTCTGGGGTCCCTGGGATGCACAAATGGCAGCAGGTTCTCCAGCGCTGCCTTCTCTTTATTTTATTTCGAAACATGAATAAATGTGATTTTTGTTTAAGTTCATACTTGACTATGTGTATTTGTAAAAATTAAAAATCTAGCTTTGGAGTAAGCAGATACATTTGACTGACAAAAAAAGGGACAGATAACAACCGCCCAAAAGAATAACTAAATCTGATTTGCAAAAAAACATGGTGGAAAATTTAACTAATATAGATTCCAAAATTAAATGGGAGATCACTATCAAAATATTGCAAAATTATAATTAACATCATTTTGAAAAATATAACCATTTAAATTATTCCTAAAAACTTGCACGATATAATACACATAAATCTTCTTAAGAGCAGCATGAAAAAGGTTAAAAAAAATAGTCATAACTCTGTGTGAATATCAGCAGCAAAAGAAGGTCACTCGTTTTGATTAATGTAACATTCTAACGAAGATTTCAATGCAGAACATTTAAACGATGCAAAAATTTGGAGTGTGACGAATGTGCTCTCTCCATTACGAAGGCTTGTTTTACCAGAAGATGCGCTCCCGTCTCATAGTTGCTTGTGAGCATGCGCACTTTTGGAAGAGTCGTAAAAGCATACACACGAACCATTTTCTCGTCACAAAACAGGCCGACGAGAAACACGACGAGGAAATCTGGAATCCTGACGAGAAAATAGAGAGCAGGTTCTCTATTTTCTCGTCGAGATTCTCGGCAATTTTCTCGTCGTAAAACCATACACATGAACGTTTTTCTCGACAAAAAAGCTCTTGCTGCACTTTTCTTGACGGTTTTGGACGAGAAAATCGGTCGTGTGTACGAGGCCTAAGAGTTAGTGTTCCAACAATTCACAAAATAAGAATCTAAAAACATGTACTCTGACCTAAAACAGTTGCACTTCATGTCAGGGTGGTACCACAAGTCACAGATATTCCTGTGTTCAAAAATCAGGATACAGCCAATCCACAACCACAAGTTCCTGCAAATACGAACTACAAGTTTCAGCAGTCCAAGTGTGCAGACAATACTCATCTACAGTACAGGTCCCAGCAGCTTTGATCACAGCATGCACAGGTACAGGGTTATATGCACTTCCAAGCTGCCTCTTAAATCGTCTTGTAGTGTCCTTCTAGTGGGATCTTGCAGCTATGAGTTCTGCTAGGCCTATCACTGGAGTAAACTCAGAGTATACGGTATATTGAATCTTTTTTTTTTCTGAGATCTGGGCATTGTATTTTAATTGATGTTTAGCATTCAAAGACCGGACCCCAAACTACCAGTGCTAAGGTGCATGGCTATATCCTGGTGCATAATATGTTAAAGCAGTATTAAACCTAAAGGCAAACATTTATTATATTGCAGTTTACCAACTATTAGATATGATGCCTGCTAGGGATGAGCTTCGAGTTCGAGTCAAACTCATGTTCGACTCGAACATTGCCTGTTCGCCCCTTCGGAGGAACAACGAACAATTTGGGGTGTTCGCGGCAAATCCGAAAAGTCTATGGGAGAAATCTAAAGTGCTAATTATAAAGGCTTATATGCAAGTTATTGTCCTAAAAAGTGTTTGGGGACCTGGGTCCTGCCCCAGGGGACATGTATCAATGCAAAAAAAAGTTTTAAAAACTGCCGTTTTTTTAGGAGCAGTGATTTTAATAATGCTTAAAATGAAAAAATAAAAGTGAAATTTTCCTTTAAATTTCGTACCTGGGGGGTGTGTATGATATGCATGTAAAGTCACGCTTGTTTCCCGTGCTTAGAACTGTCCCTGCGCAAAGTGTCATTTCTGAAGAAAAAAAAGTCATATAAAACTCACTCGCGGCTATTAATGAATTGTCGACTTTTATCAATACATAGAAAAGTCATTGATAAAAAAAAAAAAAAGCGTGGGGGTTCCCCCAAATTCAATTACCAGGCCCTTCAGGTCTGGAATGGATATTAAGGGGAACCCCGCCGCAAATAAAAAAAAAAAATGGCGTGCGGTTCCCCCTAAATATCCATACCAGGCCCTTCAGATCTGGCATGGATTTTAAGGGGAACTCCACCCCAAATAAAAAAAAAATGGCGTGGGTTCCCCCCAAAAATCCATACCAGACCCTTATCCGAGCACGCAACCTGGCCGGCCGCAGGGGAAGAGGGGGGGGGATGAGAGAGCGCCCCCCTCCCTCCTGAACCGTACCAGGCCACATGCCCTCAACATGGGGAGGATGTCCCCATGTTGATGGGGACAAGGGCCTCATCCCCACAACCCTTGCCCGGTGGTTGTGGGGGTCTGCGGGCAGGGGGCTTATCGGAATCTGGAAGACGCCTTTAACAAAGGGGACCCCCAGATCCCGGCCCCCCTATGTGAATTGGTAAGGGGTACATTGTACCCCTACCATTTCACGAAGAAAGTGTAAAAAAATGTAAATAAAAACACACAAACACCTTGGAAAAGTCCTTAGCGGACCTGATGGGGAACATGAGAAGGGGCGGGTCTATTCACGTATTACACAGTGAAGGAAGTTCCCATCAGGTTGGCCCCCTCGTAGAGCGGATCTGATGGGGAACTTCCTTCACTGTGTAATACATGAATAGACCCGCCCCTTCTTGCGTTCCGCATCTGGTCCGCTGAGCGGACCTGATGGGGAACTTTAGAAGGGGCGGGTCTATACATTTAAAACACTGCGGAGGAAGTTCCCCATCAGGTCCGCTCAGGCACAACCAATGACGGACAGCGCTTGACATCAGGATCGCCGCGGGACACTGGATTTCATCGCTGGAATGTTTTTTTTTTTTGTTTTTTTTTTAATAAAGGACTTTTCCAAGGTGTTTGTGTGTTTGTATTTACATTTTTTTACACTTTCTTTGTGAAATGGTAGGGGTACAATGTACCCCTTACCAATTCACATAGGGGGGGGCGGGATCTGGGGGTCCCCTTTGTTAAAGGGGTCTTCCAGATTCCGATAAGCCCCCTGCCCGCAGACCCCCACAACCACCGGGCAAGGGTTGTGGGGATGAGGCCCTTGTCCCCATCAACATGGGGACATCCTCCCCATGTTGAGGGCATGTGGCCTGGTACGGTTCAGGAGGGAGGGGGGCCGCTCTCTCGTCCCCCCCTCTTCCCCTGCGGCCGGCCAGGTTGCGTGCTCGGATAAGGGTCTGGTATGGATTTTTGGGGGGACTCCACGCCATTTTTTTTTAAATTTGGGGTGGAGTTCCCCTTAAAATCCATGCCAGATCTGAAGGGCCTGGTATGGATATTTAGGGGGAAAGGCACGCCATTTTTTTTTATTTTACGGCGGGGTTCACCTTAATATCCATTCCAGACCTGAAGGGCCTGGTAATTGAATTAGGGGGAACCCCCACGCTTTTTTTTTTTTTTTTTCAATGACTTTTCTATGTATTGATAAAAGCCGACAATTCATTAATAGCCGCGAGTGAGTTTTAAATGACTTTTTTTCCTTCAAAAATGACACTTTGTGCAGGGACAGTTCTAAGCATGGGAAACATGCGCCACTTTACATGCATATCATACACACCCACCCCCCCCCAAGTACGAAATTTAAAGGAAAATTTCACTTTTATTTTTTAATTTTAAGCATTATTAAAATCACTGCTCCCGTAAAAACGTCTATTTTTTTAACTTTTTTTTGCATTGATACATGTCCCCTGGGGCAGGACCCGGGTCCCCAAACACTTTTTAGGACAATAAATTGCATATTAGCCTTTATATTTAGCACTTTAGATTTCGAACGATCGAGTCCATTGTATTTAATAGGGTTCTAAAGTTCACACGAACATTCTGTCTGTTCGCAGGTTCTGGTGCGAACCGAACAGGGGGGTGTTCGGCTCATCCCTGATGCCTGCAATAGTTTTATTTTTTAGGCTTTCTTTCTTCTGTTTTCATTTGGTGACCCAGCCAGTAAATATGTTGCTTTTCAAAAAACAAGTTCTCTACAAATGTATCAGTTTGCGGGGATGAGCAGGCCATTTAACATTGACAGGGGTGCATACGTTGATCAGCTATTTATGGAAAAATTTTATCCCAAAGTGAAAAAAACTGTTGCTGTAAGCGATTACAAAATGTGAACTGGAGTTTGGCTTCATTTTTTGTGTGTATTTAAATCTGATAGTATGTTTAACATTACCCTACCCCCCCCCCGAACTGACAATGCTACTGTCTGCTGTACCCCCTGTTCTCATTCATCCAGGGTAGGGGGCACTCTAATGCAGAAGGTGCTTTACTGACCAGATCACAGTGGGGAAAAACCTAAACAAGGAAAACTAATGCAGCCACCACATTTAAGGATTGCTAAGATGCAAAATATAAACATTTTTGGTTTTGGGTTTAATATCACTTTAAGTCCTGGGATCCTTACAGAGTCTTTAGATGCTCTGTGAGGGCACAGGAATTCAATGAGCCACGTAAGTCAGATGATTGACTTATATATAGCTATGTGATTGGTTTTCATGTAAAATATGTTTTATCAAAGTTGCTACTTCAAAATCTAATATTACTTATCTATTTTATAATTATGTGTACAAGCCCCAAGAAAGAATCTCCACTGGCTGTACAGTTTATACTCCTTAATAAGAAATGTGAATATAAATACACTGCATTATTATAAGATTTAAATTTGTTATTTCATTTTACTGTGGCTGAATTCCCCTTTAAACCCCAATTGCATCTCACGTAAGAGAATTAGTTTTGTTTGTGGCATCTGTGTTATCCCAAATGCATGGTTGTTACAACTTAGACTGACGTTGATAGGCCATTAAACATTTATGAAATTGTGACTTCATAGCCAGTGAGAATTACAACTTCTAATAAAAGAAACACTACCTGTGCAGAAGAGACAGTTGACCCTTACATATGTCATATTGCTGATATAAGACGGCTATCTTATCTATGGCTAACATTTCCTTAAATTGATTTTTGAAGCTATCAAAGCATGAATAATACTCAGTAAAATGGACATTGTTGTTAAAACAAAAAATGTTTGTACCAAACTTTGTGTTTAAAACTAGCAAAATTGCATAGGAAAGGGTACCCAAAAAAGTAAAAGTGGAGTAACAGGACCCACAAATTAAATAGGTTATAGGGACCAGCATAAGATACAGATTACAAATGTTGTAAATAAAATAGACATCTTAAAGTATAAATACAAGATGAACCACATTAAACACTGTAGATTTATTTGTTTCACTTATTTTGCAAATTACATGAGAATTTTTTTTATTTTTTTTATAATGTATGTACCTGTACTTGGGTGCCCCCAATAACTTAACCACTTAAGCCCCGGACCATTTTGTAGCTAAAGGACCAGAGGTGTTTTCAGAATTTTGTACTGCGCTGCTTTAACTGGAAATTGTGCAGACATGCAATGTTGTACCGAAACGAAATTTGCATCCTTTTCTTCCCACAAATAGAGCTTTCTTTTAATGGTATTTGATTGCCTCTGCGTTTTTTATTTTTTGCGATATAAACGGAAAAAGACTGAAAATTTTGGAAAAAAATGATATTTTCTACTTTTTGTTATAAGAAAAATCGAATAAACTCAATTTTAGTCATACATTTAGGCCAAAATGTATTCAGCCACATGTCTTTAGTAAAAAAAATGTCAATAAGCGTATATTTATTGGTTTGCGCAAAAGTTATAGCGTCTACAAACTAGGGTACATTTTCTGGAATTTACACAGCTTTTAATTTATAATCTCATTTCTTGAGGTGCTAAAATGGCAGGGCAGTACAAAACCCCCCCAAATGACCCCATTTTGGAAAGTAGACATCCCAAGGAAATTGCTGAGAGGCATGTTGAGCCCATTGAATATTTTTTTTTTCGTCCCAAGTGATTGAATAATGACAAAAAAAAAAAAAATTACAAAAAGTTGTCACTAAATGATATATTGCTCACACGTGCCATGGTTATATGTGGAATTGCACCCCAAAATACATTTTGCTGCTTCTCCTGAGTACGGGGATACCACATGTGTGGGACTTTTTGGGAGCCTAGCCGCGTACGGGCCCTCCGAAAACCAAGCACCGCCTTCAGGATTTCTAAGGGCGCAAATTTTTGATTACACTCCTCACTACCTATCACAGTTTCGAAGGCCATAAAATGCCAAAATAGCACAAAACCCCCAAAATGACCCCATTTTAGAAAGTAGACACCCCAAGCTATTTGCTGAGAGGCATGGTGAGTATTTTACAGCTCTCATTTGTTTTTGAAAATGAAGAAAGTAAATAATTATTATTTTTTATTTATTTTTTTACATTTTCAAAACTTTGTGACAAAAAGCGAGATCTGCAAAATACTCACCATACCTCTCAGCAAATAGCTTGGGGTGTCTACTTTCCAAAATGGGGTCATTTGGGGGGGGGTTGTGCCATCTGGGCATTCCATGGCCTCCGAAACTGTGATAGGCAGTGAGGAGTGAAATCAAAAATTTACACCCTTAGAAAGCCTGAAGGTGGTGCCTGGTATTTGGGGTCCCGTACGCGGCTAGGCTCCCAAAAAGTCTCACACATGTGGTATCCCCGTACTCAGGAGAAGCAACAGAATGTATTTTGGGGTGTAATTCCACATATGCCCATGGCATGTTTGAGCAATATATCATTTAGTGACAACTTTGTGCAAAAAAAAAAAATATTAAAAATAAATTGTCTTTTTTCCGCAACTTGGGTCAACATATAAAATATTCAATGGACTCGACATGCCTCTCAGTATATAGCTTGGGGTGTCTACTTTCCAAAATGGGGTCATTTGGGGGGGGGGGGGGTTTGAACTGTTCTGGCATTTTATACACAAAATTAGGAAGCTTACATCCACTCTTCTAACCACTTATAGACAAAGCCCTTTCTGACACTTTTTGTTTACATGAAAACATTTTTTTTTTTTTGCAAGAAAATTATGTTGAACCCCCAAACATTATATATTTTTTTAAAGCAAAGGCCCTACATATTAAAATGGTGGGTGTTGCATTTTTTTTTTCCACACAGTATTTGCGCAGCGATTTTTCAAACGCATTTTTTGGGGAAAAAATACACTTTTTTTAATTTGAATGCACTAAAACACACTATATTGCCCATATGTTTGATGAAATAAAAGAGATAATCTTAGGCCGAGTACATAGTTACCAAACACGACATGCTTTAAAATTTCGCACAAACGCGCATTGGCGACAAACTACATACATTTTTAAAAGCCTTTAAAAGCCTTTAAAGGTTACCACGTTAGATGTACAGAGGAGGTCTACTGCTAAAATTACTGCCCTCGATCTGACCTTCGCGGTGATACCTCACATGCATGGTGCAATTGCTGTTTACATATGACGCCAGACCGACGCTTGCGTTCGCCATTGCGCAAGAGCAGGGCAGGACAGGGGTGTTTTTTTTTTATTATTAATTTTGTTTTTTTTACTTTATTTTTAAACTGTTCCTTCCATATATTTTTATTTTTTATCATTTTTATATACTAGTAATAGGTAGTGACAGGTACTCTTTTTTTTTAAAAAAACTGGGGTCTATTAGACCCTAGATCTTTCCCCTGCCCTCAAAGCATCTGACCACACCAAGATCGGTGTGATAAAATGCTTTCCCAATTTCCCAATGGCGCTTTTTATATCCGGGGGGGGGGGACATTCCCTCCCACTGCTTGCAAAAGCAGTCCAGAGGCTAATTAGCCACTAGGATTGCTTTTACATGAAAGGCGGCCACTGGCTGATACCAAGATGATACCTAAACCCGCAGGCATCAATCTGGTATAATCATTCAAAGTCCAGCAACATGCTGGTCCTTGTTGGACATGTATTGTAATCTTTTTTTTTTCATGCAGCCTGTTGGCTGAACGAAAAAAGAGATTGATCGGTGGGTATGCCCACCATTAGAATACCGCCCTTCATCCACCCACTTCTAATGATGGGCATACATGCACCATTTATATATGCCGAAGCATAGGGGCATCCTCCCGCAAAAGTTATGCCGCACACACATGGTCAGACTTTTCCACGGGCAAGCCTCCATCGGAATTTGGACCGTATGTACGCGGCATTAGGAGCAAAATCGCTCCTCCGCCCCTGCTGCCCCAATGCTTCGGCATATATGCTTTTTTTTTTTAACTGTGGTGGTGAAATCACCTCCTACAGCACTGGAGTCTCAGGGATCAGGCCTGTCTCTGCGAACGCTGCAGTTATGTGTGTTGTGTTTTGTAAGTGACAGTTATCGATCGATACTGCACTTGGGTGGCCTGGGCTGGACGGAGGGGCAAAACGCAGGTGCTAGCAGGTATCTGGGCTGATCCCGTTTTTGGGAACCCTAAACTGCTGGGGACGCTAGTATAGATCTGATCAGATCAGATATTGATCTGTTCAGATACTATACCACTAAGGGAGGTGTATGCTTGACGCGTGGGTGTTAGCATTACTGGCACTAACCTGACGCTGCCTGGGGTGTGACGCAGACCCTCTCTGACGCTAAAACCTAATTGATATCACCCGCTGGGCGATCAGGGGGTTAAACCTTTATTGGGTTATATACGGCGGGTGCCCTGACACTATAAAAGCAAACTAACTAACCAGCGTCACCCGTAACACTTATATGGTGATCACTGGTGAAAGGGTTAACTAGGGGCAATCAGGGGGTTAAACCTTTATTAGGTAATATATGGGGGTACCCGACGCTATAAAAACCTGCGGCGAACCTAAAAAAAATTGATGGCTACCAATCGGCATCACCGACACTAAGACAGCGATCAGAAAAACGATCACTTAGTGACACTGGCAAAAGGGGGTGAAAGGGTTACCTGGGGGGCGATCAAGGGGTTAAACCTTTATTAGGTAATATTTGGGGGTACCCGACGCTATAAAAACCTGCGGCGAACCTAAAAAAACTAACTGGCTACCTATCGGCATCACCGACACTAATGCCGGGTACACACGATCATTATTCATGGCGGTTAAAAAACCGCCGTGAATAATGTTATTAAAAACGAGGGAACGGCTTGTTCCCCACACACGGTAGTTTTTCACGTCGTGTTTTCTCTTGTCGAGAAAAACGACCGTCTGTGGGCTCCGCGGCAGTGTTTCCCTATGGGAAACACTGCCGCGGAAAACATGTCGAAAAAAACGACGAGAAAAATTAGAACATGTTCTAATTTTTATCGTCGTTTTTAATGCCGTTTTTCTCGTCGAAAAAAACGACAGAAAGCCCACAGACTATCGTTTTTCTCGTCGAACGAGAAAAATTTCGTTTTTCTCGACGAGAAAAACGGCCGTGTGTACGCGGCATAAGACAGCGATCAGAAAAATGATCGCTTAGTGACAGCGGTGCTAGGGGGTGAAAGGGTTACCTGGGGGGCGATCAAGGGGTTAAACCTTTATTTTAGGTAATATATGGGGGTACCTGACGCTATAAAAACCTGCGGCGAACCTAAAAAAAATAACTGGCTACCTATCGGCATCACCGACACTAAAACAGCGATCAGAAAAACGATCGCTTAGTGACAGCGGTGCTAGGGGGTGAAAGGGTTACCTGGGGGGGTGATCAAGGGGTTAAACCTTTATTAGGTAATATATGGGGGTACCCGACGCTATAAAAACCTGCGGCAAACCTAAAAAAAATAACTGGCTACCTATCTTCATCATCGACACTAAAACAGCGATCAGAAAAACGATCGCTTAGTGACAGCGGTGCCAGGGGTGAAAGGGTTACCTGGGGGGCGATCAAGGGGTTAAACCTTTATTAGGTAATATATGGGGGTACCCGACGCTATAAAAACCTGCGGCGAACCTAAAAAAAATAACTGGCTACCTATCGGCATCACAGACACTAAAACAGCGATCAGAAAAACGATTGCTTAGTGACGGCGGTGCTAGCGGGTGAAAGGGTTACCTGGGGGGCGATCAAGGGGTTAAACCTTTATTAGGGGTGATTAGGGGGCTACACTGGACCTAAAACTAACTGCCCTGACATTTTTACAGTCACAGATGTCACTGATTGCAGTGACCATTTATTTACTGATCACTGCAATCAGTGACACTGTGACTGGGGGGCTGGGGGTGATCTGGGGGGGCCTGGGGGGCGATTTATGTACCTATGTGTCCTGGTGTCAGTGTAGTGTTTGTGCACTAACCTGACATCTTCTCTCATGCGGCGCTCGGTATATGTGAGCGCCGCATGAGGGATGACATCACTTCCTCCTGCCTGTGTAAACATCACACAGGCAGAGGAAGCATTTGATTCGCTGGGAGCGATCGCGAGGGGGTGGCCAAAATCGAATGGCGGCCCCCTCATCAAGGATCGCTCCCGAAGCGATCCCGGCCGCCCACTGTACCGGAGGGGGGTCCGATTGGACCCCCCACCTATACAAAGGCAGTCACGCACGGGCACGTGATTGTGCCTGTCCGTGCCATTCTGCCGACGTATAACTACAGTGGGCGGTCGTTAAGTGGTTAAGGGAGATCAGGGCTACGAAGGTAACAGAGACCAGACAAAATGGGGGCACACAGGAACAAGAAGAATAATCACCTGGGAGACTAAAATAAGAATACAGGAACTCAGCAAAAGCTGGATTTAACTATTAAGTATAAGGGCCGGACTGAATGCTACAATGGGAGACCATAATATGGACTCTGATGCTATTTTAAAGGGATACGCTCTAAACAAACAGTGTGCACCTGACTACACTCCTCCTTGTGTACCACTTACAGGTACTTGAATAAATAAAAAGGGTAGGTATGCTTACTCTGAGGCAAAGAAAGAGAGCCAGGAGTGCAGCAAAAGCTAGAGAAGACTACAGCAGAAGTAGAAGTCAAAGAAGCAACAGGAAAACAGCATGACCCAGGAAGTTCAGGATGAGCAGTAATAGCAACAGGCACTGCTGACCTAGGGAATACTGGAGAAACAAAAACAGAAAAGGCAGCAAAGGCAGCTCATCATTGACCCAGTTTCCCACTCTCAACCACACCACAGAAGGGGTAGCTAGTTGCAGCTAACCTCTGGGCACCCTGCTGGGTACACTGACCTTAGGTTGGTTCCTTTTCCTAATAGATAGCCCTGTGTCAAATTATATAATAACATACTCCCATACAACTTGCTGATTACCTAGTAGCGGATAGCTAGAGGCTAAAGTCTTCTGAAAAAGAGAATCTCACTAGAAGAACCACAGGCAGCTACATGAGTGGAAGTCAAAGAAAAATCCAGTACCATTAAAGTGTAATTGCGCTTTAAGTCCTTAAATTTCTTTACTGCAATGTTTTGAAAATTGAGAGCAAAAGTAGGAGATGCAGGATTTTATAGGTGCATAGACAGATTATTACACCAAGTGATCTTAAAAACAACAATATTTATTTAATCACAAAAATAGATTAAAAACATTTGTACAACCATGTGTTTTCATCCATCAAATATGGGGAACCTTTTCTTTCATCGCACTTATAATTCAACATGTTTCACCATTCCAGCTTCTTCAGGAAAAAGCGTGGTGAGATTACTAGTGAACAAGCAAACATAAATCTAAATCATGTCAAACAATATGCATTGTATCCATAATATCAGATACATTTTTAACTTACACTGAAAGGCAAGGCTGCACCCATCAAGCAGGCAACAGTTCCCCAAATTTGGCTCTCTACCCCCAAGTTGTACAGGGGTAACGGAGCAAAGAGCCTGTCCAAGAGGGGCGTACACACCAACCAACTGGGGGTTGTGGGTAACTAACCCACAACTGTATCTCCCACAGAGAGGGGTATGTGGCCTCAAATAATCCGATGTAAACATGAGTCAATGAACTATAATGAGTAAACCCATAAAAAGGAAGTACATTTTTAAATTTTCCTGCAATTAGCATGGCCCCTTGTCATTTTATTATAATACGTGATGGTTGCTCACTTATTAAAATTCAGCTGAAAATTTAGGGAACCTAAACATCCACTAGAAGACATCCAAGGGACATAATAGCTTCTCCACTGGCACTGAAACAACATCTATGGTGTGCATAGGTAAGAACTAGCTCATAGCACACCTGAAATACAAATTCCGACTGTTATGCAGCTTAAATCAAAGTAGTTAACTGTAGACAGTGTGAGGGGGTTAGCTCGGCAGCGGGTGTGTGTGACCCCCGGGATGGGCTCCCCACACAAAACAGGCCCAGCAAACGGAGGTTGTGGTTTTCAAAATCAAAAAGGTGCGGTTTATTTTCTATTTACAGTGACAAAACACAGCAAAGCAAAAGAAACATAAACAAAATAAATCCTGGTCAAGTTGACCTCTGACTAAACATACAGGTTTCCTAACTAACAACTGGGATCAGCCTAGGGCTGTCCTAGTCCCTAAGTCCCTGGTTTTAAATGTCCAAGCAAATAGCCACACAGGCTTTTTCTCACCGCACAGGGGTTCACTCTCTCCAGACAGTCCACACAGGTCTGGTTCCAGGCATGAGCTAACATCTAATGAAGCTGGGAGTTCTTATAGAGGCCTGAATGAGCTGACAAGCTTCAGCTGGTCTCATCAAGTCCCTGTCTGCGCGACGCCCCACACTCTCCCTAGAGGTATGAGTCATCCATGAGCCCACTAGCCTCAGCTGGGCTTATACAACACTCCACCTAGTTGTATAAGTCGGCGTAAAGCCTGAATCTGGGCGAAATATATCTACCCCCCTGGATGCAACCAGGTGACTTTACCTTCCTGCTGTCACATACCCCCCCCTCTTGTTTTAACCTCGGGGTTGGAACACCAGCAATCAGGCATTCATGTACTCGAGACAAAGCATCCACATTCCCCATTTGAACGCCAGGGCGATGCTTTACTGTGAAGTTGAATTCCTGGAGGGCCAGGAACCATCTATTCACTCTTCTATTTGTTTCCTTGTTTTGAGCCATCCACTTTAACGGAGCGTGATCCGTAACCATGTCAAAGTGCCTACCTAGCAGGTAGTACCGAAGGGAATCTAGAGCCCACTTCACCGCTAAACACTCCTTTTCAACGGTGGCGTAATTTACCTCATGGGACTTCAACTTCCTGCTGAGGTAAATGACTGGGTGCTCTTCCCCGTTCCAGACCTGGGACAATACTGCTCCTAACCCCACATCTGACGCATCACTTTGTACGACAAAGTCTTTAGAGAAGTCGGGTGAGTACAACACTGGCTGGCTACATAAGGCTTGTTTCAAGAATTGGAATGCTGCCTCAGCCTCGGGGGTCCATTTAATCATGACCGATCCTTTCCCCTTCGTCAGGTTGGTTAGGGGCACAGCCTTAGAAGCAAAGTGGGGAATGAATCGCCGATAATACCCAGCGATTCCCAGAAAGGCTCGTACCTGCTTCTTGCTGTTGGGACGTGGCCAACTCTGGATGGCCTCGACTTTGTTGAGTTGGGGTTTTATTACTCCCCTCCCAATGGTGTACCCAAGATATTTGGCCTCCTCCTGCCCAATGGTACACTTCTTGGGGTTAGCCGTAAACCCCGCTTCCCGAACAGAGTCCAGGACTGCTTGCACTTTTGGCAGATGTGAGGCCCAATCTGTGCTATGGACAATTACGTCATCCAGGTAAGCCGCAGCATACTTCCGATGGGGCCTCAGCATCTGGTCCATTTTCCGCTGGAATGTGGCCGGCGCATTCTGTAACCCGAACGGCATTCTTTTATATTGGAACGCCCCGTCTGGGGTTACAAATGCGGTTTTCTCTTTGGCCGACTTGGCCAGGGGGATTTGCCAATACCCTTTTGTGAGGTCAAGAGTCGTCATGTATCGGGCTGTTCCCAGCCGGTCGATCAACTCATCTATACGTGGCATGGGGTAGGTGTCAAATTTTGTAACTTTGTTCAACTGACGAAAATCGTTACAAAATCGCCAGCTCCCATCCGGTTTAGGCACCAACACGATGGGACTAGACCAATCACTTTGGGACTCCTCTATCACCCCTAAGTTCAGCATTTTCTGTACTTCCTCCCGCATTGCCTCCCGTCGGGCCTCTGGGATCCGATAGGGTTTTAACTTCACCCTTTCACCGGGCGGGGTCATGATGTCATGCTCTACCCCAGATGTTTGTCCCGGCAGCTCAGAGAATACCTCCTTGTTGCGAAGCACAAACTCCTTAACCTCCTGTTGTTGGGGTTGTGACAAGGTGGCTGCTATTCCAACCTCAGGAATCACGCAACCAGTTTGAGCTGGTGACCAAGTGTCTGCGACTAGGGACTCTCTATCCCTCCAGGCTTTCAACAGATTAACGTGATAGATCTGTTCGGGCTTTCGCCTTCCTGGTTGTCTGACCTTGTAATTCACTTCGCTCACCTTTTCCATTATCTCGTAGGGGCCTTGCCATTTGGCAAGGAATTTACTTTCAACCGTAGGGACAAGTACCAGTATCCTATCCCCCGGGGAAAAGGTACGGGTCTTGGCTCCACGGTTGTACACTCTCTGCTGTGCTAACTGCGCTTGGGCCAAATGTTCCTTCACGATGGGCATTACCTGTGCAATTCGGTCTTGCATCAGGGCGACATGCTCAATCACACTCCTGTGGGGAGAACTCTCACTTTCCCAAGTTTCCTTGGCAATATCCAACAGCCCTCTTGGGTGTCTCCCATACAGTAACTCAAAGGGGGAGAATCCCGTAGAGGATTGGGGCACCTCCCTAATAGCAAACATCAGATAAGGAAGTAGACAGTCCCAATCCTTTCCATCTCTATCCACCACTTTCTTCAACATTTGTTTTAGGGTTTTGTTGAATCTTTCAACCAGCCCATCGGTTTGGGGGTGATACACAGATGTACGTAATTGCGTCACTTTGAATAATTTACACAGCTCCTTCATAACCCGGGACATAAAGGGTGTACCTTGGTCCGTAAGCAGTTCTTTACAAATACCCACCCGGCTAAACACAAGAGATAGCTCTTTGTCTATGGTTTTGGCCGAGGTATTTCGGAGAGGGATCGCTTCTGGATAACGGGTGGCATAGTCCATTATAACTAATATGTACTGGTGCCCCCTAGCGGACTTGATTATAGGACCTACCAAATCCATGGCGATCCTCTCAAACGGGACCTCAATGATGGGTAGAGGGACCAGCGGGCTACGGAAATGTGGCATCGGGGCCGACCTCTGACACACAGGGCAGGAGGAACAATAATTTTCTACGTCCTTCATCACCCCCGGCCAATAGAATCTCTGTAATACCCTCTCTCGGGTTTTCTCTGTCCCCAGATGACCTCCAAGAATGTGCCCATGGGCCAACTCCAACACCAACTTCCTGTAAGGTTTGGGCACCACAAGCTGCTCAATGGTTTCTTCTGCCCTTTTTGCCACCCGATACAGTAGGTCCTTCTCTACGCTGAAGTATGGGTAAGTGCAGGTATTATCTGGGTTCACTAACTCGCCATCTATTTTCACTACGTTTTCCCGTGCCTTTATTAGGGCGGGGTCTTTCAACTGTTCTGTGGCAAAGTTTTCCCTGTGAACCTCAAGATCAGAAAACTCCACAGACGGTAGGTTTTCGTCTGAGGAGGTGGGCTCCTTTCCAGTTTCTTGAGTCTCCCCTGCCAATACTGATAAGGGAAATTCCGGAGAGTCCTCACCACTCTCAGGGGAGTTCTGGCTATCACATTCCTGGTACATAGGGGCACCAGTGAGGGGCTCAGGATCATCCCACAGTTCCCAGAACTTCGGAAAATCCCTTCCCACAATGGCGTCATGCGGTAACTGAGATACTAAGCCCACTGGATGAGAGAGGGTACCTTTGGGGGTCTCGAAACACACTGTAGTCACTGGATACTCTCGGGTGTCCCCATGCACACAAATAACAGCTACCTTGCTATTCCCAGAGACCTCTGTTTTAACTAACTCAGCCTTTATCAGGGTCACAAGGCTACCTGAATCCAGCAATACCACAACATTTCTACCATTAACACACATTTTGCATAAATGTTTCTCAGTTCCTCGAATGGCAGTGCATGCGACTGTCGCACACAGCGACTGACGTCTGCCCGTCAGAAAGTCACACTGCATGGGTTCCTCCACAACCGGGCAATTGGCTGCAATATGTCCCGCTTGCCGGCAGCGGTAGCAAACGATCCTTCTTGCCGCCTCTTGAGCCGCTGATTTCCCAGGCTGTTCTCGCCAAACTTGGGGTAGAGCTCCCACCCTCTCACTCTCTCCACCCTCACCCCTTGGAATCCTCTTATCCGCCCCTGGGGATGGTCTGGTCTTAGGGTGGAAAGTCCGAGTGTCTCTGGAAGAGGCCGTCAGGTTCTCTGTAGCCAAGTATTTCTCCACACGATCCACAAGACCATCGGCCGTCTCTGGGTCTCCATGGCTTACCCACTTTTGGATGGCAGTAGGAAGAGCTCTCAAAAACCGATCCATTACAACACGTTCCACAATCTTTGGTGCGGACAAAGTCTCTGGCTGTAGCCACTTTCTGCTCAGGTGAATGAGATCATACATTTGAGACCTGGGGGGTTTTCCAAGCTGGAAAGTCCAGTTATGCACACGCTGAGCCCGGACAGCCTGGGTGACACCCAGCCTTGCCAATATTTCAGCTTTTAGCATCACATAGTCTTTTGCTTGGTTAGGCTCTAGGTCATAGTAAGCTTTCTGCGATTCACCAGTTAACAGAGGAGCCACCAGTCCAGCCCACTGCTCCTCAGGCCACTTTTCTCTTTCAGCGGTCCTTTCAAATGTGGTCAAAAATACCTCTGGATCATCCTCTCCAGTCATTTTTGTCAATAAACGACTCACCCCAAAGGACGCGGTATTAGTGGGACGGCTTTCCTCACTGGTCTGCGGACGTTGCTGCATTACTGCTTCCATCTGTTGTTGTAGTCTCTGCTCTTGCTTCTGCAACAGGTCTATGAAGCGGGCCTCAGATTGCTGCTGGGCTCGTTGCTGAGCCTCCAGACTCTGTTGCAAAGTTGCGTTTGTCTGCTGCTGGGCTGCAAGGCTCTGTTGATGAGCTTGCTGCTGGGCTGCGAAGTTCTGTTGTTGAGCTGCAAGGCTCTGTTGATGAGCTGCAAGGCTCTTTTGCAAACCTGCATTTGTCTGCTGTTGATTGGCATTTGCTAGAGCCAGCTGCTTCAGTATCTCCTCCATGCTGGCTTAAAAAAAAACTGCCACTGGTTCTCCACCAACTGTGAGGGGGTTAGCTCGGCAGCGGGTGTGTGTGACCCCCGGGATGGGCTCCCCACACAAAACAGGCCCAGCAAACGGAGGTTGTGGTTTTCAAAATCAAAAAGGTGCGGTTTATTTTCTATTTACAGTGACAAAACACAGCAAAGCAAAAGAAACATAAACAAAATAAATCCTGGTCAAGTTGACCTCTGACTAAACATACAGGTTTCCTAACTAACAACTGGGATCAGCCTAGGGCTGTCCTAGTCCCTAAGTCCCTGGTTTTAAATGTCCAAGCAAATAGCCACACAGGCTTTTTCTCACCGCACAGGGGTTCACTCTCTCCAGACAGTCCACACAGGTCTGGTTCCAGGCATGAGCTAACATCTAATGAAGCTGGGAGTTCTTATAGAGGCCTGAATGAGCTGACAAGCTTCAGCTGGTCTCATCAAGTCCCTGTCTGCGCGACGCCCCACACTCTCCCTAGAGGTATGAGTCATCCATGAGCCCACTAGCCTCAGCTGGGCTTATACAACACTCCACCTAGTTGTATAAGTCGGCGTAAAGCCTGAATCTTAGCGAAATATATCTACCCCCCTGGATGCAACCAGGTGACTTTACCTTCCTGCTGTCACAACAGTTATAAGCTATAAAAATCACCCTAAAGGGATAGATTATACCTGAAGTAATCCACAATGCGACAAACACCCACGGGTCTACAAACCGCTGATCGTTTACTTAAAAGGTGATGCACGGCCACTTCGATTCTATATGAGAAAGGAAGGGCACACCATCACCTAAACATATTTGCTTAATCACATAGAAAAAGAAAAAGAAGAAAGCATTTGTTTTCAATAGAGCTGAGCTCAGGATAGGCTCCCTGAGATTTGGGCAACATGGCCATTGGCATGTGATATCTTTTATATCCTTCTCCACCCAGCCAACGTGTCACATCATGACGGGTGCGAATGCAAAGCAGGGGGCCGCACATGTGCAGAGCAGAGCTCATCTGCCTCCATAGCAGCATCACATCCCAACACCACCCCCCACCTGTCTATCACAGGTGTGGTCAGGCGGGTAGCCGACACCCAAATGCCAGGCCAGTGTCAGCCAAGCTGGAAGGGAGGAAGTGCTCATAATGGGGCATCCAAGACCCAGACACGATGGAAGGGAAGAAAGGAAAAAATAACAGTGTTGGAACCTTACCAACCGAACACCCAAGAACCCTTTGCGGACAATCCCAGTATCAGTCTTTATTGTAGCGATTGTTTTATACATGTCTATTATATTCTTTGTTAATTTCGATGTCTTGTTTTCAGCATTAGTTTAATTTTGTTCCTATTTGTGTGTTACATTTTGTAGGGATATCTTTTCACATCCTTTGTCACTTTTGATAGAGGGGGGAACACAATGGCTGACTATTGTGGTAAGGTGTGGGAGGGATTTCATGACTGAGGTTCAACAGGCTCATTCAAACAGTGCCATGTCAGAGGCGGATGTTGATATTTTTTTTTTAAAAGACTCAAAGGATTGGTTGAAAAAAAGACACAGATTTTTTGGCTTAAGCAGTATTTTGACAACTACATTGAAAACAAAGTGGTCCTTTGGGGACTACGGATACAAATTTTACAGAATCTAAGAAAAGTAGAACCAGATCTGCAATCATTTTCCCTCACTATGATGCAGATTTTGCAAGACCAATATGACTCAGACATCACTGACCTGTATAAGGAAGACACAAGGCTGGCAGGGTGAACACACAGCCCTGACCTCCTATCCAGGCTATGCTGACAGACAAAAAAGACTGAAGGAACATCTCACCAAATATGCTACTGACCTTATTAAATCAAAGGAAAGCAAGTTCCTTAGGGACAAAAAAGCGTATGATGGGGAACAAGCATACAAATGGTCCCAGGAGGGTTTTCATCGCCGTAGGGGTCACTTTAACTTTGAACTACTTGCAACAAATTATGAAGGAATTGAATCTGATATTTCTTCTCTGTCTACAGTATCTTTTGCACAAATAGGTCCATATCCGGATGGCTTCACCAATGCATATAAGAAAACGATGGGGAGAATATCTCATCTGGGCATCCTAGAAAAATGCACATCCACAATAGGGATAAACAAGCACAGCACTGAGCACACCAACCACCAATTCACAAAGAAATGTATCAATATCACTTTCTTCATCATCGGTACACACTACCGCACCACCACAACTTGTGACACAAAATTCCCAGAAGGTAAGTGAATCCAGTATCACTGCCCCAAGTTCACAATCAGACTTGCACACAGCACTTATCTTTTGTCCTACAACTAACATGGATTCCAAAAAAGCACCAGTCACAGCACAGACACCACTGAAGCAACATGCCCAGACCCCAAAGTAGAATGTCCCTGACCCCCGAGTGGAGGAGGGTCAGGATCAATATGAGATCATTAACTTGTCTTCTTACCCCTTTTCAAATAATGAGACCAAGGTCTTGAGACTTGGTCTCACATTTTGCCCAGATCAGGAAGCAGATCATTTTGAGCTGGTAAAGAACCTGCATTTATTTGCAAGGCACCTTATGTATAGGGTTTTATATGATAGAGGCTCCAGGGACACAGAATCCCCCACCTTTGACAATTTGTTACTAGAAAACACCACAATGGAGGACCTAAGTGCCCTCCAAGACCTTATGGACCTCTGGGAGGAGGGCAACCCGGAGGAGGGGTCTGGAATGGGTGGAACCCAGGGGAGGCTTTCTCGTGATCTACCCCTGCTGACGACTCCGGTTTTGCCCCACTCATGTCATACAAACCAAGATCCAAATCCTTTCCTATTTTACAGGGCAATCCCAAAATTTGGGCCTTTGTCATCTAGATAATTATAGCCATTAACCCATATTTCTAAAAAAGGAAGTACGTTTTTAAATTTTACTGCAATTCGCATGGCCCCTTGTCATTGTATTATAACACATTGTAGAAATATGGGTTTACTCATAATAGTTAATTGATTTATGTTTACATCAGATTATTTGAGCTCACATACCCCTCTCTGTGGGAGATCAGGTTATGGGTTGGTTACCCCGATCAGTTGGTGCATACGGCCCTCTTGGACAGACTCCCATCAATTGGAACCGGCTCTTTGTTATGTTACCCATTTACAACTTGGAGGTAGGGAGCCAGATTTGGGGAACTGTTGCCAGCTTGATGAGTGCAGCCTTGCCTTTCAGTGCATGTTCAAAATGTATGTGATATTATGGATACAATGCAAAATGTTTAACATCATTTTGATTTATGTTTTCTTTGCTTGTTCACTAGTAATCTCACCACACTTTTTCCTGAAGAAGCCGGAATGGCGAAACATGTTGAATTATAAGTGTTAGGAAAGGAAATGTTTCCCATATTTGATGGATGACAACAAATGGTTGTACAAATGTTTTTCATCTATTTTTGTGATTAAATAAATATTGGTATTTTTATAAATGCTTGGTGTAAATATCTGTCTATGCACCTATGAAGTTCGCAATCTGCTACTTTTGCTCTCAATTTTCAATACTAAGGGATTGGTGCTATAAGTATTGATAATCTGGTTTTGCCCACATAACTTACCAGATTTTACTGCAATGTTTTCTATACAACTCGAACTGTGTACACACTTTTTTTGTGTTGGAATGACAAAAATCACATGAATGATACCAAGGAGTATACTGTTCCAATTGGGTTATTGCTGGCATTTGATGCAGCTAGACAAGTCAGGTTTTAGGAGCCACGGTAAGAAAAATATCCTGCTCTACCTACCAAATGAAATTAAACAATATACAATACAACATAAGTTTCTACATAAATCATCAAAAACATTTTGGGTTTAAAAAAAAAGTTATATTTTAAAAAAGGTTTACATTTTACTTTGCAAAAAGACGTATGAATTGAGTCCCGACTGTATTGACCACCGTGTTCAGCTTTTTCTACATAATATACAGCTCTCCATACAAGTAACTTATATTTAGGATAATAGTTCATGCTAAATTAATATAATCCTGTGTTGGAAAACAAGAAAAACTTGCTAACAATCTGACCTATACTTTTATAAAAGGCTCCATCTCTGTTGTCAGCAGCTAAATATCATCTGCTTCAAACAGGAGAAACTGCACTTATTTCATGCTAAATCAGAAGCATTTGCAAATAAAATGTTCTAATGATGTCACTGGAGTGCTAAACATAAGGTGAATGTGGTTCAATTTAAAAAGAAAAAAAGTAGCAGCCCAAAATAAAATGTGAAAAAGTATTTTGCCCATTAATGTTTAGGCTGATAGTGTTATCGAGTACCTTGTGGAGGTGTTGAAAACACTCATACTTGCAAGTATGGTAACAGATGTAAAACATAGCTTAGCACTGAACTGTTCTGTATGCTAAAAGCAAACTTGTGTGTGTTTACCTTCCATATTCATATCTCCTAATAAGTGTATTCCTATCTTGGCCAGTCTTATATCACCATTACAGCATGTGCAATTCTGTTTAGGTAAAGTTACCAAATATATTACTGTCCTATACTACTGCAATGCTGTTTTATATGCAGACATCCAGACGTATCGCTCAGGACCTCACCCATACATGTTTTGCATTATTTCTTCATAGCATACAGACAAGCATCACAGAAGCCAGTATTCATCAAGCACTCCACTTTTCCTAAAGAATTTCATTTGAAAAGGTTGGAGTTTATGAAGTGAGGAAAAAGTCAGCTGTTCCAGACTTGAGGCTTTTAGGTTCTTTATTGATTTATGAAGCCTCAAAAATTCTGGATGTTTTATTATTAAATGGAGAACATCTTTATCTTTTTAATTTAATGATTACTGGAAGGTGGCCACTTTATTCCCATTGTATGTGGCCAGTGCTGAACCATTCTAAACAATTTACCAGGATGTTGCCTTTTTTTAAGACAGCCACTAAAAAGCAGAAAAGCTGAGATGTTGACTTGTTTGAAACCACAATTCTCTAGCATCTATCACTTGTTATCATTATCATTAGAACACTAGAATATGTACAGTAGGCTTGTGCAATTTGTTTCGTAATGAATCAAAATTCGTCCGAATTTAGCAACTTTCGGACATTCGGAGGCATTCGAATTTCTGAACAAAGCAATTCCGAATAAAACCAAATCCAAAATAAATTCTATCGCAAATAGCGAATGCCCGAATGTCTTCGGCATTATTCGTTATGAAAAAAGTTACGAATGTACGAATCCATTCGAAGCACAATAACACTCTGCTCTTCTCTCTGCTTCTCCCTCACCGTGCTGGACTCCCTCTCAAAATGGTGTACAGGTCGGAGGCTATAGCCGCATGTAAAAAAATAAAGTAAAATACGAGATTTCGAATCGTTACAAATAACCGCTATGTATTTAGAAAAGTACAAATCCATTTGAAGCACATTAGGCATAATAGGCAGCGTCGTTGTGAGAGAGACACGGAAAATTACGAATCAACAAACCCAAAAAAAGTTACGAAAGTAGGAGTTGTGTTCAGAATCAACGAAAAACAACGTACTCTACCGAAAGTACGAATTATAAATCAACTAAAAATAAGGCTTACACTAATACGAATCATTCCGATTCAACGAAAAATGTCGCTTGCGAAAATACGAATTAGTCTGAACACGAAAAATCCCGTCTAGCAAAATTACGAACGATTACGAATCAACAGGACCGAAAAGAAACAAACCGAAACTAAACAGATTTCTCCGTTGTGCACAAGTCTAATGTACAGTATATTTTCCCTAGGCATAAGTCTTATTTTTTCCTTAAGTTCCACTGATGACCAGTACGACCAGTTCTTAATGTTTCTACCCTTTGTTAAACACAGCTATACAACTCATACGTTTTGACTTTCTGAAGTGAGAAATAAGCAAACATGGCTCCATACAATGACCAGAGTGAGAACATAGTATAAAGAGTTGATACCCTTATTATGGAAGAAATATTAGCAAAGGTTAATTGAGGGACATGTAGGAGGGCACATTTTTCTAAAACAACTAGACCTTCTTGCAAAAAAGATAAGTTTTCACATTTTTTTATATGGCGTCAGTGAAAATGGTTAAAGTGGAACTTTAAGAATTTTGTTCAAATTTCCCCTAGCATTTTCCCCTGCACAGATGCCAGGAATGCAGCTAGCTGACAGGACAACATAATGCCTGCATGCATGGGCAGTAGTTACTGTACATCTGGAGTTGTCATCCAATGGTCAAAGAAGAGTAATATGGCAAGATACAGCAGAAATGATAGCGGCTCTGGCAGTCAGAACACCAAGGACAACTGTAATCTATCTTCCCCAGAAAAGCAAAAAGGCGGATGAGTACAGTTCTGCTTTAATGTAAAACATTTCAGTCAATTACAAATATTGTTTTTTTTATATACTTAGTTGAAAACTCATCACCCTAATTATTTATTCCTCATGCCTTTTCTTTTAGCAAAAAAGTTTGGTTCCTTTTGGCAACATCATTACATTCCCTTCATACTAGTATCCTAAAAATGGGGCCCACCATTTACAGGGTGGATCCTAATATAGAATTGATAACAATCTAACCCTCATAACAGTTATGTAAATCCTACTTCCTTCTAACAAAATGAGCAGGACGACAACAACCTATAGGAAATTATGAAAATGTTTTAGAGGTCCCAGTAGAAGACCAATGTGCACTGCAATATATACCCATAAAAATACAACAACACCACATGCAATATTGTAATAGCCAATAATGAACCAAGTTAGTTTACAACAAATTATGTCAAATGTATAAGTAGAATAATTTGGTAAAAATATATAAACCAGCCTAACTGTACTATATGGTACAAATTATTCTACTTATACGTTTGACATCATTTAGTAAAAAGATATAAACCAGCCTAACTGTACTATATGGTCCACCCTGGAAAACTGAATGTTAACCGCTTGTCCACCGTCCGCCGTCAAATGACGGCGGGAGGAAGACCCTGTTGTTCTGGGTGGACATCATATGATGTCGCGCCTTCCCAAGCCACTAGGGGGCACGCGCGCCCGCCGCGTCACTGGGGACCCGATGCGCATGCCCGGCAGCCGCGATGGCCACCGGGCACCCGCAATTGCCCAGTAAACACACAGATCCACGTCCTGTCAGGGAGAGGAGACTGATGGTGTGTCCCTTGTACATAGGGACAACCATCGGTCATCTCCCCCAGTCAGTCCCCTCCCCCCACAGTAAGAATAACTCTTTGGGGAATACATTAACCCCTTGATCAGCCCCTAGTGTTAACCCCTTCCCAGCCAGTCATATTTATACAGTAATCAGTGCATTTTTATAGCAGGGATCGCTGTATAAATGTGAATGGTCCCAAAAATGTGTCAAAAGTGTTCGATGTGTCCGCCGCAATATCGCAGTCATGATAAAAATCGCTGATCGCCGCCATTACTAGTAAAAATAATAAAAATGCTATAAATCTATCCCCTATTTTGTAGCCGCTATAACTTTTACGCAAACCAATAAATATACACTTATTGCGATTTTTTTTTAACAAAAATATGTAGAAGAATACGTATTGGCCTAAACTGAGGAAAATATTTATTTAAAAAAAAAATTGGGTTTTTATTATAGCAAAAAGTAAAAAATATTGTGTTTTTTTTTCAAACTTGTCCCTCTTCTTTTGTTTATGACGCAATAAATAAAAATTGCAGAGGTGATCAAATACCACCAGCTCTATTTGTGGGGAAAAAATGATAAAAATTTCATTTGGGTACAGTGTTGCATGACCGCGCAATTGTCATTCAAAGTGTGACAGCGCTGAAAGCTGAAAGATGGCTTGGGCAGGAAGGGGGTGAAAGTGCCCTGTAGGCAAGTGGTTAAACAAAATAGGTTCCCAGAATGTCTCATATAAAGTCATGCAGTATAGTGCCAAATAAATCAAAGGATAAACCAGAAGTATGCTATGCATGTTTCATGTGAATATGTAACTTCTTCAGGAGTATCAGTCCAATTCTTCATAGCAGTTATGCATTCATTTTTATAAATATACTTGTAACATAACAGGTACCCCTGATGACGTAAATTCTGATGAAACGATCGTATGGACGCTACACTCACACGCTCTGCGATTGCATATACACAATTGTGGACTTTTAACTTGTAAGGAATGCACTGGATACTCGCTTTTGAGCCAGAATCTTTATATGCAGCATTGCAAATACTCATCATTAAATTACCAAAAGAGACAATATTGCACTATTGAAGTCTTTGTTTCTTTGCAAATTTGCACTCCCTGGTATTAGAATCATCTGATCTGATCATTGCCCGGTGTGTGGAGGCTTCTGGAGGGAGACGCTCAGGACATATGAACTTCCAAATAGCGGATCTCTGATCCAAAAAGCGCTTTGTGACCCCCCTGAATAAGGGTGGTCGCTGGCTTTCTGGTAAGCTTTTTAACTTTCTGTGGTGATGGGCATCACGCAGTCAAGTACATGATCCATGCTTAATATCTCACGGGGGATCTTTTAGCCTTCTATCAAACTTCAATAATATATTAACTTTAATAATACAGTGTTTATGCATTGTATTGGTAACACAATGACATTTTATAGTAGACACAGTCACTTTTGCACATTTTTGTATTGGTTACACATGCAACTATCATAGCAGTTACAGCTACTTTTGCACATTTGCACCTTATAGTTATTATATGTTATGTATACATTTGTATTAATTTGCATTGTATATTTTTTAGCGCTGCACTTTATATATTTTTACCTGTAACATAGACAGCTGTAAAAGGAAGAGAGACAGGGGGATTGGGGTCCAAAACAAATAATTTTTTGAAATATAATAGTTAAAAGCTTCTTTAATTGCACTGTATGTGTATTTCTATATGATTTGACTGTTACTTTTAAAGCCTTACAAATTTAGCGCTGCTCTTTTAAACTACAGCAAGACTAAGATGATTTGCAGTAATGAGAGTCAAATACATCCATGAAAGTAGATTAATTACATCCATGAATATTAATATGAATTTACTGATAAGCCTTGAACTAGGCATTAAAAACAGAGTGCAAAGTTTTAACAAATGTAATACTCCAAAGCCTGGCTCAACAGATGTTTTACATCTTACTGCATTTCAACAGATGACAGCATTTATACACGCAAAGATATATAATTAAACATTTACTTTCCAATTTATTAGCAATAATAGAATACAATTAAGAGACAGTCAGGGAAATAAGTGGCTCCTCATTTGAAGCTGCCTCTTTGCTTATTGATTACTTTTTTAATTAGAAATTTGAAGCAAGTGTTTTTACGTTGAAAGTTTGTATAGTAATTATGTAATGCCATTTTGAAACATGTCCTTAGTGACTAGACAAAGCTGATTAAAAATAATTTCAGTAGCTCTGAAGCCAGAGCTATGAAACTGAAAGTAGGGTTAAGATCCTCTGTGTTATATTTATCGGCACTAACACACTTCTGAGCTTATCTAGCACAATTCTTCAGGACATAAGTCACTTAGGATGAAATTTACATGAATGCATAACAATAGCAGTATGCAATGGGATAATGAGTGAAACATAGCTTTTTTGTAAATCTCTGTAGTGGTCATGTATCAATAAAACACAAACTGACCAAACTTGGGCACCTGTGCGAAGTGAAAAAAAACCTCAAAAGATAACTGTATTATATATGTAGCGCACCCCAATATTTGGGGGCACTATGTGGAAATTTAGGGGTAGTCTGAGCCAGTAGTTGGGCTCAGATCAATCAATGGTTCAATATTGCTTCTGCTTTGGGTGTGATGCTGCCTGGCGGTAGTGTTCTGCTTTGCCGGTAGGTGGCACTGTCACCGCCGGCATAGGATGAACTACAGGGGGGTATCACAACACCTTGAGTGTCCTCTCTCAGCAGCCCTGCAGTGGGTGTGGTCTACCCGCTGTGCATGCTGGAAGAGGGTACATAAGGGGCAGACGCCATTAGGTGAGAGGAGTTTGAGGGGACCCATTGGTCCTGGGTGTGTGCCCCGTGGCCCGTATGGCACGAGGTGCGCGGGTGTGTTCTGGCCTCGGGCACCTTCAACCCGAGGCTGCTTCGTTTCAAGGTAGGCCCGGCTCCGCTGGCAAAGGCCTACATCTCAGATGATGAAGTCACGAGGTGCGTGACGTAACGACGTAGGGACATCACGAGGTACCGCAGACCGGAAGTACCCGGAGGACGAGTAAGACGGCGTACAACGCCGCTGTTGTTTCCTTTTTATGCTGCACAATCTTTGTTTTAATGTACGAGCACTACAATTTATTTGAATAAACCAGTTTGGACACCAATACTACACTATTGGAGGCCCCTTTCTCTTCTCCACTCCTATCCTATCCCTTTGGAGTTGCACTCCTCTCCCCCTCCTCCCCCTCTCTCTCCCCTTAGGGACCACAACAATACCACAAACAGAGGAGACGAGGTTGGGAGTAGCAACAACATATACCAGAAGAATTACCATTAAGGAGACATATTGTCCAAACATACATGTTATGCTTTAACGGAGGTGAGAGTTCTGTGAGACTACTGCATGGACATATTAGAGATATTTTTATCCATTGATTCAGCAGATGATTTATACCTCATACTAGTACACTTTGCCTGAACATTCACGTTTAAGGACGTTACAGCACGGACTATTTTTATTTTTGCACTTTTTTCTTCCATTTCAATATATATATATAGTATTGTTGTGTTTACACATATATAGATAGCACTGTGTGCACTTTATTATTTATGTTATTATATTTATTCATATACAACATAATAGATAATCATTAGCACTTTAATACTTGTGCACTTTACTTACCACTGGATATTTATTAATTTGGGACTATTAACATAGACCCAAATATTTTAGCACTTTACTTAGGTTCAGTGTTAGATTTCGGCACTTTATGTAGTTTAGCTGCTGGCTTTCAGCGCAAAAATACCCCCCCTTTTTATAGACACTGTGTATGTAGACTAAAATAGAAATATATATATCAGAGAAAACAATTTAGAAAAAACAAATAAACAATAGAATTTTTTTTCAAGAAAAACAATTCTATACAATTATATAGTGGACGGTGGACAATAAACAATGGGCATGTTCTGATCACGGTACCAACCTTTAAAAATTCAAAGTTACAATAATCGATAATTGTGGAAATTGGGAGCATCATAGAGAGGGGTAATAGACCAGGAAGATCTGAAAGTCCATCTAGATTAAAGGTAAGTAAGCAAAAAATTTATGGATATTTTCCAAAAGCCAAAAGGCACAAAAGCGGAACTCCCTACTGGTGAAAGCCTACCTCAGTAGTTTTTCAAGGCAAGTCTGAATCTTAGAATCACCAAAAGATTTCAAGTACTCAGTTTGCAGACAAGGGGAAAATAAACTTTTGTACCAGAAACATTTTCAAAGTATTCTGGACTTCCCTTAAAAAGAAAACAAGAGCTGTGTTTCAACATAAAAAGTCTTGAATGGAGATACAGACAGCCAGATCTGTTCTGCTAATTACCTATTGTTCACTGGAGCGCTGCATAAGTTACTTCCTTCTGTGGACCGAACCTGACAGTGAATGAAACTTACTTCCTTATAAGAGGAAGTAACTTTCATTCACTGTCAGGTTCGGTCCACAGAAGGAAGTAACTTATGCAGCGCTAAAGTGAACAATAGGTAATTAGCAGTACAGATCTGGCTGTCTGTATCTCCATTCAAGACTTTTTATGTTGAAACATAGCTCTTGTTTTCTTTCTAAGGGAAGTCCGGAATACTTTCAAAATGTTTCTGGTACAAACGTTTATTTTCCCCTTGTCTGCAAACGGAGTACTTGAAATCTTTTGGTGATTCTAAGATTCAGACTTGCCTTGAAAAACGACTGAGGTAGGCTTTCACCAGTAGGGAGTAGGGATGAGCCGAACACCCCCCAATTCGATTCGCACCAGAACCTGCGAATGGACCGAAATTTTGCGCAAGCTTTAGAACCCTGTTAAAAAGAATGGACTCGAACAATCAAAGTGCTAATTATAAAGGCTAATATGCAAGTTATTGTCCCAGGGGACATGTATCAATGCAAAAAAAAGTTTTAAAAACTGTGTTTTATCGGGAGCAGTGATTTTAATGATGCTTAACCACTTCCCTACCCGCCCATAGTCAAATGACGTCCACAGATGGGATCTCCCATCCTGGGTGGACGTCATATGCAGCCTGCAGCTAGAGGCATCATTCAGATATCCTTCTGTTCTGCCGGTGATTTTGTGCACCATAAGAATGATCATAGCGGCGGTTCTGCCGCTTGATCGTTCTTATAGGCAGCGGGAGGGGACATCCCCACCTCCCGCCGCCATCCGATGCTTCTCCGGGCTCTCCCGTGCCATCGGGGGCCCGGAGAATGAATCGTCCGGCGCCGGATAGGAAGCATAGAGATGACTGGTGACCAGATGGTCACCAGTCATCTCTATGACCGTCGGAGTCCTTGGCGCGATGTGATGGCGTCACGCCCGGGTCTTCAGATGTAAACAAAGCCGCCATTGCGGCTAGTAAACATGAGATCAGTGATTTTTTTTCACGATCTTATGATTTCCAGCCTGGAGGAGAGATGTGGGGTCTTATTGACCCCGCATCTCTCAATAAAGAGGACCTGTCACACACATTCCTATTACAAGGGATGTTTACATTCCTTGTAATAGGAATAAAAGTGATCAAAAAAAAATGTAAAAAAAGTGTAAAAATAAAAAAAATTAAGTAAAAAAAAATTAAAATGCTCCTGTCCCCGGTAGTTCGTGGTTAGAAGCGAATGCACACGTAAGTCCCGCCCACATAGGTAAACGCCGTTCAAACCACATATGTGAGGTATCTCCGCATGCGTTAGAGCGCGTGCAACAATTCTAGCACTAGACCTCCCCTGTAATTCTAACCTGGTAACCTGTAAAAACAATTAAAGCGTCGCCTATGGAGATTTTTAAGTACTGAAGTTTGGCACCATTCCATGAGTGTGCGCAATTTTAAAGCGTGACATGTTAGGTATCTATTTACTCGGCGTAACATCATCTTTCATATTTTACAAAAAAATTGGGCTAACTTTACTGTTTTGTTATTTTTTGATTCATGAAACCATTTTTTTCCCCAAAAAAGTGTTTGAAAAATTATTGTGCAAATGCCGTGCAAGAAAAATAGTTGCAATGACCGTCATTTTATTCCCTAGGGTGTCTGCTAAAAAAACATATATAATGTTTGGGGGCTCTGAGTAATTTTCTAGCAAAAGAATGATGATTTGTACATGTAGGAGAGAAGTGCCAGAATAGGCCCAGTATTGAGGTGGTAAAAAAAGCCCAGGGTTAAAGTGGTTAAGATGAAAAAAAAAAAAGGAAAAATTCCTTTAACCACTTCAATACCATGCACTTATGCACCTTCCCGCCCAGACCAATTTTCAGCTTTCAGTACTCTCACACTTTGAATGACAATTACTTAGTCATGCTACACTGTATCCAAACAACATTTTTATCATTTTCTTCTCACAAATAGAGCTTTCTTTTGGTGGTATTTAATTGCCACTGGTTTTTTTTATTTTTTTGCGATATAAGCAAAAAACAGCAATTTTTTTTAAAAAAAACACTTTTTTTTAGTTTCTATTGTAAAATTTTGCAAATAAGTAATTTTTCTTCATAAATTTGTGCCAAAATGTATACTGCTACATATCTTTGGTAAAATGAACCCAAATTAGTGTATATTATTTGGTCTTTGTGAAAGTTATAGAGTCTACAAACTATGGTGGCAATCACTGAAAATTTATCACATCTGATCACGCCTGATGTACTGAAGGGATATCTCATTTCTTGAGACACTAACAAGCGAGAAAAGTACAAATACCCCAAAATTACCCCTTTTTGGAAAGTAAGCAGTCCAAGGTATTTACTAAGAGGCGTGGTGAGTTTTTTGAAGTTGTATTTTTTTCCCACAATTCTTGGGAAAATTTAATTTTTTTTATTTTTTTATTTTTTTTTACACAAACTGGTCATATTAACAGTTTTTTTCTCTCACACAGCATATGCATAATTGCAACTACACCCCAAAATACATTCTGCTACTCCTCCTGAGTGTAGCGATACCACATGTGTGAGACTTTTACACAGCCTGGCCACATACAGAGGCCCAACATTGAAGTAGCACTTTCAGGCGTTCTACAAGCATAAATCGCACATATCCTTTCTCAACCACCTATTACACTTTTGAAGGCCCTGGAGCACCAGGACAATGGAATTTTCCACAAAATGACCCCATTTTGGAAAGCACACACCCCAACGTATAATCTATGAAGCATTATGAGTCTTTTGAACGGTTCATTTTTTTCCAGAAGGTTTTGGAAAATGTGGAGAAAAAATGAAAATGCATTTTTTTTACACAAAGTTGTCCATTTATAAGATATTTCTAACGCATAGCATATACATAGCAAAAATAACACCCCAAAATGCATTCTGCTACTCCTCCTGAGTATAGCGATACCACATGTGTGAGACTTTTACACAGCCTGGCCATATACAGAGGCCCAACATTGAAGTAGCACTTTCAGGCGTTCTACAAGCATAAATCGCACATATCCTTTCTCAACCACCTATTACAATTTTGAAGGCCCTGGAGCACCAGGACAATAGAATTTTCCACAAAATTACCCCATTTTGGAAAGCACACACCCCAACGTATAATCTATGAAGCATTATGAGTCTTTTGAACGGTTCATTTTTTTCCAGAAGGTTTTGGAAAATGTGGAGAAAAAATGAAAATGCATTTTTTTTACACAAAGTTGTAAATTTATAAGATATTTCTAACACATAATATGTACATAGCAAAAATTACACCCCAAAATGCATTCTGCTACTCCTCCTGAGTATGGCGATACCACATGTTTGAGACTTTTACACAGCCTGGCCACATACAGAGGCCCAACATCCAAGTAGCACCTCCAGGCATTCTAGCAGCATTAATTGCACATATCATTTTCTGACTACCGATCACATTTTTGAAGGCCCTTCATATATCTAACACATAGCAGGTACATACCAAATAACAAAAGATTACCTGTGGTTTTAGAAGTGCAGTGGTCCACAGAGGAGAGCATCGGTCCAGGCAGCAGGCAGGGATGAGGTCAGCGACAGCAAAAGCAATCATCCAGGCAGCAGGCAGGAATACTGTCCATAGTTCGCACAGGCAGAGATACTGTCAGCACAGCCAGAGCACAGCCAAAGCACAGGTCCAGGTAGCAGGCAGAGGTGTCCCGGCAGAAATGCTGTCCAAAGTCAGTAGAGGCAGCAGGCAGATATATGGTCAACACAGCCAAAGTATTGGTCCAAGCAGCAGGAAGAAACATGGTCCATAATGTCATGGGTCATTACAGGCAGTAATATGGTCAGCACAGCCAAATTATTGGTCCAGGCAGCAGGAAGGACCATGAAGCTTAGGGCCAGGGGGACAGGGGTAGAGGCTTCTCCCACCCAAATTGCTTTGAAGCCTCCGGGCAACCAGACCCTGTTCTTGGAGCACAGAAAACGAAAAACTGGTTTTCTCTACTCAGAGCGCTATTCTGAAGCCCCTCACATATGTGAGACCCCTGTGTACTAAAAGTAGATGGCCAAAAGATCAGTCCAAGTGGCAGGCAAAAACATGGTCGATTAACAGGCCAAGGTCGGTACACGTGGAAGTCAGAAACGTGGTTTAAATCGGCAGGCAGAGGCATCGTCAGTAAACAGGCCAGGGTCAGTTAATTAACATGGAAGGTAGTTAGTAACATGGTAGCAGGCAAATAGGGAAGTGGCAGTCTGTTAATAATAAGGGGAACTAATGGATGTATGATAATTTTTGAAGCAATTTCCGATGCACAGGCCAGGTTGGGAGGGACAATCGGGACAATAATAGCTGGTGTCTCTTCTTACTCCTCCTCTGCTGCATACACGGCATTTCTTTTGGCGTCTTCTTCCAGATTCTGTGGGGGGGATGCTAAAGGGATAGTGTCGCTCGTGAAGCCGACTCACACTATCAGAGCGAATGCTTCCTGGGGCGGGATCTTGTTGGTAAATGAGGGCATCGATGATATCTTCGATATATTGGAGGTAGTGGAGTCGGTGATTTTGAGTTGCTTTTTGGTAGCAGACAAACGAATTAAAAAGGGCCATGTGAAACAGGTGAAACGCAACTTTTTAGTGCCAATAATGGGACTTTCTGGTTGATAAGTAGGGCTGTAGCATCTGGTCGTTTAAATCCACCCCCCCATGTACAAATTGTAGTCGTGGACACATTCAGGCTTTACAATGGAGCCGCGTCTTCTTGGGATCTCCACCATGGTGTCATTGTGGATCGTAGAGAGGATGTGGACATCTTTCTTGTCCCTCCACTTCATGGCCAACACCTCCTCGTTCCTCATGGATGTCGATTCTCCAGGTCGCAATTTTTTTGTCAATAAATTTTGTGGGAGTCCCTTCCGTTTTTTTTTTGAAGGTACCGCAGGCCGGGGTTTGTTTACTGTAAAGGTGGCGAAAAAGGGGCAGGCTGGTATAATAATTATCAACATATAAATGGTAACCTTTTCCGAACACGGGGTATGCCAACTCCCAGACAATTTTCCCACTGGTTCCAATATATGTGGGGCAATCACGGGGCTGGAGCTGGGAGTCTTTGCCTTCGTAGATCCTGAATTTGCAGACGTATCCAGTGGCTCGATCACATAATTTATTTCATTTTAACCCATACCTGGCTCTCTTGCTTGGTATGTACTGCTTGAACTGCAGTCGGCCGGTGAAATGTACGAGGGACTCGTCCACACAAATTTTTTGGTCTGGGATGAAAACTTCTTCAAATCGCTGGGAAAAGGCATTGATTAGGGGGCGTATCTTGTACAATTTGTCGTAGTTGGGATGATCTCGTGGAGGGCACTGTGAATTGTCATTGAAGTGGAGAAAGCGCATAATCATGTTGTATCTTTTCCTGGACATGACAGCGGAATATATGGGCATGTGTTGGATGGGGCGTTTGGACCAATATGAATGGACTTCGTTCTTTTTTGTAAGCCCCATATTGAACATAAGGCCCAAAAATAATTTAAATTCCTCCAATGTTAGACGCCGCCACTGGAACATGCGGGCGTAGGAAGAATCGGGGTTGGCAGCAATAAATTGGGATGCATACAGATTCGTTTGATCCACTATATTCTGCAGCAAATCTTGTGGGAAAAATAAACAAAAATAATCAAATTTAGAAAAATTTGTAGTGTCGGGCTGCACACCTGGCTGTGCGGTGAAAGGGGGGATGATAGTGGATCCTGAGTTGGCAGGCAACCATAAGGGGTTTGCCAGGGCATCGGGAAGGTAGGATTGTGGCTGGATTCTTCGGGTTGGGCGTGCATTTCCATTGCTTGTACTGGGCTCCTCTTCCTGGGGTATGGCGCTGCTGGTGGTGGGCAGTTCTCCTGATCTTGGTGCTGATCTTGGTGCCGATCGCATTCTTTTGGGAGGGACGGTTTCCTCCGGGGACTCGGACTCTGAGCCACTATCCTCCACTGGCTCGTATTCCGAACCAGAATCGGATAATGGGAGCTCCCCGCTGCTCTCATCATCCGACATGGCAAGAATGGCATATGCCTCCTCAGGTGTGTAAACCCTTTGGGACATTATGGCAGTGCTTATTGGTGGGCCTGTGTAATGGTACTGCTGGTGGTAGTGGTGGCGGTCTGTGTGGTAGTACCGATGGAGGTATTAGTGGTGGGCCTGTGTGGTGGTACCGATGGCGGTATGTATGGTGGTGGTACCAATGGCGGTACAGGTGGTGTTGGTACCGATGGCGGTACGGGTGGTGGTGGTGGCGGCGGTACCGATGGCGGTACAGGTGGCGGTACGGGTGGTGGTGGTAGCGATGGCGGTATGGGTGGTGGTGGTACCGATGGCGGTACAGGTGGTGGTGGTACCGATGGCGGTACAGGTGGTGGTGGTACGGGTGGTGATGGTACCGATGGCGGTACAGGTGGTGGTACAGGTGGTGGTGGCACTACCGACGGTGGTACGGGTGGTGGTACTGGTGGTGGTACCGATGGCGGCACTAGTGGTGATACTGGTAGCGGGCCTGTGTGGCAGTATAGATGCTGGGCCTGGTGGCGGTACTGGTGGTGGTACTGGTACCGATGGCGGTACTGGTAGCCTGTGTGGCGGTGCCAATGGTGGTACCGATGGAGGTGGGCCTGTGACAGATGATTGACAGATGGGCTGATTGATTGACAGATGGGCTGATTGATTGATTGACAGATGGGTTGATTGATTGACAGATGGGGTGATTGATTGACAGGTGGGGTGATTGATTGACAGATGGGCTGATTGATTGACAGATGGGCTGATTGATTGACAGATGGGCTGATTGACAGATGGGCTGATTGACAGATGGGCTGATTGGCTGGGCTGATTGATGTGCTGGGCTGTGTGACAGGTCCTCTTTATGGGGGGGGGCGTGTTGTGCACTGTAAACTTATGTAGACAAACTACACTGAGCTAACTTACTGATCTCTTCTCTCTCCTCACAGATCGGTGTGTGAGGAGAGAGCAGGGATCAGGTAGTAACTCCTGTGGAGTTTGTTTACATTTGTGACCGGCTGTGATTGGACACAGCCGGTCACGTGGTAAACAGCCAATTCATTGGCTGTTTACTCTGATCGGGGACGCGCTGTGTCCAAGGGACACTCGCCTTCCCCGATCCCCGCTCTGCAAGCCTGTGGCGGCGCGCACGGAGCGCGCCGCAGAGTTTGTTTTGACAGGTGATCGGCTGTGACTTTGACACAGCCGATCACATGGTAAACAGCCAATGAAATTGGCTGTTTACCGTGATCGGGGAAGCGCTGTGTCCGAGGGACACATGCCGTCCCCGATTACCGCGCTGCGCGCCCCCGCGGGCGTGCGCAAGGCAATATCCTGCAGGACGTCATATGACGTCCAGTATCGATATTGCAACCACTTCCCGGACGCCAATTCGCTATTGACTGGGCGGGAAGTGGTTAAATATTGTACCTGGGGGTGTCTAAAGTATGCCTGTGAAGTGGCACGTGTTAACCGTGTTTAGAACTGTCCCTGCACAAAATGACATTTCTAAAGGAAAAAAAGTCATTTAAAACTGCTTGCGGCTTTAATGTAATGTCTGGTCCCGACAATATGGATGAAAATCATTGAGTAAAATGGCATGGGTACCCCCACCCCCCCCTCCCAGGCCCATTACCAGCCCCTTTGGGCCTTGTATGGATATTAAGGGGAACCCCGCACCCAAATTAAAAAAAGACCCTATATACTCTGAACAGCAGTATACAGGCAGTGCAAACAATACAGGGACTGTAGGTTTGTTCTTAAGTAGAATCTGTTTGTAATTTTGAACAGGTACAGGCCTTTAACAGGACTGCAGTGAGATGTAGCTGCACAAAGGTGGGATGTATATAAATATCTCTGTACTGATTATAATGCAGCTATCAGAATCAACTGCCTGCTGTGGTATTAGTATGAGAAAAGCAGCAATTGTCTTCAGTTCGTTTTAGGTGAACACTGTGCAGAGGACACAGTACACTAACTGAAAATACTTGCAGCTCTCTGCCTGTGGTTTTATTATGAGAACACCACAAATTGTATTCAGGTTCCTTTAAGTGAACGCTGTGCAAAGGCCAGAAGTACTGCAGTACACTAAATGAAATTAATGCAGCTCCCTGCCTGTGGTTTTATTATGAGAACACCACTAATTGTATTCAGGTAAGCTGTAGGTGAACGCTATGCAAAGCACACAGTACACTAAGTGAATCACTGCAGCTAGCACAATCACCTGCCTGCTCTATCTAACTCAATATAAATTACACTGTCTCTCTCTCTCAGTAAGCTCTCTCTTTAATCACCGCAACGCACTACACAAGGCTGCCACGGAGGCGGACTTATATAGGGTGGGGCGTGTACTAAACCCCCTAAGACATAATTGGCCAAAGCCACCCTGGCTTTGGCCAATTATGGCTCTCCGTTTTTTGCGTGCTGTGATGGGCCAAAGCATGCGGGTCATAGTGCATGCTTGGCCAATCATCAGCCAGCAATGCACTGCGATGCCGCAGTGAATTATGGGCCGTGACGCGCCACTCGAATTTGGCGCGAACAGCCCATAATGTTCGCAATTCGGCGAACGAGCGAACAGCCGATGTTCGAGTCGAACATGGGTTCGACTCGAACGCGAAGCTCATCCCTAGTAGGGAGTTCCGCTTTTGTGCCTTTGTAACTTTGAATTTTTAAAGGTTGGTACCGTGATCAGAACATTGTTTATTGTCTACAGTCCACTATATAGTTGTATAGAATTGTTTTTCTTGAAAATGTTTTCTATTGTTTATTTGTTTTTTCTAAGTTGTTTTCTCTGATATATATTTTTCTATTTTAGTGATCAGTCTACATACACAGTGTCTATTGTAATAGATTCTCCTGAAGAAGCCATAAAAGGCGAAATGTGTAGCGATACAATTACACTTTTGTTGGTATTTGTTACTGATCTATTGTGGAATTCTTATATTTTCACCTATGAATTTTTAATCAAAATACATTTTCTATTTTTCTAAATATTGTCTTTGTATGCGCTTGAAAAGTCCCAATTCTCCTTTTCCATGTTTTATCTACTAAAAGTAGTGTGGCGCCTTCAATTAGTTTTTCCAACAGACTAGCTCTACAATTATATTTCTCCTTTGTGATTCATTTTGCAACAGTCATGAGCTGAAAATTGAAATAAATAGAAATAAATAGAAAATCCGCGCCTAGCTAATAATAAACAATATAAGTGAGCTGCTCCTCAAAATTTCAGTGATGGCTGAAAACAATGTGAAAAAAGTGAGAGGTGAGGGCGCTAGAAAATCCCCAATATGTCAAATAAACACCCAATAGAGCTTACATAAAAACTTAAATAAAAAGTATAAATTTTACCTGCCTAGTTAGATCATGCTAGTTAGTGTGTAAGTGCTGCACCAAAATATTATAACTACTCCTTGATTAGAATAAATCAAAATTATCAACCAAATAAACGTGAAACAACCAAATGGTCACATATAAAACAAATCTTATGATGTGCAACAAAAATCCAAGAAAATGAACATCAAAAAGGTCCACACAATAAACAGTGATAAAGTCTTATCAAAAAAACTTTCTTCTGTATATATAATAAATCCTTCTGCTTGCTTGATGTGTTGTATAAAGTTAAAGCGAGTTCTTTGTGACTTATTAGATCCACCTTCACCATAATCAATATCACCCGATAGTGTTATGTTAAAGATGGCAGCTTACCACAACAAGATGACCCTTTTAACTAAAAAAGAGGTCAGACAAGCTTTCTGCAAGTATCCACTTGCTTGAATGGAGGATGTCAGCTGGACAAGCAATGGTGAACACTGGGATATGGGAGCTCCGAATGTATGAAAATAGGAAAGAGAAGCCAAAAATAGTGTAATACTATTTATTTAAAAAAAACAATGAAGCCAAAAAACATGCTTACTTTAGGAAGTGCCCTGAACCCGGCACTGAGGCTGTGACAGCGTGGATAAGGTAATTGGCGATCCGCAGTCTATGGAAGTCTGTGGAGGCTGGCGTGCATTCCACCGCTAGGAACAGACAGCCAGCGAGACCGGAAGTTGCGTCAGTTGCGTGACCTATAGTGCGCCTCGGCGTACGTTTCGGATTCCGTCATCAGGAAGGAGCTGAAAATTGTGTGTGATTGATGAACAAAAAACGAAAACCATGTCCCTTTTTTATACACAGGAAGACCTCAGCCAGGATGAGGATCTGGAAAGTGGCAGGCAGGAGGAGTAAGGGGTAAGTGGCAGCCAGGAGGTGGCGGGGGTAATTGGCAGCCAGGAGGTGGCGGGGGGGAAGTGTCAGCCAGGAGGTTGCCGGGCCCAGTGGCCTCACCCAATCTCAGGATCCTCCCCTCCACCTTGCCAAAAAAGGCCCAGGAAGGGAAGTAACACGGAGGAGGCAGCACTGGGCCTCATAAGGGAGGCTAGTGAGGCCCTCAGAGCCCCCCCGGCTCTGAAGAGGCCTATGGCTGCTATCTAGCTACTAGATTGCTGAAAATGGAGGAGGGCCAACGCCTTATCTGTGAGGGAATTTTGTCTCAGGCCCTTCAGAAGGGATTGAGGGGCCAGCTGACTGAGAACAGCCACGTATGTGGGCTCGCTCATCCTCCTCCTGCCACAAGTCCACCTCCAGAGCCACAGCCTCCAAGGAAGCTTGGAAGCAAGGCTGGAGGGAATCGTGCAGGGAAGGCTGGAGGGAATCTTGCAGGGAAGGCTGCAGGGAAAACAAGGAAGTGATTGCCTGGCTTCAGTCTGGTCTGACAGAAGACGCAGGCTGTTGTAGTACCACAGATTGGGGACATATATGTCATCTGCTGCTGTTCCTGATCTCTGGGAGTCCTGGACCAGATTGTGCTCCCTATTATATGGACTTTTCAGGCTACCAATTTTCTTTTCCACAGAGTTGATGTCTGTCCTGGGGTCCAAAGGCTTTGCAAATTCCAGCAGTTTCTCCAGCATTGCATTCCTCTTTATTTTGTTATGAGCCAGAATAAATGGATATTTTTTTTTATGAAAATACTTGCCTATGTGTTTATCTTAAAAAGGACAGTTTGTTTGTGAGTAGGCAGGTACATTTCAAAAATACAATGTCAAATTAACAAGGGACACCAACACCAACCTCCTTGAGGTTAAAAAATACAAGATAATGATGTTGTTGTGGTAACTTGACAAAAAAAAAGAAAAAATATGGAGATCACTAGAAAACATATATAAAAAAAACAGGAGATCTTGATAAAAAAAAAAGATGACAAAAAAAAAAAAATTCTAAACATTATTATGGAGATCTGGCTTTAATAAAATAAAAAAAGATTATTCATGAGATCACGAGAAAAAAGAAAGAACTAGGTTTGTCAGAACTGTGAATATCAGCAGCAAAACAACTTAATTATTCTAGCATTATAAAGAACAAAAGAATTAAAAGATCCCAGAATTTGCAGCGTGACGAATGTGCTATCTCCATTATGAACGCTAGTTTTACCAGACCGAACGCTCCCGCCTCGTACTTGATTCTGAGCATGCGTGTTTTTTGGTGCGTCGGAATTGCATACAGACGAACGGATTTTCCAAAAGAAATTTTTTCCGTCTGAAAAATAGAGAACCTGCTCTCTATCTAAGTCCGTCGGAAATTCCGATGGAAAAAGTCGGATAGGGCATACACACGGTCGGAATATCCGATGAAAAGCTCCCATAGGACTTTTTCCATCAGAAATTCCGACCGTGTGTACGCGCAAGACACCCTATTTCCACTAATGTTGGCCTGGGCAGTCATATTCACCTGTATTACCATCAGAGTTGTCCACATTGAAGTGATTGAGTCTATGAAAGCACCTAGCTTCATAAATGCCCTTCGACATATCATTGCCATTCAAGGTCCTGTAAAACACATCCTTTCAGTCAGTGTAATGAGTGTAATGACTTTTTCTGAGAGAGTTAAAGAACTGCAAATTTCTTCAAACATTGACCCTAAAGGATTGGAGAAAATTCTAAGAGATCAGGGCTTTACATGGACTTTCAACCAACCTCTCTTCCCTCATATGGGAGGAGCATGGGAAAGAAAGATTGGCATAGCTAGAAGGATTCTTGATTCAATCTTCCTACAATAGGAGACTCACTCAAGAGACTGACAACCTTCATGGCAGAAGTCTCAGCCATCATCTGCGGCACATGGTCCGTGAAGGATTTAATCTTTATTCCTTCCTACTGGAAGCATCGCTGGACTGGATTTTAATTGCACCCAACATTGGCTAACCATTTAGTGATAACTGTGTGTTTGTACATATTTTGTATTATCAATGTATATTTTTCCCTTAATAAAGCTTCAAGATTTGCATATACAGTATAGCTTATAAAGGAAATATAATAATTTAGCTGCATGTCAAGCTGCACATAGGTCACAAGATAACATGTAGCGAGGACAGAAAAAGGTAATAATATGTAGTATAGAGTATCTAAGACTGTCTGCAGCAATTTCATTTTCATATAATCAGAATGAAAAACAGGTTTACATTACATTTATTAACTTTCTTCACTTGAACAGCAGAAAAACAGGAAAGAGGTGCAGAGGCTTGCGATAGGAATTACAAACCTCTATGTAGATTAAAGCTATTCTGCAATTCTTTGCAGGCTTTAGAAGCAAGGAGCTCTGTTTATAAACCATTCTGCCTCAAATAATGTGTTGTAGTTTAAATTAGTATTAAACAATTCAAGATTGATGAAAGAATTTGTACTGCTCATTGATTAGTATACCAGGTTTTATGCCATGATCTCCATTATTTTTTTTCATGGATTAAAAAAAAAATATCTAAGTATGGTCAATTAAACATATTTCAAGTAACTATACTTTATTTGCCATGTTTCTTCATTATCCTGATGTTACTGAGAATTTACAGACAAAATTAATGAACGTTATCCTTATTGATCAACTTATACATGGTTCTGCCCATTGCTATGTTATTAGAATGCTGAACACTTTGCATGACACATCTGTTCCTCTTTCAGTATTGCTCTAAGTTGCCATATGCTTGGAGGATCACTTTGAAGTTTACTGATGCATGTTTTCAATTTTCTTTATCCAGTGATGCTTCAAAATTATATGGACACTATCAGCACCAGGTTGAGAGAGATTAAGATGCAAGGAAGATGGAAGAAAAATGACAAGAATGATGCATGCAGAACATTATTTGTATGTAGGAGTGTAATCACAGTAAAAAGTACTACTGATTTGTACAGTGGACTCTTGTGAATTTACAAAATTGTAATTTTGTGGGCTGGCTTCTATTAGAAATGCTAAGCTAGATAAATTAAACATTACAATTGAGACTGTAGTACATATGTAATAAAATTATATTGACTAATAGATGACTAAAGCCCTGTACACACGATCGGTTTGACTGATGAAAACCGCCCGATGGATGGTTTTCATCAGACCAACCGATCGTGTATGGGACCCATCGGTCTTTTTTCCATCGGTTTTAAAAAATAGAACATGTTTTAAATTTTTCCGATGGATAAAAAACCGATCGAAAACTCCGATCGTCTATGGGCAAGTCCATCGGATCAAAAACCCACGCATGCTCAGAATCAAGTCGACGCATGCTCAGAAGCATTAAACTTCATTTTTCTCGGCTCATCAGAGTGTTTTACGTCACCGCGTTTGGAACGGTCGGTTTTTTGACTGATGGTGTGTGGGCAAGACTGATGAAAAACAGTTTCATCGGATTTCCGATGAACAAATACATTGGACGAAAATCCATAGGTTATCCGATCGTGTGTACAGGGCTTTAGAGTATTATATGAAACATAGTAAGATGATTGAAATTATAACCTTCAGGTGTTGGTTACATGGTACACTCTTACCCTCCTCCCCTGCTTTCTTGCCCGCTATTGGGATACTCCCGAAGCGTGTGACCCCTTGTGAGTCGGACGAGCTGTGGAGCGGATCCGCCGTGGTGTGGGAGGTGGGCGCCTCGGCCAATACGGACCTTCATTGGGAACCCTGGGAGTGCATACGCAATTAGGCTTTTAATACGAAAGTCTCCGGTTTCACCATTCAATTCAATACAGAGGGTAAATATGCAATTTTCCATTAACGATGATCGATTTAGCAATCTGTTTCCCCTGTACGTCTCTTAATAAATTAATACATTAGAAAAAAATTGTCTACCCAATTACCCTTTATGACAGAAGACGCAGGAAACATGATTAATTTGTATATATATTCTTTTTATGTTTTGATGTCTTATAGAACAATTTAATCCCCTTAAGGAAGACCTAGAGAGGTCGAAATGCATCGGGGTCTCTTCTACAGTACATCGTAATGCATTAATTTTGTATTGTTACACCATCCTAAATGTACACCATATGTATGTGAATTGTAGTATCTCTGTGTTCCATTGTTGGTTTTTTAATTACCGGAGCTCATAAGATTCATGAATTCATCTTTTTATGTTATATGCGTCATTGCAATCTTTCCAATAAAATTTACATTTTATCTACCATTGATTTATTTTTGCTGCTTTAAAATCCAACGCAAAAACGTTCTTTTCATGTTCCTCTATTAGAAATGCTAAGCTAGATAAACTAAACATATATTTCCGTCATACCAGATCCAATCACATGATGTGACTGCCCTTGCATTAGAAAGAATTCTGTGTTTCACAGTGTTTGTAGGCTGGTGTAGGTTTATGTTTAAAGCTGAAGCATAGTCTAGATATATAATATCTTTCTTTGTTTTCCCCTCTTACCCCATTGACATGCAATTAACATTCTTCAATAAAATCATTTTGTTTTCAGAAATCCCTCTTTTGATATCCAGTGATGTCTTATCTTTGGTGGGAGAGGCTGGCAGGCTCCTGTAAACGTCATAGCACCCTGCCTTAGATAATTTTTCAAAAACATTATATGAAAGAACAGATTCCTGCTATCCCTTTACACATGCATGCTCCTCCCGGCTGGCAAATGGGTGCTGCAGACTTTAGCAGTGCTATCTCCTGATTTGTTGCTTGAGCATGTGTGTCTAAAGAGATGCGGGAAAGCTGCCTGCATTTATTACCACTGCCCAGCACAATCCCACCCGATTCAGCCAATTGGGACCTGTTGCTATGCTGTTCTGCAATCTTACATCACCTGGGGCAACCTAAAGGGGAAGAAAGAGAGGGGGGGGCAGGGGAATCGAGGCAGCCCTTTGGACTGTCCCATGGAGCCCTGCATAAACGCTAGGGGCTCATTCATGGGACAGCACAAAGGACTTAAGAAATAAATAAATAAACATCACACCATTCTTATTTTGGCTAATAATGGCCACAACGTTTATTAAGGGGTTACCCAAAGATAAACAATAAACATCCATAACAGGAAAAATATTTAATCTTAAAATTACATAACCATAAATTATTAATTTATTAATATTATCACGTAGTCCATCCAGAACTGAACTGGATGACAAACCCCACCAGCTGAAAGCTGCTCAGAGACTGAGCGGCTGAAGCCCCCCAAACGCCGTGGCCTGCTCAATCATGTTTTGTAAACCTAAAACAAAAATGTCTAAACCATCATCCGACAGGTGTACAAAATCAATTCTGTACAAACCAGAAAGAAAACCCTCAAGATCTGTGTGGCAGTAAGAAAAACCACCTTGTGAAATTACTAAATTGCGTATAGTTATATTAATGCGTTTCCGAATCTTATCTAAATAATGAAGATTACTTTCAGCTGACCAAAGGAGTCTAGGTACCATCTCTGAAAATACTATGACCGTAAAAGGAAATAACATCTTGAAACAAAATAAATCCCACTTCATTTCACAAATCAAATCCCAAGTTTTAATCCTGCCCAGGTCATTAGCCCTGGCATGAATGACAAGTACATCTGGTGAAGGCCATTGCCCTAGCAAGAAAATGAAATGATCCTTTAAATTCCTACATCTCAAACCCCTTACCCCCACCATAAAACCTGAAATCGTCCTTCATCCAAACCAAGATTGGTTCTGCAATTCTTGATGGAAGTTCTCCTTTTGGCCCAAAATATAAAGGAATGTCCTATTATCCAAATGACATGGTTGGAAACACCTAGGAGGATCAAACAATGACAAGGTCAGGACGAACATACAATTTAAACCCTTTTACTATCCCAACGCCCCAATTTTTAAGACCATCATTAGAAAACCCCAGAAGGCTTGCTTCAGTAGCAGCACCTATCCTGAAAAAATGTGAAGAGAAGTGAAAACCAGAAAGGTTAAGTTTTTTAAGGCAAGAAGATAGGACAGATGAAAACTGGAATCTTGTTAATGGAGACAAATTATTGTGAATAAAAAATTAACCTGTAAAGGAGGGACGAACAGAAAGATATTGAGTGACTATGAAAACTGGACAGATGTCCTGAACAGGGGCTCTGTAAAGAGTTATCCAACGGCCCTTCCCTAATTGGTCCATCTTAGATCTACGGAGAAAAATTATAATCGAATCTTCATTAACAGAGATATCTGAGAACATTAAGAAAGATGAGGAAACTTTATTCTAAGCTGTGAGCTCCCCTATTCTAAAAGCCCCAAAGAAAGCAATGACGAAAACCGCTCTGAACAGAGAAGTTTCAAATTAATAAAAACAAACTAATTCCAATGAAGCCATGAGACATAGAAAATAATTCAGAAGAAATAGGGTGTCTACTGTCAACCACTGGGGCAGACCTTCTGAAACCTTTCATTACTTGCCTAACCGGAAAAAAGGAAGAATGTGCGGGAAGTCTGGAGATTTCAAGAAAAAATGAAACTCCGGCTAAAACCTTATTCACTGAGGCTGGAATTATCTTGAATTAAAGAGGAAACAAAACATAAAGCCGCATATGCATTCACAGAATTAACAGAAAGATCAGACTCTACAAAAATTACACCACTTAAACCAAGCTTGAGAGTATTCTTCCCAAGTCTTAGGAGCGATGGAATTCCTTAGATTCGCTTCTATTAGTCCCAGATCAGGCCCCAGAGAAAATCTGGGCATGAGAATCCTTCTTGGTTCGCCTCTGGAGCGAGTTCCCGAAACTTCTTGAACTGCGAACGAGATAATGAATCAGCAATCTCATTAGTAAAGCCAGGGACATGCTTTGCTTTAAGCCAAATGTTAAAAGTCATGCATTGTAGCACCAAAAAACTGAGTAGTTTTATTACTAATTCAGATTTTGATGATAGACCATTTATGGCAAAAAACACCCCTTTATTATCTGTGTAAATCATATGTAAATTAATGGTATGTGCAGCGCAATAATAAAACAAAAATTACAGTCCAATCAATAAATGACAGGTAATCAAAAGTCCCAATGGGTATTGATAATCTCCTCATATGAGAGGTAACTCTGCCGACTGGGATGACAATACAATCCTCCCCCACACAAGCAATGTGCTTACCAGATTCGATGGACCTCTCAATTAAGAGAAGGTCATGCGAGCGTGTATCCACCCTGGGAAAATGGGATGTGGTAGCTGCAGCTGTTTCCTTCCAAGATGAAAAGTGAGGGAAATCCGGATAATGTCTCCAAATGAGCGATAAAACTTCCACTGTAGGATGCTAGATGGATCTCCGTAAAGTGCAGGTGCCAAAAAAAGGATAAGGGAGATAATATAAGTGTACTCCGTTTGTACTTTATTAAAAAAATGAGTATAGTTCGCATATAAAATCAGCACTGACGCGCAATGTATAAGAGGTGAAACAACAAGCTGGATCAGCTATCCAGCAGAGAGATGGCAGCGGGTGATGTCCGTGCATAAGCTCCTCCCCCCGTACGCTGCGTTACGTCCAGAAGGACTTCGTCAGCAAGGGTGGAGCTTCAGTGTCACCCGGCTAACTGATATACCCAGCTGATAACCATGGGAACGGAAATGCTAAAGCCGGAAGTCAGAGAAAACAAACGGCTGATTTCTACCATAGTGTCACTAGCTAGAAAAAACATGTAAAAATTAACAGATGGCATGAAGTATGTTACAATACCCTAAGTCCCTTTATGTGATGAAAAATTTATTAAAATTGGACATAAAAATACCCACGGCCATCTTTAACATTAACAAAAAAAGGGGCAAGAACCTCAGCTCTGTCGATGTCGAGAGGGAGGAGCCTAGTAATGGCGCCGACGGCCTGCAGGAGCGTGTAGGTGAGACGCCGGTCTCCTGACCCCCCTACGAGAAATGAGGAGATAAGCCTAATGACCCTGTAGCACGCCCGCTCCCCCCCCGCCTGGAAGTACGTTTGTCCCCTTACATGCTCCGAGTGAACAGTCCGGTGTGCGGAGATACAGCCAGCATGAGAGACCTAAAGTACAGGAGGCTGAGCGGTGGCTCTGTATGAGACCCGAGAGAAGCAGCCCGCCGTGCGGAGATACAGCCAGCAGTGAACGGGTGTGAGAGATCCGGAGAAGCTGGACAGAGCAGGGAGCACCAAGAGTGGTGGGGATGATGGACGGAAAGGAGGATTGAGAGAGGAGAAGTGAGAGACCGGGGCTGAGTCACAGCTCAGACCTTGTTACAGCACGGACCCTCCCCCCCCAAGGTTATGTGCCTGCCTGCTTCCCAAACAGCTCCATGTGTCCTGCTCCCTGCATTTTTTAGTATGATGGCCCCCCGCTGCACCAAACGAAGAAACGGAAGCACTGATAAGCACTGAAGCAACGTGAGTAACCCCCAGCGAGGACTTTCTTGAAAAAAAAAAAGTGTGAGAACTGTGAAAGTGCTAGTTCTTTAAAAAGCAGCCTGAAATTAAGTAAACTGACTGTATTGAATGCCTGTGAAAAAAAAAAATACGACAGAAGTGGGGGAGGGAAAATAAAACAGTGAGCATTGGGAAAACTAACTAATACTTTCATGCCTAAAGGGTCTGTATACACCCACTAGAAAGGTTTTTGAATAGACTTTAATAGATTTATAAGGCACGTGGGGAGTTTGAATAGAACCAAGAGTACGTGTCATTATACCAGAAGGTTGTTCCTCTTTTTGTTTTTTCTTACTATTCTGGACTAATTTGGATTAAATTTATTTGTAACTGCTGGAGATACATTTTTCCATGCTGTAGGAAGATTCGATAAACCCGCCACGTATGCGGAAGTCACGGACCCCCCCTTACGATATAGGAATCGTGTCTTTGTAAAACACTGTGCCCTCACTGTGCCTTTTAACATCTTTGGAAGTGGTGAGTGCATCACATCAAAGATACAGGAAAACTGACTAAAATTGCCCGCATCTGTTGGGGTAGTTATGAACAGTACAGAAACACTGGAAATATAGGAAATTGTTACTAATGCCTATTATTGCTTGCCTTGTTCTCACTTGAACTGAGGAATGGGAAAGGGGACGTGCAGTGAGAAACATTCAAATGTGTCATTTTTTTTTTTTTTGCTGGTCTCCTTTGTGCTGCCCTGCCCTGCCAAAGCACCCCCTCTGTGATGTGCTCAAAAGAAACCGTAAACGGGTAAAAGGCGTCTAAAACGCAGAAACGCTGAAAATAGGTCACTCATTACCTACCTATACCCTCTGATACCCTCTGATGCGATACGGCACTAGTAGTAAGCGCCTTTCTCTTTTTTGAGTTGCATGAAAGGTGTATAGGTGTACAAGAGTGCGGGCAACAGAAAAACACTGATAAACTGTTACTAAGACTGTTGTTAACCTTTACATTACGGGGTCAGACAGAAGTGATACCGTGTTGGAGTGGGGAGTACAATAAATACAGAAAATACAATAAATACAGAAAATTGTCTGCTTTTGCAGGCATCCATCTTCCTGAGACATTGCCCCCTGCTGCGTCAAACGAGGCAGTCCTGACCTCGATTGTATCATAGAGGTACTAAAGGGTGTGCAGGACGGGTATATCTGAGCATTTGGTAACAAACAGCGGGGTGGAACATTGAAAAGGGGATAAAGCCCCAAGCAGAGTACCCAAAAGAAATAACATGAGCTCAAGAGCAAGGGGAGCAAGAGGGGGAGCAATTCCAAAATCACCACGCTTAAGTTTGACCCCGAGCCCGGGCCCAATGAATAAATATGTAACCTATGGTGGAAATAGTGACAAACAGGCGGTGGAGAAGCAGCAGGGAGCGAGGAGCAGTCAGATGGAAAGTAAGGAGGAAAAGAAAAGAAAGGATAAGAAAAAAGGGCAAAATAAAAAACAAGCCAGAGGCAGACTCATTATCAGAGTCTAGAATAGAACAGGAGACTGAAGTAGAAATGGAACAGAGAAGAGAAGAGGAACCACAAAACAGGGCGCTATTACCAACAAAAATAGAAATCGAGGGGATGTTCGCCGCCCTGGAAAAATCGTTAAAGACACAAATGGAGGTGATACAAGAAAATATGGGGTACTTGCGCGAAAGAGTGGAGGAAGTGGAAAGGAAATCAGACCATAATGAAACAGCCATAGGAAGACTAGAGGGAGAGATAAAGTCAATAAGGAAAGAACAACAGGAACTGGCATACAAGCGAGAGGACCAGGAAAATAGAGACAGAAGAAAGAATATAAGAATCCGGGGGGTACCGGAGATACCCCAATTAGAGAAACTATCAGAACTAATAATGAAAATTTGTAACCCACTTCTGGATAGAGAAATAACAACCCCACTAAAAATAGAGAGAGCACACAGAATAAGAAGACCAAGAGAAATAGCTCAGGATAAACCGAGAGACATCATTGTCCGATTTGAAAGCTGGGAGGAAAAAAATCAACTATGGAGAAACTTGAGAGGGAAGTCACCAATAAAATGGGAAGAGAGCCAAATTCTGATTTTTCAAGACCTATCCCAAGAAACGCTACAAAGAAGAAGAAACCTAAGACCATTACTTAAGACACTCCAGGAACACGAAATCCAGTACAACTGGGGTTTCCCAGCCTGCCTGATAGGAAGGAAAAATTGTATCACGGCTAGACTGAGATTCATAGAGGAAATACCGGAATTCTGTAAAAAACTGGAAATTCCAATGCCAGATGGGGGATTAGGTGGGGGAGATGGGGGAGTGGGGAGGGGGTAGGAAGGAGGGTTTTTTTTTTTTTTTTCTCCTCTCTCTCCTCCCCCTCCCCCTTCTTCCTTCTCCCCCCCCCCCTTTTTCCCTGGGTTTATGGCGCTTCCTATGTCTGTTAATTGCTTGTTCTGTATGACCGGTGATTTTCTCGCCTGACACACGGAGGGGGCGGGGGGGAGGGGATGGGGGTTAAGGGAGTGAACAAAATAGGTATAGAAGGAGAGGGGGCGGTGGGGGGAGCCCGGGACTCGTCTGGACGCTCCGGCACCAGTTCCCCAATAGAAGGGGAAAGGGGACCGACGGTGCCAAACAGAACTCCACCTCGGGCCAAAGAGTGCAGAGGTGAAAGAGAAATCCTGCACTAAGACCATGAGGTCAAAGTTCTATTGGGGGGAGAGAGGGGAGGGAGGGAGGGAGAGGGGGGGGGGTGAGGGGAGGCGGGGCGGGAGGGAGGGGGGAACCAGGATCTGTCCACCCAAGGAAGAGTGAGAGAGGGAAAAAAAAAGAAAAAAAAACATATGACTGACATAAATCTCATCACATATAACATAAGAGGGCTGAATTCCCCAGAAAAAAGGTATATGACATTAAGGGAGCTTGAAAGGTATGCCGCAGAAATTGTATTTCTTCAGGAGACACATCTAGCACTAGATTCTAACACAAAAATGTATTCGCGTGCGATTCCCACTTGGTACTGTGGAGACTCCCCAAACAAGAGAGCTAAAGGAGTAGCTATAGGGATTGGAAAGAACATAAACTTTATAGTAGAGGATAGAAGAGTTGACCCAGAGGGTAGGTACTTGTTCTTAAAAGGGAATCTTCAGGGGAAAAAATACACACTGGCTAACGTCTATTGTCCAAACACCCACCCCAAAAGATATTTGAATAGAATCTTAAATATCCTGATGGGTTTCAAACAGGGCTATATAATTCTTGCCGGCGATTTCAATTTCCCAATGGACCCAAAATTAGACAATACATCTGGTGCACCGACACGTGATAATAAACAATTAAAACTGGTCAAAAAAAAAATGTTCGCTCATCAATTAACAGATGCTTGGAGAGCGGCGCATCCAAGTAAAAAGGATTATACGTACTACTCTGCGGTGCACGACACGCATTCAAGATTGGATTACATCCTGATGGACCACGGGCTCCTGGAATATGTTGTAGACACCTCGATAGGAGTAAAATCAATCTCAGACCATGCCCCAGTTATTGTAAAAATAAGATTCAATAATATAGAACAAAGAAAGGGTATGTGGAGCTTAAATGAAGACTTACTAGATAACAAAGAAGTAGGAGAGATAATATCGAGAGAAATCGAAGAATAATTTAGAATAAATAATACACCAGAAGTGAGTGTAGCAACAATCTGGGAAGCGCATAAGGCATGTATAAGAGGTAAATTGATCGCCATAGGGGCACGAAAAAAGAAGGAGAGGGACCAAAAGAGGGAAAACCTGTTAAAGGAATTATATGACCTAGAGCAAAAAGATAAAAGACAACAAGATAAAGAAACATACCAACAAATAATAATTAAGAGGGGTCAACTCAGAGATTTGATGGAACAGGAAACCAGAAAAATATTCAAGAATGTAGTAAAAGAAAGATACAAATGGGGGAATAAACCCGGGAAGCACCTTGCAAGAATAGCAAAAAGGAAAAAAACTTTAAATTACATAGAAAAAATAAAGAATCAGAGTGGAGAGATGAAATTTAAAACATCAGAAATCGCAGAAGCATTTAAGACATACTATAGTGCACTGTATGATATTAGAGGGAATGAGACAGCACAGGAAGAAGAAAACAGGAAAGGCAAAATACAGGAATACTTAGAAAAAACGATCCTTCCAAGGATAACATCGGAAAGTGCAGAGCTCCTAGAAAAACCAATTACGCAGGATGAAATAAACAAAGCTCTCCAAGAAACACCAGGGGGGAAAAGCCCAGGACCAGACGGGTTTCAGATTAAGTACTATAAGAAGTTCAAAGATCAGTTAGTCCCAGAGCTATGTAAGTATTTTAATAGATTGGGGGGCGATGAAGAAATAAGAAAAGAATCTCTCCTTGCCAATATTACCATTATACCCAAAACAGGAAAAGATGGAACAATATGTTCTAACTACCGTCCCATAGCGTTATTGAATTCAGACATTAAGTTATATGCAAAAATATTGGCAACGAGATTAAAAACTTTAATGCCGGAACTAATAAACGCTGATCAAACTGGCTTTGTAATGGGGAGAGAAGGAAGATATAATACCATAAGAACCCTTTTATTAATCCAGAAAAGGAAGGAGAAGAAACCCCCAGTCGTACTCATGTCGATAGACGCAGAAAAAGCGTTTGACCGAGTCAACTGGGGGTTTATGATGGACACACTCCGGTATGTTGGGATTGGACCCAAATATATGAAATGGGTCAAAAACCTATATACTTACCCGACAGCCAGGGTAAAAATAAATGGGAGTGTGTCGTCGACGTTCGAGATGCGTAATGGAACGAGATAGGGATGCCCGCTTTCACCCCTCCTGTATGTGTTGGCAATGGAGCCTTTGTTACAGAACATACGGAATAATCAGGACATAGGAGGGGTGAGGATGGGCAGGGAGGAACATAAAGTGGCGGCATACGCTGACGACATACTTTTATATCTGACGAAACCAAGGCTGTCGCTCCCTAATGTAGTAAAGGAAATAAAAAAATACGGGGAACTCGCTAACTTCAAGATCAACCCAGTAAAGACAGTAATTCTGAACTTAGGAATAGATAAAAAAGAAGAAAAACTGTTACAGAAAGAATTTCTGTTCACTTGGGAGACAAAAACCTTAACATATCTAGGTATTAAAATAACTACAACTGAAGAAGAACTATATCCGGTCAACTTTATCCCATTACTAAACGAAATTAAAGCAGAATTAAAGGACATTTCAAGGAGACCCGTTGGATGGACAGGAAGGATCAACATCTTAAAAATGATGATCCTCCCAAAAGTAACATATAGGTTGCAGATGCTGCCAATAGATATACCCAAACCATTCTTTAAGTCGATAAGATCTATGATCTTGAAATATATATGGCAGGGCAAAAAGGCTAGAATAAAATATATATTACTAACCCGTGGAAAAAAAGAAGGGGGCATGGCTGTACCAGATATAGAAAGATACCATAAAGCAATAATCCTGGCAAGATTAGTAGAATGGGCAAATCCACAAACAAAAAAGAAATGGGCACAAATAGAAAATGCGCTAAGTATGACACATTTACAAAATAATATATGGATACCACCAAAATTTAGAGTATTAGGCACAGACTCACATAGTATAACAAAGAAGGTATTTAAAACATGGGACACACTACATCGACACGAAAAATGGAAATATAATTCTCCATTAATAGCGTTAGCAGGCACAACGTTTTTTACACCAGGTAACGGGACACGATTAGGGAAGCTAATGGGAACTGCACAATTAAAAGATATAATTACAGTAGGTAAATAAAAAACAAAACAAGATTTAATTACGAGTCAGGGATGGAGTCAGTTGAGTGACTGGGAATACCTCCAATTAACGCACTTAGTAAGCAGTATTCCACAACCAATTAGAGATGAAAATACACTAACCCCACTGGAAAAGATATGTAGTAAAAAGCCTTAGAGACATGGTATATCTCAGGTGTATAAAATATTAACAGAACTAGAAACAGAAGGACCATTACCCTTTATAGAAAAATGGGAGCAAGATCTGGCAGAAAATTAGACGAGAGGCAAATTATTGAGGCAGTACACAGCTATGCATCGGATGTAACCACAATAGAAGCAAATTATAAAAGTATGGTACGCTGGCACTGGACGACAGAAAGAATGAATAAAATACATCCTAACAACTCCCCACTCTGTGTGAGGGGTTGTAAGCAAGTGGGAACAACGATGCATATGTGGTGGGAATGCCCAATAATAGAGGAGTATTGGACAGAGATTTTGGATTACATTGAAGTTGTCACGGGGGAAAAAATAATACAAAACGCGTGGACATGCCTATTTCATGGTACAAATAAAACAAAAAAGCAATACCAGAAAACATTAGTCCCACCATTACTTAACGCAGCAAAAGGACTAATTCCAAGAAACTGGATAGCTATAAAGAAACCGACTATTAAAGAATGGATTCAGCGGGTAGAGTATATCTCAGAAATGGAATACCTGAGCCAGGGAGAGCAGGGAAAGGGGGAAAATTACAGGACAACATGGGAAAAATGGAGAATATTTAAACAATCAGATAAATACGTTCAGGGAATGATAGGAAAAGAATAGGATAGGAGGGGGACAGATCAGGGGAATAGGGGGGGGTGGGGGGGGAGGGGAGAACACAGGGAGGGAAATAGGGAAAAGGAAAAGTAAGGAAATATGTAAAGATATTTTTGTGCGAAAATTTGTTTTTTTTTTCCACATAAATGTGGGTGTACGTAACTACATGTTGAATAATTTTCCAATAAAAAGTAAAAAAAAAAAAAAAGAGGATACAAATAAAATATAAGGCAACCTCACTATTTATCTGAAATAAAACAGTTGAGGTCAAACTCAATGTTTAAACCTCTAGGTACAGCAACCTTGGTCTCATGTATCCACAGGGACTCACGTTGACTCAATTGCCTAATAAAGTTACCCCCTCTCCAGTGTCTGGTCACTTTTTCTAAACCCCAAAACTTGAGGCATATTGGATTTCTGTCATGAAAATCCTAAAATGCTTGGACACATTATGAGATTTCACACCTCTCCTGATGTTACCTACATGTTCTGCGATGGGACTCCCATGGGTCTAGAAGTTCTCCCCACGTATTGGAGATCGCAGTCGCATTCCAACATGTATACCACCCCTACAGTGTCACATGTGATGAGGTTCTTGATCTGATAGTTTTTTTTTGTGCCAAAAGCAATAAAATCCTTTCTCTTCTTTAAATTGAATTTACATTGCCTGCATGCTGGACATTTTCCGCATGCGTAAAATCCTGACAAAAAGTTGAAAATCCTATTTTCTCTAATAACAGGGGGGTCTACAACACTGGGAGCAAGAATATCCCTAAGAGTAGGTGGTTTTTTATAGATAAATTTTGGGCGTAAGGGAAGCACTGCGCCCAGAACGCTATCTTTTCTTAGAATGTCCCAGTGTCGCAGGATGATTTTTTCAAATTTTTTGTGCTGTATATTGTAGTCGAGAATGATCTTATACTCAAATTTATTTGCACCTCCTGCTTTTATATCATGTTTATTAGAATCTGTAATGAGGGTGGTTCGATCTATGTTCCCAACTACCTGGATGTCACCCAAAATGTGATCCCTTTTATATCCTTTCTGGAGAAATCGATCGGCCAATATATTGGCTTGTGTATGGTAGTCTGACTCAAGGGTGCAATTATGCCGTAGGCGAATAAATTGCCCCTTGGGAATGTTACAAAGCCACTATTGGTGATGGCAATTATCTAATGGAATAAATCCATTGCGATCTGTAGGTTTAAAAAAAAAATTGTTTTAAATGAATCACCTTCTCTGAAAATTTCCAAATCAAAAAAGGCCATGTTAGAGGGGTCAGCATTCCAAGTTAAACGTATATTCTTGGTATTACCATTAAGCCTCTACATGAACATCTGCAGGCCAATGAGGTCTCCTTCCCAGATCATGATTAGGTCATCAATGTAGCGTTGATAACATACAAGTTGTACAGGTCTGTCACCTCTTTATAATGAAGAAACCCATCAGGGGAGTGTTTTTGTAGGGAATCCCCAGTCCCAATGGCAAATCCCATGAAACAACACCCCAACTGGAAACAAACAGGGAGGCAAAAGAAGGGAAAGAGAGGAAGACAAGGAGGGAGAAGACTTCAAAAGAACAAGAGCCCATTAGGGGTGGGTATCTATAATACTAGTGGTACCACCCTGTCTGAAGATGAACTGAAGGTCCTTGATAAAGGATTGAAGTTCGCACCAGTGCGTAACTTAAACAAATTTCAGACGTATATCAGTTTACAAAAATTTGTCAGGACGCTCAATATCAAAAGATATTTTTTCTCCAAACCTGGAGAAAGATCTACCCAAGGAGCTCTTATTCTTTCATCTGGGATCCATTCCAATCTGGCCAATAAGTCAGTTTTTAATCGTCCCAAAAATGACTATAGACACATTGAGGTCTTTAAAAATATGGTCACCAGCGACCTGGAAACAATGAAAATTAAGAAAGTGGGGGACCCCTCCTATTTGAAAAAAGGCATCAGTACACTGGAAAAAAATAAAGATGTAGTAGTCCGTCCTGAAGATAAGGGTGGGGGGTTGGTAATCATGAGTAAAACATATTATAAAGGAGAACTTGATAGATACAAACACATATAAGAAAATAGGTCATGATCCTGTTTTTCAGTTTAAAGATGAACTGCAAATGGTAATCTCCTCAGGGAAGGAGGATGGAGTTCTCACCAAAAAAGGAGCGTTTTACTTAGATCCTAGTGCTTGCAGGAGACCGATTGTGTACTTCTTACCGAAAGTCCACAAAGATCCTTGTTTAACTCCAGGCAGACCGATCGTCAACGGTATTGATTCCCTATCAGCCAGATTAGGTCAATACATTGACTATTTTCTCAAACCGTTGGTGGCTATTACAACAGCGTATCTTAAAGATACGAAACACATTATTAAAATTTTGGAGAATACCCCTTGTAAAGCTCTTTGTATACCATCATTTGCCACAAGGATGCTCTGACATCGGCCCAGTGGGCTTTAGATAAGTCTGGTTTACCATTTCCCTTAAATAATTTCCTAATGAGATCATTAGATTTCTGTCTTTCCAGGAATTACTTCTGGCGTGACGGGAACTTTTATTTGCAGACACTCGGTGTGGCTATGGGAGCCCGTTTTGCGCCGAGTGTCGCAAATTTATTTATAGCCCTATGGGAGGAGGAATTTGTTTTTGGTGACAGACCTGTAGAACTTGTATGTTATCAATGCTACATTGATGACCTAATCATGATCTGGGAAGGAGACCTCATTGGCCTGCAGATGTTCATGTCGAGGCTTAATGGTAATACCAAGAATATACGTTTAACTTGGAATGCTGACCCCTCTAACATGGCCTTTTTAGATTTGGAAATTTTCAGAGAAGGTGATTCATTTAAACCAACATTTTTTTTTAAACCTACGGCGTAATTGCACCCTTGAGTCAGACTACCAATATATTGGCCGATCCATTTCTCCAGAAAGGATATAAAAGGGATCACATTTTGGGTGACATCCAGGTAGTTGGGAACATAGATCGAACCACCCTTATTACATATTCTAATAAACATGATATAAAAGCAGGAGGTGCAAATAAATTTGAGTATAAGATCATTCTCGACTACAATATACAGCACAAAAAATTTGAAAAAATCATCCTGCGACACTGGGACATTCTAAGAAAAGATAGCATTCTGGGCGCAGTGCTTCCCTTGCGCCCAAAATTTATCTATAAAAAACCACCTACTCTTAGGAATATTCTTGCTCCCAGTGTTGTAGACCCCCCTGTTATTAGAGAAAATAGGATTTTCAACTTTTTGTCAGGATTTTACGCATTCGGAAAATGTCCAGCATGCAGGCAATGTAAATTCAATTTAAAGAAGAGAAAGGATTTTATTGCTTTTGGCACAAAAAAAAACTATCAGATCAAGAACCTCATCACATGTGACACTGTAGTGGTGGTATACATGTTGGAATGCGACTGCGATCTCCAATACGTGGGGAGAACTTCTAGACCCATGGGAGTCCCATCGCAGAACATGTAGGTAACATCAGGAGAGGTGTGAAATCTCATAATGTGTCCAAGCATTTTAGGATTTTTCATGACAGAAATCCAATATGCCTCAAGTTTGGGGTTTAGAAAAAGTGACCAGACACTGGAGAGGGGGTAACTTTATTAGGCAATTGAGTCAACGTGAGTCCCTGTGGATACATGAGACCAAGGTTGCTGTACCTAGAGGTTTAAACGTTAAGTTTGACCTCAACTGTTTTATTTCAGATAAATAGTGAGGTTGACTTATATTTTATTTGTATCCCTTTTTTTTTGTTAATGTTAAAGATGGCCGCGGGTATTTTTATGTCCAATTTTAATTATTTTTTCATCACATAAAGGGACTTAGGGTATTGTAACATACTTCATGCCATCTGTTCATTTTTACATGTTTTTTCTAGCTGGTGACACTATGGTAGAAATCAGCCATTTGTTTTCTCTGACTTCCGGCTTTAGCATTTCCGTTCCCATGGTTATCAGCTGGGTATATCAGTTAGCCGGGTGACACTGAAGCTCCACCCTCGCTGACGAAGTCCTTCTGGACGTAACGCAGCGTACGGGGGGAGGAGCTTATGCATGGACGTCACCCGCTGCCATCTCTCTGCTGGATAGCTGATCCAGCTTGTTGTTTCACCTTTTATGCATTGCGCGTCAGCACTGATTTTATATGAGAACTATACAATTTTTTTTTAATAAAGTACAAACGGAGTACACTTAGATTGTCTCCCTTATCCTTTTTTTGGCACCTGCACTTTACGGAGATCCATCTAGCATCCTACAGTGGAAGTTTTATCGCTCATTTGGAGACATTATCCGGATTTCCCTCACTTTTCATCTTGGAAGGAAACAGCTGCAGCTGCCACATCCCATTATCCCAGGGTGGATACACACTCGCATGACCTTCTCTTAATTGAGAGGTCCATCAAATCTGGTAAGCACATTGCTTGTGTGGGGGAGGATTGTATTGTCATCCCAGTCGGCAGAGTTACAGTACCTTTCATATGAGGAGATTATCAATACCCATTGGGACTTTTGATTACCTGTCATTTTTGTTTTATTATTGCGCTGCACATACCATTTATTAACATAATACTTTTGGGCTTGTGATTACCTTTTGTGTTCAGTTGGCATTTTTAGGTTATATTAGAGGTTGTTTGCGCTGATTGAGGGAATAATTCTAATAAGACCAGGTTACGGATAATATCTGGTGACCTCCAAGACTCAGACCATCTGTCCACACACCAATGACCGTCCAGGAAAGCACCAAAACCAACCGAACCTGATGCATCTGTAAATAGACGGATATCCAAATCATTATTAAAATCACTCTGCCATACAGCACTACCATTGAAATTTATCAAGAATTGGTCCCAGACCCTCAAATACTATTTAATGGGATGTGTAATGGAAACATGAGAAAAAGGATTTGTAACCCCTTTAGTGGCCAGAGCAAATCTTCAAGAAAGGACCCTGGCCACTGGGATCACTCTACACGCAAATGCAAAGAGTCCCAATAAGGACTGAACATCACACGAAATAAGTTGAAAATGAGTAACCTCATTTTTTACATTTTTTACACTGGTAATCGGCATTCCTTGGGAACTGAATCGATTGTAATGCCCAGGAATTTGATCACTGTCACTGGGCCCATTGTTTTCTCATGTGCTATGGGAATACCAAATGACTTTGTCAAAGGAGGAATATGACACAGATGACTCAAATTCTGATATTTCATCATTTAAGGAACTACCATGAGGAAAGGATAAGTGATGAATCAAACAAAAAGAGCCATGTTCCTTTTTAGGGACCAGGCCTAAAGGGGATAAACAAAAATTTACAAAGGGGGGAGAGGAAAAAGGGCCAGCTATTCTAACCTCTTGTAATTCTTTTAAAATTGTTTCTCTAACTATATCAGGGTGTGCAAGAACCGAATGTAAATTTTTAACCGGAAAACAACCTTGACCCAGGCACCAAAAAAACAAACTTGAAACCTTCATACAGTAGGTCCGCTATCTTGCGGTCTGGATATTGATCTAGCCATAACTGCATTTCTGACAGTTTCACTGGCGTCCATGCTTTTTGCATTAATGTCCCTTGATTGAGCTGTAGTGGCAGATTTTTTGAAACAGCAGGATGCCGGGTGTTTAACCGCGCAGAATGAGCAATCATGCTTATATTTGCAATAAGATAAGAATCGACATTGGGAATCATTAAATGAGAAGCATACTCCCTTACAAAAAGTAGACTGGGTACTAATTGTAGCTTGAGGTCTCTGAGTATTTTGTTGCCTTTGTGGCAGCATCAGATTCAGTCACTACCCTAATTCTTTAACCCACCCAGCGGAGGGATGGGTGAACTGAAAGCTTCTGTCTGAAGCTCTCATCATAACTGAACCAAGATATGCTACCAAAGTGGCGAAATGCCTCCGCCACTATATTTAGATGCTGAAACAATCCTGAGGATTTGTCAGGAAAATGTTCGCCCATTACAGAACAAAAGATACAAAAGGCCTGAAGCCAGTTCTAAAAAGTCAGTGGAATTGCCCTCCTCCTATCTTCCTCAGACCTGTCATCCATTCTTTTATCAGATTTCAACAAGAATTCCTTAGATGAAGGGAGCAAGGATAAAATGTCTATAAATTCTCCTTGCCATATTTTTTCCTTAACAGCAGTAGACAAATAAAACCCCAGAGGGGACAGCTCACAGGGGAGCTCTTCTTTACGACATGTTTTAGAAACAAGAGTTTTTACAGGTAAAAAAAGTGAGGTATTTGTAACAGAAGGAGGTATAGTAACAACAGCATTAACATTATTTGTAGGTAATTTATCAATAATAGGGACCCTTGTATTCAAAGGGTTAACACTTACTGGAATGACGGGGTTACCCTGTGAAAAAACAGCATTATCAAACATACTTACTCCACTTGAGCCACCGCCATTCCAAATAGTACCAATGTTATTAGCTTCACTCAGTTTAGAAAGTACATTGGCTAAAGAACCAACTACTTTACCTAATTCTAATAAATTTTAATAATTTCTCTCACCATCACTGCGGTCCACGCTAACAGGTTGCCCAGACACTGTCACCTCACAGGATATGCCCGCAGCAGCTAGCTGAGGTGATTCACTTCTGGCTCTGTTTTCAGAGCGTGACCTTGCTTGTTTAACATTTTCTCTCACAGGAGAAGAGGGAGAATCTTCCCTTCTCAACCTCTTTCCCCTGTTACCTCTGCAAGGTCTCTTTTGAACAGCAGGGGGAGTAGCTTCTGTGGGCACAGACTGGGCATGCTCTATGTCAGCAGACGCTAATACCGACGGGACTGCTTCTTCTTCCAGCCTCCTTAGCCACTCAGCCCCTCCGTGGCTCTCGGCTTTGGTAATGAGGCGGCGCAGCAGTTCTTCCATGTTCTGAGGTATACTGACCGCAGCAGCACAGGCTCCTTCTTCTGCGGGGTCCCCTCAGGCTGTGAATGGAGCGAGAAAGCCGCCGGCTTTTATTACCACTGCCCAGCTCAATCCCGCTCGATTCAGCCAATTGGAACCCTTTGCTATGCTGTTCTGCAATCTTCCATCACCTGGGGCAACCTAAAGATGAAGAAAGAGAGGGGGGGACAGGGGAAACGAGGCAGCCCTTTGGATTGTCCCATGGAGCCCTGCATAAACGATAGGGGCTCATTCATTCTGTTATATACAAAATTATTGATGACACAGAAACCTAATATCTGTGTGTGCGTGCGTGCGTATGGTGGTGGCGCTGGTGGTGGGGAGGGGCAATGACAATACAGATCAGTAGAAAAAGTGATTGCAATGATGGAATTCATTAAGATAGAAAATCAAGGCAAACTCAAGATAACTGTTGCAGCTTCAAAAGGTTATATTGTGGATATGCAAGTTTGCAAGGAATTGAGAGTAATCAATTGAAAGAATCATTTAGTGTGGGAAAAATGTAAGTTCAGCTTCATTGTTACGTTAGTTTAATGTTGAACTTCTGGCAAATCTAAAAAAACAAAAATGAACATATTTGTGTATTCCTTTCAAATAATGTAAAATGTATTTTTTTTATACAGCCATCATATGTATCTTACATTGTCTTGATTTGTGTTGCACTGCCCTCCTGTACAGAAAAACTCCGATATTTTTAGCGGCGCTATACCGACGGAATAGCGGCGGTATTCGGCCGCTAGCGGTGCGGTTTTAAACCCCGCTAGCAACCGGAAAAGGGTTAATAACGCCCACAATGCGCCTCTGCAGAGGCGCGTTGCGGGCGGTATAGCCGCGGTTTCCCATTGCTTTCAATGGGAAGGAGCAGTGTAGGAGCGGTAAACACACCGCTCCTCTCACCGCTCCAAAGATGCTGCTAGCAGGACTTTTGGAGCGGTCCTGCTAGCGCACCGCTCCAGTGTGAAAGCCCTCAGGCTTTCGCACTGGAGACACAGCAGCCGCTGTTTAGGGTCGGTTTGCAGCCGCTATTTTTAGCGCAATATCGCCTGCAAACCGCCCCAGTGTGAAAGGGGTCTTAGTGATAATCAGTCTCTAGTACATGCACACATGCTGAAAAAGAACCCGAAGGCAGAAAACAAGAGTAGAGTGAACAGAGTTAATGACTTATCTGTGTGGTGCTGTCACTGTCCAGTTAGCAAACTGTGGGGATAGCACCATTGTTCTCCGTAACTCCAACAGGGAAAGTAGTGTCATCCTTTACTTATGTCTGTCAGATGTGTACAAATCACAAAAGTTTCTGACCAGAATTAGAAATCCTGTGACAAAAAATACAGTTCTACATGCATATTTCAACTAATTCTTTAGCCATTTGACTACAAATAAGCTTTAAAATTGAACTGTAGGAGACCCAGAAAATGTGAAAAGGCTGAAAAGTATAAAAAAATCTTATTTACAATGAATATAAATATAGAAAGTATTTTTCAGATCTGTACAATAATCTAGTGAAACTTTGCCTCTGTGCAGAAGCTTTCTGCAATAAGGACTAGTCACATCTGCTCTCTCTGCTTGTGCAGGGTAACCTGTCTTGTATCCAAGTGCAGTTGCTCCAGAGGTTACTAAATGGGGTAAATGCGACTATGTGTCAAGGAAAGGTTGAGCAGGGTGGGACTTTATATGTGCCTCAGTGGAGTAAATAAAAAATAGGAATATCAGAATATATAGAAAAATAAACAATTTTTATTTTCCTGCCTAGTGGCAGTGATATAAAAAATATATTATCTTACAAAGAAATATGAGATAAAATCACATTACAGTTCAAACAATCAAATAACAGGATGTGCAATTCCCATACAAAATAGGGGGTGATATATGCAGCGCTACATATAGGCCAGAAAAACTGAACTATATCAAAAAATGATGTGACCATGTGATATAGCACAAACAAAAAGGGGGGGGGCTGGGCAATAAACACCCAGCAAAATAAATTGTGTGAATCAACACACAAACTGTCTACTATATAAACAAAATTTCAATGTGATATAGTGTCCCAATACAAAAAGAAGGTATCATCAAGTGGATGAAGAACTCCCGACACTAGTCTTCAAGTAAACGGTGACATGCGTATGCGCTTACCGGAAACGTTGGACCCGAATGTCATACGACACGGATCAATCGAGCTTAAAGGTATCCCAAACGACTGCTAGAGGAAGGTGTCACCAGGAATCTGGAAGATGTTGTAGTTCCCTTCCTTGGCAGTCAGACGGATAGGCCCGAGATTCGTCAGCCACCAATAGCATTCAACACTCAAGATCCTACTGGGAAGTTGATATGTGGATCATGGTAATCCACCATACATTCAGGTGAATCAGGCTTGAGAGAATGGTGACCCTAACCAGGGTGTTGGAAGAACCAGCTGGAGAAAACTGCCTTGTCTTTCGCAGATTCATGCAAAGAAAGGGAAAAAAATAGGGGGCTCCAATAGTGCAGGTCATAGATGGATTTTAATCAAAAAAGCCAGCATACAAAATAAAAGTGATCACAGTTCAAAGTATATTTAAAAGGCAATAAGGGGAGAAAAATGCATAGCCCGACGCGTTTCGTTCCTCAAAGGACGTCTACAGGGGCATTAACCTGCTCCCCCAAATTGCCATATATATATATATATATATAAAATAAAAACTAGAAGGACATAATCAATGCCCAACCAATCAAACAGCATTTTATAAAAATCAGCAATGCGATTGGACAGAGAGCGGTCACATGACAAGACCCTAATCCCCTTCCCTGATAAGGAGCCAATCACTACGATGGAAATAAGTCTTTCTTGGTTCAAACCCAATCCAACCAGGAAGTAGTAAATAAAAGCACATGGCAAACAGGAAGCCAAAAAGTCTGCCAAAATGCAGCCAGTCTGTCATGTGGCCGCATCCATCCAATCGTCATCATCCACAATTCACAAGGTCTAAGACAAATGAATATAAATGGCCCAATGATCTATGAGGTACGTGATACCATTCTTTAACCACTTGTCCCCCACCCACTGTCAATTGACGGCGGGCGGAGGATACTCTCGTTCTGGGAGGACGTCATATGACGTCCTCCCTTTAAAACGAGCTAGGAGGCGCGCGCCTGCCCGCCGCGTTCACAAGGCCCCGGTGCGCGTGCCCGGCGGCCGCGATTGCCGCCGGGCACCCGCGATTGCCCGGGAAACGAGCAGGAAAGTGGATCTCTGTGTGTAAACACAGAGATCCACGTCCTGTGAGGGAGAGGGGACCGATGGTGTGTCCCTTGTACATAGGGACAACCATCGGTCACCTCCCCCAGTCAGTCACCTCCCCCACAGTAAGAACACATTGAGGGAACATATTTAACCCCTTCCCGCCCCCTAGTGGTTAACCCCTTCCCTGCCAATCACATTTATACAGTAATCAATGCATTTTTATAGCAGGGATCGCTGTATAAACGTGAATGGTCCCAAAAATGTGTCAAAAGTGTCCGATGTGTCCGCCGCAATATCGCAGTCACAATAAAAAATCGCAGATCGCCGCCATTACTAATAAAAAAAAAAAATGCTATAAATCTATCCCCTATTTTGTAGACGCTATAACTTTTGCGCAAACCAATCAATATGCGCTTATTGCGATTTTTTTTTTACCAAAAATATGTAGAAGAATACGTATCGGCCTAAACTGAGGAAAATTTTATTAAAAAAAAAAATGGGTATTTATTATAGCAAAAAGTAAAAAATAGTGTTTTTTTTTCAAACTGGACGCTCTTCTTTTGTTTATAGCGCAAAAAATAAAAACCGCAGAGGTGATCAAATACCACCAAAAGAAATCTCTATTTGTGGGAAAAAAAGGACGCAAATTTCGTTTGGGAGCCACGTCGCACGACCGCGCAATTGTCATTCAAAGTGTGACAGCGCTGAAAGCTGAAAAATGGCTTGGGCAGGAAAGGGGTAAAAGAGCCCTGTATTGAAGTGGTTAATAACAAAAACTCTCTGTGGCTTCCTCTAGTGGAATGTTCTACAGGCTCTGAACTGGTATATCTCATTAGACTGACATTGCTATTGTATTGCATTTTCTTGTATAAAGTGATTTATCATTAAAGGGGGAACTTAAAACAGCAAATACTTTAGCTAAAATGTTTGTCTTAGCTTTTTACTGTTTAGGGGATACTGTAATAATAATACACTAAAGCCCTGTACACACGATCGGATAACCTATGGATTTTCGTCCGATGGATTTGTCCATCGGAAATCCGATGAAACTGTTTTTCACCAGTCTTGGCCACACACCATCAGTCTAAAAACCGACGGCAAGAAAACGACGGCACGTTCAAAACGTACGACGCGCTATAAAAGGGCCGAACAAATCTAATGGTGCCACCCCTTGGGCTGCTTTTGCTGATTTCGTGTTACCGCGTGTTAGTAAAAGTTTGGTGAGAGCCGATTCGAGCTTTTCAGTCTCCGTGCTTTGCAGATCGTTTCCTGTTGTTCAGTTTGTGCTTGTGGGTTTGTATTTGTGATTCAGTGCGTGCAGTCAGGTCATTACTGCCTTGCAGTGCCTTCTTGGCCATTCGTTTACTGTTTTTCAGATCGTTCTTCTCAGGCCTTGCTGTTCCACGGTGTGTTCTGTTTGAGTGCCTTCTGACCAGCCGACCGGTTTAAAACCATGTTTGAAGTGCGTTCTCGTTCTCGAGCTCGTGCTGGCTTTGGGCTTGGTGTTGCAGTTAACACTGCAACCCGAGTTCAGTCTGTGAACAGGGTGAGGAGGAGTTCATGGACTAAGAATTGGTTGCTCCAGCGGGACCAATTCTCTCATATGCCTCTGCTGCGGGAAATCCATGAGAATAACCCTGATGATTTCAGAAATTATCTCAGGATGACGGACCCCGTATTTCACCGTCTTTTGGATTTGCTGTCCCCCTATATAACGAGGCAGGACACTGTGATGCGCCAGGCCATCACTGCCGAGCAGAGGCTTATTGCCACGTTGAGATACCTGGCGACTGGGAGAAGCTTGCAGGACCTCAAGTTCTCAACAGGCATCTCCCCCCAGGCTCTCGGGATCATTATCCCTGAGACGTGTTCGGCCATCATTCAGGTCCTGCAGAAGGACTATATGAAGGTAATTATGCTCCTTTAACCTCACATTATCTGTTTTTATTCTGTTGGTTTCTTTTTTTTTTTCCTCCTAACACAAATATGCCTGTTTGTAATATCCTGGTAATGTCCCCATTTTCCCCATGCCTTTTTTTACCTGTAAATCCCTTTTTGGGCCCTACATGCCTATTTCCCTTCACTAACCTCTCCAGCATGCTATCGTGGGCGCAAACCCAGCTAGCCTTCTATTTTCCTTTTCATCTTTGGGGGGTCATTGCCCTCGTAGTTTGACAACCCTCCCTCCCCCCCTAAAGATGTTAAAAAATTAGTAGTTCTCAATCAAGCTCAGCAGAGTGGTAGAGCCTTTTTTGGGATCCCCCACAATCACCTTAGGCCCCCCCCCTTAGATTATTTTAGAATGTCCACTCAGCGGGGGTGAGGCATCTGCTAAGTGGGCCTTTGTTTATTGGTAGGAAAAACTCCCTTAAATAATAATGTTACTCAACAATGTTTTTGTGTGTAATCTGCTTGCACTGTAACCATAAACCGTACTAATGTCTTCTTTTTGTTTGACTCCACAGTTCCCTAGCACACCACAGTAAATAGCCTCAAAACTCAGAGCGAAAAACACGGTTTTTGCATCTTCAGAACTGCTCTTGAGCATAGAAAGAACAAGGCACACCTTTTTTAGACTTCCCAAATGTTTTTATTGTTTGCACCGCATTTTTTTGGGTTTTTAGAAATACTAGCCTTTTATTTTTCTGTGCGGCTTTTTTTGCAGAAACATGCATGGGTCGTAAGCCATTTTTTTAGTCTGAAAAAGTAATAAAATAACACTGTGAAAAATACCAACTGGAGATGGGGTGATGGTACCCCTGATCCATCCCAAATGTTAACAAACACACTTTCTTTTGGGGCTCAAATGGGTATCTTCAACAAGATCCCATGGCTAGGGTAAACATGTGCTATCTGCCATCATGGGGGATCAATGGTCGTGCTTTGGGGATGTAAACCCTTCCTCTCACCTACTTGAGGAGGGAGGAAGAGGTTGCACCCCCAAAACAGGGACATAGATATCCTGTGACGGCAGATAGCACATGTTGAGTCTTCAGTGTGTGCATCTTCACATTTGGGATGTTGGAAATCCCTGAGATAATTTCAGACGCATAACAAAACACACTAGGCAGGCCTACATCTGTATTTACCTTGAAGTTGTGGTGACAGACACTGACCTGTTGTGCTGATAAGCTCCACCTCTCCTTCCTCCACCTCCCCTTCCTCCACCTCTGCTTCCTGAACCTGCTGATCTTGGTCTGCTTTGGGAGCTTCGGGGAGTTTCTGTGGTGTTGGGTTACTCGTCTCCTGAGCATGGTGTCCTCCCAGTCTCCTCTCCCCTATGGGAATTTACAACACAATGTATACTTTAGCACACAGACTTTTTTAAGGCCTGAAAAGGGATCCTCAATGTTTTGAAGTGGGGTACAATTGATATTTGGCCCTGAGTTCCAACATGAACATATGTGATCTTGCAAACTCAACAAAGCAAGATGTTATTTTTGAGGACATTCACAAATACACTTGGATAACCACCAAGGTATCCACTGGACCACCAGTGTGTGACACCGTTAATAAATTTGGTCATGTGGCCCAGAGTATAGTATCTTGATCAAGAACAAAAAAAAGTACACAACTGCTGGAGTGTCATCTCCTTTACCCAGAATACAGTTTATTCTTTCAGTCACATTCTAAATTTCCTTACAACACATCATCTAGCCAACAATGTGTAGATAAACATTGTTGAAGTAAAATGAGGCATGCCCACATGTAGTTTACGTGGATATGTGCCAAACATGTTTGGGGGAAGAGCAGCAAGTTATTGGTCAAAACATTGGGCAAATAAGTGGACTCTCCACTTAACCTAAAAGATGAGATTTCAAAATGTGAACCCAGTCAAGCCAAGCACATGTTGCAAAACATGGAAGAATACATATTACAATGTGAAAGAACACAGTAAAATATACTTACTTTTTTCTATGCTTTTTATAAGCTTCTTATACTACTCCGGCTCCCTGATCTTGAGGTCAGACCACCTTTTACGGAGTTGTTCCTTGGATCTCCTGACCCCATATTTTTTATAAAGACTCTTCGCCACTTTGTCCATAATTTGTGACTTCCGGAGATTAGGGGTGTCGTATGGGCCATGCTTGCCATCGTAATCCTTCCTCCGCAGAATGTCCACCATCTCCGCCATCTCAGAAAAAGACATATTAGTCGCCTTGTATCTTTTTTTACAGGATCGGGACGTTTCCGCCTCCGGGCTTTCCTCGTCGGTAATTTCAACTAAAGAAGCCACCTGTGTCTGCGACATGTCGCCGTCTCACACTGTGCGCCGATCGTTAAGGGGCGGGGAAATGCAGAAAAAGTCCGTCATGGGCGGGCGACGAGGGCGGAGTTACACGCATGCGCAGGGTATAAAAAGGGGAAAGAAGTTATTAGGGATGCGCGGAGTAAGGACGACCGGAAGTGAACTAAGGTAAGAAGGGAACTCGGGCCTGCAGTGGCATATTAATGGGTCATGATTGTAAAGGGCAATATTGTGATAAGTTGAGGAAAATCAATTCTGATCCTTTTTTTTTTTTGTACTTGCTGATCCTAATAGATGCATAAACTAAGAGAGCCGGAGGTGATGCTTGTTTTTATTGAAAAGTATAAGGAACAGCGCAAACTTTGGGAGCTCAAACACCCTGCGTATCACAAAAGTGATGTACGACGGGCAACTATTACCAAATTAGCCGAGGATATGAAGCCATGGATCCCAGATGCAGACTACACTATGATCAATAATAAAATCAACAACCTGCGCAATTCTTATAAAAAAAATTCAAGGAAGTGCGCCAGTCCAAGAGATCAGGAGCAGCAGCCGACGATGTAGTAAAGCCCAAGCTGTGGTACTACAGACATCTCCAATTTCTGGATGACCAGATCGAGGCCAGGGAATCTATTTCCAGCTTTCCCTCAACCCTTCCTTCCACCCTTCCCTCCAGCGTTCCTTCCACCCTTCCCTCCACCCCTGCAGAGGCGGAGGAGGAGCCTCCCGAGCTAGAAGAGCCAGATCTTCACATCTACAGCCCGGTATAGTATTTTTGATGCTAATTATTGTCCACTAAGTAATATTGAGTTGAACTGTTTTGATTAGCCATAAATGATCCCACCCCCCCTCCAAAATAAACCAGTAATGAGATCAAAATTGTGTGTGATTGATTCCTCAAATAATAGAAATTTTCATTTTATTTTATAAACAGGATGAGGCAAGCCAGGAGGAAGAGGGTCAGGAGTGTGACAGGCAGGAGGAGGCAGGGCCCAGTGGGACTCAGCAGGTCCCCAGGCCTAGTGGCAGCACCGTCTCCCAAGTGGCTCCCCTCCACGTCAGACCGCCAAAACAACGGCGGATGACACAAGTGGAGGAGGAGTCACTAAAGATGATTCAGGAGGCTGCTGCCATTATGAGGGCCCCCCTCAACCCTACGGAGGGGTTTAGCACCTATCTCTCAGATAAGCTGCTGAGAATGGAGGCGGGACAACGGGCCCTTTGTGAGCACCTTATCTACACGGCCGTACACATGGGGGCGAGGGGACAGCTGACTGAGGCCACCCATATCTCACAACAGCCCAATCCCTCTCCTCCTTCTCCTCCTCCTCCTGCCACATCACCACCCACAGTGGCCCAGCCTGCAAGGGTGCGTGGATGGGGCCGTGGAGAGAACGCTGCAGAGAGGCGTGGAAGGAAGGCTACAAGGAAGAGCAGGATGTGATTCCCTGGCCTCGAGCTGCTCATCCAGAAATTGAAGGTTGATGGAGTACCACAGCTTGGGATGATGTATGTCTTTGGCTGCTGCTCCTGATTTCATGCTGTTGTTGATTTTATTATTGATCATAGTCAGGTCTGCATTTGGGATCTAATGACTTTATATTCTCTGCTAATTTGGGAATAGTTGCCCTTCGGTTTTTGATTTGTTTTTTTCCGAAATAAAGGGAAATTTGATTTCAGCCAACCTACATGCCTGATGTGTTTTTTTGAGAAGTAGCAATAAGATTGCATAAATACAATGTGTAATTAAGAACAAGGGACACCAACCTCCATGATTTTTCAAAAATTAAATATTATGTTGTTCTGAGAAATTGACACACCAAAAAATGCACAACAAATTTTAAGAGTCAAAAAAAAAAGGTGTAATTTGTGAGGTCGGCCTTGAAGAATTTTACTAATTATTCCTAAGATCACTAGAAAAAAGAAAGACATACATTTGTCAGAACTCAGGAGAAAGTTCTGCTGCCAAAATGACATTTTAAAGACCGTTCGAAAGCAAAAAAACATGCGCTGCATTAAACGAAGCAATAACTTGCAGAATGACGAATGTGCTCTCTCCATTAGGAACGCTAGTTTTACAAGAACGAGCGCTCCCGTCTCCTAATTCAGTCTGAGCATGCGTGGGTTTTTTAACCGATGGACTTGCCCATAGACGATCGGAAATTCCCATCGGTTTTTTATCCATCGGAAAATTTTAAAACAAGTTCTATTTTTTCCAACCGATGGAAAAAAGACCGATGGGTACCATACCCGATCGGTTGGTCTGATGAAAACCATCCATCGGACGGTTTTCATCAGTTAAACCGATCGTGTGTACGGGGCTTAAGGGTCATTTATAAAACAGAAAATGCAAAGCTATACAGGGTAGATTGAATATTCTGTTTTGCACACAACTGAGATGTCTATTAATACTAATATGGTAAAGTTCTATTCATATGAATCTGCAGTTCTTGTACTTCCTGTATGAATCACTGTGGTATAATCTCTGGTTTTGAAAATAAAATGTTCCCTGGTGGTCACAATGCGACCCAAGAGTACAGCATTGTCTTTCCAAAAGATGCAATATACAGGTACGACTGCCACTATAACTGCATGGCAGTTGGGTTCAATCCTTGCCTCCCCTTTCACCTCTATGTTGATGAACCAGGATCTTTCTTATGCCCTGTACAGACAATCGGTTTTTTCGATGAAAAAAGTCTGATGGACTTTTTTCATTGGAAAAAACGATCGTGTTCTACTTAAAATCCCTAGCCATGCACACGATTAACGCGGCTAGACTGTGCATCCCCAAACACTGGTGCTCCGGTCATATACCGTCACTTAAGGAATGGTTTACGGCTATTTCAAGAATTTGTGACATGGAAGAGCTGATCCACATTTCCCAGGAAAGAATGGAGAAGTTCTCGACTACCTGGTCCTGCTGGTCACACTTCACAACAACAGCAGAATACAAACAGCATATCCCCCCGGATTAGAGAATGATCCTTTAGGGCGACACCGCCTCGTTCAGGCTCATAGACAACTAAACGAGTGGTCACTCCCCTCACCCTCACCCCTACCCCCTACCCCCATCTTGCCCCCTCCCCGTCACTTTATCAGCTCCCCTACGCCTTCCGGCCCCCTAGGCTATATCTTCTCCTATCCCCTTCATCGTTATCTCAAATATACCCCTACCCCCATCTGTGTGTGAGACATGAACCCCGCCTTGGTAGTTGCCCCCCAGCCCCCCAGCCCCTGAGCCCCCCTCCCCATTCCCCCCCCCTTTTCTCTTGTCTCCACTCTGTAGGTCGGATCCCTCTCTCTCTTTCTCTTTTTCTCTTCTTCTTTTCCCTCACCTCATCTCCTTCCTTCTATCCCATAGACACCACCTTCCTTTTTCTTTTTACTCTCTCTCTTTCGATGCCAGAAGCAGTACGACAAGTAGCAAACTTAGTAGACAGTCGGAATACGAGTTAAAGCATTAAGGGCTTCGGCCCGACTACACGTTCCTTACCTCTTTCACAAGAGTTCTGTATGTCCCCATACATGCTTGTATTGTTACTATCTGATGTTCCTAAAGCTGGTTCTTTGACTGCACTTGTTCTGTCTTGTACCTTGTAATACGGTGTTTGTGATTTTTGCTGAATAAAAACTTTATGGGAAAAAAAAAAAACGATCGTGTGTGGGCCCCATCTGACTTTTTTCCATCGGTGTGGAACTCCAACGGAGAAAAAACCCACGCATGCTCAGAATCAAGTCGACGCATGCTCAGAAGCATTGAACTTAATTTTTCTCGGCTCGTCTGAGTGTTTCACGTCACCACGTTTTGGACGGTCAGAATTTTGTCTGATGGTGTGTATGCAAGACTGATGGAAGTCAGCTTCATCGGAATTCCGACGGAAAATTCCATCGGATTTTATTCCATCGGAAATCCGATCGTGTGTACAGGGCATTCGAGTTTTATGAGGGACTGAAGGGTAAAAAAAAGGGAACATGTTTTGCAATCTAAAGAATGAATAGCTCAATATAAACTAGAAAGTCAATGATTATAACAACCAATACAACTGCTCGTGATCAGATAAAACAAAAGTTGGTCATATTACCTATACTCAATGACTATTTTATTAGCTTCAATTGTTTGTTATTTAAAAAAATGAAACAATGAATCTCAAAGTCAATACACAAAGCAAGCAGACATGGTCAAGAGGTTTAGTATGGGGAATGATGTGTAATCAAAGCAATTTTTACCATAGAGTGCTTGTTACAAAATGTGTTGGCTGCAGGATCTCAGAAACGATAGAAGCACTATAGACTCTGGAGTTTGTTATGAGAATGTGGAAGAAAAAAAAACAACAACCTGGGTGTCAGTTTTGTGGATAAAACTGTCTGATACAAGGAAAGGGGTCAGATAAGTATGTGCAACAGGAAGTCTACAATTGCTCAAATAAATGCTCTTTAAAACAATAGTATGTACAATGGGTATAGAAAAGAATTACCCCCTTTAAAATCATCAATTTTTTTGCCAGTGGCGACTGGTGAAATTTTAAGGTGGTGGGGCGCCAGACCCCGCCCTTCCTTATTGGCCACTCCCACTTCTCACAAGCCCCACCCCTAATATAATCCACCCACTCTGTCCCCTGTATTCCATTTGCTTCCACCCATAGTGTCAGGAGTATACAGCTCAGCATCACAGGACAGATTATGTAGCTCAGCATCACAAGACAGAGTATATAGCTCAGCCTCACAGATCAGGGTATATAGCTCAGCATTACAGATAGGTTATATAGGTGGGCATTACAGATATGGTATATAGGTGAGCATTACAGATAGGGTACATAGGTCAGCATTACAGATATGGTATATTGGTGAGCATTACATATAGGGTATATAGGTGAGCATTAGAGATATGGTATATAGGTGAGCATTACATATTGGGTATATAGGGAAGCATTAGAGATATGGTATATAGGTGAGCATTACATATAGGGTATATAGTTGAGCATTAGATATAAAGTATATAGGTGAGAATTAGAGATATGGTATATAGGTGAGCATTACAGATATGGTATATTGGTGAGCATTACATATAGGGTATATAGGTGAGCATTAGAGATATGGTATATAGGTGAGCATTACATATAGGGTATATAGGGCCTCTAATCAGGTGCTTCAAAAAAACACACCCCCTCCCACCCCCGCTATAGGAATCCATGTGTCCGGCATCCTTAAAGGGGCCGGGCGCATGGATAGGGAGGTGGCGGCAGGGATAGGGGGGCAGCGCCCATGCGCCCTTAATGCACGGGCCGCCACTGTTTGTTGCTTTGCAGCCTGAAATGAAGACAGACACATTTTTTGTTTTATCCCGTTGTATTTACTCAGTGCAACTTTTAACATATAGCACTGACATGTCAGAAAGAAAAAAAAAATCACTGAGTTGGAAAAAAGGATCACACCCTTGTGTCAGTATTTTCTTGAACCACCTTTTGCTTTAATGACAGTCTTTAGTCTGTTGGCATATGTCTCTACTAACTTTACACATCTATACTTTGCAATATTTGCCCACTCTTCTTTGCAGAACTGCTCAAGTTCAGCTAAATTTGATGATGACCATTTGTGGACTGCAGTCTTTAAGTCATTCCACAGATTTTCAAAGGGGTTTAAGTCTGGGCTCTGACTAGGCCATGCAAAGACATTCACCCTTTTCTCTTTCAACCACTGCGTGGTCATTTTTGCTGTGTGCTTTGGGTCATTGTCATGTTGGAAGTTAAACCTTCTTCCCATTGACAACTTTCTGGCAGAGGGCAGCATATTTTCCTCAAGAGTTTGACGGTATTTTGCCCCATCTATTTTTCCTTCTATCCTGACAAGTGCTCCAGTCCCTGCTGCAGAGAAACACCCCCATAACAGGATACTACCACCTCCCTGCTTTACTGTAGGAATGGTGTTATTTGGATGGGGAGCTTTATTGGATTTCTGCCAGACATATCGTTTGGTGTTGAGGCCAAATAATTAAATTGTAGTCTCATTTGAACATAGCACTGTTTTTCATGTGGCCTCAGAATCTTCAAGGTGCGTTTTGGCAAAGCTTAGTTGTGACTGCATGTGGCCTTTCTCGAGGAGTGGCTTTCTTGCAACCCTCTCATACAAACAGTGAGCCGCTGCCCCATCTATAACTGGCCTTACAGTAAGGAGCATTAGAGGGCAAAAAAATTACAAAAAACAACCAAGGAAAAATCCAAACTGGTCAGAGAGGCTACCAAGAGGCCTACAGCAACTCTGAAGCCGTTTCATGAATTTATGACAAAGAGTGGTCATTGTGTGCATGTGACAACAATATCACAAATTCTTCACAAATGTGGCTTGTATGAGAGGGTTACAAAAACAACCAAGGAAAAATCCAAGCTCTACTTGCTGACCAGCTTGCGATCAACCAAATTAACATGTCTAACAGTATGCTTTAAAAACAGGGGTTTTCAATAGGAGAGTCCGAGGTGGTCAGAGGTCCCCCTTATCACATCAGTTCCCCCACTTCACATCAGAGTCCCTCATCACGTCAGAGGTCCTTCCTTCATGTCAGACTTCCCTTATATATTAGAGGCCCCCCATAACCACAAAGTCCCTCCATCACCTAGTCAGAGGCCCCATCACATCAGAGTCCCCACATTGCATCATTGTCCCCCCTATACAAGATAGCTTATCCCCATCACACCAGAGAACCCCATGACAGAGTCTCCCCATCACAACAGAGTCCACCTTCACCAGCAAGTAACCCTTGTCCGGATCAAAAATATGTTTCTATTACAAATTGCACCCTGTGTGTACACTCCATTGATAACCACTTCTCAAATGATAACCACCACATGTGCCACCATTTTATAGAATTATGCTTACCAGAAATTATGACATCCAAGTTATTGGTAGGTCAAAAAATGCATATGGTGGACAGGTAAAATAAATCTGATAAAGATAATTCTTCTCCCCAAATGCTTTTATGTGACCTCTCATGTACTGACGGTTAGACACACAGTTTACTTCATTTATATGGGCAAACAATAGACAGAAGCTGAAACTCTCTGTCCTACAACAGTCCAAGGTTGAAGGTGGTATGGCACTCCCTAATATGTATTACTAGTACCTAGCAGGGCAACTGCACCATTTGACTGACTTGCTGTTACCTGTCACTCCAGCCATAGTCAAATCACATTTGGCTTATGTATTGAACTTAAAACACTTGCTGATAGTTTTAGAGGCTCCTTTGACCTGTTTGGGCAGGGAATGAATACCAATCTTTACTCCGGCCTGTGCAGTTTGAAGGAAGGCTAAACAATTGGATGAGTGTACTAGCATCCTTCACAGGACTAGAGAGAAAATATGCACTTCCTCGTACTGCCTTTAATAGATATCTCCAGCTTCGCCATGTTTTACAAACCCAATTTGGTGTTACTAGCACTAAGTTTTCTGATTATTAATTAATAGCTGTACTACAGTTGCAAGGTCCTAAGGGCTTGATCTCTACTGTTTACTCGTATCTATTAGCTATCTCAATTAATAAAAATACCTTGGCGGTCTAAACTTAATGGAAATTACTTATACATTATCTGTCAGATGAAGAATATAATAAGATATTATAAGATTGTGAAAAATTGTAATGTGAGTTCTGTGAAAAATAAAGAATTTATAAAAAATATAAAAAAGATGGAGATTGGGAGGGAGCGTGCACCTCCCATTTAACTGTCTCACCAGCTAACAATAACAAACTCATTCACTTATACATGTTGCATCAGTCATATTTAACCCCAGTAAGACTACATGCTATGCATCGCACACTAACGTCAGTGTGCACTAGATGCATCTGTCAATGTGCAGATTTTACCCATGTAATGTGGTCGTGTTCTGTTATAGATAGATATTGAAGACAGGTGTTAGATGTACTGTCTAAAACTCTTTCTGTTCCTGTGCCATGCATTCCGCGGATCTGTCTGCTGGGTATATTAGATGAGGAACAATGGCCAAAATACGCTAGAATATTGCTGAGGGAAACATGGTTTATGGCCCGAAAGGCTATCACACTTAAAGTGGAGCTCCACCCTAAATTTACACTTCTGCTAATTGGAACCCTCCCCCCTCCGGTGTCACAATTGACACCTTTCAGGGGGGAGGGGGGTGAAGATACCTGTCTAAGACAGGTATTTTCACCCACATCCGGGAGTCCTCTCTCCGGGAATCTGCGGGAGTGACGTCACTTCCCCCAGACTTCCCATAGTGTTCTGGGAGACACACGGCTCCCAGAACACAGGAGAACGAATCAGAACAGCGCAGCGCGACTCGCGAATGCACCGTAGGGAACCGGGCATGAAGCCGCAGGGCTTCACTTCCTGGTTCCCTCAGCGAGGATGGCGGAGGGAGCAGCAGAGTGACGAGCGATCGCTCATCCTCTGCTGCGGACGTCGCTGGACTCCAGGACAGGTAAGTGTCCAAATATTAAAAGCCAGCAGCTGCTGTAGCTGTAGCTGCTGGCTTTTAATATATTTTTTTCCGGCGGAGCTCCGCTTTAAGTTGAATCAATCTGCTTCTCCATCTACCCATAAGTAGATTCAGATGGTGAATCAGATACTACCTTATTTTTGCGCATGGGGTTTCCCCAATAAATACGACAAGGTGTGGGATACATCGTGTTCCTCCACTCTCACCACTACTAATAATTGAGTTGTTTGTTGCATGTACTTAATATATATGTAAATGGGTGAAAATACCTATATACTATGCATAGAATTATTATGTATCCAATCTAGCTTTACTCGGTCAGAGGGTAATTTGTCACTGTTCTTTATCAGGACTTGTTAACTAGTCTATATATATTCAATTATGGACTTACTATCTATTTTTGTACTAAACTCTGTACTTCCTTATACTCATGTTGAGCACATTGGTTGTTGTACCAAAACGTTTTTTTCATCTTTGTCAATAAAAAGAGTTAAAAAAAAATGCATATGGTGTAATATAGACTCCCGGGCAACTCCCATATATCTTCCAACTGGTTGGACTGACTATATTTATCACAGCCATTTAGCTATTCATATCCCAGAACTAATTATTCCATCTTAGCTCATAAGATTGGAACAGATACCCAAAAAAAAAGAAAATAGCTTCCCATAGAGTAGTACAGTTTTATAAAAGATAGAAAAAAAGATAGAAAAACAACTTACATTTTTAAAGTGCTTGATTACGCTGTGTGTTCACAAGCATCATAATTAGCCCGCTGAGTGGCCAGTGAATAGACAGCATGTATGTAATCCTCACCAACCCCTATCAGAAAACGCAAATGGACCTCTTTTGCAAGTGGAGTGTGTGTGGTGATGCCACCACACTGCATGTTTTATTACCATATATAGTTTATATCTCTCAGGACTTATAGTATTATAAATTTAATAGGTATTGTAATATTTGGGTATATATTTAAACCATTAGGTATGTTTCTCCATTATATTGCTCCTACCTAGTTTTCCAATTGGTGTTACTGTGAATATTTCTACTTCAAAGAACTGACCATTGTTTTTCCTTATCACATCTCACATGGGTGTAAGCAGCAGCCTTATTTGAATCATCCAATCAGGCTGCGCCCAATATACATTTGCTAAGGGTAGTGACCAATTAGGGAGCATTGTATTAGCCACTGTACAGAAAGGGGAGGAGGATTTAATGAATTGTTATCAAGCTGTGCTTTCTATTTATGCTGGGACACAAAAGCAGTCGGTATGACTAGACCAGAAGCTAAGAGGGAAACTAACTCAACACTTGTATGGTATTGTACATTGTATTGTAAATATGGTTTTGTGTATATTAGTAAATATCATGTAACCCACTAAACTTATACTGTACATTGTACAGTATATGTAAATATGCCTATAGTGATTGGAGTATATTCACATACATATTTAACCTAGTTAACGGTTTCAGTGTAACACTTTCATCAGGAGCCTGATGAGTGTGATTCGATGAGATGGCAGCACAAGTGTAGGTTATGATTGGAGAATACATTTCACACTGCAGTTATTTATATGGACTTTTTTCTTCTCCTACAGACAGTGCCTAAACTAATCCCTATCAACAAATACTATTTTCCCCGTCTAAAGGCAGTATAACATTTACCTTTTAATAATCACAACTGATTTAGCATATTACAGCCCAATGTAGGCATGGCTCACTCATAAAGCTCATATACTGTAATGCCCTCTACACACGATCAAATTTTCCGATGAAAAAAGTCTGATGGACTTTTTTCATCGAAAATTCCGATCGTGTGTGGGCCCCATCTGACTTTTTTTCCATCGGAGTAAAAAAATAGAACATGTTTTAAATTTTTCTGATGGAAAAAAATCAGATGGAAAATTCCGATCGTCTGTGTGGAATTCCATCGGAGAAAAATCCACGCATGCTCAGAATCAAGTTGACGCATGCTCGGAAGCATTGAACTTAATTTTTCTCGGCTCGTCGTAGTGTTTTACGTCACCGCGTTATGGACGGTCGGAATTTAGTCTGACAGTGTGTATGCAGGACTGATGGAAGTCAGCTTCATCGGAATTCTGACGGAAAATTCCATCGGTGTACAGGGCATAAGAGGGCTTTTATTTAATTGAAATTTAAAGTTCAAGGCACATAAAACCAGAACCATGAACTTTACTGCCTAGAGCCTGCAAACCAAAAGCACTAAGCCTTAGCTTCAAAAACTGGAAAATTACTAAGATGGACCCAAGCTACCAAATATGGATACACAAACAAATCAGAAAAAAGGTTAGCATGAAAATTCAGAGAAAAATCAAAAATACACATCATATTAAATATTCAGTTGCCCTCATGTCACTAATCCAGGTGTGTATGGGCAGGGCAGTTCACATATCTCTTGCTGTACACAGTATGTCACAAAACAGGAGCTCTGGTAGACTTGAGTTAGGGACCACACCTTGCAGAGGTTCCTCGATACAATGGTATGACTTTACATATATTTATAAATTTATCAAAAAAAATCTCTTTTTAACGCAAACTGGTAAAGCAGTTTACACTTTGTTTTTGTTGCTGACTAGCAAGTAACTGTGTAAGGATACTTTTTATTTTGTAGTTCACTGGTCCCATGACACTGGCTCTGTGATGTTGGTGCTACAGTTAGTCGTCCACTACTCATTACTCAAGGAGACATTGGCAACCTCTGGAGCAACCTAAGAGTTCAGTGATAGTTGAGAAGTGTTTGCTTAAAGGATTCCCTACAATGTAGGTATGTCTACCCTTAGGGGTCAAAACAAGACAATATCAAAAAACATAATAGTAATTTTATTAAAACAATAATGTTTTATTTATAATCAAAAATGAACAGGTGTACAATCATACTAACATTTGTACATGAAGCTTGGTATGTAAGGTGAATATTTAGTATAACTGAGTTCAATAATAGAGTATTTTTAATAAAGGAAACCTTATTTAAGCACATCACGGTTTGAAATTGTATTTTCTGAGTTCAACGAAGGTGCCGTGGGTGGTTTCTCAACTAAACAAGAATGTTTTAGCAATCAGCCTAAGACCAGATCGAGTATTGTAATCAAGGAAAATTCTCTGAATTTGTATATATATATCTTATAATTAACTGAAAAGAAAAAAGAAATTAGTTATTCCCTGAAATAGGTGCCCTTAAAAAATAAAAAAAAAATAGAATAAAAACAGACATGAAAAAACAACAATAATTAATCAGGATTGCCTGTGTCCTAAGAGCCTATCTCTAAATAAAGGTGTCGTAGGATTCTGAATGTTTGAAGATGGTCCATGGTTGCCATATTTTATTGAAATGGTCTGTTTTTCCTTGTGCTATTGCCCTTATCTCTTCCATTCCATTGAGAAGATGTACCTCTTTTAGCCATTCCTTAGTCGTGGGAGTGGTGGTATTTCTCCAGTGTCTGGGTATTACTGTTTTTGCTGCTGTGAGTAAAAAGTCTTGTCAGTGAATTTTTGTATTTTCTTAGTGACCAATTAGTGATATTTAGAAGACAGCATGCAGCATTTAGTTGAATTTTTGTTTCGGTTATATGTTTTTCGGCTTTGATTACCCGTTTCCAAAAGGATTTGATCTTATCACACTCCCACTCTATGTGATATAGTGTGCCCTCTTCTCGGTTGCAGCGCCAACAATGTCCAGGAACTGTAGAGAACCATTTATGCAATTTGTTTGGTGTGATGTACCAATTTGTTAGGAGTTTGAATGATGTTTCCTGTAGTCTCACGCTAATTGCGCATTTATGGGCAAACACGCAGGCTTGCAGCCATTGGTCTTTCGTGAAAGACATGTTTAGGGTTGATTCCCAAAATGTTTTATGTCTGTTGGGTTCCTGTAGATCATAGGTCTGCAACCAAGTGTAGGTCAAGGAAATATTTTTTGTAGTCGTGGTGGCCAGGAAACATATGTGTTTCTGTGGGTTCATGATATAGTCATACATTTGGCGGTATTCCCCAGGATTTAAGGGTATTTGACCCAATTATTTTTGTAATTCTGAGTGTGATTTGATTTTGTTGCCCTTCAAGCAGTGTGCTACCGGTAATGGTGAGTTTCTATTGCAGAGTGCTTGAATAGAGTCAGTCATTCCTGGTGCAAAATCAGGATTTCTAGTTAGTGGGGATACCGGTCCTAATGAAGTGGTGAGAGAGGATCTTTGTGTGATTGTTTGTAGATTTTTTAATGTTGCTCCTATTAGAGGGTGTTTCAATTGTTTAGGGAATAAATTCCAGGGAATACAGGGAGAGTGTGATATCGGAATGGGACCCAAGTTCTCCAGCCCTACCCAATCCTTATTTGCCTTGTGACATGTCCAATCTATGATCCTAGTTAAATGTGTGGCTAGGTAGTAGTTTTTGAAGTTGGGGAAACCCATGCCTACAGCTTGCTTGTTCATAGTAAGTGTGGATAGACTGATTCATGGTTTTTTGGAGGCCCACAGGAATTTTCTTAGCAAGGAGTATAATGATTTGAAAAAGCTAGAGGGTAGCACTATGGGGACAGTTTGGAAAAGTATAGGATTCTGGGCAGGGTTGACATTTTGATTATGGCTGCTCTGCCAAACCACGAAAAGTGTTTTAGCGTCCACCTTTCTAGGTCTTTAGTGATGTTTTGTAAAAGGGGTTGGAAGTTAAATTTGTACATTAAATCCAGTGTCGGTGTACCCAAGTACGTGAGAGATGTTGTTTCCCATTTGAATTTGCAATTGATTTTTGTATTGTTTAGTGTGGCTTCTCTTAGTGATAGATTCAGTGCTTCAGATTTCTTGTAATTAATTTTGAAGTTTGATATGTAGCTGTATTGGGAAAATATATTGCATAAGTTGGGCATGGTGATGTGTGGCTGAGATATGAAGAAAAGGAGGTCACCGGCATATGCCGCGCATTTGTATACTTTATTTTTGACATTGAAACCATGAATGTTTGGTGACGCGTTTATAGTGCAAATTAATGATTCCAGAGTTAGAATGAATAATAAGGATGAGAGGGGACAGCCTTGTCTTGTACCATTCTGGATTCTTACTTTATCAGATAGTGTTCCGTTTATTTTAATTTGAGCTGTTGGATTATTGTATAAGGCCTTTATCCAATTTTGCATATGAGGTTTCAGTCCTATATGAGTGCATGTGGTGAACAAGAAGTCCCACGACACGCGGTCGAAGGCCTTCTCCACATCGGTAGATAGTAACATGCCTTGAGTAGGTGTGGCGTCAGAATGTTGGAAAAGGTTTTATAGTAGTGGGCTGTAAATCCGTCTGGGCCAGGGCTTTTTCCAGTTTTGAGAGATTTACAGATTAATCAAAAAATAGTGTCTGTAACTGTATGGACAGAAATTGGTCCAATACATTTATATGCCCCTTTGTCATCTCAGAAGTTCACTGAATTCAAAGTAGTTCTATTCCTGTACTAAGCTGCTTTGTGAAGTGTAACTGGAACGGGTCATGAATGTCATGTCTCAGAACTGACAGATGGTTTTTCATTTGTGCAGCTACAATTTATAAACATTCTCTTAGATATTACGAAGGTTTGAGATACTACGTAGCTATAGAAACAGCTGACAGTTTGTGAAATAATGCTGCTTTAGCAACCCTGTTTTGTTTCAGTTTACAAAGAATAAATTGCTAATAAGTTTAATTGCCCCAAGAACAAACCAAAATAACAAGATTTATGGGGAACTTTGAGGACAAAAATATGGGAACTGCAGTAGCTGTCTTGCTTAACCACCTCAATACTGGACTCTTTCACCCCCTTCCTGCCCAGGCCAATTTTCAGCTTTCAGCATTGTCACATTTTAAATGACAATTACTTATTCATGCAACACTCTACCCAAATTAAACTTTTATCATTTATTTGAGACAGATAGAGATTTATTTTGGTGGTATTTAATCACTACTGTGTTTTTTTTTTTTTTAAATAAACAAAAAAAGGACAACATTTTTGAAAAAATATACATGTTCTTTGTTTCTGTTATAACATTTTGCAAATAAATAAAATAAATAATTTATCTCCATAAGTTTAGGCCAACATTTATACTGGTACATTTCTTTAGTAAAAATAACCCAAATCAGGGTATATTATTTAGTCTATAGGAAAGGTATAGATATTAACTATAACTAAGGTAATATTATTTAGTCTATAGGAAAGGTATAGATGTTAACTATAACAGTACTGTATATTTGGAAATCAATCAACCCTCATTTCTTGAGGTCCTAAAATTCCAGGACAGTTCAAATACCTCCCAAATGACCCCTTTTGGAAAGTAGATTGTCCAAGGTATTTAGTAAGAGACATGGCAAGTTTTTTGAAGTTGTCATTTTTTTATTTTTTGTCACAATTTTTTGGAAAATTAAGAAATGTATAAAATTCACAAATGTTTTTTTTACATATTGTCACATACAAGAGCAGTACAGCATCATCATATGACTGGTGTGATGGTGATATAGGAAACTGACTGGTGGCAGTATGTTAAACAAAATTAATAATAATGTTTTAAACTTTTTTGTTGTCATAGTGACACTGTACTACTCTAGGGAGGTAATCAGGATTTTTTTTAACCCACTTTGATTGCTTATATCAGCGATAATAACTGTTATAAGCAATCATTTTTTTATGAATGGCATTCATTAATCCAGTGTGTACTATTGTGAAGCTGTGATTGGCCACATCTATTACATGGTACAGATGCATTGTGATTGGCCATGTCTGTACCATGTGATTGCTGTGACCAGCTATTCATTGGGTACAATTGTAATTTGATCTGCTGTGATTGGTCACACCAATGACATGGTACCGGCATGCAGGCAGGTACACTGATTTGATATCAGCAGGGATAGATCACGCTGCAGTGCAGGCTATGGGGCATGCATTAGATGCGATCCTGGGAGGATGTCCCGTGACATCCACCCAGGATGGCAGCTTGGCCGGCATTGTACTATAGGCCAGATGAGAAAACTCAAATAGCAAGGTTAACCTGCCACAAATTTGTGGCAGTGTTGAATTGTAAGCCTTGTTAACTTGCTACACATTTTCACTGGCAAGTTGTACACTTGCAGAGCACTTAAAGCACACGTTCTAGTTAACACTTTTTCAATTTGTAGCAAATGTGCTTGGCAAGTCTCTAGCAAGAGCAAAGTTGCAGTCTATAGCAAGAGCTCTGCAAGTCACAGTGACCCCTGTGGTGGTATGGCAATTGCACAACATAACTGAGCCAGTACTTGCAGCAGACTTGCAGAATGTTTGCAAAGCAAGTTGATCTAGAGTCATGCAATGCGGACTTGCAGCTAAATTGGTTGCTACCTGGGAAGGTGCAGGTTCCAAGTTCATCATCCTAATCCTAGTTTCACTACCTAGTGAATCACTGACCTGAAGCAAGTCAGGATCAGAATAAAGGGTTGACAAAGACAGAATGTATATTTGAGGAATCATATTCATATTTAAATTATAAAATAATATAAATATAAAAATATATTTAAACTAGATAAATATTGGTGCATATAATTCTTAAAGTGATTGCAACCGTTTATTTTTTATTTTTAAAATAACAAACATTCTATTGAACAGAGCAGCTCTGATCCTCGTCTTTTCAGGTCCCCCGCCAGTGCTCCTGGCTCCTCCTCTTCTCTGTGTGCCACCATAGAAAGCTGTTACCTATTGTGGCACACCTGTGGACTCAATCCAAACCTGCTACCTGTTGCCTGCATCTATATACATAGACAGCATGGCTTGGTCCGCCCCCCCACTCTCTCATCACAGAATTTGATTGACAGCAGCAATGGCTTCTGCTGCTATAAATTTGCCCTGTGAAGAGGGAGAGAGAGGCTGTGCTCTTGAGCAATGCACCTGGATCTAGATTGGGCTCAAGTAAGTATAAGGGGGGGGGCTGGGGAGGGATCCTGCATCACAAAATGTTTTTTACATTAATGCAGAGTATGCATTAGGGTAAAATAGAACCACTTTAAAATAACCACAGAGGCAGCAGGTATTTCTTGTCTGATACAAGGATCTCAGCACATAGTTATCTTTCATTTGTATGCAAATAGTTGAAGACACCCTTGATCACAGGCCAGTAGTAGTTCTTAAAACCTTCTGAGATCATTTGGATTACAGATTCTTAAAAGAGACCCCATCATCAACTTATAAACATTGTATGTAAAAGCACTTTTGAACTTGCTAGAACATTTAACTTCTCTGGGGAGAGTCAATTCACAAGCCCTCTTCCCACATCATAGCATTCCCCTCTTCTAATACCGCGTACAGACGATCGGACATTCCGACAACAAAACCGTGGATTTTTTTCAGTTGTTGGCTCAAACTTGTCTTGCATACACACGGTCACACAAATGTTGTCGGAAATTGCGAACGTTAAGAACCGGGTGATGTACAACACATACGACGAGCCGAGAAAAATGAAGTTCAATAGCCAATACGGCTCTTCTGCTTGATTCTGAGCATGCGTGGAATTTTGTGCGTCGGAATTGTGTACACACACTCGGAATTTCAGACAACAAGTTTTGTTGTCGAAAATTTGAGAACCAGCTCTCAAACATTTGAATTGGAAATTCCGACAGCAAATGTCCGATGGAGCATGCACATAGTTGGATTTTCCAACAACAAGCTCACATGGAACATTTGTTGTCGGAAATTCCGACCGTGTGTATGCGGCATAAGAGTGTCTTATACGTTTCTGGCCCTGCCCAGCTCCTCCACCCCTCCAGGGGAGCTGCCAGGGAAGGAACAAATGGGAATATAGTGAGGGCTGTGAGTCTACTAGGGTCGCAGACATCATGTCTGAGATGGTGACGCCCAGCTTCAGTCTCATGTCTTTTGAATGCCAATATAAGGGAGACTTTTACAGGTAAATAACATGCAAAAAATATAGTAAAAACATCTTATGGGAAGATCTTTGGTGAAAATAAATGGTCCAGTGAAAGAATCTCTTCTTCAAAGTGACTGTTACTTTAGTAAAAAAATAAATACGTTGGTGACAGGTATAAAGTGCAGGCTCCTAGAGAGGTCTGCACATACCTGCAAAAGTTTACAGTCACCCTGATACAATGGAATGTTTGGCCACTCACTTCCTGTGAGTGTCAAAGCTTGTCTGCACCCTCCCTTCTGCCATACCTCTGGGTGCCTGAATTTTTACCTGCCAGCAGTTTTTTTATGATTATTATTTTACAGAGTTTGTAAACTTTATAGAATGATTCCAAGGTTTTCAGTACCATTTGACTTTTGCTTGTGAGGATGTAAAGAGCTGAAAAAAATCAAGCAGAAGATATTGATTTGGGACTTTTTGGAAGGACTGAGGAATCTGAAGCTCTCGATATCGTAGGAGAGCTATTCCTAGAAGGCCAAATAGTTCAGGAGGGAAATTATAACAATTTCGCAACACCCTTTTCCAATCCTTTCATACATACTTCATTCCACCCAAGGTCATTGTTTTATCCCCAGCATGTAAAGAGTATGCATATTAAAACGTACTATTCCATCCTGATAGTGATATGTGTAAGGGTGAGTGGCGCTGGTCTTACACTAATATGTGATAATAGGCCTGGGGGCCTATCCGCATATGGGTGGCTCTTCAAAAGGGATATTTCCCTCCCTAGGGCAACTAACTAGATTGGCACTATACAGTATGGGCCGAGAGTATGGTGGCTGGTGTACACTGGGATTATTAATTAGTGATATTAATGTGCTAAAAATTGTGTTCATTAAAAGTGAGAAAAACAATATATATGTCTGATTCCTATGTTCCTAGTGACAAAATTATCCTGTGCCTAAACACCATCCCTTTTACCTTATGTATATAGTGTGATTGTACATAGGTGAATGTGGTGTCACTGCTCCAGGTGGGAGCTGCCGTGTGAACGTATACACAATATAAAAGTGACAAATGCCAATCCTAAAGGTGATAGATACAATCATATAAGTGATAGATGAAACATAAAAAGTATTTCCAATTAATTGCAACAAATGTTCATTAGTGTCATAAATGACAGTGTGATCACTGTCACTGATAGCTGTACTTTCAATAGCCCGATGTGATAGTTCATATAAATCTGTGACATCCGTGTGTATCTTTAAACAGGTGTGTACTGTGACTTTTGTGCTCCCCTCTCCTTAGGAACCCCACTCACCAGATTGAAGCACCCCTGCAGGGGTATGAGGCACCTCTGGTGATGTCCACTGTGTGGTATATGCGATCCTCCGTGCAGACGTGCTGTTCCTCAGGGATACCCGTGTTCTCACTGCTCCCCAATTCCTCCAAGCTTTAGGGAAGATCAGCTTGATTCCTCAGAAAAAACCCAGAAGGCGCTTTCATAGCGTAATTTGTATTTATTTAAAAGTGATTTAAAATAATATTAAAAACAAACGAAAAAAAAAACGATCTGCTGCTCTTGTGTTGCAAAACTCAGAGCAGTAGGTAGACAATACAGACAGTCAAGTCCACACGAATACGTCACGTAGGCGGGTAGGCTATGCACAGCCTTGGCGTGCGTTCCACTGCATGAATCCCGCAAACTGGAAGTGACGCGGACGTGTCTGGACGACCAATCACTTGACGCAAAAAAGAAAAAGACTTTACGTTGAAACGCGTCAAGTGATTGGTACCTGTGCAGTCACGGAAACAATGACCAGGATAGTCAGGGATACATTTAGCAATTTTGGCAGGTACTAAGTACCATCTAGTTAGTACTTTATAGTTGGTTTCCATAGCTATTACATTAGGGGAGGAAGATTTAATTGTGGACCAAATTTTTAACCATTCTGCCTCATTTAGGACATATTCCAAGTCCTCCTCCCATTTCCGCATTTAGGTAGGTGTCAGGAAAGGTTCCATCCACTGGTGATATTTATTATTTGGCTTGCAGTACTGTGGTCCACCAGCAGGTGTCTCCTGGCAGTTTGAAACTGTCAGAAGAATCTTTCCCAGCTGGTGTTGTATTATGCTTTGCACGCAGTACTGGTTTCCACCAGCGGATGGATCCTGGCAGTGTGGAGCGAGCTGCCCTTCCTTCGCTCAGCTGTGACCTGAAGCTAATCACAGCCTGCCTATTTATACCTGGCAAGTACTAACACTCCTTGCCCTGGTATCTCTCTCCCTGACCCAGGACACCTGTGACCCTGACTTTGATCCCTGCATCCTGCCTAACACGATCCGACCTGATCCCTGCATCCTGCCTGACCCGATCCGACCTGATCCCTACCTTGAGCCCATCCTGTATCCGTCCCTCCTGTCTCCTGTTTACCACAGATACCTGTCCTCCTGTTCCCTGGGTGCTTATCCCTGCTCTGCAGCCTATCCATCCGTCCCCTCCCTGTTCCTGTTATCTCCCATCTGCTGACATTCCCTTGTGTATGACCTCAGCCTGGCTTTTTACTACGATTCCAGTATCTCCCATATTTTTATATATATTGTTTATAGTCACTTTTTATTGATTGATTTATTGCACTGTGTTCTATTGGAGGTGGTTGTATGTTGTTCATCTATTACAATAAATTGTTACATTTTCACCTACACACGTTTGGTCTCCTCTATGCAGTCACACAGTCTGGTCTATTAGCCTTCTGTGACAGTAGGTTTATCTGTTTCAGCATTTATTAGTAATTGAGAATAAAGGGAGGAGATTAGTCCTCTAGCGTGTGGGTCGTTTTTGCAAGCGAATTCAAAACTAGTGAATTGGTTCAGAGGCTTGTCTGAAGTGGTATTAGGTGTAAATAAATGTTTTATTTGTAAGTATAGGAACATTTCCGATTGTGGGATACCATATGTTTCGCAGAAAGACGGGCAGGGGATAAAGGATGATCAGTTAACAAAATTGTGAAAGTTCAGTAAATCCAAGGAAGACCATACTTTAAAAGATAAAGGTTATATCCAAGCCGGGTAAAAGGTTGGGTTTTTGAGGAAGGAGAGGAGAGGGTTGTGTGGAGATTGCAAATTGTGTTTAAATTTATATCTATCCCCACATGGCAGATTGAGGGGTGTGGTTTTGAGATGGCAGAGTGAGGAGGAACACGCTGTAGCCCTTTGACTCTCCACCCGGACACCCAGCGAGGATAATGGCCGCATAGCCTCCTGTATAGCTCCATGTGTGTACGGCTCAGTAACCCAGCCTACCTGGGATGAAGAGGAGGGAGAGAGCAGCGAAAAAAACGGGGTCGCAGCCGGAGATTGAATCCTTCTTCCCCCGCACACGAGCCGCGCTGACCAGGCTACAAGCGGTGGAGTCACGTGGGGCAGCGAGCGGTGAGACAGAACAGTGTAAGCGCCCAGAGAGACACCAGAACAAAGAGACACACGGTCCCGAAGCACTGGAGGAGTCGGCAGCATCGGCAGCAGCGACAGCACCCACCCCACAGGTGCAGGTACGGGGGTCTATGGAAGGGGGGAAGCAGAGTAGGCAAGGGGGGCAGGAGCATAGCCCCCAGGACAGGATGATACAGGGAACTCCTGACTTTGGTGAACTGGACCTTAGAGCTCTGCTGCAAGCCCTGCCAACGCGTGCAGACATAGAATCCCTCCCGACCCGCGCTGACATACAAACAATGATGCTACGTTTGGAAGAAATGCACCGAAAAGAGTGGGATCGAGTACACACTGAAGTGAAGCTTCTCTCAGAGAGATTGTCAGGGGAGGAGGGTCGGGTAACTACCCTAGAGAATCGGGTACAGCAACTGGAGCTGGGACAGGGTCTTAACTCATTACATGTTACCTCAATACAGCTGCAATTGGAGGAAATTGAGGACCGGGGACGTCGTTTGAACCTACGGTTTAGGGGGATCCCCGAGACAGTAGGGGGAGAGACATTACAGGCAACAGTCCTAGCAATATGTCAGCAGTTGGCTACCCCAGCGCCACCTCAAACATTGGAATTTGAGAGACTACACAGAGCCCTGGGACCCCCCTCAGTAAACATAGACAGACCAAGGGATGTTATAGGCCGTTTTCACCGATACGCACACAAGGAACTAATAAGTCGCATGGCCTGGGAAAAAGGTGAAATAGAACAAGAAGGATTTAGGGTAAAAATCCTGCCAGATCTTTCACGGGCTACATTGCAACGTAGGGCTATGCTACGCCCGCTCCTGGATAAAATTAAATCATTGGGGGGATCGTATAGATGGGGGTACCCCATTGCATTAATAGTGAAGAAAGACTCCCATACATTTACTTTGCGGCACCCGCGGGAATTATTAGACTTTTTTTCCTTCATGGAGATGGAAGCTATAGAGATCCCAAACTGGCTGCAGGAAATCCCAGGAACTGGGAGAAGAATGGAGACAATGAGGGATAGGAGACTCGAGGCTGTAAGGGGAAAGGGAGAAGGAAGCAAGAAACACTCTACTATCCCCCCTCCTCTAAAGAAGTGAAGATAGGAACAATGCTCTCTGTTTTTCTCCTCTCTAGCTCCTGACCCCCTAATAGTAACAATGGGGCTAGAATCAGAGGACCCCCCTGGTGGGAGATTCAACCTGGTCCACCAGCCCCTCTGGGAGAGGGGAGGGGGGAGTCCCCTCTCTTATTTTGTTTCCCCTTTATCTCCCCCTTGTCCCCCTTATGTGGGAGAATTCTATTTTCTGAACTTTTGGTGGGTCTTGCCTTGAAGAGGTATTCATATCCCTCTTTTTTTTCTTTTTTTCCCCTTCTTTTTCTTTTGGGGAGGATGTCTCCGTTTGCCCTCCCCCTCCCCCCTTTTTTTTTTCTTTTTGAGAGAGACTCAAGAGGGAAGGGAACGGGTGTTTCAGGAGATGATCTAACTGACGGGAGACAGATATGGTCGGGGTGTAATTACATGCACCCCTTTTTTCCATTTTTTTTTTCTGGTCCCCCCCCTTCAGGATTTGGGGAACACGGAAATATGGGGGATTGCTATCGCTTTGTCCTCTGACCCCTTTTTTATATATATTGGTAAATACGGGTGATAAATCCCTTTTTTTTTTTCTTCCCCCTCCCCTTTTTTTTTTTTTTTTCTTTTAGGAGAAGGGGGAGGGGAAACTATTTATTTACTTATTTATTTATTTATTTTTTTTGTGTGTTGTTGATTATTAGATGTGGGGGTAAAGGGGATAATGTTAAGGGTAATGGGAGAGGATGTGTTGCAGCGGAATATACTATAAGATGTAATGTATGATATATGTGAGTATCCTCTAAAATTATATACACATGTATACACATATTGGCCCCCTTCAAGACGGAGGGGTGCCCGTAGGAGGGAGGGAGGGATGGACTGGGGGGTTTCACCCCCTGCCCCCCCCCCCCCAATTTATTTAATGTTTCTATATAACACTGGAGATCACTGGGCTCCTTTTTTTTTTTTTTTTTTTTTTTTTTTTTTTTTTTTTTGTGTGTTGGGAAACAATTTTTATTTTTTCTTTATTTTTTCGGGGGTGAGGTTAGAAGGGGTTCAGAGGATATAATATATAAATGTATAAATAAGGTATATATAAGGTATAAATAATGTATGATGATATATGATGAAGGGAAGGGGGAGAAGGATGTGATTCGGTTTAATTCTGGAAAGGAGGGAATATGGGAAGGAGATATCAATAAGAGGGGAGGTTTAGAAATTTAGAAGAAATGAGAAGAAACCAATAGGAGTACTAGGTAAAAGTAACTAGATAGGGTTCCCTATAATTAAACAGAATGTTTTAGGGAAGGCAGAGGCCTGAATGGAAAAGAGGGAAGAAATTTCCAAGTGTGAGGGGTGTGAATGTTTTAGGTACTGTATAAGTGCCACACCTTTTTTTTTTTTTTTTTTTTTTCCCTAGTAGATTTAGGGATACACATATAGTCACGTACATATATAATAAAGGAAATAGGGGGGAGGTATTGGGTAGCAAAGGAGTAGCTAGGAGTTAAACACAGAGACACAGGGAGGGATTAGGATAATAAGTGGGTAGATTGAGGGTAGATCGAGATAATATAGGAGGGAGGGGAGATAATAGGTAAGGGAGGGGGGGGGTAGAAAATAAGGGGTTAATGAGAAGAAAGGGATATTTAGAGAGTAGGAGGAGGGGGGCACGTATATATCACATTACACTTGTACACAATAGGATAGAATAGAAGGTACACACACTTGGATACAATTGAGGAGGTTAATGGTTAGAATGAGAAAGGAACCCCAGGCAGGAATAGGAATAAGCTAGTACTCGGAAGATCTATCATTAGGGAAGGAAAATGAGAAGGGGGGGGTCGAGGGATTAGGAAATAGGAAGCAAAGGAAAAACAAAACAGATGGAATGGGGGAATGGGGAGAAAGGAGGGAAAGTGGTCCTGGCATATCTTATTTAAAATTAGTTATATTAAATTCCTAAAAAGCAAAATGTAACCTATGTAAGGGAATTTAAATTCTATATACAGTAAACACTAGCTGTTTAGATATATGGTTGATAATGGGGAAAAAGGGAAGAGGAAAGAAGGGAAGAAAGAGGAGAGAAAGGAAGAAAAAACTGGGATAAATTAGGATAAAACTGAATGATGGATGCCCCCTCGAAACTAGGATAATATAAAGTAAGGGGAGGGAAGAAGAGAGGGGAAGAAGGGAAAAAAATGGAGAGAGGAGCTGGAGTGAGATAGACGAAAGGGGCGTCCGGGGTGGAGGGTTGGGGGTGCACCTCTGCTGTACCAACACAACACCCCAATTAGGCTTGCGCCCACGTGAACCGTAGGGTAAAGGTTCAGAAGTGGGTGCCTCCCTTTGGGGTGGGGGTAAGGGGGGAGGGGTTAGTTGAATATTTAGGGGGGGGGATTGGAAAGGGGGGGGGGTTTGCAATTTTCTTTTTTTTTTTTTTTTTTTTTTTTTTTTTTTTCTTTTTTCTTCTCTCTCTCCGTGCTTCACCCTCTGAATCTACCGGGATGGAGGAAATAAGGATAACTACCATCAACGCTAAAGGACTTAACGTCCCAGAAAAGAGGAGAATGCTCCTGAGCGAGTTAGAACGAGCCCGCTCAGATGTAGCATTCGTGCAGGAGACACATTTCAAGATGGGCGGACTACCATACCTACAAAATAGGTTCTATCCATGTACATACCACGCATGTAGTCAGATATCAAAGTCAAAAGGGGTGTCAATCCTAATTTCCAATAGAATATCTTGGTCCCTGGTGGACAAAATAGTAGATGTAGAGGGTCGTTTCTTATTCTTAAAGGGACAGATTGGAAGTACAAAGGTGACATTGGCAACTGTTTACACACCAAATATACATCAAGACGCCTTCTTGAGTAAAACTTTGGATAAACTGGCGGGGTTTGCAGAAGGGAAGCTGATCCTAGGGGGAGATTTTAACATAACATTGGAACCTAAGGTTGACACATCAACGGGGACCTCATCCACACCAGGGGGGGTCCGGAAGAATATTCTGCAGAAGTTGCGGGACCTGCAGATGGTAGACGTTTGGAGATTACTACATGTAGGGGAAAGGGACTATACATTCTTCTCCAACCCTCACCAACTGTACTCCCGTATAGATCTCTTCATGGTGCCACACTATCTGTTGACGGCGGTGAAGGAAGTAAAAATTGAGAATATAACATGGTCAGATCACGCGCCAGTGACGCTACATATTGTGCTGTCTGATTCATCTACCGCACCGGAGTGGCGTTGGCGTCTGAACGAGAGCCTACTGCAGATCCCCGAAATTCGGGAAGATGTAGCAAAAGAAATGGAGGCATATTTCCTGACGAATGACACCCCGGGGAGTGACCCGGGAATGATATGGGAGGCGCATAAGGCAGTAATGAGAGGGGTATTAATAAAACATGGCTCCCGATTAAAAAAAGCACGAGAAAGAAAAATAGCTAAACTGTTAAGAGAAATCCAGGCACTAGAGGTACAACATAAGAAAATACAGATGCCGTCAGTGGGGATAGAACTGGCCCATTTGAGGAGACAACTGACAGAGCTACTTAGATACAAAGCAGAAGCGGCAATACAAATAGGGAAAAAGGTAACCTATGAACTTGGGGAAAAATGTAGTAAAATATTAGCAGGGAAACTTAGAGAGAAAGGGAAGACAGTATACGTACCCCATATAAAGGGAAAGAATGGACAACTGATTTCACTTCCTAAAAATATTGTCCAGAGATTTAGAGAATACTATTCATCCCTCTATAACCTGACCCCAACTCAGACGTCTCAGGCCACAATGGAAGAATACCTTCTATCAGCACATCTACCTTGTTTGTCACCAGCGGACCGTAATAAATTGGAGATACCTATCTCAGTGGGGGAACTAGAGACAGTGATAAAAACAGTTAAACGAGGGAAGGCACCGGGCCCAGATGGCTTTACTATCCAATACTACAAATATTTTCTCCCAATACTAGGGGTGTACATGACAAAGACATTCAATGGGATCGGCCGGGCCCCCGCACTGCCGCCGGATGCCCTTATGGCATATATTTCGGTTATTCCGAAAGAAGGGAAGGACCCGGCGGAGTGCGGGAGCTACCGCCCGATCTCATTGTTAAACACAGATTTAAAACTTTTCACTAAAATACTTGCCTCCCGTCTTCAGCCGCTTTTGAATCAAATGGTACATCAAGACCAGGTTGGGTTTATCCCAACCCGGGAGGCCAGGGATAATACCGTAAAAGTCCTCAATCTGGTACACCATGCTAACATATCAAAAACGCCCTGTATTTTTTTGAGTACCGATGCGGAGAAAGCGTTTGACAGGGTTAGTTGGCGATTTATGTTCGAAGTATTGAGGCAAATGGGATTGGGAGAACATATGCGGAGCTGGATAGCCGGGGTGTATGCTACACCCCAGGCCTCGGTAAAAGTGAATGGAGTCTATTCGGAGACATTTAAAATTTTAAATGGAACGCGCCAAGGGTGTCCACTCTCTCCGTTGCTGTTTTCTCTCTCCCTGGAACCCCTACTGAATAGGATTCGGCAAAATTCAGATATTCAGGGTCTTCAAATAGGTGCCCAAGAATATAAAATATCTGCCTATGCAGATGATATGATGTTCTCCCTATCACAACCTCACATTTCACTGCCAAACCTGATGAAGGAAATAGAAGGATATGGGAGACTAGCAAATTTAAAAATTAATTACGCAAAATCGGAAGCGATGGGGGTTGCCCTCCCCCCAGAAGTCCAGCAAAACATACAACCCAATTTCAACTTTAAATGGGTAGGGTCGTCACTAAAATATCTAGGAATAAATATACCATCAAGACTAGAGAAGGTTTTTGCTGCAAACTTCCCCTCACTATATAATGCAGTTAGCTCCCTATTAGACAAATGGAAACAAGGATTCCATTCATGGTTCGGCCGATGTAACGCCATCAAAATGAACATTCTGCCAAAATTCTTGTACCTATTCCAAGCTGTACCAATAGGAATTAATAGGGCCTACTTTCGGCAAGTAAATGCACTTTTCACTAAGTTTATATGGGCCAACAAGCGACCAAGGATTAGCAGAAGTCAAATGACCCTCCCCAAATGCCATGGGGGCTTAGCAGTCCCAGACGTGTCTAAATACCACCAAGCAGTCCATTTGGGAAGGGTCATAGACTGGTGCAGACATGTAGAATTCAAACTATGGATAAAACTGGAGCAAGAATTTAGCCAGGTGCCTTTGAGCAGGGCACTCTGGTGTTATTCAAGGTTACCTGACTCACTTAAAAAACACCCTTTGATAGGACCAACATTATCTATAGGGGCAAAAATATGTCTGAACCCTAAATACTCATCAAGACATTCCCCATTATATCCAATATTGGGAAACCCAAGCTTTGATCCAGGGATGGAGACAAGAGCATTTCGGAGACTTCGAGAGAAGGGCTATACTCAGGTATCGCATTTTATGCAATCCGAAACTTGGCCCACAATGGTAGACCTGACGAAATCAGGAGGTCAATTTGAAGTAGAACACTGGCAGGCAATACAACTTCGATATTACCTGGAGACATTGGGCCCAATGAGTAATTTTAAACGGGAACTAACTAGGTTTGAAACATACTGTGAGGAGAAGGAACCCACCAACCGAATAATATCTAAAATATATACGATGTTAATGACCCCACCAGAGAATTTTGAGCTGCCAGTATTTAGAAAATGGGAAAGGGACCTAAATAAGACCTTTACACCAGCTCAATACCAGAAGATAATATATTTGGCATTAAACTCATCAATATGCACTAAAATGCAAGAATTAAATTATAAACTACTGATGAGGTGGTATTATACACCATCAAAATTAGGCAGGTTCTACCCGGATGCATCAGATCAGTGCTGGCGATGTAAGGGGGAGCGGGGAACTTTGTTTCATATATATTGGACATGCCCTCAGATCAGACAATACTGGCTAGAGGTAGGAAGGATCGCTCAAAAAATTGAGCCTTACCCGGTGCCGGACGATCCGGGTTTTTTCCTATTGCATATAACGCAAATACCCACACAGACCTATAAAAAGTCAGTATTATGTCACTTGGTCAATGAGGCTAAGGCGTGTATAGCGAGATGCTGGAAAAGCTCTAGCCCTCCAACAATCGCAGAATGGCTCAATAGGGTCAGACAAGTGGGGGCGATAGAGGAGTTGGTGGCCTCGGCCCAAGACAGAAAAGAGCAACATATTAAAATCTGGTCAACATGGGAAAAATTTACGCAGACAGAAGAAGGGAAAAGATTAATGGGGAAGTAAGTCCGTCCACCTAGCCAGAGAAGTATTGAGGAGGTTATGGTTTACCTAACGGGGGAGGAGGTTGGGGTGAGGAGGGGAGAGAGAGATTTATTTAGTTATCTACTTATCTATTTAATTTTTTTTTTTTTTTTTTTTTTTTTTCTTTTCCCTTTTTTTCTTTCTTTCTTTTTTTGGGGTTTGATTTGGGAGGGAGGTAGAGGGGGAATGGATAAAAATGTAAGGGAGAAGAAAACAAGGGCGTGAGAATCAAAGACGTTTAATAGAGGAAAGGAACTTTATGTGTCCCTCCTGTCACAGGGAGACACGTGAAGGCCAAAAGGGAAGGGAACCCATTGACATTGAGGTTTAGAGGTGAGAGGATCTAATTAATGGAATGGGATGAGGAAAATAATATGAATAGAAATGTAATGGAAAATGTATAAACGATGTATTGTATGTATCCCTTTTTGAAATATAAATAAAGAATATTTAAAAAAAAAAATTTATATCTATCCCAGATGGATAGGTAATGTTTAGTTATAGGATTACTTAGGCCAAGACGGTTTTTGGAATGAAGCCGTAATAAATTGTAAATCGATAAAGGGTCACATTCGCAGGCCTCTATCGTTACCCATAAAGGTATTTCCTGAGTGGCATGATATTTGGCTAAACTAGCGATGTGAGATGCTCTATAGTAAGTGGCAAAATTAGGTACTCCTAGACCTCCTAAGTTTTTAGGTAAGTACATTATCGCTTGCTTGCCTCTTTGGCATAAATCCAACTTGGTCGTTGTGTATAATTTTGCCAATTATCTTGTTGAGGCGAGTAGCTATAATTTTTGCTAGGATTTTAATGTCCTGATTTAAGAGGGAGATGGGACAGAAGTTCATGCAGGATGTGTTATCTGATTGGGGTTTGGGGATCATGCAAATAATTGATAGTAATGATTCGCATCTAAAGGAATAGCCATCTATTAGTGTATTGAATGTGTCCATTAAAATAGGAGAAAGGGTTTCAGAAAATGTTCTGTAGTATAGGGCTGAGAAGCCACCTGGGCCAGGCCTCTTGTTTATTTTCAGTTATTTTATGGTTTTCAAGACTTCCGCTGTTGTTATGTGTTCTTCAAGCAAGATTTTTTGTGTGTGTGTTAGTTTAGTAAGATTTATTTTAGAGAAGAAGTTATCAGCATCGGTCTGATTAAATTCTTTTGATTCTGAATACAATGATGTTAAATATTTACGGAATTTTTGAACGATTTTAAGAGGGTTACTCGTGTAAGTGTTGTTTGATAGTTTAAGTCGTATTGGGTTGGATTGTCTGTCAATGGATTTCAGTACTCTTGCCAGGAGGGTATTAGGTTTATTTGATTTCATGTAAAACGTGTGTTTTGATCTGCGTAGTGTCTTATCTGCTGATTCTGTTAGGAATAAATCATATTCCAATCAGTTTTTTTCCAATTTTGCTTTTGATGTAGGGGTAGGATTGCTTTGGAAAGAGGTAAAGGCATTATTAAAATTGGTTTTTAATTTACGTGCTAGAATATTACGTTTGCTTTTTATCAGTGCCATTTGTCTTGTAATCATTCCACGCATCATAGGCTTGTGCGCTTCCCATAAGGTAATCGGAGATATGTCAGGATTAGTGTTATATTCTAGATAGTCCTTTATACCTTGTTCAATTATTTGGCTATAGGAGTGGTTCTTGAGTAGTGATGAGCCGAACACCCCCGGGTTCGGTTCGCACCAGAACCCGCGAACGGACCGAAAGTTCGTACGAACATTAGAACCCTATTAAATACAATGGATGCGAACGTTCGAATTCTAAAGTGCTAATTATAACAACTATTATGCATGTTATTGTCCTAAAAAGGGTTTGGGAACCCGGGTTCTGCACCAGGGGACATGTATCAATGCAAAAAGAAGTTTTAAAAACGGTCGTTTTTCGGGAGCAGTCATTTTAATGATGCATAAAGTGAAAAAAAAAAGTCAAATATTCCTTTAAATATCGTACCTGGGGGGTGTCTAAAGTATGCCTGTGAAGTGCCACGTGTTTCCCGTGTTTAGAACTGTCCCTGCACAAAATGACACTTCTAAAGGAAAAAAAAGCCATTTAAAACTTCTTGCGGCTTTAATGTAATGTCTGGTCCCGGTAATATGGATGAAAATCTTTAATAAAAATGGCATAGCTACCCCATGACCCCCCCCCACCCCAGCCCATTACCAGCCCCTTTGGGTCTTGTATGGATATTAAGGGGAACCCCGCACATAAAATAAAAAAGGCCCTATATACTCTGAACAGCCGTATACAGGCGGTGCATACAAGACAGGGACTGTAGGTTTGTTCTTATGTAGAATGTGTTTGTAATTTTGAACAGGTACATTGTTGAACTGTAGCTCCAGCCCAAAAATCTATTTTTAAACTTTTTGGGAAACATAGGTAAGGGTTATCACCCCTGTAACATTTGTTTTGCTGTCTGTGCCCCTGTTCAGAACATTTCACCTCACTTTCCGTCCCAATGACAACTGTTTTTGAAATGTGGTGTTTTTCTTGAAACAAGGATTGCTGATAAAGCATCAGTACAGAGGAGACACCTTTCTCCCATATTTATTCTTACAGGAGAGAATTTTCCTTCCTAGGGGTAGATTTCCTCTCACTTCCTGTTGTCTTCTTTCGTTTGCAAGTAGGAGTCGTTTGTAAGTTGGATGTTTGAAAGTAGGGACCTGCCGTATATACTCTGCAGAAATAGGCCCCTTAGTTGTTGGTGTTGGCACAACACTGTAAGCACTCACAGTTACTCTTGGTTGGTGCTGGAACGACCTGCTGTCAACTATTATATCAGGAATTTTAATTACATATAATTGTTGAACAGTGGTAGTAAAAATTGGGGCTTTGATGGTGGTGCTGGTGCCACAACACTGTAAGCCCTGACAGTTACTCTTGGTGGGTGCAGCAATGGGCCCTGCTGTGAATTATTAGATCAAGAATTGTAATTGCATGCCCCTGTTGAACAGGGGCTGAAAAATTGGGCTTTTCGTGGTGGTGGTGGTGGTGGTATTGTTGCCACAACACTGTAAGCCCTCAGAGTTACTCTTGGTGGGTGCAGGAATGGGCCCTGCTGTGAATTATTAGATCAATAATTGTAATTACATGCCCCTTTTGAACAGTGGCTGAAAAATTGGGCCTTTCGTGGTGGTGGTGGTGGTGGCGTTGCCACAACACTGTAAGCCCTCAGAGTTACTCTTGGTGGGTGCAGGAATGGGCCCTGCTGTGAATTATTACATCAAGAATTGTAATTGCATGCCCCTGTTGAACAGGGGCTGAAAAATTGGGCCTTAGGCACTGGTGGCACAACACTACAACCCCTCACAGATACTGTACTTGGAGCACAGCAATGAGCCCTGTTGCAAAGTATTGCTTCAAAAATTGTAATGACACGCCCCTGTTAAACAGGGGCTGAAAAATTGGGCCTTAGGCACTGGTGGCACAACACTACAACCCCTCACAGATACTGTACTTGGAGCACAGCAATGAGCCCTATGGCAAATTATTGCTAAAAAAATTCTAAGTACACGCCCCTGTAAAACAGGGGCTGAAAAATTGGGCCTTAGCCACTGGTGGCGGCACCCATAAACAAAAATGATCTTCCAAGCTATCATCATCAATCATATCATTGAGGACTCGGAGGAGGAGGATAGCCAGTCAACATAACAGCACAGGCACTCAGCATCAGCATCAGTCTTGAAGGGACGTGACATGTTAAAATCAATTAGTCTGTTATATCAGCATCAGGTGTGTGGTAGCTGGTGGTGATCCAAGACTGGTTCATCTTGATGAAAGTCAGTCGATCAACCGAGTCGGTGGACAGGCGCACCCTGTGATCCGTGACAAATCCTCCAGCAGCACTGAATGTGCGTTCCGAAAGAACGCTGGATGCAGGACAGGCCAGTAGCTCAATTGCATACTGTGCAAGCTCTGGCCAGTGATCCATCCTCAAGACCCAGTAAGCCAGAGGATTTTCGGTGGGGAAGGTGTCCAAGTCTGACCTTGCCCCTAGATATTCCTGCACCATGTTTATCAGACGCTGGCGATGGTTGCTGGAACCAATCATACTTTGGGGCTGCGGACTAAAGAATTGTCTGAACGCATCGGTCAGACAGCCACCTTCCCCACCGCTCCTTCTTTGACTGGCCGAAGCCTCAGCAACTCGTTGTCCTGGACCAGGAGTTTGTAACCTCCCAGTCTCTGGGAACGCGTTGCACAGACCTTTCTGCAAGGCCTCCCGGAGTTGTCTCATCCTCTGCTCCCTCTGCGACGGTAACATAAGGTCCGCAACCTTACCCTTGTACCGTGGATCAAGGAGAGTGGCCAGCCAGTAATGGTCCCTCTCCTTGATCCGAAGAATACGAGGATCCTTCCGCAGACTTTGCAGGATCAGGGAGGCCATGCAGCGTAGGTTTGCTGAGGCATTCTCTCCGGAGTCCTCTGGGTCACTAAGGACGACATGATCCGCAGTCACCTCCTCCCAGCCACGTACAAGTCCACTGGTTTCTTGGGACTGTAAATCATCCCTAAAAGACTGCTGCTGATGATGCTGAGTGCCAGCCTCCACCTCCATGCTGACACAATCCTCCTCCTCCTCCTCCTCCTCCTCCTCTTCCTCTTCCTGTGCGATGGGTGGGACAGAAGGAACACTGTCTGGGTAAAGGGGGCCTTGAGAGGCAAGGAAGTCCTCCTCTTCCTGCCTCTGTTCTGCCTCAAGTGCCCTGTCCATTATTCCACGCAGCGTGTGCTCCAACAGGTGGACAAGAGGTACAGTGTCACTGATGCATGCACTGTCACTGCTCACCATCCTCGTGGCCTCCTCAAATGGTGCCAGGACAGTGCATGCATCCCTGATCATGCCCCACTGGCGTGGAGAAAAAAAACCAAGCTCCCCTGACCCTGTCCTGGTGCCGTAGTCGCACAGGTACTCATTGATGGCCCTCTGCTGCGTGTGCAGCCGCTGCAGCATGGCCAACGTTGAGTTCCACCTGGTGGGCATGTCACATATAAGGCGGTTCTTGGGCAGGTTCAACTCCTTTTGCAGCTCAGCCAGGCGAGCACTGGCATTATAAGATCTGCGGAAATGCACACAGACTTTCCTGGCCTGCCTCAGGACATCCTGTAAGCCCGGGTACCTGCCCAAGAACCGCTGCACCACCAGGTTAAGGACGTGAGCCACACAGGGCACATGGGTCAGTTGTCCCTGTCGGAGGGCGGAGAGGAGGTTGGTGCCATTGTCGCAAACCACCATTCCTGGCTTAAGCTGGCGTGGCGTCAACCACCTCTCGGCCTGGCCCTGCAGAGCAGACAGGACCTCTGCCCCAGTGTGGCTTCTGTCCCCCAAACACACCAGCGCAAGCATGGCATGGCATCTTTTTGCATGCGTACTTGCGTAGCCCCGTGAACGGCTACGGAGAACCGCTGGTTCATAGGAAAAACCACAGGAAGAGGCCATGGAGGAAGAAGAAGAGGAGGGGGTGGAGGAGAGAGGTGTGTCACAACCAGTAGTAGCATTTTGGAGGCGTGGCGGTGGGACAACCTCCAACACTACTGCACCTTGTCCTGCATCCTTCCCAGCTGCCAAAAGAGTGACCCAATGGGCCGTGAAAGAAAGGTAACGTCCCTGTCCATGCCTGCTGGACCATGAGTCAGCGGTAATATGCACCTTACCGCTGACCGCCCTGTCCAGCGAGGCCAAGACATTGCCTTCCACATGCCGGTAGAGAGCCGGAATAGCCTTCCGTGAGAAAAAGTGGCGTTTGGGAACCTGCCACTGAGGAACCGCACATTGCACAAACTCACGGAAGGGGGCCGAGTCTACCAACTGAAAAGGCAGCAGTTGAAGCGCTAGCAATTTAGCCAAGCTAGCATTCAACCGCTGGGCATGTGGATGGCTGGGAGTGAACTTCTTTCGATGGTCCAGCAGCTGGGGCAGGGAAATTTGCCTGCTAGAATCGGACGTCGGTGTACTGCTAGCAGAGTGGCCGCAAGTACTTGGCTGTGACACACCTAATTCTACACCTTCATTCCTCTCAGTGCATGTTTCAGAGAGGACTGAAGTTATAGTGGGGTTGGAGATCCCAGCTGATGCGGTGCAAGGAGAGGTCCGCTTTGTTCTTTGGTGTGGGTCTTTGAGGTAGGCTTGCCAACGAGCTGCATGGCAGGTCAACATATGTCTGGTCAGGCATGTGGTACCCAAGCGGCTGATGTTTTGGCCACGCGATATACGCTTGAGACATATGTTGCAAACAGCAGCTGTGCGATCTGATGCACTAGCCTCAAAAAAGGCCCACACCAAGGAACTTTTTGAATGACGGGCAGAGGCAGCGCCCTGCACAGGCGGAGCTCTGCGGTGTGATTCCGTCGGTGTACTGCCCTTACGCTGGCCACCAAAGGGCATCCTGCCTCGTTGGAGATGTGCCTCCTCCTCATCCTCCTCCTCCTCTCTCCTATTAGGCACCCACGTGGAGTCAGTGACCTCATCATCCCCTCCCTCCTCATCACTGGAACCAATCTGGCAGTATGCTGCAGCTGCTGGAACATGACTGCCAGATTGGTGTCCTTCTTGAGCATCCCCTCTGTCTGCTCTCACCCTACTGCCTTCCTGTAGCTGGGTTTCATCATCAGACCCTTAGAAATGCTGGGCATCCTCCTGGAGCATGTACCCAACACTGTGCTCAAACAGTTCGGGGGACTCCTCAGGAGGAGGACATGGTGGGTCTAGGGAAGGAGTGACTGATGATGAGTCTGACATTGATACCAGGGAAGAGGACGCTTTGGCAGCTGCTTTGCCAGTACCCTGAGCCTGGGTGAGAGAGGATGAGGAGGAGGAGGAGGGCTTGGTCATCCACTCTACCAAGTCTTCGGCATGATGTGGCTCAACATGTCCAGCTGCCGAAAAGAAGGACAAGCGTGTCCCATGGCCATGTGCTGATGACAATGCACCGCGTCCACGACCAGCACTGTTGCCCCCAGACACAGAGCCTGCTTGCCCTCTTTTATTGCCTCCTGACTGTCTGCCTCTCCTTGTTTGCCTTCCAGACATTCTAATAGATGGCCTGCAGGGAGATGGGAAAAAAGCAATAAGGGCTACCTTCAGGTGTCCTTCTCTGTCCCTTGAAACAAGGACTTGCACAGTGAAAGAAACTGACACTCTCCCTACCTACAGTTTTCTGTCCCTAGAAAAAATGTTTTTTTTAAGCACAATATAGCACAAGGAGAATTCACTCACTGTCCTTCCAGATCCCTAGAAACAAGGACTTGCACAGTGAAAGAAACTGACACTCTCCCTACCTACAGTTTTCTGTCCCTAGAAAAAATGTTTTTTTTAAGCACAATATAGCACAAGGAGAATTCACTCACTGTCCTTCCAGGTCCCTAGAAACAAGGACTTGCACAGTGAAAGAAACTGACACTCTCCCTACCTACAGTTTTCTGTCCCTAGAAAAAATGTTTTTTTTAAGCACACTATAGCACAAGGAGAATTCACTCACTGTCCTTCCCAGTCCCTAGAAACAAGGACTTGCACAGTGAAAGAAACTGACACTCTCCCTACCTACAGTTTTCTGTCCCTAGAAAAAATGTTTTTTTTAAGCACAATATAGCACAAGGAGAATTCACTCACTGTCCTTCCAGGTCCCTGGAAACAAGGACTTGCACAGTGAAAGAAACTGACACTCTCCCTACCTACAGTTTTCTGTCCCTAGAAAAAATGTTTTTTTTAAGCACAATATAGCACAAGGAGAATTCACTCACTGTCCTTCCCAGTCCCTAGAAACAAGGACTTGCACAGTGAAAGAAACTGACACTCTCCCTACCTACAGTTTTCTGTCCCTAGAAAAAATGTTTTTTTTAAGCACACTATAGCACAAGGAGAATTCACTCACTGTCCTTCCCAGTCCCTAGAAACAAGGACTTGCACAGTGAAAGAAACTGACACTCTCCCTACCTACAGTTTTCTGTCCCTAGAAAAAATGTTTTTTTTAAGCACAATATAGCACAAGGAGAATTCACTCACTGTCCTTCCCAGTCCCTAGAAACAAGGACTTGCACAGTGAAAGAAACTGACACTCTCCCTACCTACAGTTTTCTGTCCCTAGAAAAAATGTTTTTTTTAAGCACACTATAGCACAAGGAGAATTCACTCACTGTCCTTCCCAGTCCCTAGAAACAAGGACTTGCACAGTGAAAGAAACTGACACTCTCCCTACCTACAGTTTTCTGTCCCTAGAAAAAATGTTTTTTTTAAGCACAATATAGCACAAGGAGAATTCACTCACTGTCCTTCCAGGTCCCTGGAAACAAGGACTTGCACAGTGAAAGAAACTGACACTCTCCCTACCTACAGTTTTCTGTCCCTAGAAAAAATGTTTTTTTTAAGCACAATATAGCACAAGGAGAATTCACTCACTGTCCTTCCAGGTCCCTGGAAACAAGGACTTGCACAGTGAAAGAAACTGACACTCTCCCTACCTACAGTTTTCTGTCCCTAGAAAAAATGTTTTTTTTAAGCACAATATAGCACAAGGAGAATTCACTCACTGTCCTTCCAGGTCCCTAGAAACAAGGACTTGCACAGTGAAAGAAACTGACACTCTCCCTACCTACAGTTTTCTGTCCCTAGAAAAAATGTTTTTTTTAAGCACAATATAGCACAAGGAGAATTCACTCACTGTCCTTCCAGGTCCCTGGAAACAAGGACTTGCACAGTGAAAGAAACTGACACTCTCCCTACCTACAGTTTTCTGTCCCTAGAAAAAAATTTTTTTTTAAGCACAATATAGCACAAGGAGAATTCACTCACTGTCCTTCCAGGTCCCTAGAAACAAGGACTTGCACAGTGAAAGAAACTGACACTCTCCCTACCTACAGTTTTCTGTCCCTAGAAAAAATGTTTTTTTTAAGCACACTATAGCACAAGGAGAATTCACTCACTGTCCTTCCCAGTCCCTAGAAACAAGGACTTGCACAGTGAAAGAAACTGACACTCTCCCTACCTACAGTTTTCTGTCCCTAGAAAAAAATGTTTTTTTTAAGCACAATATAGCACAAGGAGAATTCACTCACTGTCCTTCCAGGTCCCTGGAAACAAGGACTTGCACAGTGAAAGAAACTGACACTCTCCCTACCTACAGTTTTCTGTCCCTAGAAAAAATGTTTTTTTTAAGCACAATATAGCACAAGGAGAATTCACTCACTGTCCTTCCAGGTCCCTAGAAACAAGGACTTGCACAGTGAAAGAAACTGACACTCTCCCTACCTACAGTTTTCTGTCCCTAGAAAAAATGTTTTTTTTAAGCACACTATAGCACAAGCACAAAACACACTGACACTCTCCCTACCTATCCTTCTCTTTCCCTAAACTAAAGGAATCCAGGTTAAGCAAGAAAGAAATAAAAGTCACTGTCCCTGCCTATGCTGCTCTATCCCTGCTCCGGAACACACTACACTAGGCCGCCGTGCTGGCGGCCTTTTATAGTGTGGGGCGTGTACTAAACACCCTCAGCAATAATTGGCCACAGGCATCCTGCCTGTGGCCAATCATTGCTCTCCTCGCTGCCGGCGCTGTGATTGGCCAAGCATGCGGGGTCACAGTGCATGCTTGGCCAATCACAGCGCCTGGATGACACTGCGATGGCGTAGTGCATTGTGGGCCGTTCGCGTCACTCGAATTTGGCGCGAACGGCCCAAATCGTTCGATCTTCGTCGAACGATCGAACAGCCGATGTTCGAGTCGAACGTATGTTCGACTCGAACACGAAGCTCATCCCTATTCTTGAGTATGATGTCAGGGAGATACCACGTTGAGTCGTGAGCTTTAGGGATGGTAGAGGATAAAGTGGTGAAAACTGCATCGTGGTCCGACCAGGGGATGAGGATTATGCTAGATTCAAGTACTTCAGGTATCATAGTTGTAGTTAGAAAAATGTGGTCTATATGGGTGGATATGTTATGTGGGTGTGAATAGTAGGTAAAGCATCTTTTGGATGAATTACATTCTCTCCAAGAGTCTACTAAATTATATTGAGAGAGTAGTTTAGAAAATGATTGGTTGCTTGAGTTACGAGAAGGAATATAGGGCGACTTGTCGAGAAATGGGAGGAGGACTTGGTTGGAGTCACCACATATGATGACTGTGCCCATTTTATGGGCATTTACCACTTGTAATAAGTGTGATAGAAATGAGGTTGGTTGTTTGTTAGGGGCGTAGTATGATATTATGATTACCGCATTATCCATGATATGACCAGTGAGTATTAGATATCGCCCCTCAGGGTCTTTAATTTCTGACTGGATTAGGAACGGGGTAGATCTGTGAAAGTATGTTGCTGATATAGGATACAAATGCCCTGAGTAACCTCTATCACCGCTGTGCCAAAGAATAAACAGTAAAATAAAAAAATAAAAACAACTAAAGCTTAATGTGTAAATATTGAAAGCAGAAAAGTCTTAACCCAGAACACCTAAATGAGATAAGACAATAGCAGCGCTACAAAATGGTGCTAAAAATATAATAAACAGTAACATATAAACTCAATAACACCATGTGATAAGTGAAATAAAGTCCATAATATGAAGAAACTGATAGAGAAAATATTGATGAAAAATATCTTGATTCTGTGTATCTTCCACCAAATCACAGTGCTGTGAAACCTCCCCTCTGAAAAACGCACTCACCAAATAGATTTGCCTTTCACTCTCGTGTTAGGCTGAATCGCTTGTGTATGATCCCATAACTGGAAATACGACTCTCAGCTGAATTACCGTGATTACCTTGATGATTCTTAGATTTTCACATGAAAACAAAAAAGTGCTCCAATAGTGTAAAATTGTATCACCAGTTTAATTTAAAAAAACACAATCACACTTCATTCATTAAACTCACATGTGAACCATTAAAAACCAGTGTAGCAGAGCCTCACTCTCCCTCTCGTTTTTTTTCTCATCTGAGAGGCTGGTGTCTGGGGTACCTGGGAGACGAGAGTGCAGGAACATTACGCCAAGCTCTCCCCTCGTATGTGTATGAGGGTTGAGCAAAGTCACTTGAATTACCTCCGGGTCTGTTCACTGCGTACGAAGCCTCTCCTTGTACAGTGGAGATGTGTCTGCCAATAATAGAGCCCCACACCAATCAAAAGTCCAACACTCTTTTATTTCTCTGCTCTCAGGGTGAACACAATTAGTTTTTAGTAACAGACAGACAGGGGTGTGGATACGAGTAGGCCCAGGCACAACTGAACTCTCCATTTCCTTTACTAGTGAATAGGCCTGGCGCATGGTCTCTGCCACCGACCATGAGTTTTGGTCGCTGCCACCGACCGGATGAACTGTTGAGGCCCCTGCCACAGGCCTAATTGCTGGTCTCTGCCACTGACCTGAGTTGAATAGTTGGACCGCTGCCACCGGTCATAGAAAATGAACCACCTTCCTCTATGAACTTGGCCCCTGATCGGGAAAGATATCCCACTGGGCGGTCTCCAGAGGTTCACTCGGCACTGGCAATATGCTGCACCAGATCTTCGGATGAATCCCTCCTCCGGTCCCTTACGCCTCTGGATTTGGGTGCCCAACTCCCGGGCCCCCTAGGACAATCCCTCCCTCGCGGGACCCAGCGGAAGGTACTGGGCCCCAGGCCTCCGGCTGAGTACCTCACCCCAGACTGAAGGTGTCTGGGATGGAACACGAACTCCAAGTGTCCAGGCCTAGGCCACCGACACCGACCGCGAACAGCAGCCCTCAGGCTGAAGGTGCCTGGGACTCGAATCTCGTGGTGAAGATGTCCGCCCCCTTTATACCCAGCAAACACAGCGGGTTCCCCGCCCCACCGTACAACTGCTGCGAGAGGTCACAAAGGGTACGGCACTGCAGCGATGGTTCAACCCCGGCCCAAAGTGACAGCGCCACCTGCTCGGCCGAAGGGAACTAGACATCACTGATGTCTTCACCAGATTTAAAAAGTACATGCCCGCTACACCAGCATTAAAAAATCCACAGCAAACATCAAATGTTAAATTGGCTTTGCGGTGCTAGGCGGCCACAGCAGGCCTGAGGTGTGTGCTTGATGGAAATAAGCTCACCACACTCCAGATTCCCGGCTTTCAGTAGCGGTAAGTAATCTCAAACAGCAGCGGCGTCTCTAGTCAGTTTAGCTGTAGCCACGTTCCTGACATGTTTCGCAAAAATGCTTAATCATGGCTTTCTAGATCTGTGAAAGGCTATAAGGGTTGCTCCCTCTTTGGCGCTGGCCGAGGCTGTAAAGACTTGTGGATAGAAAGGGCTCATATACTTTGGAGTAGAATTCACTGCAAAGTGAGTTTCCTGTAAGCATATTATGTGGGCCTTCTTAGCTTGAATGGAACAAAATGCTTTGGTTCTTTTCTGTGGTATGTCGAATCCCTGAACATTCAGGGAAAGAATGTTTAAGGGTGCCATGGGAGGGAAGGGGAGCTAGGTATATAGAAACATAAATTTAAACATACAGTAGGTGCCGCCGACATTGTATATTCATTGCGATCCTATTGCAGAGATTCTCGGCGACAGGGTGCCGACATCTCGGCGACAGGGGGGCGACATCTCGCGCTCGCTGCAATAGCGAGAAGGAGACGCGGCACTGTATTGAACGGGATCCGACGTGGATTTCCGCCAATAACAGGCACTGTGTTTGGTATGAATCCTCAGCGGGAACTCCACGCCAATTTTTAAATAAAAAAACGGCATGGGTTCCCCCTCCAGGAGCACACCAGGCCCTTAGGTCTGGTATGGATTTGAAGGGGAATCCCCTAAGCCGAAAAATCGGCATGGGGGTCCCCCTCAAAACCCAAACCAGACCCTTATCCGCGCACGCAACCTGGCAGGCCGCAGGAAAAGAGGGGGGACGAGAGAGCGGCCCCCCCTCCCTCCTGAACCGTACCAGGCCGCATGCCCTCAACATGGGGGGTTTGGTGCTCTGGGGCAGGGGGTCGACCTGCGGCCCCCCCCACCCCAAAGCACCCTGTCCCCATGTTGATGAGGACAGGGCCTCTTCCCGACAATCCTGGTGTTGGTTGTCGGGGTCTGCGGGCGGGGGCTGATCGGAATCTGGGAGCCCCCTTTAATCAGGGGGCCCCCAGATGCCGGCCCCCCACCCTATGTGAATGAGTATGGGGTACATCGTACCCCTACCCAGTCACCTGGTGGAAAAATAAAGTCAATAAAAAAACACACACAGCTTTTTAAAGTAATTTATTACACAGCTTCGGGGGTCTCCTTCCGATTCCGGGAGTCTCTTCCGACTTCAGGGGTCTCCGGTGTCATCTCCGCGCTCTCCGGTTCTTCTCACGCTCTCCGGTTCTTTCTTCCTTCTGCTGGGCCTCCGCTATCTTCTTCCAGCTCTTTTGCTAGCAGAGAGGCCCGGGCTTCCCCGTCGTCTCGTCCGGCTCTCCGTTGTCCTTCTGCCGGCTGTGTGTGTTTTTTTATTGACATTTTTTTTCCACCAGGTGAATGGGTAGGGGTACGATGTACCCCATACTCATTCACATAGGGTGGGGGGCCGGCATCTGGGGGCCCCCTTATTAAAGGGGGCTCCCGGATTCCGATCAGCTCCCGCCCGCAGACCCCGACAACCAACGGCCAGGGTTGTCGGGAAGAAGCCCTGTCCTCATCAACATAGGGGACAGGGTGCTTTGGGGTGGGGGGCTGCAGGTCGCCCCCCTGCCCCAGAGCACCAAACCCCCCATGTTAAGGACATGCGGCCTGGTACGGTTCAGGAGGGAGGGGGGCGCTCTCTCATCCCCCCCTCTTTTCCTATGGCCTGCCAGGTTGCGTGCTCGGATAAGGGTCTGGTTTGGGTTTTGAGGGGGACCCCCATGCCAATTTTTCGGCTTAGGGGATTCCCCTTCAAATCCATACCAGACCCAAGGGCCTGGTATGCTCCTGGAGGGGGAACCCATGCCGTTTTTTTATTTAAAAATTGGTGTGGAGTTCCTGCTCAGGATTCATACCAAACACAGTGCCTGGTATTGGCGGGAATCCACGTCGGATCTCCGTCTACCGGCCTCAATGTCAGCAATGCGTGTCGCTCATTGCAAAAGGAAAAACAAAATTTTTCCTTTCCCGATGACGAGACAGCTCGGCGCTGGCTCTCGCGACGGGGCTCGTAGGGTGTCAATCTCGCCGCTAGAAGAGGCGAGATTGACACAAAATCGGCGGCACCTACTGTACAAACATATATACAAAACATTCACGTTCATACGTATGCTTACATATATATTCCCATTCATACCACAGCATATAATTGTATATGTACACCTAAATATACAAGTATGTTTTCTATCATATTGGTATTTGGATTTGGATTAGGTGTTTCAATATTGTGCTATAAGTTTAGAGAGTCAAATGAGACATCATCTGGGTTTCAAAGTAAGGGTTAGGTGAAAAGGTGGAAAGTATAAATGGGCGGTACTTATTTCAATATAGTAACGTTTCAAAGTGTCTTCATATACTATTTAGTCCATGGCGTCTTCTCTGTATTTTGGAGGGGAATCCAGGCAACTTCTTTTGTGAGATTGGGGATGATTTCCATTGTTTCCAGAAAGTTTTGAGGATTTTTGTGACGAAGATGACACAGATCTTCTGCGTGGCGAATTGGGTCCAGGTCCAGGTTCCACCAAATGTAGATTTTGTAGGGTATGCTGTAATTCTTCCCCTGATCTACATATGAATTTAGAGCCTTGGTGTGCAAAACGGATAGAAAACGGGAAACCCCTTTGGTAATTTACAGTATGTGGTGATTTTGTAGTATCTGAAGTTGGGGTTTCATTGCTCGACGTTTGGTAATGGTCAGTTGAGAAAGATCAGCAAAAAGTTGGTACCGTATATACTCGAGTATAAGCCGAGTTTTTAAGCACAATTTTTTGTGCTGAAAATGCCCCCCTCGGCTTATACTCGAGTCACCTTTTTGCGCCTGATCTCCCGGACTTTGGAGAGCCGTTACCGGCTGGCCGTAGGTTCTCTGGATGCCAAACTTAGCACACATATAGCCCTACTCTTCCTCTACAAGTTTGCAAAGTTTTTTGTCCGGGGGACTTACGGCCGGGGAGCACCGATTTTTCAAAGCCGGGCACCCCTTCAATAGACTCCCATGTTAAACGTCAGTCTAGTCATGGACACAGTGAGGCATGGACACAGTGAGGCATGGACACAATGAGGCAAAGTGAGGCACACCCTAGGCTTATACTCGAGTCAATAAGCTTTCCCAGTTTTTGTGGTAAAATTAGGTGCCTCGGCTTATATTCGGGTCGGCTTATACTCAAGTATATACGGTATTTATGTCCCTGGAACGATAAGTAATTTCTTTCTCTTGCTGCTGCTAGCAGGTTCTCCTTTGTGCTGTAAAAATGAAATTTTGCGATTATGTCGCGTGGTGCACACTCTGCCTTTTTGGGTGCAAGAGTGCGATGAATTCTATCCATTTCGAAACGTTCTGCTGGCAGTGTAGGCAGAAGTTCCTGAAATAAGGCAGTAATGGTACCTTGTAGGTCTTTCACTGACTCTGGTATACCTCTGATGCGAATGTTGGAACGTCTGGCCCTAGTCTCAAAATCTTCCAGTTTAGATTGTAAAGTTAAATTTTCCTCCTTAAGACTTTCCAGTTCAGCCATGCAGTCCTTTGCTGAGTTTTCAATCTCTTCCACTTTGGTTTCCAGTGCTTCTGTGCGGCTACCCAGCTCCCTTATCTCTTTTGTGAGGCTCTTTGTGATATGTTCTGAGATTTGCCTCAGAGCTTTGATAAGCATTTTTTAAAACTGTGTTAATAAAGCTGGAGAGGCTGGGGAATCTTGTGAGGTAGACTGTATGTCATTTGTTTCTGAGTCCGACTTGCCAGGGGAGTCTGTATGTATAGGTTGGTGTTTCTGTGAGAGAGCTGAGGCTTTTGAGGAGGAAGGCACCAGCACCATTTTAGCTGTGGCCAGTGCTTTGGGTTCCTTAATGGAGGGGTTTTTGGTGCGGGTGCGGGTGCCTCCCAGCACCATAGTTTTGCCCAAAACTGTACCTCTGTATTCCAGGAGGTGTCCGGTGTGTTTCTGTGTGACTAGAACCGGCGGGCTCCGGTTATTCTGTAGCTTTTGTCTTCACACAGAGCGGAGCTCTAACAGTGCATGACCTTTCCTGTCAGAGTCCAGGGGGTGTGTCTCCAGAAAATATATTTCTACAAGACACCATACTTCTATCATATACCGAAAATACATACAAGTGTCACCTGCCCACTAAGGCGACCAATCATAGCCAGTATGGATAGTCTCACTAGTAGAATCTCTCAATACATTGATCACTTTCTCCACCCTTTCTGCCTTCATCAAGAATTCTGCCCACGTATTAGAACATCTTCGAAACTAAAAGTGGAAATCTGGATATTTATAGATTTCACTGGACATGTGCTCATTGTACACATTCATTCCTCATGAAGCTGGGTTAAAAGCTCTTAACTATTTTCTTCTTGCTACCGACTACATGCATCCACATCAATCTCAGTTTATCAGCTCATGTACTATATTTGCATTAGAACATACCTACTTTCAGTTCCTTAATTCAAATTATCTATAGAAGTCCAGCAGAACAAAGGGCACCCATTTTGCCCCCTGCTACGCAAATATTTTTTATTGGATTCTGGGAGAAACACAGAATCTGGGTGGAGAACCTGTATGCCCAACATCTTGTAAATGATGGGCGCAAAATCATCATTCGGAATGGTCCCCTAGATACTGTGCTAAGATTTGTAGAATACTGTAAATACTGTAATCACTACCCATTTAATATAATAGGTTTTTCCCACGTGGTTTACCCAAAAAGCCTAGTATTCTTGGATTTGATATTGGCATGGAATAACAAAAGAGATAACACATCCAAAATGCATCAAAAATGCACTTCACCCGGTTGTCGCCCATCTACAGTACATTTACACAGGCAGGCTCGATCACACACATGTATGTCATCTACAGTAGCTGAGGGCATGTAATGGATTACCACTCCTGGTACCCGGACGCTTTTATTTTTTGACACTTTGATTACTGTTACAATGATGCTCACTGTCACAGCAGTGTTTTGAACTGTTATGAATTAATTTAATTTATAACAGCTATGATTCCTATAGTGATCCACAACTATCACATGGTACCTGGGCCAATCACGGCACCCTGTACCATGTGATAACTGTGGGCCAATCACAGCACAATAGTTATCATAGCTGTTATGAATGTAACCCATTCATGACATTTCAAAACATTGCTTTTACAGCATCAATCAAAGTTAAAAAAAAAAAGCCCTGAAAAAGCCTCCCCCCAACTACTATAGTTTGAAGTTGCTATAATTTTCACACAAACCAATTACCAAAGACATGTAGCAGAATAAACATTGGCCTAAATCTATGAAGACATTTGATTTTATCGGATATGTTTTATAACAGAAAGTAGAATATATTTTTTTTCCAATTTTTTTTAGAAAAAAATAAAAAACCTAGTAGTTATCAAATCAAATGCCATCAAAAAAGCTCTTTTTGTGTGAAAGAATGATAAAAAATTTATTTGTTTACAGTGTTGCATGACCACACAATTGCAAGTAGCACAGTGCTGAATAGCAAAAAATTGCCTGGTCATGAAGGGATAAAATCTTCCGATGGTCAAGTGGTTAAAGATATGACTGATAATTCATACCTCAACCAAAATAGTTGTCATCTTGCAAGTTGGAATATAAATATACCATAGAACCAAATGAATAGGCTTAGGAAATTGCACATACACATCTGATTACCATGGGCAAAGCTAGATATTGAGTAATACATTCCTGGAAAAAGGTTATGATACCAAACATATTCAGGATGCCTTTCAGTAATATGAAAAAAAAGGTCTTGGCCCAGGAAACTGCAAAGGCGACTGAAAAGGAGGTCAAAAATAACTTTTCAATCAATTTGTTACAGAATATAACAATGAACACTGGGCAATTCGGAACATCTTAAAAAAAAATGTTATTATTAAATTGGCACGGTAGTATTCTCCCAGATAAACCTAAGGTTCATTGAACAGGGAAGCACAAAACAGTGTTATGCGGCACTTTAAGGTTCACCACAATGAGAATACATCTGGGCTGGAGCTGTTTGGCAGAGAAAGGCATCTCTATGCAAATACCTGAGGCTGAAAGATTTTCAAAACTTTGCCAGAGGGAGACCTTTGGATATTCACATTAGAGTCTATGACACCTGGTCGATTAAAATTTGAGTTAGAAATAAGTCCTAATCCAAATATCTCCTTCTTTCTACCTCTTTAGGGACAAAAATCAAGCTATGTGTGTCTTTTATAGCCTCTAGGTTTGTATTTATGTGTAGCGGGCACCCCAAAATTGGGGGTCGCTATGTTCTAAATTTACGGATAGTATGAGCCATAGTTGGCTCAGGTTCTCTAATTTGTTAGGTATGGACTCTGCTCTGCCATGTTGTTGCCTGGTGTATGGTTCCCCTTGTCCTGTGGTGGCGCTGTTGCCTAGGTCTCGGGTTGAACCACGGGTGGCGTTGTGGTGTGATCGGGTGTCCTCTCTCGGCTACCGTGTGGTGGGCAGGGTTTCGCCTGCTGTGCATGCTGGAAGAGGGTACATAAAGGGCAGACGCCAGAGGAGAGGTGTGCCCCATGGGGGTGGTGTGCCGGGGGGATTCCAAGGAGGACCCCTGGTGGCGAAGTCACGCCCTAAGGCCCTGCTGGCTGGGGGGTGCGTGAACTGGCCGAGGCTACAGTGTTCCAGGTGGGCCCAGTGCCTTCAACTGGGTCTACAGCCAACACACTGGAGTCCCAGGGAGCCCATGTGAGGGTGGCCCGCTCTGAAAGAGAGGAAACCGGGGGAGGACCTGTCCGATGGATCGGTGATGGAGTTCACGATGAAGGAGAGGCCTGGTTACCCATCAGAGGAAGGATTCATGAGTTGCAGTATAGCCCCTGTAGTGTGTCCCACTGACACCTATGGTCTCTACTAATCTACAGGGTTTTGTTCAGAAGTCATAATTCAATCATTAGGGATTCTGTGGCAGAGGATCTCTAGAACTTGTCCGTGAAGGGGACTAAATTCAAGTAGCAACTGTTCGTACTTCACTCCGGCTGCTAGAACTGTGAGAGGGATCTATCCGGGTGAGCAAAATGCATACTCAGGCTTGAGTAAAGAATAGGGTAACTGGGTGCCGTGTGCCTGAACCTATCTCCCTACCTACTTTGTTGCTATCTTCAACCTGTTCCCAAATCTGTTTAAGCAAGATAAAAATAAACTTGGCTGTTTGGAGTTTGAACACTGTTTGGACATTGAGTTTCTTTGGGGAAAGAACACAGACTTTTCCCTACATTCTAGGGACGAGAACCAGTGAACGGGAGGTAACTCGCTGCAGGACCCAAAAATAAAGAACACCGCTCAACCTTCTAAATCAGGAGGATCCGGGCATGTGGCACAGTGTGCCTTTATCCCTGCAAGGAGAAGGTAGGCAGGAGAAAAGGGTCCGTGTGCTACATATGTATCCTACAAGCGGCTTGTACTTACTTTGATGAACCCATACACAAGAAGTGTTTTTTGTAAGTGCATTGGCATTTATGTTTTTATCTATTAACCACTTGACCTTCAGAAGGTTTTACCCCCTTCATGATCAGGGCATTTTCTGCTATTCAGCATAGTGCTATTTCAACTGGCAATTGCTTGGTCTTGCAACATTGTACACAAATTATATATACTGGTATATATATATTTTTATTTTTATTTGTATTTTCACATAAAAAGAGCTTTCTTTTGGTGATATTTAATCACCAATGCATTTTTTATTTTTTGCTATATAAAAACAAAACAATACCAGAAAGTTTCTGTTATAACAATTTTCAAGCAAGTCTTCATAAATGTGGGCCAAAATGTAGTCTGCTACATTTCTCTGGCAAAAATAACCCAAATCAGTGTGTAATATTTAGTTATAGAGTCTACAAATGGTATATACATTTAAAAATTGATCAATCCTGATGTACTTGACAAGCTCATTTCTTGAGGCCCTAACACATCAGGACAGTACAATTAACCCCCAAATGACCCATTTTTGGAAAGTAGACAGTCTGACATTTGTAAGAGGCATGGTTAGTTTTTTGAAGTTATAATTTTTTTGTCACAATTTTTTGGAAAATTAAGAAAATAAATATAATTGTTTTTTTTACAATTATTTTTTACATACTGTAACCAAAGCAGTACAGTGTCATCATATGACTGGAAGTGATCATACTGACTGATAACAGTATGTAAAAATAGCAAATAATAATAATTTTATAATTCAATTTTGAATTATTTTCTATTCAACATTACTGTCATTACTCAGTAATTAGGGCATTTGGACTAACTATACAGGTTCATGTGTGCTTATCAATAGCGCACCTGCCAGTTTATTATATTGATTTTGAGTGAATAAATAGTAGCGCTCTGTTTTAAACAAAAACAGTCCTAAAAGTGTTATACAAATTAATTATGAACAATATAATGTGTATATAAACATAAGTCACTACGTGAGAGTGAACCTATACTGTTACAATATTAAAAAAATGTGTCCAGAACTTGAAATCAAGCAGTACATGAACAAAAATGAGTGAATAAAAGACAAAAAACTGTTAAAAAAAAGTGTCCATAAATTGAAGAATTGTTCAAGTGATTAAACTCAAAAATTGCCAACATACTGTATGTTCTTAATCTTGAAAACTTAATTATAATCTTCCACCACACCGTTCGTGTCTGTGAATCCACTCCCAAAGGAAAATAACTCACCAAAAAGATATGCCTCACACTCTCATGCTCGGCATAATAGCTTGATAACCCACCAGGGTTAATAGGCACATCCACCGGTGATTACAAGAGAATCAAATCCACATGTAAAAAAATGAATAAGTGCTTCCAGTGGTGAAGTAAGTAAAACCAATTTATTAAAACCTGCACACAAATCCTCAACCATTGTACTCACATCACTCAAAATTCAAAACAGGCACTTCAAACAAAGGTATCAACAATGAATGAAGGAGACTTGCAGTGGCGTGCTAGGAATTGCGGTCACAGCGGACCCAAAATAACCAGCAGATCTCACCCTCCACTTGCCCGCTCACTTTCCCGGTCAGAACCGTATTATCCTTGGCGGTGATAATACGTTCAGGAATCACAAAAAGTTACCGTGCAGACCATGCCCAGACATGTTTCGTCATTCAAGACTTTATCAATGGGTTCCTATTGATAAAGTCTTGAATGATGAAACATGTCTGGGCGTGGTCTGCACAGTAACGTTTTGTGATTCCTGATCGTAGTATTCCATTGCGGGGAGGAGCCGTGAGAGCCGCCGTGGGACCCCAGAAGAGGATGATTGGGGCCACTCTGTGCAAAACAAACTGCACAGTGGAGGTAAGTATGATATGTTTGTTATTTAAAAAATAATACTGGAACCTTTAATATCACTTTAACCACTAGTCCATGCCCGCCGTCATATGACGGCGGGACGATGAGCCTCTCGTTCTGGGCGGACATCATATGACCCCTTGATCGCCCCCTAGTGTTAACCCCTTCCCTGCCAGTCATATTTATACAGCAATCAATGCATTTTTATAGCACGAATCGCTGTATAAATGTGAATGGTCCCAAAAATGTGTCAAAAGTGTCCGATGTGTCCGCTGCAATATCGCAGTCACGATAAAAATCGCAGATCGCCACCATTACTAGTAAAAAATAAATAAATAATAAAAATGCTATAAATATATCCCCTATTTTGTGGACGCTCTAACTTTTGCTCAAACCAATCAATAAATGCTTATTGCGAATTTTTTTTTACCAAAAATATGTAGAAGAATACGTATCGGCCTAACCTGAGGAAAAAAATTGTTTTAAAAAAAAAATTTGGATATTTATTATAGCAAAAAGTAAAAAATATTGTGTTTTTTTCAAACTTGTCCCTCTTCTTTTGTTTATAGCGCAATAAATGAAAACCACAGAGGTGATCAAATACCACCAAAAGAAAGCTCTATTTGTGGGGAAAAAAATTATAAACATTTCATTTGGGTACAGTGCTGCATGACCGCGCAATTGTCATTCAAAGTGTGACAGCGCTGAAAGCTGAAAAATGTCTTGGGTAGGAAGGGGGTGAAAGAGCCCTGTATTGAAGTGGTTAAAGTAACTGTACCCAAACCATTTTTTTCAGTTTTGGATCAAGTGGGGAAAGAGTTAGATCTGCTAACAGGTTTTACTGATATTCAGGGCTCCAACAGAGAAATTGTCTTTCACTTTGTGTTCATAGAACAACCTATTTACCAGACAAGAATTGAAGGAATCTCTGCAATGGAGTCTACAATGACAATAGAACCACCAGGAGTTTGAGTTCCTCCTCACTCTATTCCAAACTAAAAAAAAAAATTGACTATAGATACACTTTAATATAATCTTTGGTCACATTAGTGCTGAAAAGTAAAATAAGAAAAGGCAAGTTTGGTTTACAACTCCTGATAGTCTACTGTATAAAGTTTTTGAACAATTACATTTATAAACAATCTACCAACACTATTTAGACAAAAGCTCTATGACTAAGAAATTAATACTATGAGTCCAAATGGCATGCATGCTGAGAATAATTATAGACATGTAAATAAATGGAAAATATTTTAATTAGAATAAATTATGTAAATTCTCTTCCACTAGGAATAAGTTCTCTAGTGTAAAAATTTCAATTATATCTATGACTGCTGTCAAGCTTAATGCAAATCACTTCTTTTTACCTTGCAAATGTTACACCTCTTAGGAGATGGATGAGACATGCATTTGGCTGTTCTTGTCACTTAATGACATACAGAAAATGTCGCCTAGGAATAATTGGTATCCTCATTAAGGCAATGGCTGGATAGTACTCATTGGGGTTCCAAAAAATATTCTTGTATAATTTCATTATTTGTCCTGATATATTCTAGGCTTATAGCTTCTGGAACTGAAAAAATACATGTTAGTATGCTATAAATACAGTTAGCATTTCCATCTAATCAACATTAAGTTTAGGAAAAGAAATAAAATTCTATAATTCAGCTGAGTTGGGTTGCAAGATTGAGATAATAGAGCAACTGGCACCCATTGTTTAAAGTGGAGTTCCACCCAGATTTTTTTTTACACGAAAATCCCCCCCAAAAAATAGAAAAAAATATATTTTATACTCACTCTAAATACCTGTTGCTATGCGGAAGTCCGTAATCTGCCTCTTCCGTAACCACGGTCTGTTTTCTTCCCCATATTCTTCTAGTGAATGGGGCACGCTGCTTTCTGGGAACTGTGTGTAATCCCAGAGAGCAGCCGCCCATTCACAAGTCGGCGCGAGACTCGCGCATCCGCAGTAGGAAACGGGCAGTGAAGCCGTAAGGCTTCACTGCCTGTTTCCCTTAGTATGAATGGCGGCGTGGGACCTGCACCGATCGAGGGATCGGCATCGGGGGGGGGGGGGGCATCAGCGCGGGAGAGTAGGACAGGTAAGCGTCCTTATTAAAAGTCAGCAGCTACAGTGTTAGTAGCTGCTGACTTTAAAAAAAAAAAATCCCGGGTGGAGCTCCGCTTTAGGTGAAAATATTGTGATGCTTTTTGTTTATAATAAGGATACAAACCAACACTTCTTAGAGCTCAAATGTTTAATCCACTGGAGGAGTGTACACACGTTGTCAAGCCGCAGCTCTGTGTGTCCATTCAAACATGGAGCCATGACTCGGCCCTGCCCCCTTTCTCCTCATTGCCTCACTTACAAGGGCCAATGGTACCCGCTGTGTGTTTCAGCCAATGAGAAGGGAGAGTCCTGGAAAGCCGAGTCTCTCATGCAACATCGCTGGATTGTGATGGGGCTCAGGTAGTTATTAGGTGGGCTGAGGGGTGCTGCTTCACACAGAAGGTTTTTTTATCTTAGTGCTATTCAGCACTGCACTACTTTAAGTGGTAATTGCTCAGTCATGCAACACTGTACCCAAATTACTTTTTAATTATTTTTTTCACACAAATAGAGCTTTCTTTTGGTAGTATTTGATCACCACTGTTTTTTTTTTTTATTATATAAATGAAAAAGGACCAAAAATTTTGAAAAAAAACATATTTTCTACTTTCTGTTATAAAAAATATCCAATAAAATTAAATTGCGTCATAAATTTAGAACAAAATGTATTTTGCTACATGTCTTTAAAAAAAAAATAGATAGATAAAAAATCCTGAAAAAGTGTATATTAATTTGTGGTTTGTGTGAAAGTTATAGCGTCTACAAACTATGGTATATATACTTGAATTTACGCAGCTTTAATTTTCTGACTGCCTCTCACATTACTTGAGTCCAAGAAAGGTTTTATTTTATGCCACAAGTTTTTGGAAAATGACAAAAACATTTTTTCGTTTTTTTTAAACAAAGTTGTTATTTTATTGAGATATTTTGCACACATGCCATGGGTATATGTGGAATTACACCCAAAATGCATTTTGTTACTTCTTCTGAGCATACCGATACCACATGTGTGAATTTTTTTGGGGGTTTAGATGAGTCTGGAGGCCAAAAACCAATGACCACCGCTTACTCCACTACCTATCACAGTTTTAGAGGGGTGGAAATGCCAGGATAGTACAAACACCCCACTTCCTCCCAAATAACCCCTTTTTGGAAAGTAGACATCCCAAGGTATTTGAGAGGCACGTTGAGTGCATAGAAGATTTTATTTCTTGCCACAACTATTTGGAAAATGAGAACAAATAAATATAATTTTTTTTACACAAAGTTGTCTTTTGAATGAGATATTTCTCACACATGCCATGGATATACCGTATTTATCGGCTTATAACACGCGCCAGCGTATAACACGCACCCTAATTTTAAGAGGGAAGTTTCAGGAAAAAAACATATTTTTCAAATAAACAACTTTGAAGCAAATTAACCACTTCCCTACCCAGCCATAGTCAAATGACGTCCACAGATGGGATCTCCCATCCTGGGTGGACGTCATATGACATCCTCGGCTTTGTAGGGGGATATCTGAATGATGCCTGCAGCTAGAGGCATCATTCAGATATCCTTTTGAAGTGCCGGCGATTCTGCGCACCATAAGAATGATCATAGTGGCGGTTCCGCAGATTGATCGTTCTTATAGGCGGCGGGAGGGGATATCCCCCCCTCCTGCCGCCATCCGATGCTTCTCCGGGCTCTCCCGTGCGATTGGGGACCCAGAGTGAATCTTCCGGCGTCGTTGGTGGGGTCACGTGATGAGCATAGAGATGACTGGTGACCAGATGGTCACCAGTCATCTCTATGATCGTCGGAGGCCCGGGCGCGATGTGATGACGTCACGCCCGGGCCTCAAAATGTAAACAAAGCCACCATTGCGGCTGTAAGTATGAGATCAGTGAAAAAAATTTCACTCATCTCATGCTTTCCAGCCTGGAGGAGAGATGTGGGGTCTTATTGACCCCGCATCTCTCAATAAAGAGAACCTGTCACACACATTCCTATTACAAGGGATGTTTACATTCCTTGTAATAGGAATAAAAGTGATCAAAAAAAAAAAAGAAAAGTAAAATCATTGTAAAAAAATAAATAAATAAGTAAAATAAATAAATAAATAATAATAAAAAAAAAATTAAAACGCCCCTGTCCCTGGTAGCTCGCGATCAGAAGCGAATGCACGCGTAAGTCGCCCACATATGTAAACGCCGTTCAAACCACGCATGTGAGGTATCGCCGCGTGCGTTAGAGCGCGTGCAACAATTCTAACACTAGACCTCCTCTGTAATTCTAACCTGGTAACCTGTAAAAAAAATTAAAGCGTCGCCTATGGAGATTTTTAAGTACCGAAGTTTGGCGCCATTCCATGAGTGTGCGCAATTTTAAAGCGTGACATGTTAGGTATCTATTTACTCAGCATAACATTATCTTTCATATTTTCCCCAAAAATTGGGCTAACTTTACTGTTTTGTTATTTTTTAATTCATGAAACCATTTTTTTTAAAAAAGGCGTTTGAAAAATTATTGCGCAAATATCGTGCAAGAAAAAATGTTGCAATGACCGTCATTTTATTCCCTAGGGTGTCTGCTAAAAAACCATATATAATGTTTGGGGGTTCTGAGTAATTTTCTAGCAAAAGAATGATGATTTGTACATGTAGGAGAGAAGTGCTAGAATAGGCCCGGTATTGAATAGGTACAAAAAGCCCTGTATTGAAGTGGTTAAAGGTCAGTGCCCATCAATGGCCATCTGCAGCCCAAATAAAGTCCTCAATGCAGCCTGATCAATGCATCAATGCAGCCCAAATAAAGTCATCAATGCAGCCTGATTATTGCCATTAATGCCTTTTTTAAACTACCGTCATTTGTAGTCTGACCATCTCCCACACCAGCAGCCTGAATCAGGAAATCACTGAGCCGTCATCTCCTCTCCACTCAGCTCTCACGTTACACACACACAGACCCGCCTCCACCATCGGTGTGTGTGTGTGACGTGAAAGCAGAGGAGCCGAGTGGAGATGACAGCTCTGTGAGGTACGATGTCGGCGTATAACACGCACCCCTGCTTTGTCCCCGATATTCAGGTGAAAAAAGTGCGTGTTATACGCCGATAAATACGGTATGTGGAATTACATCCCAAAACATATTCTTTTAATTCTCCTGAGTATAGGGACACCATATGTGTGAGACTTTTTGGGAGCCTAGCTGCGTATAGGGGCTGAAATCCAATGACCATCTCCAGGCTTTCAAATGGCATAATTCCCTAATTTCTGACTACCTATCGCAGTTTTTGGAGATCCTGAAATGCCAGGATTAGACATGTGCGGTTTGTTTCGTTCTGAATTAATATTCTTGCATATTTTTCATTATTCTGAGATTTGGATATATCCGAATACCCGTATTACAATATAAACACATTTTACCTAAAGACTGTGTGTGTTATTAGAGTACCATTTCAAAATAATGCTGTTTTTGTTAAGCCAAAGGTGATTTAAAGAGTCATTGTAATCATTTGATTAAGTATTTTCTTTTCTTTTCAAGGATGAAGATTTTTCTTTTGTTTGTTCACTTTGCCACATTCGCATTGAAAAAAAAAAATTCAATTTGACCAATTAAAAATGTATCGAGTTAAAAGTTTTGAATCAAAAAAGACATGAAACAAGTTCTGAATATGAATTTTGAATACGAATCCCGAATATGAATTGCACGAATCAACCAAATTTAACTAAAAAATGTCAAAGAAAATCGATAGAAGTCGCCGGGAGGCCTCCAATGGAGGCAGAGGTTTTTCGTTTTTTTCTATTTTTCGGTTCCGTCGGGCAGCGTGATTGAAGATGGATGGACATCGCGGGACACTTTTTTTTTCTTTTTTAATAAAGGAATTGTCAAAAACTGTCTATTGTGGTTTTTACTTTTTGACACTTTTTTGTGGTTTTAACTTTTTGACACTTTTTTGGGTGAATATGTGGGGAGAAAATGTACCTGATACCCATTCACGTAGGGATCTGGGGTCCCCTTTTTAAAGGTGGTTTCCAGATTCTGATAAGCCCCCACCCTTTTTTTCTTTTGTAATAAAGGAATTATCAAAAACTGTCTGTTGTGGTTTTTAATTTTGACACTTTTTTGGGTGAATGGGTAGGGGTACAATGTACCCGATACCCATTCACATAGGGGGCGGGATCTAGGGGGCCCCTTGTAAAAAGGGGCTTCCAGATTCCATTAGGCCACCGCCTGGAGACCCCGACAACCAATGGCCTGGGTTGTCGGGAAGAGGCCCTTGTCGCCATCAACATGGGAAGGGTGCTTTGGGGGGATCCCAAAGCACCCTCCCCATGTTAAGGGCATGTGGCCTGGTATGGTTCAGGAGGGGGGAGCTCGCTCGTCCCCCCCTATCCTGACTTCCAAGCTACATGCTTGGATAAGGGTCTGGTATGGATTTTGGGGGACCCCCCACGGCAATGTTTTTTTAAATTTTGGCATGGAGTTTCCCTTAAAATCCATACCAGACCCAAAGGGCCTTGTATGGACTGGGGGGAACCCTACGCTGTTTTTTTCTTTGATATTTCATCTATATTGCGGGGAGCCGGCAATACATTACAACCGCGAGCAAGTTTAAACAACATTATTTTCTTTAGAAATAAAATTTTGCTGCGGCACTGTTCCATACATTGCACAGATGCGCCACTTTACAGGCAGCTGAAGGGGACCCCCCAGGCACGATATTTAAAGTAATATTTCATTAAATTGTATCACTTTAAGCATTATTAAAATCACTGCTTCTGAAAAAATTGTTGTTTTAAAAACGTTCTTTTGCATTGATACAGTGGGGGCAGTACCCGGGTCCCCATACACTTTTTATGACAATCACTTGCATATAAGCCTTTAAAATTAGCACTTTTGATTTTTCATGTTCGTGTCCCATAGACTTTGATAGGGTTCACATGTTCGCTAGAAATTTTTGCCTGTTCGCTTGTTCTGGTGCGAACCGAATCGGGGGGTGTTCCCTATTCTGGGCTTAAAAGTATTTTTAGTTCATTTTAGAGGGACAAAAATAGGTGCACTGTTTAATATCACTCTTCATACATCACAATACATTAAAGCCTGCATAAATGTTCATATCTGCATTGTTTATTACCAAAGTCATACTCACATTGTATTACATGTGTGATTTAAGATAATTTTTTAACATTTTTAAAAAAGCACCCCAGTGTGGCTTCTTGGAGCATCTTTGTTGAAATAGGAAAAACATATATTTTTTTTAATGATGCTTTGTGCCAAAGCTGTTCAGGGTAGAAAATCAAACTGCATGCACTATCCAGACAGATTGTCAGGGGTCTTGCAGTCTGGTAGGACAGTCAGAAAACACTTCCTACAAGCTTTAATAATTGCTTGGCTGAATACTCATAGAAGTCACAAGACTGCTATATATCGCTTATGAGAAAAGGTACTTAGCAGTTTATATTCACTAAAATAATTGCATTTCCATGTACTGTGTATTGTAGGAGACCAGATAGAGTGAATGCAGGGTCCTGGGTTTAGTAACACTTGAAGGCGAGTTTTATTTGTTTTTTTAAACTGTTGTTTATTATCAGTTTTCTGTTTACAAGTAAAAATGTAATATTTGATAAATTATTCCAACTATGGGTTAGCTAAAGAGATGACACAACAGACACTGCAAGCTTTGAGGCTCAGTTTGTCTGATTTAAATGTTGGACTGAGCCTTGTAATAAAGTTTGAATCACTCCAATAACTCTTTCACTTGTGTGTGTACATTTCAGGTTAAGTTATTGAGTAGGGTTGAGCGAACCTGAACTATAAAGTTCGGGTTCGTACCAGACTTTTGGGTTTTTGGTACCCGGACCCGAACCCGAACAATTTACTGTATGTTCGGGTTCGGCAATGTAATGGCGTATTTTAAAAAGCTGCAGGGCAGCCAATCAACATTCGTTTAACTTGTGTGCCCTTAGAAGCCATCACAGCCATGCCTAATAATGGCATGGCTGTGATTGGCCAGTGCAGCATGTGACCCAGCCTCTATATAAGCTAGAGGCACATAGCACAGCACATCACTGTGCTTTAGATAGTGTAGGGAAAGGTTGCTGCTGCTGATTTGAGGGAGAGAATTAGATAGGAGTCCTGATTCAGAAATCAAATTACTCAGCGATCTACCTTGATTTGGTTGTGTGGGTGCAGTGCACAATCTTTTTACCCTGCCCTGAGCCCAGTGCCAGAGAAAAGATAACTTTTATCCGTCTGTTAGTTAGGTTGGCGACGGCGGGCATTTTATGCAAGCTCAGTGCACCAGCACTGCATATGTTACTGTGAGATAGACCCTTTAGATACTGTTGGTCTATTCTGCTATTCTAAAAACATCCATTTAGGGCAAAAAATATATATTTTGCTGCGTTTCCTGCATACCTGTATTTAGTGAGATACACACTTTAGATACTGTTGTTTTATTCTGCTATTCCAAAAAAATGCAGTGGCGGCTGGGCCTGAGGCGGATAGCAGTTTGGCGCATTTCCTTCCACCACCGAGGCTTCAGTTTGCTTCCTGTTGCTAACTCCTACTCCGCTTCCTCCTCCTCTACCGCCTCCTCATCTGGTCAGCGTAACACCTTCACCACCAACTTCAGCACAGCCAGGGGTAAACGACAGCAGGCAGTTTTAAAACTTTCCTGTTTGGGGGAAAAAACCCACACCGCGCAGGAGTTGTGGAGGGACATGGAACAACAGACCGATGAGTGGTTGGTGGCAGTGAGCCTCAAGCCCGGCCTGGTGGTGTGCGATAATGGGCGAAATCTTGTAGCAGCTCTGGGCCTAGCCGGTTTGAGGCACATCCCTTGCCTGACGCATGTGCTGAATTTGGTGGTGCAGAGGTTCCTTAAAAATTACCCCGATATGCCAGAGCTGCTGCAGAAAGTGCAGGCCGTCTATCCGCACTTTCGACGTTCTCACCTTGATGCTGCTCGCCTGTCAGCGCTGCAGAGTAACTTCGGCCTTCCCGCTCACCGCCTCATATGTGACGTGCCTAGTGGATTTAGAATAGGAAGGCCATAAGGTTGGATATATCTCCATCAGGATAAGAAGATCTCTCAGTATAAATGACTATTAAAGCTTTTAGTTAATTTTAATGTAGGGGTATTCATTGAGATCGTATATGTGTATGTGTTTATAAATATTTTTGTATTGTTATGTATGTAATGTAATGTGTGAAAAGATTAATAAAAATATTTAACACAATATGTGACGTGCCCACAAGGTGGAACTCCACCTTGCACATGCTGGCCAGACTGTGCGAGCAGCAGCAGGCGATAGTGGAGTTTCAGCTGCAGCACGCACGCGTGAGTCGCTCTGCGGAACAGCACCACTTCACCACCAATAACTGGGCCTCCATGCGAGACCTGTGTGCCTTGTTGCGCTGTTTCGAGTACTCCACCAACATGTCCAGTGCCAATGACGCCGTTCTTAGCGTTACTATCCCAGTTCTATGCCTCCCTGAAAAAACGCTTCGGGCGATGATGGAAAGAGGATGTGGCACAGGAGGATGAGGAGGAAGAGGAGGAAGCGGGATCATTTCAAAGGCTTTCAGGGCAGTCTTTCACAAGTGGCTACGAGGGTGGGTTCCTGCACCAACAAACGCCAGGTACACAATTGTCCGGCAGAAAGGGCACAGTTCTGGAGGATGACGAGGTGGAGGAGGAGATGGAGGAGGAGGAGGAGGAGCCATTTTCACAGCAGGGTGGCACCCAGACCAGCTCGTGGCCATCACTGGTGCGTGGCTGGGGGGATACAGAGGACACAGACGATACACCTCCCACAGAGGACAGCTTTTCATTGCCTCTGGGCAGCCTGCCACACATGAGCGATTACATGCTGCAGTGTCTCCGCAACGACCGCCGAGTTGCCTACATTCTAACTGGTGCTGATTACTGGGTGGCCACGCTGCTGGATCCCCGTTACAAGGACAACGTACCATCCTTAATTCCCTCACTGGAGCATGATCGTAAGATGCGCGAGTACAAGCGCACGCTGGTAGACGCGCTGCTGGTGGCATTCCCACCTGACAGCGGGGGTACAGTGGAAGCACAAGGCGAAGGCAGAGGAGGAGGAAGAGGTCGCCAATGCAGCCGGGGCACCGTCAGCACCTCAGAAGGCAGGGTTAGCATGGCCGAAATGTGGAAAAGCTTTGTCAGCATGCCACAACAACCAGCACCACCAGCTGATATGGAACGTCTTAGCAGGAGGCAGCATTTCACCAACATGGTGGAGCAGTATGTGTGCACACGCCTACACGTACTGAATGATGGGTCTGCCCCCTTCAACTTCTGGGTCTCCAAATTGGGCACATGGCCTGAGCTAGCACTTTACGCCTTGGAGGTGCTGGCCTGCCCTGCAACCAGTGTATTTTCTGAACGTGTATTTAGCACGGCAGGGGGCGTTATCACAGACAATCGCAGCCGCCTGTCCAGAGCCAATGTGGACAAGCTCACGTTCATTAAAATGAACTAGGCATGGATCCCACAGGACATGTCCGTACCTTGTGCAGAATAGACATGTATACCGGCCTTACCCAGCCATTGTTGTATTTTTGATCTTTCTCACTCTTTTGGGGTGTACCCTAATTTAAAAATAAATAAAATTAAAAACAAAAACCAGCGTTGGCTACCTTGTTCTCCTCCACCGCCGCTTCCACCTATACCGCCACATCCACCACCACCTCAACCTCCTACTCCATATGGACCTCGTCCTCCTAGGTCAAGATTATTATTTTTTATTTTTATGTATTTTATGTTATTTTATGTTATTTTAAGTTATTTCCCTATCCACATTTGTTTGCAGAGCCCTTGCCACGCTCTTAACAACATTTTTCTGCCATTTGCAGCCCTCTAGCCATTTCCATTACTTTTTAGAGCCATTTTAGTCCTCAAAAGTTCGGGCCCTTATTGACTTCAAACTTTTTTTTGCGAAGTTTGGCCGAACCCGTCGAACCCAGACATCCAGGTGTCCGCTCAACTCTATTATTGAGGGCTGGAAGCATCAAATATTTTACCCCATAGCAGAAAAATTACAGCCTAGAAAATATGAAAAGGAGCTGAACATCCTATCTGCTGAATCAGTAGGAGAATACAAACTATTCATATGCAATATTTTATTTTTACCTGACTAAAATAAAACACAAAAATTCTTAAAATGTGTATTTTATTGTTTCCTTTTTGATACAAAGGCCACCTTTAGCTGTTGTTGATGCAGTGTATATATGAGAAAAATACAGAACCAGCATTTTATTTGTAATGTTGTATTTGTAAGAATAAGGTTAAGCTGAGGAAAATGGCCAATAGCATACAATAACATATGTCCAAACATATGGTAGCTTTCACATTTGGAACATCAAAACATAAGATTATAAATGTGAACTATGTCCTAGTACTTGCATACTTTGCTTTAACAATATAATACATTTATATTAAGGTAAAGATCATTAACATGAAAATTTGCCTAGTGGCATTTCTTGAACAAAAACACTTAATGAATAGTGATGAGCTCGGTGTTCGAGTCGAACATAGGTTCGACTCGAACATCGGCTGTTCGCTCGTTCGGCGAACAACGAACGATTTGGGCCGTTCGCGCCAAATTCGAGTGACGCGAACGGCCCACAATACACTGCGCCATCGCAGTGTAATCCCGGCGCTGTGATTGGCCAAGCATGCACTGTGACCCTGCATGCTTGGCCAATCACAGCGCCGGCAGCGAGGAGAGCAATGATTGGCCACAGGCAGGATGCCTGTGGCCAATTATAGCTGAGGGGGTTTAGTACACGCCCCACACTATAAAAGGCCACCAGCGCGGCGGCCTCGTGTAGTGTGTTCCGGAGCAAGGAAAGTGAAGGATAGGCAGGGACAGTGTCAAATCCATTCTTTGCTAAACCTTGTGTGTAGGGACAGAGAAGGATAGGCAGGGAGAGTGTCAGTGTCATATTCTTTGCTAAACCTTGTGTGTAGGGAGATAGAAGGATAGGCAGGGAGAGTGTCAGTGTCATATACTTTGATAAACCTTGTGTGCAGGGAGAGAGAAGGATAGGCAGGGGACAGTGTCAGTGTCATATTCTTTGCTAAACCTTGTGTGCAGGGAGAGAGAAGGATAGGCAGGGAGAGTGTCAGTGTCATATACTTTGATAAACCTTGTATGCAGGGAGAGAAAAGGATAGGCAGGGGACTGTGTCAGTGTCATTGTTTCTAAGCCTCCTGCACATTATACACCTGAAGTTAGCCCGTATTGCTGGTTTTTCCTGGTGTGTTACACCAACAGGATTTTGCGGCACTTACAGCGGGCGGAGTGTGCCTCCTGACCATATTACACCTGAACTTAGCCTGTATTGCTGCTTTTTCCTGGTGTGTTACACCAACAGGATTTTGCGGCACTTACAGCGGGCGGAGTGTGCCTCCTGACCATATTACACCTGAACTTAGCCTGTATTGCTGCTTTTTCCTGGTGTGTTACACCAACAGGATTTTGCAGCACTTACAGCGGGCGGAGTGTGCCTCCTGACCATATTACACCTGAACTTAGCCTGTATTGCTGCTTTTCCTGGTGGGTTACACCAACAGGATTTTGCGGCACTTACAGCGGGCGGAGTGTGCCTCCTGACCATATTACACCTGAACTTAGCCTGTATTGCTGCTTTTTCCTGGTGTGTTACACCAACAGGATTTTGCGGCACTTACAGCGGGCGGAGTGTGCCTCCTGACCATATTACACCTGAACTTAGCCTGTATTGCTGCTTTTTCCTGGTGTGTTACACCAACAGAATTTTGCGGCACTTGCAGCGGGCGGAGTGTGCCTCCTGACCATATTACACCTGAACTTAGCCTGTATTGCTGCTTTTTCCTGCACTTACAGCGGGCGGAGTGTGCCTCCTGACCATATTACACCTGAACTTAGCCTGTATTGCTGCTTTTTCCTGGTGTGTTACACCAACAGGATTTTGCGGTACTTGCAGCGGGCAGAGTGTGCCTCCTGACCATATTACACCTGAACTTAGCCTGTATTGCTGCTTTTTCCTGGTGTGTTACACCAACAGGATTTTGCGGCACTTACAGTGGGCGGAGTGTGCCTCCTGACCATATTACACCTGAACTTAGCCTGTATTGCTTTTTTTTCCTGGTGTGTTACACCAACAGGATTTTGCGGCACTTACAGCGGGCGGAGTGTGCCTCCTGACCATATTACACCTGAACTTAGCCTGTATTGCTGCTTTTTCCTGGTGTGTTACACCAACAGGATTTTGCGGCACTTACAGCGGGCGGAGTGTGCCTCCTGACCATATTACACCTGAATTTAGCCTGTATTGCTGCTTTTTCCTGGTGTGTTACACCAACAGGATTTTGCGGCACTTACAGCGGGCGGAGTGTGCCTCCTGACCATATTGCACCTGAACTTAGCCTGTATTGCTGCTTTTTCCTGGTGTGTTACACCAACAGGATTTTGCGGCACTTACAGCGGGCGGAGTGTGCCTCCTGACCATATTACACCTGAACTTAGCCTGTATTGCTGCTTTTTCCTGGTGTTACACCAACAGGATTTTGCGGTACTTACAGCGGGCGGAGTGTGCCTCCTGACCATATTACACCTGAACTTAGCCTGTATTGCTGCTTTTTCCTGGTGTGTTACACCAACAGGATTTTGCGGCACTTACAGCGGGCGGAGTGTGCCTCCTGACCATATTACACCTGAACTTAGCCTGTATTGCTGCTTTTTCCTGGTGTGTTACACCAACAGGATTTTGCGGCACTTACAGCGGGCGGAGTGTGCCTCCTGACCATATTACACCTGAACTTAGCCTGTATTGCTGCTTTTTCCTGGTGTGTTACACCAACAGGATTTTGCGGTACTTACAGCGGGCGGAGTGTGCCTCCTGACCATATTACACCTGAACTTAGCCTGTATTGCTGCTTTTTCCTGGTGTGTTACGCCAACAGGCTTTTGCAGCACTTACAGCGGGCGGAGTGTGCCTCCTGACCATATTACACCTGAACTTAGCCTGTATTGCTTTTTTTTCCTGGTGTGTTACACCAACAGGATTTTGCGGCACTTACAGCGGGCGGAGTGTGCCTCCTGACCATATTGCACCTGAACTTAGCCTGTATTGCTGCTTTTTCCTGGTGTGTTACACCAACAGGATTTTGCGGCACTTACAGCGGGCGGAGTGTGCCTCCTGACCATATTACACCTGAACTTAGCCCGTATTGCTGGTTTTTCCTGGTGTGTTACACCAACAGGATTTTGTGGCACTTACAGCGGGCGGAGTGTGCCTCCTGACCATATTACACCTGAACTTAGCCTGTATTGCTGCTTTTTCCTGGTGTGTTACACCAACAGGATTTTGCGGCACTTACAGCGGGCGGAGTGTGCCTCCTGACCATATTACACCTGAACTTAGCCTGTATTGCTGCTTTTTCCTGGTGTGTTACACCAACAGGATTTTGCAGCACTTACAGCGGGCGGAGTGTGCCTCCTGACCATATTACACCTGAACTTAGCCTGTATTGCTGCTTTTCCTGGTGGGTTACACCAACAGGATTTTGCGGCACTTACAGCGGGCGGAGTGTGCCTCCTGACCATATTACACCTGAACTTAGCCTGTATTGCTGCTTTTTCCTGGTGTGTTACACCAACAGGATTTTGCGGCACTTACAGCGGGCGGAGTGTGCCTCCTGACCATATTACACCTGAACTTAGCCTGTATTGCTGCTTTTTCCTGGTGTGTTACACCAACAGAATTTTGCGGCACTTGCAGCGGGCGGAGTGTGCCTCCTGACCATATTACACCTGAACTTAGCCTGTATTGCTGCTTTTTCCTGCACTTACAGCGGGCGGAGTGTGCCTCCTGACCATATTACACCTGAACTTAGCCTGTATTGCTGCTTTTTCCTGGTGTGTTACACCAACAGGATTTTGCGGTACTTGCAGCGGGCGGAGTGTGCCTCCTGACCATATTACACCTGAACTTAGCCTGTATTGCTGCTTTTTCCTGGTGTGTTACACCAACAGGATTTTGCGGCACTTACAGTGGGCGGAGTGTGCCTCCTGACCATATTACACCTGAACTTAGCCTGTATTGCTTTTTTTTCCTGGTGTGTTACACCAACAGGATTTTGCGGCACTTACAGCGGGCGGAGTGTGCCTCCTGACCATATTACACCTGAACTTAGCCTGTATTGCTGCTTTTTCCTGGTGTGTTACACCAACAGGATTTTGCGGCACTTACAGCGGGCGGAGTGTGCCTCCTGACCATATTACACCTGAATTTAGCCTGTATTGCTGCTTTTTCCTGGTGTGTTACACCAACAGGATTTTGCGGCACTTACAGCGGGCGGAGTGTGCCTCCTGACCATATTGCACCTGAACTTAGCCTGTATTGCTGCTTTTTCCTGGTGTGTTACACCAACAGGATTTTGCGGCACTTACAGCGGGCGGAGTGTGCCTCCTGACCATATTACACCTGAACTTAGCCTGTATTGCTGCTTTTTCCTGGTGTTACACCAACAGGATTTTGCGGTACTTACAGCGGGCGGAGTGTGCCTCCTGACCATATTACACCTGAACTTAGCCTGTATTGCTGCTTTTTCCTGGTGTGTTACACCAACAGGATTTTGCGGCACTTACAGCGGGCGGAGTGTGCCTCCTGACCATATTACACCTGAACTTAGCCTGTATTGCTGCTTTTTCCTGGTGTGTTACACCAACAGGATTTTGCGGGACTTACAGCGGGCGGAGTGTGCCTCCTGACCATATTACACCTGAACTTAGCCTGTATTGCTGCTTTTTCCTGGTGTGTTACACCAACAGGATTTTGCGGTACTTACAGCGGGCGGAGTGTGCCTCCTGACCATATTACACCTGAACTTAGCCTGTATTGCTGCTTTTTCCTGGTGTGTTACGCCAACAGGATTTTGCAGCACTTACAGCGGGCGGAGTGTGCCTCCTGACCATATTACACCTGAACTTAGCCTGTATTGCTTTTTTTTCCTGGTGTGTTACACCAACAGGATTTTGCGGCACTTACAGCGGGCGGAGTGTGCCTCCTGACCATATTGCACCTGAACTTAGCCTGTATTGCTGCTTTTTCCTGGTGTGTTACACCAACAGGATTTTGCGGCACTTACAGCGGGCGGAGTGTGCCTCCTGACCATATTACACCTGAACTTAGCCTGTATTGCTGCTTTTTCCTGGTGTGTTACACCAACAGGATTTTGCGGCACTTACAGCGGGCGGAGTGTGCCTCCTGACCATATTACACCTGAACTTAGCCTGTATTGCTGCTTTTTCCTGGTGTGTTACACCAACAGGATTTTGCGGCACTTACAGCGGGCGGAGTGTGCCTCCTGACCATATTACACCTGAACTTAGCCTGTATTGCTGCTTTTTCCTGGTGTGTTACACCAACAGGATTTTGCAGCACTTACAGTGGGCGGAGTGTGCCTCCTGACCATATTACACCTGAACTTAGCCTGTATTGCTGCTTTTTCCTGGTGTGTTACACCAACAGGATTTTGCGGCACTTACAGCGGGCGGAGTGTGCCTCCTGACCATATTACACCTGAACTTAGCCTGTATTGCTGGTTTTCCCATTTCCCTGCAGGCAATTAGAATGTCTGGAAGGCAAACAAGGAGAGGCAGACAGTCAGGAGCCAATAAAAGAGGGCAAGCAGGCTCTGTGTCTAGAGACAACAGTGCTGGTCGTGGACGCGGTGCATCGCCATCAGCACGTGCCCATGGGACACGCTTGTCCTTCTTTTCGGCAGCTGGACGTGTTGAGCCGCATCATGCCGAAGACTTGGTAGAGTGGATGACCAAGCCCTCCTCATCCTTCTCATCCTCTCTCACCCAGGCTCAGGGTACTGGCAAAGCAGCTGCCAAAGCGTCCTCTTCCCTGGTATCAATGTCATCATCAGTCACTCCTTCCCTAGACTAACCATGTCCTCCTGAGGAGTCCCCCGAACTGTTTGAGCACAGTGTTGGGTACATGCTCCAGGAGGATGCCCAGCGTTTCGAAGGGTCTGATGATGATACACAGCTAGAGGAAGGCAGTAGCGTGAGAGCAGAGAGAGGGGATGCTCAAGAAGGACACCAATCTGGCAGTCATGTTCCAGCAGCTGCAGCATACTGCCAGATTGGCTCCAGTGATGAGGAGGGAGGGGATGATGAGGTCACTGACTCCACGTGGGTGCCTAATAGGAGAGAGGAGGAGGAGGAGGAGGAGGATGAGGAGGAGGCACATCTCCAACGAGGCAGGATGCCCTCGGGGGGCCAGCGTAAGGGCAGCACACCGACGGAATCACACCGCAGAGCTCCGCCTGTGCAGGGCGCTGCCTCTGCCCGTTATTCAAAAAGTTCTTTGGTGTGGGCCTTTTTTGACTCGAGTGCATCAGATCGCACAGCTGCTGTTTGCAACATATGTCTCAAGCGTATATCGCGTGGCCAAAACATCACCCGCTTGGGCACCACATGCTTGACCAGACATATGTTGACCTGCCATGCAGCTCGTTGGCAAGCCTACCTTAAAGACCCACACCAAAGAACAAAGCTGACCTCTTCTTGCACCGCATCAGATGGGATCTCCAACCCCACTATACCTTCAGTCCTCTCTGAAACCTGCTCTGAGAGGAATGAAGGTGTAAAATTAGGTGTGTCACAGCCAAGTACTTGCGGGCACTCTGCTAGCAGTACACCGACGTCCGATTCTAGCAGGCAAATTTCCCTGCCCCAGCTGCTGGACCATCGGAAAAAGTTCACTCCCAGCCATCCACATGCCCAGCGGTTGAATGCTAGCTTGGCTAAATTGCTAGCGCTTCAACTGCTGCCTTTTCAGTTGGTAGACTCGGCCCCCTTCCGTGAGTTTGTACAATGTGCGTTTCCTCAGTGGCAGGTTCCCAAACGCCACTTTTTCTCACGGAAGGCGATTCCGGCTCTCTATCGGCATGTGGAAGGCAATGTCTTGGCCTCGCTGGACAGGGCGGTCAGTGGTAAGGTGCATATTACCGCTGACTCATGGTCCAGCAGGCATGGACAGGGACGTTACCTTTCTTTCACGGCCCATTGGGTCACTCTTTTGGCAGCTGGGAAGGATGCAGGACAAGGTGCAGTAGTGTTGGAGGTTGTTCCACCGCCACGCCTCCAAAATGCTACTACTGGTTGTGACACACCTCTGTCCTCCACCCCCTCCTCTTCTTCCTCCGTGGCCTCTTCCTGTGCTTTGTCCTCGGAACCAGTGGTGCTCCGTAGGCGTTCAAGGGGCTACGCAAGTACGCAGGCAAAAAGATGCCATGCCGTGCTTGCGCTGGTGTGTTTGGGGGACAGGAGCCACACTGGGGCAGAGGTTCTGTCTGCTCTGCAGGGGCAGGCCGAGAGGTGGTTGACGCCACGCCAGCTTAAGCCAGGAATGGTAGTTTGCGACAATGGCACCAACCTCCTCTCTGCTCTCCAACAGGGACAACTGACCCATGTGCCCTGTGTGGCTCACGTCCTTATCCTGGTGGTGCAGCGGTTCTTGGGCAGGTACCCGGGCTTACAGGATGTCCTGAGGCAGGCCAGGAAAGTCTGTGTGCATTTCCGTAGATCTTATAATGCCAGTGCTCGCCTGGCTGAGCTGCAAAAGGAGTTGAACCTGCCCAAAAACCGCCTTATATGTGACATGCCCACCAGGTGGAACTCAACGTTGGCCATGCTGCAGCGGCTGCACACGCAGCAGAGGGCCATCAATGAGTACCTGTGTGACTACGGCACCAGGACAGGGTCAGGGGAGCTTGGTTTTTTTTCACTACGCCAGTGGGGCATGATCAGGGATGCATGCACTGTCCTGGCACCATTTGAGGAGGCCACAAGGATGGTGAGCAGTGACAGTGCATGCATCAGTGACACTGTACCTCTTGTCCACCTGTTGGAACATACGCTGCGTGAAATAATGGACAGGGCACTTGAGGCAGAACAGAGGCAGGAAGAGGAGGACTTCCTTGCCTCTCAAGGCCCCCTTTACCCAGACAGTGTTCCTTCTGTCCCACCCATCGCACAGGAAGAAGAGGAGGAGGAGGAGGATTGTGTCAGCATGGAGGTGGAGCCTGGCACTCAGCATCATCAGCAGCAGTCTTTTAGGGATGATTTACAGTCCCAAGAAACCAGTGGACTTGTACGTGGCTGGGAGGAGGTGGCTGCGGATCATGTCGTCCTTAGTGACCCAGAGGACTCCGAACCGAATGCCTCAGCTAACCTACGCTGCATGGCCTCCCTGATCCTGCAAAGTCTGCGGAAGGATCCTCGTATTCTTCGGATGAAGGAGAGGGACCATTACTGGCTGGCCACTCTCCTTGATCCACGGTACAAGGGTAAGGTTGCGGACCTTATCTTACTGTCGCAGAGGGAGCAGAGGATGAGACAACTCCGGGAGGCCTTGCAGAAAGGTCTGTGCAACGCGTTCCCAGAGACTGGGAGGTTACAAACTCCTGGTCCTGGACAACGAGTTGCTGAGGCTTCGGTCAGTCAAAGAAGGAGCGGTGGGGAAGGTGGCCGTCTGACCGATGCGTTCTGACAATTCTTTAGTCCGCAGCCCCAAGGTATGATCGGTTCCAGCAACCATCGCCAGCGTCTGATATACATGGTGCAGGAATACCTAGGGGCAAGGTCAGACTTGGACACCTTCCCCACCGAAAATCCTCTGGCTTACTGGGTCTTGAGGATGGATCACTGGCCAGAGCTTGCACAGTATGCAATTGAGCTACTGGCCTGTCCTGCATCCAGTGTTCTTTCAGAACGCACATTCAGTGCTGCTGGAGGATTTGTCACGGATCACAGGGTGCGCCTGTCCACCGACTCTGTTGATCGACTGACCTTCATAAAGATGAACCAGTCTTGGATCACCACCAGCTACCAAACACCTGAAGCTGATAAAACAGACTAATTTATTTTCAAATGTCACATCCCTTCAAGACTGATGCTGATACTGAGAGACTGTCCTGTTATGTTGACTGACTATCCTCCTCCTCCTCCTCAATGATCCAATTGATGATGATAGCTTGGAAGAACATTTTTGTTTCTGGGTGCCGCCACCAGTGGCTAAGGCCCAATTTTTCAGCCCCGGTTTAACAGGGGCGTGTTATTACAATTTTTTATGCAATGCTTTGCAGCAGGGCTCATTCCTGCACTCCAACTAGAGTATCTGAGAGAGGTTGCAGTGTCGTGGCACCAGCACCAGTGGCTAAGGCCCAATTTTTCAGCCCCTGTTTAACAGGGGCGTGTTATTACAATTTTTTATGCAATGCTTTGCAGCAGGGCTCATTCCTGCACTCCAACTAGAGTATCTGGGAGAGGTTGCAGTGTCGTGGCACCAGCACCAGTGGCTAAGGCCCAATTTTTCAGCCCCTGTTTAACAGGGGCGTGTAATTAAAATTGTTGATGCAATACTTTGCAACAGGGCTCATTGCTGTGCTCCAAGTACAGTATCTGTGAGGGGTTGCAGTGTTGTGGCACCAGTGCCTAAGGCCCAATTTTTCTGCCCCTGTTTAACAGGGGCATGCAATTACAATTCTTGATCTAATAATTCACAGCAGGGCCCATTCATGCGCCCACCAAGAGTAACTGTGAGGGCTCACAGTGTTGTGGCAACACCAACATGTAAGGGGCAAATTTCAGCTGAGTATATACGGCAGACCCCTACTTTCAAACATCCAACTTACAACTTACAAACGACTCCTCCTTGCAAACGGAAGGATACAACAAGAAGTGAGAGGAAATCTACCCCTAGGAAGGCAAATTCTATCCTGTAAGAGTTAATATGGGAAAAAAATGTCTCCTCTCAACTGATGCTTTATCACCAATTCTTGTTTCAATAAAACCCCCAAATTTTCAAAAAACATTTGTCATTAGGACGGAAAGTGAGGTGAACTGTTCTGAACAGGTGCACACTGCACAGACAGCAAAACAAATGTTACAGGGGTGATAACCCTTCCCTATGTTTTCCAAAAAGCTTAAAAATAGATTTTTTGGCTGGAGCTACACTTAAACAATGTACCTGTTCAAAATTACAAACCGATTCTACATAAGAAGAAACCTACAGTCCCTGTCATTAAAATGACTGCTCCCGAAAAACTGACGTTTTTAAAACTTTTTTTGGATTGATACATGTCCCCTGGTGCAGAACCCGGGTTCCCAAACCCTTTTTAGGACAATAACATGCATAATAGTCGTTAAAATTAGCACTTTAGATTTCGAACGTTCGCATCCATTGTATTTAATAGGGTTCTAAGTTCGTGTGAACTTTCAGTCCGTTCGCGGGTTCCGGTGCGAACCGAACCCGGGGGTGTTCGGCTCATCACTATTAATGAAGTAGAAATATGAAAAAAGTACAAAATAATGGTGCAAATATACAGTGTAAGGGAAAGATTTTAGAGAACAGCATCGTCGAGTGACTTAAAGAGGAACTGCAGTTTGCTCACATAATTTGTAATAAAAACATCTTTGCCATTCTGAAGCTTCCTTTCAACCACATATAACCTGCATGCTATTTTATATATACTGTCATTCTGTACATGCCAAATATGCTGCAGAAATCTCCCTCCACTGAGTCTGGCTGCAATCATTTTTACTGTGGGCAGCTGAAGCTGCTTCCTGTTCACTTCTTGGATTTACACAGACACACAGAGGCACACCTCCAGCTCTGCAACTCTTATTGGCCCTCTTATGACACATCCCCCCTCCCTTCCTGACAAACTCTACCAAGAGTCAGAGAGAGCTGTGCCTAGGCTTTTTACCAGACATGAAACAAGAAGTGGGCTGTATAAAGTATTTACTGGCAGAAAAAAAAAGTTTTACTATCCAAAGTTAAAACAACAAGGGCAGATGATTTAATAGATGTAAAATTAAAAAAATTACTGAAGGTCCGCTTTAATTTTACTTTTAATTACATGTTAATATTACAGGGATAAACCTTTGTTTTGATTTAGGCATTTTTATTATTTTAATACATATTTCGATTTATTTAGTGGCAAAGTGCACAATCTACTACTACCAAGAGGCAAAATTCTAATTTCTATCAACCCTCAAACTGTAAAAAAACTGAGGAAGGGATCTAAAGCTTGCATCTTTAATAATTTGAGATAGCCAATAAAAGGGATTGCTTAAACTACACATGTTTTGCATTGATCAATGGCTAACATGACAGAAGACTCTTCTAATCCTGATCAAAAGTTAATGACAACTAAATAATATACCAAATTTCTCTCTCTTCAACAAAGAAAGGGAGCTGGAAACAACCATTGAGAAGAAAACCATGCTCCCCCATTCTGCTTGTTATGTTGTAGAATTCTAATGAACACAGAAAATATATATGCATGAATATTATTAACTTTCGTTATGTTTGACCATTAGGCCCTTTTCACACGGGACGGATCCGTGATGATCCGCCTCATGAACCTCCGATTGCTCAGCGGGGATTGCTCAGTTGATCCCCGCTGAGCCGGCTAATGACAGGGCGGTCCCCGCACACTGTGCAGGGACCACCCTGTCAGATCTCCGCTCTCCCCTATGGGGGAATCGGATGAACAGGGACCGTCTGTCCGTGTTCATCCGATCCGCTCTGCAGAGGGATTGAAAAATAGGATTTTCCTCCATCTGCAGAATCAGAGGATTGCGGACACGGATGAGATCGGGTGTCAGCGGATGTTCACCTGCTGACACCCGCTATCTCATAGGGACCAATGTACAGTATGTCCCTTTTTCATCCGTAAAAGGATGGATGAAAAAGCGGACATACGGTCCACACGTGTGAAAGGGGCCTTAGTCAGAATGTGAATTAACATCTAAAGCCCATAATAGTTAGCTGAAGAAAAATAAGCAAAAATAAGAAAATGAAGAAATAAAGAGTGAAAATCCTTTCATGGAATTCACAGTACAAAAGAACATGAAACAAAAATCCAAAGGTAATCAAATATCTTATGCCCTGTACACACGATCGGAATTTCCGATGAAACAAGTCCGATGGATTTGTTTCATTGGAAATTCCGATCGTGTGTGGGCCCCATCTGACTTTTTTCCATTGGTGTAAAAAAATAGAACTTGATGATAGGAAATTCCGATCGTCTGTGTGGAACTCCATCGAAGAAAAATCCATGCATGCTCAGACTAAATTAGGAGACGGGAGCGCTGGTTCTGGTAAAACTAGCATTCGTAATGGAGATAGCACATTCGTCATGCTGCAAATTATTGCATCGTTAAATGTAGCGCATTCTTTTCTTCTAGAACACATTATTTTTTTCGCTGCGGATATTCACACCGAGTTCTGACAAACTTATTTCTTTGTTTCTTGTGATATCATGAATCTTCGTATTTTATTTTAAAGCCAGGTCTCCAAAATATGTTTATATTTATTTTAATCACGAATCGGCTAACACCAAACCTTTACTAACACGCGGTAACACAAAATCAGCAAACGCAGCCCAAAGGGTGACGCCGTTGGATTTGAACTTCCCCTTTATAGTGGCATCGTACGAGTTGTACGTCACCACGTTTTGGATGGTCGGAATTTGGTCTGATGGTGTGTATGCAAGACAGCTTTGAACGGAATTCCGACTAAAAATTCCATCGGATTTTAGCCCATTGGAATTCTGATCGTGTGTACGCGGCATAACAGCCTTTTCACTTGGATAGCAATAATATGGCCACATCGTAAAACTTCCACACTCTAATACCTTTTCTAAAATTTGTGTAAAGAGGAAATGTATGATTGTTTCAAGGAACCAGTTATCTATTGTTGGTAAATGTCCAATCATTAAGGACATTCAATCTAAGCAGTTTTCTCAGAAACTACAGGTAAAAGGCGTGATGAATTAAACAAAGGAAGTTAGGGCTACACCACAGACTGAAAATTTCATAATTCAGCTGCATAGTAAACCTTCATATTCCACTGAAAATGTAAAAGTGAACCAAGCTGTTCAGGTGTTATGGAAGCGTTCAGTGCTGTCCATTTTGATCGCTAAGGTTTCCTTCATGTCATACTGTATATAGCAGTGTTTCTCAACTCCGGTCCTCAAGGCGCCCCAACAGGTCATGTTTTCAGGATTTCCCTCAGATGAAACAGCTGTGGTAATTACTAAGGCAGTGAAACTGATCAAATCACCTGTGCAAAATAATGGAAAGCCTGAAAACATGACCTGTTGGGGCGCCTTGAGGACTGGAGTTGAGAAACACTGGTATATAGTATTGGTGAATGGGGAATATTACTGCGCTGCCGGGGTGAATGTAAAGAAAAAAACTGCCAGCACAAACAAACAGACTATTTGTATATGGAAAATGTGGAAGGAAATGTGCAGCGCTAAAGAAAAAAAAAGGGGGGAGGGAACAAAGTGATAAGTAGATGAAATAAATGACAATGGTGCAACCACCAATGAAACAAATAAATGTGGGGTGTGATAGTGTATCACAAACTCGTGTGAATGAGGAGACACTGATGTCATTGGGAAGCAAGCAACAAGTGCTATATGACTAATGTAGCAAAAAACAAACGGTAAATCAATTAATTGTGAAAAATATACATAAAAAAATTGGTGTCAAACATTCTTTAAATAAAAGTCCCATATATGTGCAATTCACAACTGATGAGTGAAGGTTCAAAGATCACACTTAATAAATGCAATATACAATCCTTCCGGAAAGCTTTGTTGTATAGACAAGAATACATCTATTCACAGTGGCTGAGGGGGTGATCCTGACATGAAGCCGTAATGTTCACCAATAGGGAGCTGTGATCCCACCACCTGGGGAAGGGGTCAGTACTCTTACCGTGAGGTGTGGACTCACACACCGATAGGTGGTGAGTCGTAACGGCAAAGATATAGATATCTACGGAGTCATCATGATCTCCTCTTTCGATCGTCAGGGATGAATTCCAATTGCTCCTCTTGATGATGGCCAAACAGCAAGACAGGTGGTATGTGTTTCAGGGTCTGCCACAAACCAAATGTTGTCCACAAGTGAGAGGTCACCCCTCAAGGGGACCGGACCACAAACGATGCGATGGGGTGGATGATAAAAAATGAGAAAAAAGAGAAGCTTCCACAATAGCGTAGATCAAAAACGGCACAAAATGTATTTAAAAAAGACGAGTAAAAGTCTAATCATCGTTCGATGCGTACAAATAAAAAGTGATCACAAGTAAATATATGCGCAGTATATGAGGTTAAAGCAAGCAAAGAAAACCTACGCGTTTCGTCCTATCAGTCACAAAAAAAGGCCTTTTGCCTGCCCCTTCCTCAAAAAGGTGTTATCGACTCCACTGGAAAGTTGGGGTTATCAACTATAGAGATTAATGGGGCTGATGCAGAAGAAAGATTTTTTGAAAGACTCACTTTGTGAAGATCTCCAACGTGGTACCTATGTTAGGATGTGTTTTTAAATGACTAGGGCAGGAATTCCAAGGAATACAAGGTGAGTATTGAAAAGATAGGAACAATGCATCCAATTCCAGCCTGAACAATCTTTGGTTTCACTATGACAATGCCAATAAATTACTCTAGTCACATGTGTGGCCCAGTAATGCTTCAGAGAATCTGGCAGGCCCATACCCTCTGACTCTTTGGGTTTGGTAATAAAATGGAATCTTATGTAAAAATTTCTCTCATATAAAGACTCCAGAGTAGCTATATTCACAGATATTTAAGAGCCCTGGGTTCCTATTAAATTGGAAATGTGGCTTTAGTAAAGTTACTTTCTCCTTGGACAAAAAGAGGGGGTTGCAAGGATATACCTTGCTGATAATGGACTCCCTTTGAAAGCTATACCTACAGTATACCTAGGTATAGGTTTTAAAGGGAGTCCATTAAATCCTTTAGACCATTGATCACTCTCTCTCTCTCTCTCTCTCTCTCTCTCTCTCTCTCTATATATATATATATATATATATATATATATATATATATATATATATATAGGCAGTGACTCATTGATTTATGTACTTTTTAGTATAGCCATTTTGGCTCGTATTGATTTATACATCTTAGGTTATTTCAAAGGAGCTATAACCCCTGTGTTCGCTCCACAGAGGTTTTGATGCCTCTAATGTTCGGCCATGTGTCATTGTAAGTGCTATAGGGCTATTTTTGATTAAGTATTGAACTAACATTATATTTTCGAACACTATGAGAGAGTAACTATGTAAATATTGATTTGTATATATGTTACATTATGCAGAATATGATACTCAATCTATGGGTCTTGAAGAAGCTACGAAATTCAGCGAAACCCATTGACCCCTGGAGGATTGAGCTACCTGTACACCTTAAGCTTATATCCTATAAGTATATTAGAAGGTGTTAGAAGGTTTATTGTATCATATCAAAGTACAATCTCTTGATGTTTTAATATCACAATATATTTTTCAAAAATCATTTTAGAATTTTAAATGTTGCAAATAAAATTATACTTTTTCTTGTCTCATGTAATGCCATTAAATTCCAGTATCAGCAAGATATATCCTTGCAACACCCTCTTTTTCTCCAATAAAATTTTTGGATGTGGCATGGATAGAGGTCTACCTTTTGTTACTTTCGCTTGGGGTAAAGTAAGGTTCAGTGCTTAAGATTTTGAGTAACTAATTTTTAAATTGGATACAGAACCATAACCAGTGAAGTCTTTTAACAGGTTAGGGGCAGAAATTTGCAGATGGGTTAAGAGAAACAGCATGTCGTCTGCGTATGCCACCAATTTGTACTCACATTGAAACCCTGTATAGATGGAACACATTTCACTGTTCTAATAAAGGGCTCCAATGTTAGAATGAGCAGTAGAGGGGACAATTGACATCCTTGTTTAGTCTTGTTGTTAATAACAACCGCTTCAGAGAGCATTTCATTGAATTTAATTTTAGCAATGGGTCCCTGGTATAAGGCTGTAATCCAAGCGAGCATTTTAGTAGGCAATCCAATGTGTTTATAACATCATGATCTTCTCCACATCAGTGGATAGAAGAACACCTTAAATTTTAAGGGAGCAAGCTGTATGAGTCAGCTATAAGGCTTTAATAATATTATCTTTGGCCCCCCTACCAGGCATAAAACCTGCTTGCTCAAATCCTATTATCTGTGATAGTAGTGGTCTAATGCAGGTAGCCAGAATTTTTGCAAGTAGTTTTATGTCCAGATTTAGTAAGAAAATCGGCCTATAATTGGCACATTCAGTCATGTCTTTATTCGGAGAAATTAGGGACTTTATCTATGTCTGGTAAGGAGTTTTATGCGTTTAAAAGAGGTGGCACTAGTAGGCCGGCATATGTTTTGTAATATGGCATTGAAAAGCCATCAGGGCCAGGACTTTTTCAAGGTTTCAGGTCGTTTATAGCAAGCAAAAGTTTTTCAGCCTGGTTAGGCTTGTCTAATAATTTGATATAAATCTGTTATAAGGCAAGTAAATTGCTCTGAGCTACAGTAGATATGTGGTAATAATAGATGATCTATCTTTTTGCAGATTTGGAGGTCTGTGCTAGGGAGGAAGATCATAGAGCTTAGAATAGTAGTTCTGATATTGTTTAGCAATTTTGTTACTTGCATGTTAAAGTTTACTCTCCTGGGTGCGTACACAAAATATATTTGATGCATTTTTATGGCCCCGTAAAGCTCTGGCCAAAAATTTGCTGCTTAGGTCTCCCTGTTCATAATAGTCACCCTTTTAAATAAAAAATAATTCTTTGGGTTTGGATTCTAATAGCATCTGTAATGCTTTGCCTGACTCTAAAAGGTCAGAGACTGCCTGGACTGACAGAGAATGTTTGTCAGCCAATAGATGGCGAATATAAAATAGTCAGTTCTCTCTGTGAAATAAACAGTGTGGGGTAGAGAAAAATGTGAAATCTTTACCAGGGGGATGTAAAGAGCACCACGAATAGACAAGGACCGGAGCAGACTTTTAAGAGTTTTGTATGTGACAATGGGTTAAGAGGCATGTTTAAGTTTCTTCCCAGGATGATGCATCCTGATGCAAACCAGGACATCTCTTGTATCACCTTTCAGCAAAAATGCTGCAAGAGGCGAATTTGGGAAATAAACATTAGCAAGGGTTACAGGCTTACTAGCAAATGTACGTAATGACGCCGTGCTTTGCCCCTGCCTGCCAGCCGAGGAAACCCTGTGCAAAGCTGCCAACTAGGGATGAGCTTCGAGTTCGAGTCGAACTCATGTTCGACTCGAACATTGCCTGTTCGCCCGTTCGCCGAACAGCGAACAAATTGGGGTGTTCGCGGCAAATTCGAAAAATCTATGGGAGAAATCTAAAGTGCTAATTATAAAGGCTTATATGCAAGTTATTGTCCTAAAAAGTGTTTGGGGACCGGGGTCCTGCCCCAGGGGACATGTATCAATGCAAAAATAAGTTTTAAAAACGGCCGTTTTTTCGGGAGCAGTGATTTTAATAATGCTTAAAATGAAAAAATAAAAGTGAAATATTCCTTTAAATTTCGTACCTGGGGGGTGTGTATGATATGCATGTGAAGTGGCGCATGTTTCCCGTGCTTAGAACTGTCCCTGCAAAAAATGTCATTTTTGAAAGAAAAAAAGTCTTTTAAAACTGACTCGCGGCTATTAATGAATTGTTGGCTCCCGGCAATACATACAAAAGTCATTGATAAAAAAAAAAAAAAAAAGCGTGGGGGTTCCCCAGAATTCAATTACCAGGCCCTTCAGGTCTGGAATGGATATTAAGGGGAACCCCGCCGCAAATGAAAAAAACAATTGACGTGGGGTTCCCCCAAATATCCATTCCAGGCCCTTCAGATCTGGCATGGATTTTAAGGGGAACTCCACCCCAAATTTTTTAAAAATGGCGTGGAGTCCCCCTAAAAATCCATACCAGACCCCTTATCCGAGCACGCAACCTGGCCGGCCGCAGGGGAAAAGGGGGGACGAGAGAGCGGCCCCCCTCCCTCCTGAACCGTACCAAGCCACATGCCCTCAACATGGGGAGGATGTCCCCATGTTGATGGGGACAAGGGCCTCATCCCCACAACCCTTGCCCGATGGTTGTGGGGGTCTGCGGGTGGGGGGCTTATCGGAATCTGGAAGACCCCTTTAACAAAGGGGACCCCCAGATCCCGCCCCCCCCTATGTGAATTGGTAAGGGGTACATTGTACCCCTACCATTTCACGAAGAAAGCGTAAAAAAATGTTTAAAAAAACACACAAACACCTTGAAAAAGTCCTTTATTTTAAATAATAAAAAAAACAAAAACATTCCAGCGCTGAAATCCAGTGTCCCGCGGCGATCCCGATGTCCAGCGCTGTCCTTCATTGGTTGTGCCTGAGCGGACCTGATGGGGAACTCCCTCTCAGTATTTTAAATGTATAGACCCGCCCCTTCTAAAGTTCCCCATCAGGTCCGCTCCCTTGGTATGTCGGACCCGCCTACGTCATTGGCTTGAGCGGGGAACTTCCTTCACTGTGTAATTTAAATTTACATAGTGAAGGAAGTTCCCCGCTCAAGCCAATGACGTAGGCGGGTCCGACATACCGAGGGGGCGGACCTGATGGGGAACTGCTCTCACTTTGGCAATACATGTATAGACCCGCCCCTTCTCATGTTCCGCATCTGGTCCGCTGAGCGGACCTGATGGGGAACTTTAGAAGGGGCGGGTCTATACATTTAAAATACTGAGAGGGAGTTCCCCATCAGGTCCGCTCAGGCACAACCAATAAAGGACAGTGCTGGACATCGGGATCGCCGCGGGACACTGGATTTCACCGCTGGAATTTTTTTTTATTTTTTTTTAAATAAAGGACTTTTTCAAGGTGTTTGTGTGTTTTTTTAAACATTTTTTTACGCTTTCTTCGTGAAATGGTAGGGGTACAATGTACCCCTTACCAATTCACATAGGGGGGGCCGGGATCTGGGGGTCCCCTTTGTTAAAGGGGTCTTCCAGATTCCGATAAGCCCCCCACCCGCAGACCCCCACAAGCACCGGGCAAGGGTTGTGGGGATGAGGCTCTTGTCCCCATCAACATGGGGACATCCTCCCCATGTTGAGGGCATGTGGCCTGGTACGGTTCAGGAGGGAGGGGGGGCCGCTCTCTCATCCCCCCCTTTTCCCCTGCGGCCGGCCAGGTTGCGTGCTCGGATAAGGGGTCTGGTATGGATTTTTAGGGGGACTCCACGCCATTTTTTTTTAAATTTGGGGTGGAGTTCCCCTTAAAATCCATGCCAGATCTGAAGGGCCTGGAATGGATATGTGGGGGAACCCCACGTCAATTTTTTTTTAAATTTGCGGCAGGGTTCCCCTTAATATCCATTCCAGACCTGAAGGGCCTGGTAATTGAATTCTGGGGAACCCCCACGCTTTTTTTTTTTTTTTTTATCAATGACTTTTGAATGTATTGCCGGGAGCCGACAATTCATTAATAGCCGCAAGTCAGTTTTAAATGACTTTTTTCCTTTCAAAAATGACATTTTTTTGCAGGGACAGTTCTAAGCATGGGAAACATGTGCCACTTCACATGCATATCATACACACCCCCCAGGTACGAAATTTAAAGGAATATTTCACTTTTATTTTTTCATTTTAAGCATTATTAAAATCACTGCTCCCGAAAAAACGGCCATTTTTAAAACTTTTTTTGCATTGATACATGTCCCCTGGGGCAGGACCCGGGTCCCCAAACACTTTTTAGGACAATAACTTGCATATCAGCCTTTATAATTAACACTTTAGATTTCGAATGTTCGAGTCCATTGTATTTAATAGGGTTCTAAAGTTTACACGAACATTTTGCCTGTTCGCAGGTTCTGGTGCGAACCGAACAGGGGGGTGTTCGGCTCATCCCTGCTGCCAACGGCCGGTGAGGAGACGGGGAGGGAGTGAGGAGCCCAAATTTGCTTGTGGACCCTGCTGTGAGGTGATGTTCCAGTTTTGAGTTGCTGATCCATCTGCTTACTTAAGGCTCATTTATTTCTTGCCTCTGGTGAGTTTGAATCCCTGAGGGGATTAATCGTCACGTGGTGGATTGCCAATATTATGTCTTTTGTGGTGGAAGGTGCACACTTGGACCGTTGCTGATATCTACCTATCACTCTGAACTGTTTACTACCTCATTACGTACTGGACTTTATTTAGTGGCATTGTCTACGAGTCTTTTTATGTATTTATTTATTTTAATTTTAGCGTTGTTTTGTGTAAATTAATGATACAGGTTCTACACTGATTTATTCTTTTACCACCCTTTTATATATTTTTTATACTTTATATTTTAAACAGCTGCTTAGTATTTAGAGTGTTTGGTCAACATATACTCTATATAAGGTCTTGTTGATGCTTCTCAGCACTTTGTGGGATTGAATTGGCGCTAAGCGTGTGATCTATTAGGCCTATCTGAACACACCTCCTACTTTACTAGCAAATGTGCCTTGAGAAATAATTACCTACCATCTGGATCAGCTAGTTGCTGCAGTAAAAGAAAGGGCGCCTCCTTACTGATAAGAATGGAGATCTTATTTGTCTTGCACACTTGATTAGTTGCGTGGAACACATTAGTAAAAAGATTGTTTGTAATCTTAGGTATGTAACCTGTTTAAAATGGGTCTCTTGTAAAAATACAAAAAAAAGGTATAGTTTTTTCAGTTCCTGTAAAATAGATGTTCTCTTTTCTGGCGTAATTAAACCCTTTACATTATGGGAAGTTACTGTCGGCAATTTTTTGTCAACTCTGAATAAGCCATGGTGTTAGTTGTTGGTAGAAGTGAAAAAAGGCTATGCATAAATCTGAAAAAAAGGGGGAGGGGAGGAGAAAGGAAAATACCATTGAAATGGGAAAAACAAAGGCACAAGGTATAAAGCCTTCAGATAACCAATGCCTAAAAGGCAATTTGATCTAGAAATATCCAATGACACTACAATCAAGGGATTATTTCCACTTGGTAGGGGTAGTAGGATGGTTGATGCTGCAAGTGTCTTTTGACTCCTATTGAAAACATCTACGTGATGACGAAACGCGTCTAGGAGGATGCTCAGTGACGTCACCACACTCAAGGAGTGAGGCTCCTGATATGCCGGCCGGCATTTTATTGTTATATGCTGAATTTACTGCTACTTTTGTAAGTATAACTTACGTTCTTTTAATAAATTATTACCATACGGAATTATACTATTGGTCTGCCCTCTCTATTCCATGTTGGGGCGTATGATCTGGATACTGTGATTTACGGATCATCCGAATGGGACGTATTGGCTTAGGAAGGGAGGATTGAAACACTAAAGGCCGTGGCTGGGTTACAGTCGAATGTCCCAAACCGCTTGCCCTCTGGTAAGCTGCTTTCCCTTCTGTTGGTGGTGGATACCTCACGGTTTGCCTTGAGTAGTCACTGTGGTGTGAAATCTGTGGTTCCCCTGCCATAAGGATTTATGGACTATTTCAGATCATCTGTTAAATATCATTGGACTATTTGGTGTAAAGCCTGTTAGTATACTATGTGCATTTAAACAAGCATAACATTCCTATTAGGCTCTGGTCTAAATTCCTAAAAGTGGTGCAGTTTTTTTCTTTTCCAAGTGTTTATAGTTACTCACACACTAACTAGGGATACAGTAAGTGGAGGTTTGGTGCTCGCTGCTCTTTAACAAATCATAATTGAAAGCGAAAAAGATATCTCCAACTCTCTGACAATAATAACCATGTAGGAAGTAAACTAAGTCTCAAACAATATAATAGTGCTTAAATACTCAACTGCCCAGAACTTAGTCTCCCACTGCCTGGTATAATATGGGCGGTTGGATCAAAAATCTTATATGAGTAAACAATCCCTCAGCATGTCATGAGCTATAGTATCATAACCAAGCACAAATATAATATAATATCAATGATAATTCAAACGTAGAGTAATGGCTATGGTATAGAAGACATGTCACAATACAATGGCCTGAAAAATGTGAATACCCCATGACAGGCCTCTGGTAATCAAGGCACAAAAAACAATACTATATTGCTGTAATAGCTTAAACAGGGCTAAGCAATAATGTCTATACCAACACTTATTGTAATAGCAATAATGCATAGTTCAAAGCACCAGTAACACAATTGAGTATCAGATAAAAGGACTGTAGTCCAGACCGGACAAAACAGCAGTAAAAAAGCCCTTCAACAATTCTGAAGTAGATCAGCAGAGCCATATTGGGGTTGGAGGCCCATGATAACAGTAAACAAGAGCAGGAACAATAACTGTCATGAATGTGACCCTTGTGTCCATATCCCCAACTGGTGACAGGAAGATCTGAAAAACTCTATAACGTTTTATGGGACATTGACATTGATGGGTGTGATATAGAATGTCACTGCAACATCTAGGTAAAAGTAATACATATGCAATGCAAAATCATGGTACAATATATTTCCAGGAGATTCACTGTCAAAATGTCATAAGAACAGAACCTATGTTTCCACGGCAAACAAGGTGTTTCAAGTCCAATGTAAAGAAATTAAGCTTGTAGCAATAAGAGAAGTATCCAAGTGTCTTCCTCTGATCGTTGTGCATAAAGGGTGTCATGGGTGTGTTAAAGCCAGCCCTACCCTGCCTTGCATTTCTGTTCTTCTTGCAGGGGTGCTTATCAGGAGAGGCTAGTGGTGTGTGTGTGGGTGGGGCTTCGGGTCAAAGGTGGCAATCTGAACTCCCAATACCACTTAGAAAGTCCACTAAAGGGATTTGTAGGGCTTCACAGAACTCAGTCAGGTCATCTGGAATGCGCAAAATGTGTTGTTTCCCATTATAGGTAGTGCTCAGTGCAAAGGGGAACTTCCATTTATAGCCCAAACATTTTTCATGTAATACTGTATATCCAGTAGGGGGTGTAATGCTTTCCTATTCTTCAACGTAATCGTAGGTCTTGGAACAGAAAAATGGTGTCCCCCATTAAAAGTAACCAGTTCATTTTGTCTTGCTTTTGATAAATTTCTTCTTTCAGAGCAAAGTCCTGGAGACAACAAATTATATCCCTAGGGGGAGCCATGTTAGGGCCCTGGGCCCTAAGAGCTCTGTGTGCCCCAAAAAAGTTAATTTTAGTGTCTACAGGACACTCCAGGATATTATTGAAGGTTCTTTGTAAAGCCTGTGTAGTCTGACAAGCCATTACAGATTCCAGGATCCCAAGGCCCTTAAGTTATTTTGTCTCTCCTTGTTGTTAAGGTCTTCCAAGTATCTGTTCATTTCAATTAAGTGTTGTGAATGTTTAGCAGTCACTTGTTGTAGTCATTTATCTGCGTTTTCCCTCTATTTGCCTGCATGTTCGATCAAGGCCAATTGCTCAGTGAGTACAAGCAGGTCTGTTTTTAGGTCAGTGTTTACAGCCAAAAAAAGTGTTTTTTTATGTTTGCAGCAATATTCATTATGGCTGCATATGTGAGTGGGTGATAATTTTGAGGAGCTTCTTTTACCATGTCTTTTGATGCCCTTGTTATATTTATTGTCCCTGGGAGCCGACGACATGCCACTTTGAGAAGAAGCCTGAGAGTGGAAAATATCAGAGATGTTGCGAGCTGCAGACAAGGCAGATGTGTGGTGCTGTCGGGTGAGCGATAAATGCCTTGTCAGTTTGCCCATATTTCGTCAATCAAGCCCCGGAGAAAGGCTGCGAGCTCTGATAGCCACAGAGCTCATTTAATGTGCTGCTATTCCCTCTGTGAGATAAGCCACGCTCCCAAAAAGTTGTTTTCAATGAGCCCTTGCTTTGAGCCTTAAAGGTAGCAAAATAATGGCCTCAGCATCCCTTTAGACCTACACATTTCTGTAACTATTTTATGAGCTAGCAACATAATCTTTTTAGAGCACCTAAAAGAACCCAAAGGCAAACATTTATTATATTGCAGTTTACCAATTCTTATGCCGCGTACACACGGTCAGATTTTGCGATGGAAAAAGTCAGATGGGAGCTTTTCATAGGATTTTATGACGTGTGTATGCCCCATCTGACTTTTCCTGTCTGAATTTCTGACGGACTTAGAGAGCAGGTTCTCTATTTTTCCGTCGGAAATTCAGACGGAGGTTTGCCCGGTCAAAAGTCTGACCGTGTGTACGCGGCATTAAATGTGGTGGCTGCAATTTATTTGCTTTTTTAGGCTTTCTTTTCTTTTTTTTCTTTTTTTTTTACCTGATGATCTGCCCAGTAAGTCTGTTGTTTTTCAACAGAACATGCTGTCTTACAGATGTAACAGATCATTTTTCACTGATATTGGTGCTTACAATAATCAGCTTTTACTTATTTATGTAAAACCTTTATCCCAAAAGGAACAAAACAGTTTGCTCTAACTGCTTAAAAAGTGTGAGCTGGAGTTAAGCTTTAATTTGTTAGCATATCTAAATCTGCTATTGCAGCTTTTGAACCTTTTACTCCATGGGAACCCCATAACTTTAAGGTCTAAGAGATCAGTAATTTCTTATATACAATAATAAATAATATAATACATGTAAGAATGAAGTATAAATAAAGAATGAATGTAGAACACCTCTAATATTTTAACCCCTCTATGACAAAATAATTTTTCAGAAATACCGTATATACTCGAGTATAAGCCGAGATTTTCAGACCTTTTTTTGGGGCTGAAAGTGCCCCCCTTGGCTTATACTCGAGTCAGTGTACCTGGAAATATTGAGAGGCTGCGGGCGTCCATCATTTAAAACTCGCGGTCTCCTGCTGTCTCTTCCGTGATAGGCGGAACGCTGTCTGCTGAGAATCGCCTATCACGAACGTTCTCTCATCCTCACCCATCCCAGCAGACACTTTGTTCAGTGTTCCGCCAATCACAGATGCCTTTTCATCCTCGGACAAGAGGACGTCCATGATTGGCAGAACACTGATCACACTGTCTGCTGGGAAAATGAGTCCGAGGTTACGAGAACGTCCATGATAGGCTGAACTGTGTCAGCTGAGAAACGCCTATCATGGAAGGGACCAGGAGGAGACCGCGAGTTTTAAACAATGAATGGACACCCGCAGTCTCTCAATTTCAAGGTACAGTGACGACGGGCACATTGACAATGGGCACAGTGAGTATGGGCACAGTGACGACGGGCACAGTGATGACGGGCACAGTTAGTATAGGCACAGTGAGGTTGCAAATGGGCATTGTTGACCCTCTGCATTCTCACCCTCGGCTTATACTCGAGTCAATACGTTTTTTGGGGTAAAATTAGGTCCTCAGCTTATACTCGGGTCGGCTTATACTCGAGTATATACGGTAATCATAAATTAAATGAATAATATTGACCAGAAAATAAATAAACCTAAATTGCAGTGTCTCCTCTCAATTATGGTCAGTGGAAGATTACCCTCTTCATCATGTAATACACTGTAAGCTTTGTATCCTTCAGCCAAAAGATTAAGGATGGGTTCACACTGCCGCACGGAGCAGCTCAGAGCAGGAGCCCTGTTCACTGTTTTAGGTTGGATTTCAGTCAGAATTTTGGGCTGAATTCGGACCTGAAACAGACCAGAGGACGCACAGGACTCCTATGCAATTCGCTCCGGAGCCGCTCCATAGAGTGACGGTCACAATCTTCTGACATGCGAATTGGATGCAGGAAAACCCGCATCCAATGCGCAATATTGTGAACCCAGCCTAAATGAAAAAACATTAACAGATCTCTCCCTCCACACAAATGAGGTGGATGGATGAAATCCCCCCTGCCAGGGCATTGTATTCCGAGAGTGGTTTCCACTGCTGTCAGAGTATAGTGATCAGTGGTTGTAGTTGCTTATTAGGAAAGGTTTTTTAGCCTGTCCATTAGAGAGAAGTTATTTTAACAATTGCATTCTGTTGAGCGGGGATGGCCACATTCTGGTTCAGTAAGAATCAGATGAATTTTGATCAATCAGTGTATGACTTTGCTTTGCTGGTCAGTGGAGAAAGGCCTCATTGCATTGGTGGTCAGTGCAAGAACGACTGCTATATTGATGTATATTAAAGAGGTGCCCTTTTATATTGGTGGTCAATAAGAGGAGGACCGCTTACACTGGTGGTCAGGGAGAAAATGGCCTCCATACATTGGTGGTCAGTAAAATAAAGTCCCCTTAAACTGGTGCTTAGTAAGAGAGGGGCCCAATTACATTGATATTTAGTGGCAATGGGCATGACCTAAATTGTTGATCAGTGGGAGAAGGGCCTCCTTACATTGATGGTTAGTGAGAAAAACAGTGCCCCATACAATAGCAATCGGAAAAATGTTTGTATCATTGGTGGTCAGTGTACTGCTACATGACATTGGTTGTCAGTAGAATGTGTTGGCCTTACATTGATTCTCAGGGTTGTGCTCCCTTACATTAAGTGGAAAAAAATCCCCCATTACATTGGTGTAGATTAGGGAGAGGAATGAGTCCCTCACAGATATACTATATTACCAAAAGTATTAGGACACCTGCCTTTACACGCACATGAAGTTTAATGGTATCCAAGTCTTAGTCTGTAGGGTTCAATATTGAGTTGGCCCACGCTTTGGAGCTATAACATCTTCAACTCTTCCGGGAAGGCTGTCCACAAGGTTTAGGAGTTTGTCTATGGGAATGTTTGACCATTCTTCCAGAAGCGCATTTGTAAGGTCATGTACTGATGAGGCTCGCAGTCTCCGCTTTAATTCATCCCAAAGGTGTTCTATTGGGTTGAGGTCAGGCATCCCAATACTTTTGGTAATTTAGTGTGCAGGCCAGTCAAGTTCCTTTACCCCAAACTCGCTCATCCATGTCTTTATGGAGCTTGTTTGTGCACTGGTCCGAATCATATGGTGGAGGGGGGATTATGGCGTGGGGTTGTTTTTCAGGGGTTTCGCTTGGCCCCTTAGTTCCAGAGAAGGAAACTCTTAAGGGGTCAGCATACCAAGACATTTTGAAAATTTTTGTGCTCCCAAATTTGTGGGAACAGTTTGGGAATGGCCCATTCCTGTTCCAACATGACTGCGCACCAGTGCACAAAGCCAGGCATTCTAGTCCACATCAGTGCCTGACCTCACAAATGCACTTATGGAAGAATGGTCAAACATTTCCATAGACACATTCCTAAACCTTGTGGACAGCTTTCCCAGAAGATTTGAAGCTCTTATAGCTGCAAAGGGTGGGCCAACTCAACATTGAACCCTACAAACTAAGACTGGGGTGCCATTAAAGTTAATGAGTGTGTAAAGGAAGGTGTCCCAATACTTTTGGTAATATAGTGTAGCTAAAAAAGATGATTGGTGTAAGGCAGTGGTTCTCAACTCCTGTCCTCAGGACCCACTAACAGGCCAGATTTTAAGTATTACCTTGGTGAGATGCAGACTAGAATATTGCAATCCCTGAGCAGCAAATTATATCACCTGTGATGCATTTCAGTTATCTTGCAAACCTGGCCTGTTGGTGGGCCCTGAGGACTGGAGTTGAGAACCACTGGTGTAAGGGGTTTACTTGCTTAAGAAAACAGCGGAGAGACTCTAATATTTCCATGTTAATGGGTCTGAATGAAGGATTTCTGGGTTCTACGGAACCTTGGTTGTGAAAGACTGATCCAGAGTTTAAATAAAATACTGTATGTATTAGAATGCATTGTGAATGTGTGTAAATAAACTAGTAATACCAATTATACTATAACTGCAAAAATGTTATTTCCTGTTTTGTGTTTTTTACAGTAACTACATCTATCAGGCTAAAATGTAAAATACAAATGTCTGAAGATGCTGAATGTGCATCATAGTATAAAACAGCATTCTAGGTTCATAGCTGTTATTCAGATCATAAAAAGTATCGTAATGCCTTATGCAGCCATGAAGAGAGATGATTATCAAGGAGGACCAGTGTGTTGAGACATGTAGTACACATCTTCCTTTTGATCCTTGCACATCAGAACTGTTTAAGCAATGCTCTTGTCAAAGTCAAACACCTCTCATATTTGAGTTCACTTGACATTTCATTTTTTAAGTGACACACATAGAAATTCCGCACTTCAGTCCACTTTAACTGCAAATATATTTTCACCTGGAGCTGTAAAATTACCATTCAAGTGTATGCTGTCCTAACACGCTACACAGCAGTGTATAAACATGAAAATATGAACGTCATGCTCTGAACTTCTGTAATTGCTTAATTAAAATAAAAAAGGCCTTACAAATTTTCGATTTGAACACTCTCTTGAAGTTTATAGCTTTATAATCACATTATCTTCACAATCAAAGGGTTTTCTTTTAAAACCCTGAAATGCTTGACTTCATGGGCTTTATGTGAAGAGTAAGACACTGAGGGCAATCCTAAGAAAATGAGCAAAGAATTGACTGCTGGAAACCTGACATAAAGGTGACCTGCTTGCTCCTCTGAATATTGTGCTGCTAATTAAACTCAGCATCTCTAGCAACAAAGTGCTGCAGAGAGGGAAAGAAGTCAGTTGTTATCATTGCATGTGTCACTAGGGGTTATGATTTAACCAATTGCTGAGAGCTTTCTGCAAAAAAAGGAAATAGTTGCTGTATGCTAAAAGCAAAAACCTAAATCTAATGCTACTCTATATTGAATAGTCTACACATCTATCTATCTATCTTGCTCTACATAATATATGTAAATACATATGTTTGCTGACTGTGTTCCTTCTACATTCACATTGACACCTATATAAAATTGTGAGTAGTCATCATGAAATTTCAAGCATTACTTTTATTAACAGAAGTGCTCTTGGGAACATGAGCTGGGTTTAGACTGTCCTGAGACAGGTTAGCTTTACCCTACTGATGATGTGTTGTCGCAATAGTAATCCTGCTCAGTACGGGAGGAACCGCAGGTTCAGACATTTGGTGTATGTGCTTGACCGAGGAGCCAATAGGGCGAAGCTTCCATCTGTGGGAATATGACTGAACGCCTCTAAGTCAGAATCCCCCTAAAGGTGATGATACCGCAGTGCCGCGGAGCACAGGTTGGCCTGGGATAGCCGGCCCCCATGTTGCCGGGGTGGTGGGGGCCACTTGCCTCGGGACCAGAGCACGGTTCAGTGCTGGGACCCTTACTTTTTAATATCTTTATAAATGATATTGGGTCTGGGATCAAAAGTAACATTTCTGTCTTTGCAGATGACACCAAGCTATGCAGTGGAATAACATCCTTACATGATGTCACCAAGTTACAAACCGACCTCAATGCTCTGTCTAATTGGGCGACTATGTGGCAGATGAGGTTTAATGTTGATAAATGTAAAGTTATGTACTTGGGGGCTAAGAATATGAATGCATCATACATACTAGGGGGAGTACAACTGGGGGGATCCGTAGTAGAGAAGGATCTGGGGGTTTTGGTAGATCATAAGCTCAATAATGGCATGCAATGCCAAGCTGCGGTTTTCAAAGGTAGCAAAGTCCTTTCTTGTATTAAGAGAGGTGAAAGGTTCTGGTTCTGTTGGACCCTCTTGGCTCGAGCTGGACTCAGGATCTGTGGAAGTAACTCTGTGACCGGTCAGATATTCAAGACACCATACACAGTGAATGGATATATAAGAATATATTGGCTTATTGGCAACATATCTCTTTTATGCATAACAAGGAAAGTTGCCTCCCTCGTATGAACCAATCAGCAATAAGCAAAAACATCATGAGTTAAACAAAAATAGACTCTAACAGGTTTTAGGCTTTTGCAGAAGTAGTCATTTAAAAATAAGAATATCATGTGTCATTGCGGTCATACTAAACATGTGTCTGATATTTGAAACAGGAAGATAAGGACATTAGGCGTTATTGCGGTTACTCTAAACATATGACTGACAATTGAAACAGGAAGATAAGAACGTAAGGGGGCATTGTGGTCACTCTAAAGATATGACTGACAGTTAAAGAAGAAGAAAGATAAGAACATTTTCTCAGAACAGGCTTGACCACAAAGTCACATCCTGCTTACACATATTTTTCAGAGAAACATATTCTGTCTCAATATTCTGTCTCAATATACCTTACAACATATACACCTAAGAAGAATTTCTTATCCTGAATATATTGGTTCATGATTTTCTCATACCTTACAACCCCTTCTTTTGATCATGGCTTCAAGAATTGAAGCCCATAGATCATTAGATTATTTATTATACCATTTTTGTTTAGTATGTACCATGGACATCATCAAGATTGTTTCCTTAGAACCCTGTCTCTTTCTCTTTTTACTAGTGATCTTTCCAATTACCCAGACAATTAATTGAAATACTAAATATAACAGTAGAATGAAGATTAACACCATTACTACTGTTATAGCCATTTGTCTGAGAAATGAAAGAATACCTGTGCCCCCGAATCCTCCCTCTCCAAAGGGGCTCCATGTTTTTGCGATATCCCTCGCCTCCTGTTGCAATTTATTTACTTCTTTCCTATGTTGGGCAATTACATCATAGTAATCAGGAATCTCAACAGATGTGTTGTGGATCCAAGTGCAGCACTCATAGTCCTCCGTAACTTCACACAGGCCAGTGAGTGCAGCACTCATGCTTTCAATAGCAAGATCATGAAATTCTAATTGTTTTCTGATTGCTCTAGTTTCAATGTTTAAACTAGTAATATCATCAGAATTCTTCACCAATACATCATCTATAATATTTGTATAATTATTAAGCCTTTTCATTAAATCTATCCCCTAACCTGTCCAGGAAGGGAACCAGGCCCAAGCCATATCTTTTTCGAAAAATAACTCCCTTTTATTTCGGTGTTTGAGGGGGTACCTAGGATGCATGCTAGCTTCAAGGAGGTGTGTTCCCTTGCTATCTCCTACTATGTCCATAATGGGGACTAGGGATGCAAGATAACACCATCCTTGGGGTTCAGTGGGGATCCAAGGGTGGCAACTTTTTCCACAACAAATATAAATACTGTTTCCTAGAGCTAAAGGTCGTTTGTTGAATATTGTCATCATTTCATCAGAAAAACCAGAAAAGGTTAAACTTGACAATAATTCTCCTACTGTGGAAGTGGAACTGGAGTTAAGAAAGTTTATTAGAGTGGTGTTTAGGGCAGGTTCTGAAGTGTGAAAGAAAGGGCTTTCAATTGAAGTCATTGAAAAGTTAATTGTAGCTTGTTGGCACACTTCAGCTCCCTTTGTGGAGTTTCCCAACCTAAAACACCAGTCTGGGGAATGACTTCTACCAATAATTTGGAAAGTAAGGGTATTATCTGAAAGCGTTCTTGTGACATTTGTAAGGATGACAGGTGGTGTGCCGTTTAGGAGAGGGGTGAAGTTTAGAGGTACTGCCATTAGGGAGATCCTAGCAGTACTAGGATGGAGTTTACTACATATCCAACATTTTTCATATCCTGATTTTTGAGCATAAGCATATTTAAATTTAAGAAGCAGCATTTTACCACTAAAATTGTCTTCCATACTTCTTTTTGGTCTGTTAGAATTATCTGACCAACAGTGTCCTATGATTATGAGAATTAAAATAAACAATGTGGTCATTAAGGAAAAAAGAAAAAGTTTCCCGGAAGTGATCCCTCCTTTTGGACTATTAGTGTCTATGGGTATGGAACTCTGAGTTTCTTGTTTTTCATGGTCCACTAGGGAGTATTTTCTGGATCCTTTTCTGGAATACCCTCCAGAACAGAGGTCTTTGTCTTCTCCTTCACCTTCTTCCAGTTTCCCTTCGGAAATGTCTTTAGTCTGGATGCATGGATCCATTGTGGCCCTTGATCTGCAAGAACAGCTGTTTTGGCAACCTTCAGAATTTCAAATGGTCCGTGGAAGATAGGGCCTGGTTGTTTCCGGACAGCAAGTTGTTTTATCAGTACTTTGTCTCCTGGGATATACGGATGTGTAGGCTCTGTGGACAGAGGAGGGAAAGTGACAGCAACCTTGTCCTCTGTTTCACTAAGGCTACTTACCAGATGTTTCACGTACTCTTCCTGTAAAGAATAAAGATTAACCTCTTCTCCCTCATTAGGTTTCCTCTGTGCTGGCCTACCCATAAGTATTTCAAATGGTGACAATCCTGTTCTAGAATTAGGGGCTGTCCTAATTTGAAACAAAACTGCTGGGAGGTAATCAATCCACCCTTTCATGGTTCCTCCTGTTGCCTTTTTAAGTTTATCCTTTATATTTCTGTTCATTCTTTCCACTATTCCTGCACTTTGTGGATGATATGGAATATGTAATTTCCATTGAATGCCCAGCAGTTTTGCAAGATCCTGGGTAAGAGCAGCTGTAAAAGCTGGACCTTGGTCTGACCAGATCTTGGCTGGTAACCCATACCTCGAAATCCAGTGATTTATTAGTGCTCTTGGTGCTATTTTGGCTGTCTCGCCTGTAGTTGGGATAGCCTCGACCCAAGAACTAAACTTGTCCACTATAACTAAAAGATATTTTATATTTCCTTTCAGTTTTGGCATATGTGTAAAGTCTATTTGTAGATCTTGGAGGGGGCCTATGGGGGGGAAGTTTCCATGTATACCCTGCTTCTTGCACTGTACATTGTTTTGTGCACAAGTAAGACATGAGTCTATCAACTGGGCAACGAGGTGTGTATCATTGACCGTGCTGAAAGACTGTCTGTACATTGTCAAAACTGTTTTCCTTCCTAGGTGACCTGGACCATGTAAGTAAGAAATCAAAAGAGGGGCAGCTGACTCTGGTATACCTATTACTCCCTCCTTGCTTTACCAGATGCCACTTGGCACGCTGGTCAAGTTCTGACTTTCCCAGAAAGCTATGTCCTCTCTTGATGCTTTGTCCTGTAACATTCTCACAGTATTTGGGAATTCTGGTGAACTGAAATCTATAGCAAACAGTGTTAGATTGGGCTGGGCCCGTGTGCCGAATCGGCTGCTATTTTAGCAACTCTGTCTGCCAAGGCATTGCCCTGAGCTTCTTTGGACTTGTCAAATGAATGTCCCTTTACTTTTATAAAATAGATTTTTCTGGGCATCTGTAGGGCTGCGAGTAGGGTAAGAACAAATTCCTTATTGGCAATTTGTTTGTTGTCTGCAGTTTTAAACCCTCGTTTTTCCCAGATGATTCCATAATCGAAAAATACGCCAAAGGCATATCTGCTGTCAGTATATATATTTACATCTTTATCTTTAAATAGCTGACATGCTCTGGTGAGTGCATGGAGCTCAGCTTGTTGTGCTTAATTGGCCCCTAAAGGAGAAGCCTCAACCACAACATCAGGTAGCATCACCACTGCATAGCCTGTCTTATATGTGTTATCATTAGGCCTGGAACAACTGCCATCCACAAATACATCCAGGAAATCTGGGTTTGGTTTATCAGTTAAATCCACCCTTGGCAATGTTTGTTGAAGTAAATTGTCATTACAATTATGGTTTACTTCTGGTTCAGTATATGGAAGCTGCAATAGTGCGTGTAGCAATCGTATTGCCGAAGTAGTTTCTGAACAGGATTTTACTTCCAAATGTGTTGTATTCAGAAGTATAATTTCATACCCACTGGACCTTTGGGCTGTCATATGCTGGGTATGCATATTTTGTAACAATTGTGCTACTGAATGTATGGTATAGAGAATAGTGGGTGTGCCCAGAGTGATTTTAGAAGCTTCCTTAACTGCCATTGCATTTGCTGCAAGAGTTTGCAGGCATCCTGGCATTCCCTGTACCTGGAGTGGCAGTTTCTTTGATAGGTATGCCACTGGTCTTAAGTTTGTCCCATGGGGTTGGGCCAATACTGATGCAAACGTAGGCCCTTGCACCACACAATAAAGTGAGAACGGTTTATCATAGGAAGGGAGACCTAAAGCAGGAGCCCGCGAGAGGGAAGTCAGAAGAGCGAGGAAGGCCTCTTTCATATCCTCTGTATATTCAATTGTTTTAGGGGCACCCGCAGCTGTAGCTGGACGTAAAATGGAATCCCAAAAAGAACAGTCAGGTATCCACTGTCGACAGTAGACGATTGAGCCTAAAAAGGAAAGCAATGCAGCTTTGTCCTTTGGTGGGCCGAGACAGCGGAGAGCTTGGACTCGTGCCGGAGATATCAATCTGGTCCCATCTGTGATAATACAGCCGAGATATTCAACTCTGTCCCTACACCACTGGATCTTTTTCCTAGATGCCAAGTGACCTTTTAGGGTGAGGTGATTCATCAGGCTTACTGTGTCCTTCTCACACTGTGCCCGGCTCTCACTACAAATAAGTAGGTCATCTACGTACAGCAGGATTGTGGAGCCTTCAGAGGGCGTCCAATCGTCCATAGTTTTTTTCAAAACTATGCTAAAAGCCGCAGGGCTATCAATAAACCCTTGAGGGAGGCGTGTCCAGGTCAGCTGACCCCCTCCCCAGACAAATGCAAATAGGTGTTGGCATTGTGGATGAACATCAATACTAAAAAATGCATTTGAAAGATCCAATACGGTGTAGCACTTGGAGTTTGCAGGTATATTGGTAAAAATTTAGGTAATATCAGATACCAATGGGGGCAGAGGAATCACACTCTTGTTTACCCCTCTCAGATCCTGAACCAACCTCCAGGTACCATCCGCTTTCCTAACTGGATTAATGGGAGTATTCCAGGGACTGACAATTTCCCTGAGGATTCCCAACTTTTTATATTCCTCTATTTGGGGCTGTATTCTCGATACATTTTCAGTAGACAATGGGTATTGTTTCTGATAATAGAGGAGTGTATTAGGCCGCATAGTGGGCACATAAGGTGTACAGGGTATGTGCAGGCCCAGATATACTCCCTTTGCCGCCCCAAGACCGGGTCTTTCAATGCCGCCCCCCCACCATCACATGGGGGGGTAAGCGATTTTTCGCAGACAATGACAGGTGTTAGCGCTTCAATCATTCCGGCACCAAGGTTGTTATGGTGTAAGGATGATTGAAATGCAAATAGTTCAACTCACCATAGAGCAGAATGAGTGGGAGCCCCGAGCGTGTCACTTGCCACCGTCGCTTGTCACCAGATGGGAATGTCACTTGCCACGCTGCCTGCCACCAGATGGGAATGTCACTTGCCACGCTGCCTGCCTGCCACCAGATGGGGATGTCACTTGCCACACTGCCACCCCCCACTAGCATTGCAGAGTACTTGCAGCCAGGTACAAAGCTGTCAGCCTCTCCTCTCCCGCGCGGGAAAACTAGCTGCAGGTGAACCGTGAAACAGAGGCACATGAGACTCGCGTGAGAGATGAGAGTGAGGGCGGGCCGTGAGAGATGACATCATTCTCTCTCTTCTGTGTGATGTCGCGCAGCCTTCGCGGCCCTGTAAGTAAGGGCGGAAGTTGGAACAGCAGTGCGGGCAATGAGAGATGTAATCTCTCTCCGCCGCCCAGTGGCGTAGCGTGGGTTGTCAGCACCCGGGGCAAGGCAAGTAATTTGCGCCCCCCTAACCTGCAGACTTTTAGCACTCCCCAAGTCCCTTCAAATACAATAGTACTGACCTACCCGATTCCAACACTGACCTATCTGATACCTATACTGACCACTATACAATACTGTCCACTACACTGACCACTATACTATACTGTCCACTACACTACACTGACCACTATACTATTTTTCCACTACACTGACCACTATACTATTTTTCCACGACACTACACAGACCACTATACTATACTGACCACAATACTACACTGTCCACTACACTACACTGACCACTATACTGTCCTGCCTACTGTAACTCTCTCTCTGCCTCTCCCTCTCTCTGCCACTCTCCCTCTCTCTGCCACTCTCTGCCCCCGTCTCTCACTCTCTGCCCCCGTCTCTCACTCTCTGCCCCCGTCGCTTACTCTCTGCCCCTGTCTCTCACTCTCTGCCCCTGTCTCTCACTCTCTGCCCCGTCTCTCACTCTCTGCCCCATCTCTCACTCTCTGCCCTGTCTCTCACTCTCTGCCCCATCTCTCACTCTCTGCCCTCGTCTCTCACTCTCTGCCACCGTCTCTCACTCTGCCTCTGTCTCTCTCTCTTTGCCTCTCTCTCTCTTTCTTTGCCTCTCTCTCTCTTTGCCCCCTCTCTCTTTCCCTCTCTCTCTTTGCCTCTGTCTCTTTCTCTCTCTGCCTCTCTCTCTCTCTCTCTCTTTGCCTCTGTCTCTCTCTCTCTCTTTGTCTCTGTCTCTCTCTCTATTTGCCTCTCTCTCTCTCTATCTTTGCCTCTGTCTCTCTCTCTCTCTCAGTGCCTCTGTCTCTCTCTCAGTGCCTCTGTCTCTCTCTCGCTCAGTGCCTCTCTCTCTCTCAGTGCCTCTGTCTCTCTCTCTCTCAGTGCCTCTGTCTCTCTCTCTCTCTCAGTGCCTCTGTCTCACTCTCAGTGCCTCTGTCTCTCTCTCTGGCTCTGTCTCTTTGCCTCACTCTCTCTTTGCCTCTGTCTCTTTGCCTCTGCTGCTCTGTCTCTGCCTCCGTTTCTCTCTCTGCCTCTCTCCCCAGTCTGTGTTCCTCCTCACCTGCTTGTCCTGCATCATGGACATCGGTCCGGAGGATAGGAGAAGACGGCCGCCATGTTTGTTCAGTGTCCGGCGCACTGTGATTGGGTGTATGGAGGTCATCTGCAGAGGCGGGAGTTCAGGATCATGGACAGGCCAGCCCCACGCCGCACATGACCCCCATGGCCCAATCACAGGGCGCCGGACATTGAAAAATGGCAGCCGAAGCTTCGGGCGGCCGGGGACACAGGAATTGAATTTAGGAGGACTTGTCTCCTCCGCCGTGTGGCGCCGCCCCTGCACAAAGTGCCGCCCCGAGGCCTGGCCTTGTTGGCCTTGTGGTAAATCCGGCCCTGGGTATGTGTCCTACTTCCGTTTTAGTTCCTGCCAGATGCAATGGTTTTCTAATATGGCTGGCAGTGACATAAAGTATGGTTTAACCCCTTTATCACCATTTTTACACTTTGACCCTGGTATCTATCAATGTCTTGATTTGATAGGTAACAACACTAGCCACCATGTTTTAATTAACTCCTCTTTTTTTCACGGTTACCCCGTTTCCAGTTCATCAGCTGTTAAATAACTTTATTTACCCATTGATTTCCACAGATACCTCTGGGATTTCACTATATAAGGAATTACACATGACTATATTTATCCCAGCTGTTCACTGGCTACTTCACTTCCACACTACCCTTGGCTGCTGCTGCCACCGCCGTGTTCCAATTGTCACCGTCTCAACTCCCGGGAAGGATGCTTCTTATAGCTGCCTACACTTTACCATTGATACTATGCCAAAACCTACCCATATACTACAGATAGGTAAGAGTGATTGGGACCTGTTTGTTCCCCCTCTTCCTTCTATATTTTATATGTTTTTCTAAAATATTCTACTATCGTAATATTTTGGCATTTTCTGTTTCATTATAGACACCCCTATACTGCGTATCTGCTCCTGATGAGTGGTATATTAACCACGAAACGCGTAGAGCTCTCCTATGATGATACGTCACAGTGTACATGCATATTATCTGTATTTTACTATCCTATTTTAATGAACCTATTATTATTATTATACTTTTTACATGTTACCCCTACAATTGTGGTTTACATACCCAAGGCTACATACTGTTATGTTACCTTGTGAGATTTATGTCTTATTATGGTGTGTCTAGAATTAATTTGCTGAAACTTGTGATTATCATGCATTACCATGTATGTTACATTGGAACACTATGTACAATCATGTAATATCTAGACTCCAATTATTGCTATCCATTAATACCATTTTGCCATTTTTTATGTGTATGCTATGCCCCTTTTGTAAGAATAAACTATGCTTAATATAATTTGGTCCATTTAATAGTAGTGTGCTTCATATAAAGTCCCACCATCTAGTTTCTTGTTTCACAGTGACATAAAGTAACCCAAAAAGTCTTTCCTTTTTGGCATAGTGAGGTCACATTTAGCCGATTTGGCTATAATGCCCCCTTGTTGGTCAAATTTTACAATAATTTGTAATACAGACATTAAATCCCTTCCCATGAGGGACAGGGGACAGTCTAGTAGAACTGCAATGGACATTTCAGTAAGGTAATTATCTTGCATGTCCGTTATTAGTAGTGGCGGTGTGATTTTGTGGTTGACGCTTGTCCCATTTATTCCCATAGAGAATCCCTCGGTGCATTCTTAAATTTCAAAGTGGGGGTCTGTAACACACGAGGTTGATGCCCCTGTGTCTAACAAAAATTTGACCACCCTGCCTTCTACTTTTAAAACCACTTGAGGCAGGGTTTTCCAGTGTGAGGAGAAAAAATGCATCCCCAAGGATGGGTACTGCCCCGGGCATCCCTATTGGGGTTTTTTGTCCTGATATCCTGGCCAATGTACTTGTATCTCTTCTATGGTGTTTCTGGGTGATCTTGTTTGGTATGGCTGCTGCTGTTGCCTATATTGGGGGTGCACTGGAACTGACTGGGATCTCTGTTGTGGCTGCTGTTGTTGTGTGTCATATCTTGGTTGGGGCGGATACTGAGATCTTGGTTGAGATCTCACTCTGTATCCTCCCCTACCTCTCCTAGGAAAGTTATCCCTGGCTCCCTTTCTCTGGGGACATTCTGATTTCCAGTGGTTTGGATCCCCACAATTAAAACAACCCTGATCCTGATTATGAGGAGGATAATTCCTTCTAGGTATGGCTCCTGAACTTGGTCCACTGACCATAGCTATGTTTGGATTTTCTTCTGTAATAGAGGTGAACAATCCTCCTTTGGTGTTAAATACCCCTGAGGATGCCCTCTCCTTTATGTCAGCTATGAATCCATCTGAGGTCATTACCGCCCATTTTGGGTTTATCAGTTTGATTATTTGGGTGGCCCTTGGATCTCCATTATTTATGGCTGTACTCACGAATAATTGATCATTGTCTATTCCACAATTTTTTATATAATTTATGTAATCTACTGACAAAGGTGTAGAAATCCTCTCCTGACTGTTGTTTGCAAGATATCAAATCATGCAACATAGTGGTGTTTTTATATGCCTTGAGCCAAGCCTGTAACAATGTGTTCCAAAAAATATTCCAATCCTCCCCATCCTCATATAACTTTGCGTCCTTGGCCCATTGACCTATATTTATGTCAGCTTGGGAATCGGGGTCTACATTTTGAATTATGGTATTAAGATCTTCAGGAGACATTCTTGTTCCTGAACAGTATCTTTGCAGAAAGGTCACCGCCTGTCTGGGGTCCTTTCTTGGTTTGGGACATGTGTCTCTAATTTCCTTGACCGTACCCAATGGTAATGGTATTTGTACCTGTGTATCTCCCATTGTAATGAAAGGAAAAGCCAGACTAATTGGAGCTGTCAGATCATTTTCATCATCTAATGATGTGGGTGCCTGGTGTTGAGGGGTTCTACTGAAGCTACTCTGAAAATCCTTACTTAACCCATCTCCAGATATATAATCAGCCTTCTTCACTAGATTGGTTTCTGGGTAGCCCGAGTTTCTAAATCCACGTATTTATTTCTCCTAATCTATCTCTACGTTCCTGTAACTCTCTTCTATCTCCTTCTATCACTTTTTCTTCATCTTCCTCTTTTTTAATACACTGTTCTTCCTCCTTTACTAATTGACTTAAGCGTTCCTGTATCCGTCTTCTATCTTCCCCCTCTCGTAACCAATTAGTTCCCTTTTGTTTAGCTATGGTTAATACTCCTGCTATAATATTTGGATCTAACGAGGGGTATATTTTCTTTGGGACAAGGGATTCATCTTTTACCATAGCATATGGAGGTGGTTTTTCTTGATAAAAATTAGGGGGAGCTGATGGACTTCCTATTGCGTCTAATTGCTCTTTCTTTTCCATTTTTACACTTGTATATTTCTTTCTATATTCCTTCATACCTTTTGCCCAAATCTTACAACATTTAGTCATGTAATCTTTGTCAAGGTCTTTTATGGGATAATTATACTGTTTATGTTGGCCACATATTCTGGTCACTTCCTCCCACTCTTTCTCGGAACATGGTCCGTATTCACTTAACCCCGAAACCTCAAATTGGTGTGCTCTTTTTAGGACTAGTGACCAAAAAGGATCAGTATAATTTTTCCCATAATTGACTTTAATGTAATCAATCGGGGAGGGTTGATGCTTACCTTCATCGTCACCTTTTCCCGACTGTTTACCCATTTTAACAAACAATAATATTTTATTCTTATACTTTAAAATCAAAAAAATTCTGTCTTGCTTTCTCTATTTCGTTCCAGGGGCGGAAAATGTCCACATCCTTATGACAATTTATAGATTTATGACAAGGAACCCAGTGTTCTCCTTTTTTAAATACAACCAGACACTGTATTTCTGCTACACTTAGTCCCTCGAACATCGGACTGGGGGGTAGTATGTTGTGTATATTAAACCTTAACATATGTTGTTTTGATCCCTGGAACATAGGACCCTTGCCAATTTTGACATGATACCCCCCTGGAACAATTGCCACTAATGACGTGGTCTTCCCTTTATAAGCAAACAATAAACCAGTTTTACATTCAGGACAACAATATACAGTTGACATTTAAAAAAGTAACCCTTTAGATATAGAGTTTCCACAGATCCGTCCTATGTAGAGAAGAATTTAAGATTCTTTCTCAATATTATAACCTGGTCTGGCCAACCTAGCGAGACCCTCTGTATCTATTCTAAATCTACCTTTCAATCTTAACAGAGTCCCAGAAAACGTGTAGTTTTCTCGAGAGTCTACTTTATGATGAACCAATTGACAAGGCAAGACTATTGTTCCCAATAATAATTAAAGGGGGTCTTACCTGTTCAATTGGATCATCCCACTTCTGACACCACTGAAAGGTTCTGGTTCTGTTGGACCCTCTTGGCTCGAGCTGGACTCAGGATCTGTGGAAGTAACTCTGTGACTGGTCAGATATTCAAGACACCATACACAGTGAATGGATATACAAGAATATATTGGTTTATTGGCAACATATCTCTTTTATGCATAACAAGGAAAGTTGCCTCCCTCGTATGAACCAATCAGCAATACGCAAAAACATCATGAGTTAAACAAAAATAGACTCTAACAGGTTTTAGGCTTTTGCAGAAGTAGTCATTTAAAAATAAGAATATCATGCGTCATTGCGGTCATACTAAACATGTGTCTGATATTTGAAACAGGAAGATAAGGACATTAGGCGTTATTGCGGTTACTCTAAACATATGACTGACAATTGAAACAGGAAGCTAAGAACGTAAGGGGGCATTGTGGTCACTCTAAAGATATGACTGACAGTTAAAGAAGAAGAAAGATAAGAACATTTTCTCAGAACAGGCTTGACCACAAAGTCACATCCTGCTTACACATATTTTTCAGAGAAACATATTCTGTCTCAATATTCTGTCTCAATATACCTTACAACATATACACCTAAGAAGAATTTCTTATCCTGAATATATTGGTTCATGATTTTCTCATACCTTACAAGGGGTATGGACTACAGAGAGAGAGATATAATTTTGCCCCTGTTCAAATCATTAGTAAGACCTCATCTGGAATATGCAGTTCAGTTTTGGGCACCAGTTCTCAAAAAGGATATCGGGGAACTGGAGAAAGTGCAGAGAAGGGCAACCAAACTGAGAAGAGGCATGGAGGAGCTCCGCTATGAGGAATGATTAGAGGAACTGAATTTATTCACTCTTGAGAAGAGGAGAATAAGGGGGATATGATTAACACGTACAAATATATAAGAGGTCCATATAGTGAACTTGGTGTTGAGTTATTCACTTTACTGTCAACAAAAAAGACAAGGGGGCACTCTTTACATCTAGAGGAAAAAATATTTCATCTCCAAATACGGAAAGGTTTCTTCACAGTAAGAGCTGTGAAAATGTGGAACAGACTCTCTCCAGAGGTGGTTCTGGCCAGCTCAGTAGATTGCTTTAAGAAAGGCTTGGATACTTTCCTAATTTTACATAATATAACTGAGTACTAACATTTATAGGTAAAGTTGATCCAGAGTAAATCTGATTGCCTCTCGGGGGATCAGGAATGAATTTTTTTCCCTGCTGTAGCAAATTGGATCATGCTCTGCTGTTTGTTTTTTGCCTTCCTCTGGATCAACTGTGGGTATAGAATTGGGTATATGGGATTGTATGATATATTTTTTTTTTATGGTTGAACTGGATGGACTTTGTCTTTTTTCAACCTGACTAACTATGTAACCACTCATCCCCATATCCATCTTGTGCATGTAAGTTTCTCTGGATTGGCAATTCTGTCCTTTCCTGTTTATGTCTTATGTCACAATAGGCTAAATATATTTTTATATTTTTTTAGATTCTGTGTTGGGAGCATCCGCCTCTGATGAGTTAAATAAAAAACGCGTCGGGCGAAAAAGGATGCCAACACACTCCTATACTTGCTTTCGACCAATCTATAATCTCACTACTATCATGCCTACAATTTGTTACATCTTGCCACTCCATTGCACTATGCAAGGAATTATCTTTACATGTGTGTACTCATGGAATTTGCACAGCTATTTATTATACTGTCATGTATTTTTAGTTGATGTTAATTTGTACCCTTGATGTCCATGAATCATATGCACTGTCATATTGCCATGAGTTCCCAAGTTGATGCAAGTGTATGTCCTCTATGTCCACGACATGTGTGTGTGTTTTATGTGAAATCCCATCATTCTCACAATGTAACACATATACCAGGGATATGCAATTAGCGGACCTCCAGCTGTTACAAAACTACAAGTCCCATCATACCTCTGCCTCTGGGTGTCATGCTTGTTGCTGTCAGAGTCCTGCTATGCCTCATGGGACTTGTAGTTCTGCAACAGCTGGAGGTCCGCTAATTGCATATCCCTGACATATACTATTCATGTTATTAAACATGTGTTTCCGTTATGTACCCCCACCTTGTCCAGTACCTTGTTCAAAGTCCCAAACTCCCTTTCTCTTCTACATTTTACCCGGGATGGAGACACTAGCCATGTGCCTCACTCAAAGTCCCACCTGTGTTCACACACAGCCCCCTTTTTCTTTGCATTTAAATGGGATGGAGGTTCTAGACAGAGTCAGCAGTGATCCCCTGCCGCCTCTGTGGGTGTTCTGGGCTCCCTTTTATGGTCATGTACCCTATTTAGGAGCCCTCCCTCCACTCTGGACATGATATCATACCCATGAGTGACACGGCATCTGTTTGTTTGTTGTTTGCAAGCCTACTGTTTGTTTTCAGGCCTCCATTTGTTGTCTAACACCCGGAAGCTGCGATGCATTTTGCACGCCGTCCCTCCACCTCTCCCCTCCGCCCTTTCCAAGGCGGGGTTCCGGGGTGCTGGGTGGGGTCCGCAACGCATCGACGCCACGCACCGTGTCCCGCGCGTGACATCATAACTGGCGTCATGACGCTGGACACATTGCGTGACATTGGCGGGAACTCATGCACGGCGTTACGTGACGGAGGTTTTATTAGTATAGGTAAATTTACAGGTTTGGCTGGCAGCAAAGTTTGACTAGTTGTTTTGATCTGGGTTGGGAGTGACTCAGGCAGAGCTGGTGACTCAGAGGCAGCATCACTGAGACCCCCCACTTCTTTCCTGAACCTTCTAGAATCTTCTGGAAAGCAAGGAGGAGAGGAGAGGTGGCACTGCCTGGAGCGTTCTAAGGAGCCCTGACCAATACCCAATCAAGATTGGCAGGGGGCAGGCCTCTTTAAATACTCAGGGTTAGCCCAACTGGGAAGGAATTGTTCCCGAGGAAGCTGGAGATGGAGTGCTAGGCTGTCATGACCTTTGAGGGAGCTCCCCAGTCTGGGGGGGGTGACCTTGGGCCTGGGCTTGGGTGCAAACAGGACCTTCTAGAACACGTGGAGGTGTCCTGGACAGGAGGCATGGGAGCAAGGAGATGACAGCAGGAGAGAACACTGCCAGGCAAGTCTCCAGGAAGGAACAACAGGTCAAAGCCAAGAGGGCTGGTGAGTGACACACAGTCAGGAGGACTGGGAGGCACGCCTAAGAGGACTGGGAGATTTCAGGCTGGATGGGTGCAGAGCCAGTGGAGTGGACTGTGGTGGCAGTGGAGAGAGGCATCTGCAGCCAGGAGGGTTGGCAGGGCCTTACGATATGGTACTGGGCTCAGTAGCCACATGGACAGCTAGCACTGGGACTACCTACTTTGTGCTATACCAAAGGGGCCAGCGGTCCCTGCCTGCAAAGGGCATTTACTTTAGGCCTGACTGAGCCAGTGTCAGGCCTTTAAATCAATGCTAGCTGGTCGTCCTGGAAGAGCAAGCAAGTAACGTGCTGGAGGTGTTAAGGAGACATAGTCTGCAAGCAAGTGTTGTGCTGGAGAGAAGAGAGGAGATTTATATACTGAAGATGTATATAGTCTCAAGTCCCTATGTCCCTGCAATCACCTGGGAATCTCATAATTGCCCTAACCTCATCCAAGTTGAATCCCCTCAATAAAAATACAATTAAACAAGTGCAAGGACTTTCATGTTTCATGTCTCTGGATGCTTGAGAATTGTGTGCCTGGGTGGGGAGGGTGACAGACGGACCACAACTACCAGCAGCTTCCTACGGGGGTACCACTACAACAGTAATGGCCTTTTTCTAGGCTAATGGGCAAGGGATTGTCAAACAAATGTTTTTTCCCTGGAAAACATGTACCAAAGTAAAACTAAAAAAAAATTTGCTTGCCAGGGAGCAACAATTTTAATAATGCTTTAAGTGAAACAAAGACAGCTTCTGGCCACTTTCTTCTGTTTGTAAACAAAGTGAGCAGCCCCCACCTCCCAAATTGAATATATATACCCCTCCTGATTTTAACATGGGGGATACCTTGCCCCTTGCCTCCCTGGCAAAAGTACTTTGTCCCCTTGTTATTGAGGAAATGGGCTTCTTCCCCACAACCCTATAGTTGTGAGGGTCTGTGTGAAGGAGGCTTATGTGAATGGAAGCTCCCTTTCACAATAAGGGGGTCCCCAAATACCCCCTGATGACCAAAAAAAAAGTCAGCATGGGGTCTCCCCAAATTGCATACCATCATGTCTGGTATGAATTTAAAGGGGAATAACACACAAAAATAATAAAGAATAATAAAAAAACAAAAAAAAACGTGTTTTCCCCCCAATATCAATACCCTCATCAGAGCATGCAGCCTGGCTGGCCAGAAAAGGAGTAGATGAGCTCACACAAGCATCTGGTGTGGATTTTTTTGGAGGGACACACTAAGCCCTGGTTCACACTGGTGCGATTTGACATGCGATTTGTTTTTCTGTAAAAGTGATCTTGAGGTGTGACATATTTAGTATATATTTACTCAACAGAATTTGTACAACATATTTAGGGATTGAATTGTGTCTGTGTGCACTAAAATTCACTTTAATGCATTTTTTACTGAAAATGTAGATTTAATGAACAGTATATTGTGTGATGAAAATGTTTGCAGCTACCATCTTTTTATTCTACAGGGTCTCCACTTTCAGAAAAAAAAATGTTTTAGCCAAAAGTTTAGATTTTAGCATGTGTGCGAAAAATTAAAAAAATGCTGAGGGGAAGTGATTAAAATCTTACAAAAAGGTAAAAAAAAAGGGACAGGCTGGATGGACCACTCTGTATTTTTCTGTCATCACTCTTCTACTGTATGTTTCTATGTTCTCCTCTCATGTCATCGAGCACCAATTCTCTTTTGTGTTAAATAATGCTAATTTTGAACCTGTGAGCCCTGTCTTTCAATGATTCACCTACTGGGGTGTGCCATTACGCAGCCTGGGCTCGCAAAGGAATTCCAGATAGACCACATTGCAATGTGAGCATCAGTCCAAGCAGCAGAGAACCAGTCAATGCTGAAGAAGATGAAAAAGAGACCTTGACTCAGGGACCACAGTTAGGGTATGTATCCTGGCAATTCCTTATAACCAGGTGTTAGGAACATAGGGTCTATTAGAGCCGGTTCACACTGGGGCAACACGACTTCCAGCGTGACTTTACAAGGCAACTTCAAGGCAACTCCAAGGCAACTTCAAGGCAACTTCAAGTTTCCTCCAGGACAGGCGACTTTGCCAGTGGCCAATCAAACAATAATCAGCTCTGTGGGAGGGAGGGGTTTGCCTGAGAAAACTATTTTCTCTTCCTGTAAAGTTGCTTCAGTTAAGACACTGATCCGACTTTGGAGGCGACTTCCATTGAAATCAATGGGTACAAGTCGCCTAGAAGTCACCTTGAAGTAGTACAGGAACCTTTTCTGAAGTCGGAGCGACTTCAGTAGTGTGCATAAAGACGGCTCCATAGACTAACATTACAGCGCGACTTGGGGCGACTTGGGGCATCTTGGGGCGACCTGAAGTCGGATCCTGAGTCGCCCTGGTGTGAACCGGCTCTGAGGGAAAAAAAGTTGTGTATACAGTGCGTAGGCTCAGGTCATATTTATATGTGTCCCTTTAACCTTTGTCAGCACAATGAAGCCACACCCACAGTTCACCATATCATGTGGGCATTGTGCTGCTTTTTTCTCCTCAAGATGAAGCCAGAGCACTAAAAGTATTTAGTAAACAACGTTGGTAATTTAAATGCCAATCTACCACATTAATCTCTGTTGTTTATTGTTGGTGTGCTCACTACATCTTCTTCTATAGGTAGATCTATGGTATCTCAATTACCGTGCATCCATACTGCATTTTATTGACCTTGAGGGTTTTGCGGTAAGTGTTTGATTCATAAATGTATTTCATCAGGGTGCCCCACGTCCTTCACAGTCCAAGCAAAGCCTCAGTAGCCAAGGTTCTTCAGTGTTTGTTATTTAAACAATCTTGGAAAGGACTTCTGTCTGGGGAGTGTTCAATATACAATTTAAAAAATGTTTACTATTGCTAGGAACATTTTTATTTTGCCCAAAAGGTATACTGAAATGCATGGAGAACTTTGCATTATTTATTATTCTTTCAAGGTTAAAAGGTACTAAAATGTGTGGAGAACATTTCTGAATATTTTCCAAGGAAAGTCTATAAAACAGCTGGCCTCACACCTTTAAATTTGGAGGTATTTTAAAGTGGTTCTAAAGGCTCATTCTATGCATTAAGGTAAAAATGAATCTGGGTGCAGCTCCCCCCCCCCCCAGCCTCCCCCTTATTCTTATCTAAACCCCATCTTGATACAGCGATGTGCACAAGAGCACCGGGAATGGGAAAGTATGTGAAGTCAACATTCAATATTCTCCTTTTAGGCTTCGTTCACGCTAGTGCTATTTCAGGGGCAACTTGAGTTGTTCAGAAAATTCTGGATGGACCCTCTGCACACTGCTATTAACCCTTTCTAGCAAACTTTGCAAACACACATATTGCAATACAGTAAACCCCCCTCCATCGCGGCGGTTACGTTCCAGACCCACCCGCAATAAGTGAAAATCCGCAAAATAGAAATACCCTATTTAAATACACACTAGGCATGTTTTTATAACTTTCACTGTACTTTAAATGCATTTTAAGGTCTTTAAACACACTTTTAAAACAATAGAAACACATTTAAACACATAAAAGATACTAAGAGACATAGCAAGAGCAATGGAAAACACTAAATATTTAATTAACAATGATTTAATCAATAAAAAAATGTTAATAGGTCTTACAAAAAAAACGCAATATACCGGGACCGCGAAAACTGAACCGCGATATTACGGGGGTTTACTGTACATGTTTAAGCTGGCCAACTGCACCAAAGTAGTCTATTTATGGCCAGTCCCTACTCTGCTCTGCAAATTGCAAATGCTCCAGTGGATATAGTGCCAATACGGGGCAGATAGACACAAGTTGTAGGAGAGCTACAAGGTTCAGTTCGGACCACTGACCTGCAATGGAATGGAAGTAAGATTAATGCCGCGTACACACGAAAACACCGTCGAGAAAATCGACGTGAAAAACGAGGAACAGCTGGTTCCCCCCACACACGGCCGTTTTAAATTAAAAAAAAATTTTGGTCGAAAAAAATGACCGTGTGTGGGCTCCCCGGCAGTGTTTCCCTATGGGAAAACTGCAGCAGAAAAAAACGACGGGAATCACGACGAGAAAAATTAGAGCATGTTCTAATTTTTCTCGTCGTGATTAATGCCGTTTTTTCCGTCAAGAAAAATGACAAAAAGCCCACAGACGATCGTGTTTCTCGTCCAAAGGAAAAAATTTAATTTTTCCCGACGGGAAAAATGATCGGGTGTACGCGGCATAAGATATACATGTGGGATTTTAGCATAAGTATATCTTAGTTCTATTTAGTTATACAGAACTGCATGACAATGGAAATCAAATTTTTTTCAATGGTACCCGTTCACAGCAGGGTACGATTCTGGAAAAAGTTTTGGCCCATAGAATTTTTTTAAATGTTATCCAAGTTGCATCAGAGTTGCATCCAAGTTCTATTACATAATCGCACTGAAAGTCAGATCAAATTCAGATTGCAGCAGTTTGAACCTAGCCCTACAAAAAATCTAGGAAAAAAAACCCCACCAAGGTTTGAACTTCTCACCTTTATTAAAAAGCGCCATCCTTTTACTGCATATTATGACTTCTATTTGCAGTAATTAGCTTAAAGTGATTGTAAAGATTTATTTAAAAAAAATAACAAACATGTTATACTTACTTCCTCTGTACAGTTGGTTTTGCACAGAGCAGCTCGGATCCTCTTCTCCTTGGGTCCCTCTTTGCTGCTCCTGGCCCTTCCCTCCTGTTGAGTGCCCCCACAGTCAGCAGCTTCCTAAGGGGGCACTGGAGCTGAGTCACAGCTCAATGTGTCCATTCAGACATAGAGCCCCAACCCGGCCCTCTCTCCCCTGATTGGCTGACTGACTTTAATTGACAGCCACAGGAGCATTATTGCTGTGTCTCAACCAATCAGGAAAAATGTTCCAGACGGCTTACACATCCGTGGACATCACTGGAGAGAAATGGGGCTCAGGAAAGTAATTAGAGGGTGCTGGGGTGGGCTGCTACACACAAAAGGTTTTTTATCTTAATGCGTAAAATGCATTAAGATAAAAGAAACTGGGAGTGCATGCGTAGACCGGCCAGCGATGGACATGTCCCGCTGAAGCTCCGTCCTTCTTGGCTCTTCACGGCTCCCACAGACACCCGAATGGCAGGGTAACTACAAATAACTCACACCATACCTTTCCCTAACGCCCGGGGAACAAAATATTATGGTTTTAGGAGCTACCCATGGAAAAGCCAAAGCTAAAACCCTCAGAGAAAAACCTCTCAAGGGGTCCATGAAAATGGCACAGTCTAATTCTCCTCAGACAGCCAAAACCCACGCTGACAAGAAACAGCAGCACTTATTACAGGATTCCTGTGACACAGACAAAGAACACAGCGCCACATACCAGTCACAACAAGCTGACACATTACAACCTAATATATTGAAACAAATAGAGAAAATGCTTCAAAAAGCTTTAAAATTTTCCTGAGACTCTGACTAAAGAAATCAGAGACTTAGGCCAACGCACTGAGGGCCTTGAATATAGAATGGATGACATTGAAACCAGCATCGCAACCCATGACAAAGAATTTGAGGTACTTAAAGAAGCAAATGTAGCAATGCAAACCCGTTTGGAGGACTTTGAGAACAGGGCTCGCCGATCAAATCTCTGTACAAGAGGTATACCGGAGTCAATCATTGATCTTCAATCGTCCATGACAGCACTCTTTCAGGAACTAACACCATCAATCCCAATAGAAAGATTGGAAATGGACAGGATCCACAGAGCTTTGGCACCACGCAAACATAATTGCTAAGTTCCATTTCTTCCGCACTAAAGATAATTGCTAAGTTCCATTTCTTCCGCACTAAAGATCAAATTATGGCTGCAGCCAGACAAACAGAATCTCTTACTTTCCAAGGATATTCGTACCAAATATTTGCAGATTTATCTTCAATAACAGTAGCTAAACAACGTGAGATGAAACCTTTACTCCTAAATCTCAAACACCACCACATCCCGTATCAATGGGGATTTCCATTTTCAATTAGGTTCACCTATCAAGGAACTAAATATTCCAGTAGATCCACTGAAGAACTAAAGAACACACTACAAAAGCTTCAGCTCTACAATAAGCCATCTGCAAGTCCTCGACGCCGCACTCTTTCCAATTCTCCTACAAATTCATCATACCCTGAATCTGATGGAAACAGACAAGCTACTTCAAAGAGAGGCCATTTCAACTCTCTAGTTTCTGACCAGCAGGACACAATGGACTGATTTGACTGTGAAACTCACTATGAATCTTCTCCAAATCTCATGGTTAATCTAGCCATGCATTAATTCCCTTAAAATTTTCCTATCTACAAAGGATAAGTATCTGAACAATTAAAATCACCCTACCAAATTTCCTTAATTTCCCTCTTTAAGTCTCTCTTCGTGACAACATCCTATCTTTCCCCCCTCCTCCTAAAACCCCCCTTATTCCCTCCCTCCCCTCCCCCCCCATACCACTCTCCTTTCCTTCCCTTTGTACACCAAACAGAGACAGTTATTACACCTCCAAAGCTTTGCGTATTTAGATTAATAATCCTGTTATTAACCCTAATTATTTTCTAACTGAATGAATCATTTTATTACCTTCCACATTTACAACAACCCCGGGGCACTTTAGATCTATGAACATAATATAATTAAAATGCTTCATATCTCTTTTTGAAACCTATAGTATTATTTGCTTATTTTCTGTTATTAATTAAGGAATAACTAGTTGCTAATTTTAAGCATGTTTGTAGCTGGTTATCTTGCCAAGTCTGGCTGTCTTAGTTTAATATTTTTTTCCCTTATTTTTTTGAATAATTTTAGCCATGGGGAAGCCGAGAACTGGTCACTGCACCCCCATTTTTCTGTCCTAGGACTCTCCCTCACTGTGTTTATAGTGCAGGGGGCCTCCTCAGACAAACTTTGTGCCTCTGAGCTTGTGTCATTTTTGAGCTCAGTAAGCCAACTTTTTATTTTTTATTATGTACCTGAATTATTCCAATCTATTTAGATTGATGCATAGCACCTATTTTTTTTCTTCTATCCAATTTTTCTTATTCTTTCTCCATCTTCCTCACTTACTCCGGACTAAATCTGGTATCACAATTTATATTTGTTATGTATTGCTATATTCTTCTCAAGATTTTTATATGGCTCTCTTGAATGTACTTACCTTAAATACACAAGGTCTAAATATACCTCATAAATATACTAAAGGTTTCAGGTCACTTTCTGCATCAAAAGCACATATAGTGTGTCTCCAGGAGACTCATTTTGCTGAATCCTCCACCCCTAAATATTTTGGTGCAAGCTATGCACAAGTCTTTACAGCCTCAGCCAAATCAAAACACAGAGGAGTGTTAATTGCATTTCACCGAACTACACCCTTCTCCCTAGTAACAGAAATCAAAGATCCAGAAGGTCGCTACCTCATACTAACTCTCATATTATGCATCTAACAAAAGACCAACATCATTTCTATCCCACCTGTTTCAAGTTATTGATACACATAAAGTAGGCACACTGATTTGTGGAGATTCCAACCAAACAATATATCCATACCTAGATAAATCACCAACACCCCCTATATCTAATTTTCAATCTAGATAGTTTCAGAGACTCCTTCAACAACATTCATTAATAGACTCCTGGCATGAAATTAACCCATCCAAATGTCAATACTCCTTTTATTCTCACCCTCACAGATCCTTTTCCCGTATTGATCATATTTTAATTTCTATATGTATGTCCCCAGAATTGCTCACCTCATATATCAAACCCTACACATGGACGTTTCACTGTGCTATCATTTCCACCTTTAACTCCCTACATGGCAAATAAACAACTCACTCTTATCACACTATCTAAACCTAGAAATTGCCCTAAAAGAATACCTGCAAAATGATAAATCCTCAGATATATCCCCATTAACATTATGGGAAGCACATAAGCATGCCCTTAGAGGGTATTGCTTATGTCAAGCATCATATCAAAAGAAAGAAAAGAAAAAACTACAACAAAAACTTGAAACTGAATTTAACCACTTCCCTACCCACCTATAGTCAAATGACGTCCACAGATGGGATCTCCCATCCTGGGTGGATGTCATATGACGTCCTGGGCTTTGTGGGGGAATATCTGAATGATGCCTGCAGCTAGAGGCATCATTCAGATATCCTTCTGTTCTGCCGGTGATTCTGTGTACCATAAGAATGATCATATTGGCAGTTCTGCCGCTTGATCGTTCTTATAGGCGGTGGGAGGGGACATCCCCCCCTCCCGCCGCCATACGGCCATACGGTGCTTCTCCGGGCTCTCCCGTGCCATCGGGGGCCCGGAGAATGAATCGTCCAGTGCACGATAGGAAGCATAGAGATGACTGGTGACCAGATGGTCACCAGTCATCTCTATGACCGTCGGAGGCCCGGGCACGATGTGATGACTTCACGCCCGGGTCCTCAGATGTAAACAATGCCGCCATTGCGGCTAGTAAACATGAGATCAGTGAAATTTTTTTCACGATCTCATGCTTTCCAGCCTGGAGGAGAGATGTGGGGTCTTATTGACCCCGCATCTCTCAATAAAGAGGACCTGTCGCACACATTTCTATTACAAGGGATGTTTACATTCCTTGTAATAGGAATAAAAGTGATAATTTTTTTTTTTAAATAAGTGTAAAAATAAAAAAAATTAAGTAAAATAAAAAAATAAATAATAAAAAAATAAATAAAATGCCCCTGTCCACGGTAGCTCGCGATCAGAAGCGAACACACACGTAAGTCCCGCCCACATATGTAAACGCCATTCAAACCACATATGTGAGATATCGCCGCGTGTGTTAGAGCACGTGTAACAATTCTAGCACATCCTCTGTAACTCTAACCTGGTAACCTGTAAAAAAAATTAAAGCGTCGCCTATGGAGATTTTTAAGTACCGAAGTTTGGCGCCATTCCATGAGTGTGTGCAATTTTAAAGCGTGACATGTTAGGTATCTATTTACTCGGCGTAACATCATCTTTCATATTTTACAAACAAATTGGGCTAACTTTACTGTTTTGTTATTTTTTAATTCATGAAACCATTTTTTCCCCAAAAAAGGCGTTTGAAAAATTATTGCGCAAATACCGTGCAAGAAAAAAAAGTTGCAATGACCGTCATTTTATTCCCTAGGGTATCTTCTAAAAAAAATATATAATGTTTGGGGATTCTGAGTAATTTTCTAGCAAAAGAATGATGATTTGTACATGTAGGAGAGAAGTGCCAGAATAGGCCAAGTATTGAGGTGGTAAAAAAAGCCCGGTGTTGAAGTGGTTAATAATTGCCATAATAATTTCCAATCTAACCCTACATCACAGAATAAAACACAACTTGAGAAAGCTAGCTTAAGTCTAGACCTATTTTTAGCAGAATCAGTGGACAAAACTCTTCGTAAATCCAAACAAAAATATTACTTCCATGCCAATAAACCTGGCACCCTCCTTGCACGTGTACTAAAAAAATTTAACAACCCATTTAAGCCTATTCGACTGAAAACCTCTTACGACAAATATACTAGTAATCCAGTTAAGATCCTTCATACCTTCCATAAACACCTCACCTCCTTATATAAAAAAAGAAGGCTCTTTTGACCAATCTTCAGCAGAAAAATTATTTTCACAAATAAAACTCCCTACCCTATCCCAGAATCAATATGAAAGCCTTGAAAGCCCCATCACTCCCTTTGAAATTGAACAGGCAATTAAATCCCTCAAACCTAACAAACGTCTGGGACCTGATGGGTTTTCAGCCGTTTACTATAAAAAATTCTCTCATTTATTAACCCCCATGCTGATAGAAGCATTCAATTCCATCATCAACAACCAATCATTCAGATCTGAAACTCTTACGGCAATTATATCAATGATTCCTAAACCACAGTCTGATGACTCATCCTGTGCTAATTTTAGACCTATATCACTATTAAATCTAGATATAAAATTACTAGTGAAAGTGATAGCGACTCGTTTGAATAACATAATAGGTTCCTTAAAGTAATGATCAGGTTGGTTTTATCCCTTTGCGCCAAGCAACAGATAATGTTCATAGGGCCATGTTGCTGATTCAAGCAGCCAAAAAAAGAAGAATTCATATGTGTCTTCTGTCACTAGACATCAAAAAAGCTTTTGACACGGTAACATGGCCCTACCTAAACTTCACTTTACAAAAATGGGGCTTTGGCCCACATTTCCTTAGCTGGGTCACATCTTTATATAATAAACCAAAGGCATACATTAAATATGGAGGATATAAATCAGCCATGTTCGATATCAACAGAGGCACTCGCCAGGGATGTCCCCTTTCCCCACTTTTATTCGCCTTACTCATTGAACCCCTTGCTCAAGCTTTTAGAACAGATCCATCAATTAAAAGGTATAGAATTGGCCGGCTACCATCATAAACTCTGCTTATTTGCTGATGACATTTTAATTTTCATGTCCTCCCCCCATATTACAGCTCCCAACATTATAAACAAACTAGATAATTTTGCTCATATATCTGGATTAACGGTAAACACACAAAAATATATAGCTTTAAACATTTCTTTACCCCCAGATATACTACAACAAGCGAAGATATCCCTACCTTTTACATGGTCATCGTCACACCTCACATATCTAGGTATTGCACTTACTCCTGATCTAAAGGACATTTTTTCTGCCAACTACCCCCACTGTTACGAAAAATTTCAAATTATCTGAAACAATGGTCCACTCTGCCCTTATCATGGTTAGGTAAAATAAATGTTATGAAAATGACTATATTACCAAAAATTCTATGTCTCTTTAGAGTTTTACCCATACCTATTCCAGCCTACTTCCTCAGAAACGTACAACGTAAAACACAATCATTTATATGGAACTCTCTAAAATCACGCATTTCTTCTCACACCCTATATCTCCCTAAACTTAAAGGAGGTTTAGGTTTCCCAAACATTGCCACTTATTTTCATGCTGCTCAAATAGCAAATATTCCCAAGTACCACTCAAGCCATGAAATTCCACTATGGGTAGCAATTGAAATCATTGATAGCGATCCAATCTCTGTACCAAACCTCATATGGTCCACCTCTTCTAACCACAAAATAATTGATAATAAGATAACTAAATATACAATTTCCATTTGGGAAGGATTCAAAACAACCCAGGGCTTACAATCCCCACATGTACCCCTTATATCTTTTATGAGAAGCTCAAAGTTTTACCCGGCCCTCACATTTCCTAGAACTTTTACTAAATGGACTTCTGCTGGTCTAACACAATGCTGTGACTTTGTATCTTCTACTTCATTTAAAACATGTTCTGAAATATGTGAAAGCCATAAACTTCAGACTTCAGAAATGTTTTGCTACTTACAGATCAAAAACGTATTTGCACCACACATACAAGATATTAATAATTTGAGTGATATGACGCAGTTCGAACAAATATGTAAACGAGATCCTCACTCAAAAGGGCTCATCTCAATACTGTATAGCCAACTAAATACTAAGCTTACTGCAAAATTACCTTTGTATGCTGAAAAATGGGTGAGCGAACTTGGTTCCAATATAAATACATCTACCTGGCGTAAAGTATGGTCTAATACTAAAATGTCTTCCCAAAGTATACTTGCTCTAGAAACAAATTATAAAGTTATCATGCACTGGTATCTGGTTCCTGTTAGAATTGCAAAATTTGCTCCCCATTATTCCCCGCTCTGTTTTCGGGGCTGTGGTGATCCGGGAACGCATTTACATATTTTTTGGGAGTGTCCTGTTACAAAATATTATTGGAAATAAATTTTCCTCATGCTTTTAACTGTTTTTAAGAAACCCATTACTCCTGATCCGACTATCGCACTTCTAAATTTAAAAACGGAATTATCTCTTATACTCAATTTAAGTTATTACTACAAATCACCACAGCCGCAAAACAAACTATCACTAAAGCTTGGAAAACAGCTACGCTTCTGGTTTCTGAAACTAGAAATCAAATACACCAAGCCATGCTCCATTCCAATTCAGAAGCCATAACCAATGATTCCATAGATCTATATGAAAAAATATGGAACCCTTGGGTGTCTTATTCTATCCCATCTAACCCTGACAATTATTTACTGAGACCTTGGTAAGATATTGAAAGCCAGTAATATTCTAGATACTATATCTCAATATTATCTCTACCCCTTTATATGTAATAATCCTAGAGTCTTCTCTCTATCCTGTACTTCCTTTCCTATCCTTTTGTTTCTATTCACTCTGTATCTTTTATATTCCACAATTTGTCCTTTTTCCTTTAATTCTCTTTTTCTTTTATTTTTGTTCATCGTTTTTATATCTTTATATATTTTAATATATAAAATGGTATATTTGAATATATAAATACGATAATTACTTCTACTTCTAATAATATATTATTTTTTATAAATATGATCCCCTATCTCTTCATATTTTTGAGCCAATTAATTACTAATTTACTACTCTTTTATAGCTTTAGCCTATGTTTCTATTTTATCCAGTTTCGCTAATATTATAAAATTCTATAATATTTACATATTTCTTCAAATGTAATAGTTTTACATGATTAGATTGACTATAATCTGGTTCAACAATTCCTTATATATTTATCTCAGGATCTTACAATATATATCAGCTGATTCTATGTTTCTAATGCTCTCTTAACACATTATACCATTGCTTGTAATCATTTATTGTCAATTGTATCCATTGTTTTATCTTTATTTCAAACCCAATAAACAAATTTGACAAGAAAAAAAAAAAAGATAAAAAAAACTTCTTTTTTTTTACCTTTGAAGCTGAGTTTACCACAATGATTTGCATTCCCTCATTATGATTTTCACTTCCTGTATCTGTTAATTTGTTATGTATGTCTTTAGTTGCATTGTACTGTGCTATAACTTAAAACATGAGACAATTTCCTTTAAGAAAAAAACAGTTTTCTGCACTTGACAGTTATAATAGAACCGTTATCATTGCTAGATTTTTTCTTCATCTAAGAAATCAATATTTGCTGTTGTCATCTGACTTAAAAAAAATCCAAACAAGCTTGTTTCCAGATTGACCAGTGTTATATAGATATATATATCTGTGATGGTAGAAATACAGGAGCTTCAATTGTCACCATTTTTATTTATTTTAGGAAGTGCCAGGTATCCTGTCTATCATGATATTGTTTTACTGCTTGATAAAACAACTCTGTTAGTTTATGGAGAATATTATATTAAGCATGGCCTGTAATTGAAGAAGGTAGATACTTTCTGTTAGTCCATGTCTTAAAATACCGCTATGTTGCGGATTCCTTGCCACGACAGGTAACTGACATCTCCAGTTGTGTTGAATATCTGCTTCTCCCCTGCATGCCAGCTCTTGTTTCTTGTAATGAAATAGCAACCATTGGCAGAAACCACAGTACAGGGTGAGAAAGCGAGTGTTGCACACACCTGTAAGTGCAAGATAACCGCTACGGTTAGAGATCAATAAAATAAAGACATTTTAAAACATGGGCCATTGGAAAAGTAAGTATTCATTCACCTTTTTCTTTTTACAGGCTGGGCTTAATTACATTTTATTTACATGGTCATTTTAAGACACTGACCAGAATCAGATTTTACACTATAGGATCACTAATGAGAATATTGCTAGGTTGACCAGCCCATTAAGATTCACTTCTGTATAGATGCTATAACGTAAAATAGGAGCCCTAGCTCAACTCCACTGAGCTGCTTTACCAGTCTCTATTGTGCTGCTACAAAATGACCCCCAGTATACCATCAAAACAAACAAAAAAAAATACATTTTAACCCAGAAAAATATTCACAAGCACCTATCCAGGCTGGCTTGTAGTGGAGCAGATTTTCATGAAATTATTTGAGATTTATTTTTAATATTATTATGATTATCATTATTGTTCAGGATTTATATAGCACCAACAGTTTGTTCAGCACTTAATACAATATAAATGACCCTGCTCATTGAGCTTTCAATCTAAAGGGAGAGGAAGGTGGTATAAAAGGTAAAAGATGCGGTAGGATGATCTGATGGAGGTGGCCAAAGTTCAGTGGAGGTGGGATATGCTTCCCTAAATAAATGAATTTTTAAGGATCACCTAAAGGCGGGCAGGGTAGGAGCTAAACGGACATACTGGCGTAGGGAATTCCAAAGAAAGAGAGAGGTTCTGGAGAAGTCCTGGAGGTGAGCATGTGAGGAGGTAACAAGGAAGCTGGAGAGCAAAATGTCTAAAGAGGAGTAAAGAGGACAATTTGGGTGATATCTGCAGATGAGTTTGGCTGCGGGCAGTGTTGTGGATGGCTTTGTATGTTGTGGTTAGTATTTTGAATTTCATACAGTAATTTGGGCTAGTGGAAGCCTGTGAAAGGATTGGGGGGGGTAGCCTGTGTAAAGGTAGGCCAGTAACAAGGGAGTTGCAGTACTCAAAGCAGGAGATAACCAGGAAATAAATACATTGTTTTGTGGTATCATTAGTTAAGAAGGGGCAAATTCTGGAAATGTTGCATAGGTTAAGGCGAAAGATTAATCCAATGATTGGATGTGGGACAACTAGGATGAGAACCAGTAATGATCAAAGTCGCAGAGGCTAAGGGAGTGGAGTTTATTGAGGAGGAGTAGGTGGTTGACTGTGTCAATGGCAGCAGAAAGGTCTAAGAGTATGGAGTAATGGCCTTTGGTTTTAGCAGATAGGAGGTCATTAGTGTATTTTAGTAGGGCATCTTCAGTGAAATGTTGTGGGCGGAAGTCAGACTGTAGGGGGTTGATAAGGTTGTTATCAGTGAGGTACAGTTGTGGGCTTAAAGCTTAAAGGGAAACAGGAGAAGAGAGATGGGTCTTAAGTAGGGATGGTCCCGATGTTCGAGTTGAACGTAAGTTTGACTCAAACATCGGGTGTTCGTTACTCGCAATTTCGAGCGACACGAGAGATCGCAGTGCATTGACGGCTGTTGATTGGCCAAAGCATGCACCTGACCAGCATGCTTTGGTCAATCACAACATAATCTGCTGTGAGAGCCATGATAGGCCAAAGGCATGGTGCCTTTGGCCAATCATGGCTCAGGGGGCTAAGTCCACGCCCCACACTATATAAGGCTGCTTACACGGTGCCCGTGTATAGTGTGATAATAAATAAATTGTCAAAAACTGTCTATTGTGGTTTTTACTTGTTGACACATTTTTTGGTGAATGAGTAGGGGTACAATGTACCCCATACCCATTCACATAGGGGGTGCTGGGATCTGGGGGGCCCTTGTTAAAGGGGGCTTCCGGATTCCGATAAGCCCCACACATGCAGACCCACACAACCACTGGGCCAGGGTTGCAGGGATGAGGCCCTTGTCCCCATCAACAAAGCACCCTCCCCATGTTAAAGGCAAGGTATGGTATGGTTTAAGCTGCTTGCTCGGAGAAGGGTCTGGTATGGATTTGGGGAGGGAACCCCACGCCAATTAAAAAAAAAAATTGGCATGGAGCTCCCCTTAAAATCTATACCAGACCCGAAGGGCATAATATGGACTAGGGGGGGCACACGCCTATTTTTTCCTTGATTTTTCTTCTATATTGCCGAGAGCTGGAAATACATTATAGCCGCGAGCAAGTTTAAATTACATTTTTTCCTTTAGAAATGTCATTTTGCTACAGCACTGTTGTACACATCACACCGATATGCCACTTTACAGGCAGACTAAGGGGACCCACAGGCGCGATATTTAACCACTTCCCGCCCGGCCTATATCAAAATGATGGCCGGGCAGTGGTTCAGTTATCCTGACTGGGCGTCATATGACGTCCAGCAGGATAACAGCCGCCGCGCGCCCAAGGGGGCGCGCATCGCGGCGATCGGTGTTGCGGTGTGTCAGTCTTACACGCCGCAACACCGATCTCGGTAAAGAGCCTCCGGCGGACGCTCTTTACCATGTGATCAGCCGTGTCCAATCACGGCTGATCACGATGTAAACAGGAAGAGCCGTTGATCGGCTTTTCCTCACTCGCGGCTGACAGATCGCTCTCCTGACAGGGCGGTTTCACGCTGATTGTTTATCAGCAATGCCCCCGCTCGGATGCCCACACTGGACCACCAGGATGCTGCCCAGGACCACCAGGGAAGCACCTAACATGTGGATGGCCAGGTAAGTCCCCCATGGCCATCCACATGTACAAATGTATAGCTAACATATGCCAATCAGTGCCCACAAATGGGCACTGACTGGCACCATCATGGCACCAACAAAATTAGTGATGCCCAGCAATGCCACCCACCAGTGTCACCAGTGCCACCCACCAGTGTCCATCAATGCCACCTATCAGTTCCCATCTGTGCCTATCAGTGCCCATCAGTGCCCACCTATCAGTGCCATTCTGTGCCACCTATCAGTGCCACCCATAAGTACCCATCAGTGATGCCTATGAGTGCCCATCAGTGCCGCCTATGCGTGCCCATCAGTGCCGCCTATGCGTGCCCATCAGTCCTGCCTATCAGTGCCCATCAGTGCCACCTCATCAGTGCCACCTCATTGGTGCCACCTCATCAGTGCCCATCAGTGCCACCTTATCAGTGCCCGTCAGTGCAGCCATATCAGTGCCCCACATTGAAGAAGAAAAGGTACTTATTTACAAAAAAAGTAACAGAAACAAAGAAAAACATGTTTTTTTTTCAAAATTTTTGCTCTTTTTTTATTTGTTGTGCAAAAAATAAAAATCGCAGAGGTGATCAAATACCACCAAAAGAAAGCTCTATTTGTGGGAACAAAATGATAAAAAATTTGTTTGGGTACAGTGTAGCATGACTGCGCAATTGCCATTCAAATAGCAATAGCGCTGAAAGCTAAAAATTGGCTTGGGCAGGAAGGTGTATAAGTGCCTGGTATTGAAGTGGTTAAAAAAATATTTCATTTTTTTGTTTTAAAAAAACAGACTTGCATTGATACATTACAAAACAGATTATAGCGCACACATTCAAGAATGACATTTATCCTGCAAGGCTAGTTAAAAACACCTGAACATATACATAAAAATATATACAGGGGTTTGGTCACACTATATGGTCATATAGTGCTAAGCCCACAAACTGCGACAAAGTACCCCAAATTTCGTGGGTCCTACCCTAGTAATAGAATGAAAGAACCTGCGTCTCAACCCTGGGAGCCAAACTCCTCTATGTGGGAGAACTGAAGGGATTCCTCCTATGAACTGGTGGCCACTAATAAGAGGTAATGAGGAAGAGGAGGGGTGCTCCAGCCCAAAAAAACCTGGTCAGGGTCTACTACAATACAAAAACATATTTGGGGGGCACACCATACAATGCGTTTAAATTCAAGATGGTGCTGCTATAAGACCAAAAGACAGTACAAAACAGATTATAGCGCACACAGTGCCAAATGCCAATGTATAGTTCGGCAGGGGATTGGGAGATCGGGCTCATATCACAGCCCTTCTCTCCCCTGATCTTGCGGCACACCTGAGAACCTCTGACGGCACACCAGTGTGCCGCGGCACACTGGTTAAGAAAGGCTGGCATAGACTATGGAGAAGAGTACCAGTTTGACCACATTCCCTCCAACAAAGGGGGATATGTGGAGGAAAACTTTGCCTTGCGGCAGGGGGGTCATATCCCATCTGGTGCAAGTGTTTTTTATACTTAGGAGTTCATTGAAACCAGCTAGCATGCTAAAATATGGGTGGGCTGGTGTCCATTGTGTAGGGGAACTAAGTGGCGATGGTCTATGAAATTCAAAACAACTCAACTACCTTGGTGTGAACCTGTCCATTGTAAGCAATCAGGATACTTCTCAAATTATTTATTTTATGTTTGTGTTTCAGTTTTTCTTTTAAAGGTATAATCTTAACACACTCTTCTTAGTGCACTATGTTAGTGCTATATAAAAGGCAGAAAAGCAGCATTTGAATGTTCCATGCACACTGCAAACTGGAACTGCAGTTAATATATGTATAGAACAATAATGTATGCTGTAGCACTATATCCCCATGCTCATGTAAACCTGCATTGCGACATACCAGTTATCTTCATAATGACTTCTTCCTGTTTTTGTGCATTATCTTTTTTCTTAAACCGGGCCCTATGAGTAGTTTTTTTTTTTTTTTTTTTGTAAAACCTGTTGATTTTTTATGCTAAATACGTTTTCCTGTTAGGCCTAAACTTTCTGAAACTTTTCTCTTTGAATTTCCACCATTTTCACTTCATAAAAAGATACAACGTTAACACATCTACTCTGCCAAAAGTATAGTGAATGACCACACAATCTGAAGTGTTTTCCTTTGTCCTCAGATAGAATCATTATTCCAGAAAAACAAAATTGTTCTGATTGTATCTGTAAAAGAACACATTGTTCCAGTACTGTAGGTGATATATTTGAAAGCACAGGATACATTAATTTAGTTATCAACAGAGAAATAACGTGCCAATTCAATTTGCACATTATTATTGCAAATTGGAATAAGTCATAATGTATGAACCGTTTGTAAGAAACATTTCAATGTTTTTTTTTTATGCACTCATTGCATGTTTTATATGATGTGTTCTCACAAAACTGCTTAAAAGAACATATTACAAAGCACCTACTAAGACAATTATTTTTTAAGAGTGTTCCTAAACAATATGGCAGTAAATGACAAAGCTTAAATGCAATTTTTGTTAATAAAGATCTGTGCTCTATAAAGCATTTACTGGAAATTATTTTGGTAATGACTAGTATTATGTTTTACAATAATTAATTTGATTTTTTTTTTTTTTTACCGTTAGGTGTTTGGGATATGTGGGGTGAAATGTACACCTAGCACAATTCTTACAGTAATCACTTCCTACCTTGCTTCATAAACATATTTCTGAACATAGTGTTATCTATCTATCCTATTGATCTAGCTATGGAGCTAACTATCTCTATGGGTCTTGATTTACTAAAACCAAGTGAATAAGGGGTGAATGTATAGTCATGTGAAAAATTAAGTACACCCCATGAAAACTGTAGACCATTTAAACATATTTGAACAAGAAAATCTTAGATGTTTATTCAAACAGTGCCTACAGATAAAGGTAATAAGCTTCAACAAAAATATTTGACTTTTTAATCATTTTTGTCAACAAAAATATCAATAGATGTAACGCTTTACTGTGGAGAAAGTATTTACACCCTCGGTATCATTAGCTGGATTAGCCCTATTTAGCAGAAATGACTTCTTGTGGGTATTTTGTATACCACATAACATTGAGTCATTAACATTTTTGACCACTTCGCTATGCAAAACACCTGCAGGTGCAAGATGCCTGTGTATTTCCTTGCATCGACTGCCCATTTAAACTTCCCCTACAAAATTCCAATCAGATTTAAATCAGGGCTTTGCCTAAGGCAATCCATAAAACTGCATTTCTCAATTTTTAGCCATTCCTTGGTAGATTTGTCAGTGTGCTTCCAGTCATTATTATGTTGAAAACAAATGTTAATTTGTGCAAGCTACACAAGCCATATTGTAATTTAATGTTATTAAAAATTACCTTTCCTTTTTAAACTTCAGTGCGGTTAACCTGGAGGCGTTCTGTACACCTGGAGGCGTTCTGTACACCGTTGGTGTACGGAACGCCTCCAAAAATGTAAATACCTGTTTGGGTGAAGATCTCTGCACTATGTTATAAGTCATGTTTTAGACATACTCTGCTATAAAAATGTAATTTTTAGTGAGATATTCCGTAATGCCGCGTACACACGGCCATTTTTAATGTCATTGAAAAAAACGATGTTTTTTTCGACGTGATTCTTCTCAAGCCTGCCTTGCCTACACATGATCATGAAAAAAAATGCTAGAGCAAAGCGCAGTGACGTACGAAATGTACGACGGCACTATAAAGGGGAAGTTCCATTCGGATGGCGCCACCCTTTGGGCTGCTTTTGCTGATCCTTGTGTTAGTAAAGTTTGGTGAGAGACGATTCACGCTTTTCAGCCTCGTGCTCTTCAGTCTGTTACAGCGTGACGAATGTGCTATCTCCATTACGAACGCTAGTTTTACCAGAACGAGCGCACCTGTCTCATCACTTGCTTCTGAGCATGCACGTTTTTTTCACGAGACAAATTACAGCATGTTCCAAATTTTTAATGCCCATTTTTCACGTCGTGAAAAATGCTCTGGAGCCCACACACGATCGTTTTTAATGACCAAATTAAAAAAACACATTTTTCTCGTCAGGAAAAATGCTCGCGTGTACACGGCATAAGGGTTAGTCACTTCTAAAGGGAGAGAGACCCTGTAACTTTTCTTATTAGAACTCTAAAGCCCTGTACACTCCATCAGTTTTACAGATGAAAACAGTCCGATGGACTTTTTTCATCGGACAAACCGATCGTGTATGAGCCCCATCGGTCTTTTTTCCATCGGTGTTAAAAAATAGAACATGTTTTAAATTTATCCGATGGAAAAAAAAACGATAGCAAATTACTATCTTCTGTGGGGAACTCCATCGGATAAAAAAAACACGCATGCTCAGAATCAAGTCGACGCATGCTCAGAAGCATAGAACTTCATTTTCCTTGGCTCGTCGGAGTGTTTTACGTCACAGCGTTTGGGACGATCGTTTTTTTGACTGATGGTGTGTATGCAAGACTGATGGAAGTCAGCTTCATCGGATTTCCAATGGAAAAATCCATCGGTTTAAAATCCATAGGAAATCCGATCGTGTGTACAGGGCTTAAAAGGGCATCAGCTGATTAACCACTTCAGCCCCAGAAGGTTCACCCCCCCCCCCCCCTCCTGACCGAGCCATTTTTTGCGATACGGCACTGCGTTACTTTAACTGACAATTGCGCAGTCGTACAACGCTGTACACAAATAAAATTGATATCCTTTTTTCTCACAAATAGAGCTTTCTTTTGATGGTAATTTATCTAATCTACTTTTTTTTCCCACAATAAGCAAAAAAAGACGGACCAGTTTGAGAAAAAATAATTATTTTATACTTTCTGCTAAAAAAACATATGTAAAAAATTAAATTTCTTCATCAATTTAGGTCAATGTGTATTCTGCTACATATTTTTTGTAAAAAATCCCAATAAGTGTATATTGATTGGTTTGCGCAAAAGTTATAGTGTCTACAAACTATGGGATATTTTTATGGAATTTTATTTATTTATTTTACTAGTAATGGCAGCAATCAGCAATTTTTAGCAGGACTGTGACATTGCAGCGGACAAATCAGACACCTGACACTTTTGACACTTTTTGGGGACAATGTGACACTAATACAGTGATCAGTGCTAAACAAATGCACTGTCACTGTAACATTGACGCTTGTAGGAAATGGGTTAACATCAGAGGTGATCAAAGGGTTAAGTGTGTCCCTAGAGGGTGCTTTCTTACTGTGGGGGGGGGGGGGTGCTTTGTCTGTGGGAAAACAGAGACCTGTGTTTCTGCTTAGAAACCCAAGATCTCCATTTTCCCTTCTGGCAGAACGGTGATATGCCTTGTTTACATAGGCAGACTGCCATTCTGCCTCTCCTTAGAATGATCAGTGGGTCCCGGAGGTTGGCTCAGTCTGTGCTCAATCACAGTGAAAGCGGGTCGCGGGCAGCGCCCATGCGCCCCAGACCCTGTGTAGGAAATCACGTACAGGTACATGATTTTGTGCAGGAGGGCTTTCCCTGCCGCAGCGTAGGGTGGTCTCAAAGTGGTTAAAATAAATTAGTCGATCTCTTTCTGAATCACTGTGCATAGGACATTGCCTAAGAAACAGCTATTCCTTCAGAGCAGAAAAAGGTAGGAATATGCTACAAAGTTTGTTAAAATCATTGCAATGCGCATTGATCACCCAGAGAGGATTGTTTTTTCTCTGCAAAAATAGGATTTTTATAACAGCTTACCTGTAAAATCCTTTTCTTGGAGTACATCACGGGACACAGAGCGACATAGTCATTACTAATGGGTTATATAGTTACCGTCAGGTGCTGGCACTGGCAACTTCCAAAACCGGAAGTACCCTCCCCTATATAAGCCCCTCCCATCCGGGAGCACCTCAGTTTTGTAGCAAAGCAATAAGTGTCCCCAAAGAGGGGCGGGAGCTCTGTGTCCCGTGATGTACTCCAAGAAAAGGATTTTACAGGTAAGCTGTTATAAAAATCCTATTTTCTTTCTCGTACATCACGGGACACAGAGCGACATAGTCATTACTAATGGGATGTCCTAAAGCAATGCCAAATGAGGGGGGGGATACACCATATATAAGCTGAGCGCTATCAGACATGAGGATCTTTTGCGGCCTGCAACACACTGCGCCCAAAGGCGACATCCTCCTGACTTCTAACGTCCACCTGGTAGAACCTAGTAAACGTGTGTACTGAAGACCATGTTGCGGCCTTACAGATTTGAGCCAGGGAGGCCTGGTGATGCACTGCCCATGAAGTTCCAACTGCTCTCGTGGAGTGCGCCCTAACTTTGAACGGAGGCGGTCTATTTCTCAAGCCATAGGCTTGTATTATGACCTGTCGAATCCACTTGGCTAAAGTAGATTTTGACGCTGCCTGACCCCTTCTGGGGCCTTCCGGCAGAATAAACAAAGTATCCGTTCTGCGAATCTGAGCAGTGGCTTTTAGATAAGCTTTAACTGCTCCTACTACATCCAAAGAATGCAATAACTTTTCCTCTACCGAAGTAGGTTTGGGGAAAAAAGAAGGAAGAACCACATCTTGGTTCAAATGAAACCTCGATACCACCTTAGGAAGAAAGGCTGGATGAGGACGTAACACTACTCTGTCCTTATGGATAACCAGATATGGCTCCTTACAGGACATAGCTGCTAATTCCGATACTCTTTTAGCCGAACAAATGGCTACTAGAAAAATCAATTTCCTGGTGAGAAGCACCAAGGAAATATGCTGTAATGGTTCAAATGGTTGTTTCTGTAGAACCGACAGAACCAAGTTTAGATCCCATGGACATATGGGAATATTAACCGGAGGACTAATACGCATCACTCCTTGTATAAAGGCTTTGACTAGTGAATGCGAAGCCAAGGGCCTTTGAAAAAATATTGACAAGGCCGAAATCTGACCCTTGATAGTACTCAAGGCAAGCTTCCTATCTACAGCCCATTGTAGGGAGTCCAGACTCCTACCTATTACGTACTTACGTGGATGCCATTTCTTGGCTTCACACCAGGCGACGTACGCCTTCCAGATTCTATAGTAGATCTGCCTGGATACCGGCTTCCTGGCATTGATCATGGTAGATACCACAGAATTAGAGAGCCCTCTCTATTTTAGAATGTGGGCTTCAATAGCCAGGCCGTCAAACCTAGGGCTGGTAAGGAAGGGTGGTATATCGGTCCTTGCGAAAGCAGGTCCGGACGATGTGGGAGAGTCCAAGGACTCCCCACTGACATTTTACAATCTCCACGTACCACGCTCTTCGGGGCCACGCTGGAGCCACCAGAATCACTGGTTTCTTTTCTACCCTGATTCTGCGGAGTAATCGAGGTAACCATTGTGGCGGTGTGAATGCATATATCAGCTTGAACTGATCCCAAGGGAACACTAGGGCATCCGAGCCGCAAGCTAGGGGATCCCTTGTCCGAGAGACAAACCTGTCCCCCTTTGCGTTGAATCTGGATGCTAGAAGATCTACATCCGATGTTCCCCACCGCTGACATATTCTCCAGAAAACCTCGGGGTGAAGGGACCCTTCCTCTGGGCCTAATTGCTGGCGACTTAGAAAGTCCGCCTTCCAATTCTCCACTCCTGGAATGAATACCGCAGATATGGCTGGGACATATTTTTCTGCCCATTTCAGGATGTAATTTACTTCCCTCTGGGCTGCACGACTCCTGGTGCCCCCCTGATGATTGATATATGCCACTGCTGTGGCATTGTCTGATTGAATTCTGACAGGGGACCCTTGGAGTTTGGATGTCCATGCTACTAGGGCATACCGGGCTGCTCGTATCTCTAAGAGATTGATGGGCAGGGCCTTTTCTGCATCCGACCATCTGCCCTGGAGAGACTATTGCTCCAGTACTGCTCCCCAGCCTATAAGGCTGGCATCTGTAGTGACCACCTTCCAAGAAATCGGACTGAAGGATTTCCTTTTTTCCAGATTCTGGGGAACCAACCACCAATGGAGGCTCTTGCGAACGGAAGGGGACAAGGACATTGTAAGTCTAGGGCCTGAACTTTTTTGTTCCAGGCTGACAGTATGGCCCCTTGCAAATTCCTTGAATGGAATTGACCGTAGGGTACTGCTTCGAATGATGCCACCATTTTTCCCAGCAGCCTCATATACAGGCGTATGGACGGCTGTCTTTTTTGTACCCACTAAGTGGATCAAATCTTTCAAAGACAACACCTTTCCTCGAGGCAAGAATATTTTTCTCTGGCCTGAATCCAACCTTAGCCCCAAGTATTCCAGACTTTTGACTGGTTTTTAGGGCTGACTTGTCTCGGTTGATAATTCAACCGTGAGATTCCAGATACTTGATCGTCTTGTGAACGACCACGTCTAGTTTTTTCACTGAGTGGTCTATCAGCAACAAGTCATCCAGATATGCCATTATCATTACACCTTGTGTTCTTAGATTGGCCAATAAAGGGCCAGAATTTTTGTAAACACTCTTGGTGCTGTGGCCAAACCGAAGGGTAAGGCTCTGAACTGAAAATGGCGCCCTTCTACTGCAAAGCGTAGAAATTTTTGGTGGACTGGAAAGATGGGAATGTGCAAATAAGCATCTTTGATGTCGATCGTGGCTAACCAATCCTCCCCTTGTAGGGCAGTGGCCACCGATCGGATCGACTCCATCGGAAAGTCCTGATATACAGGAATTTGTATAGCCCTTTTAAAATTAATATGGGCCTCCCGTCCGCGTTTGCTTCGGGACTGTAAAGAGGTTTGAGTAAAACCCGAACCCTCATTCTTCCAGGGGAACCTCCATAATTACTCCTTGGAGCAATAGTTGTTCTAGTGCCAACAGGAGGGACTCTCTCTTCCGGGGATCCCTTGGCACGTTTGACCTCAAAATGGGAAGGAGGAGAGTCTTTTAACTCCAAACTGTATCGCAAACCTACTGCGGAGAGCACCTATCTGTCTTGATCGTGTCCCGCCAGGTCTCTTTGCGAACAACTGGAGTCCTCCCCCCACCCGACTGAGTGGGGGCTTCAATGAATTTAACTTTGGGGGAGGTTTTGTACCTCCCCTGACCCAGGGTTTCTCATTACCCTGCTACTGTCCCTGTTTTTTACCCCCGGGATTTGACCGAGGAGGCCGTCGGAACTGTTACACAGCCGATGCCCCAGGGACTGGAGAAGCAGGCCTCTTAAAGAGGGACCTCTAACTCTGCTTTTAACCGGCAAGAGCGTATTTTTACCGCTGGAAATTTTCTGGATATATTTGTCCAGGTTTTCCCTGAATAAGCGTTCACCATGAAATGGGACGCTAACCAGCCATTCTTTACAGGGAGCTTCAGCAGACCAGTTTCTGAGCCATAGGAGCCTACGCATATGTACTATAGACAGCGTAAGGCGGGAGGCCTGATGGACTGAATCCTCTATGGCGTCAACCGCAAAGCCTAAGGCTCTAGGTAGATCAGCTAGGGCAAAGCCTGCTGATCTGTCAAGTCCCTCAAGACCTGTTTCAACTGATCCTTCACTGCTTAGCAGACCCCAATAGCTGCTACTGCTGGTTGTATCACCAAGCAGATTTTCATAAGGACTCCAATCTTTTATCTATTGGGTTCTTGAACATTTGGACATTATCCACTGGACATGTCAGTGATTTATACATACAAGAGATGGCTGCGTCCACTGTAGGGACCTTCCATTTTTTTTTTTTTTTTTTTTGATGAACTTATCCTCCATGGGATAGACCACCGGAAATCTCTTGGGGGAATAAATATTTTCTCAGGACGTTCCCAATCCTGGTAAATGAGCCCTTTCAGTAAAGGGTGAAGTGGAAAAGAACAAACAGTCTGGGGGCTTCTAGCGACCTCAACGAGGATACAGTAGTGGTTGATGGTTCCGCAAGGTGCATTTTTAAATGCTGATCGGACCATGTTAGTCAGAGACTGAACCCATAATCTTTCAGCTTGAGATGCTGAGAAAAGGTTCCCCCACTGTTGATTCCTCTATAACAGAATCAACCTTATCCTGATCCCCTTCAGGCAGGTCGATCCCTGTATGGGACTGTTGCTCGGCTAACAGGCACTCTGAAGGAGGAGACGGAGATCGGGCGTGCTTTCCCTGACAGGGAGGCAGCGATAAATTTTGACAATCTCTCTCTAATCCTCCCAGAGCTGAGGAATAAACCTCCTCTGTTACATACACAGGAGCAGGTGACTGAGGACAGCCACAGTACCAAGTACCCCTGCGGGGTCTCTACGGTCACTTACCTCTGAACTTCAGGGGAGACTGGTGCAGCAGGAGTATGCCCAAGATCCTCAGAGCCCGATGAGACCCCCTTCGCTTCCTGGAAGATTCAGTTCCGGAGCTACTGGACGGCATATTCCTAAGCCTAAAGCTGAGGTATTCCAGCCGTAATACACCACTTTTACTGAGAATAGTCTAGCACAATTGCTGCTATATCACAGTTGGTGTCTACTAATGTGCCTTTCTAGGGGATGCCTGTATCAACCGCTATGCTCTATGCCTTTAAATGTTGCCAGCTCTGTCTCTGTACTTCATAGCCAGCTTACTGCAATAATGTGGCTTTTTTAAAAACCTGCTGGGACGCCCGCACATGCGCAGAAGCGCTGCGGCGCGCACAGAGCGTCATCCCCCAGGCCCCGCCCCTTTTTCCGGCCACCTCTATATATAGAGGCGCGTGCACGCGCACGCGCGCGGCCACGTGCGCCTCGGCGCTAATTTTCAAACATGGAAACCAGGGACAGGAGCCAGGGCCCCCTTTGCCGCAGGCCGGGGGATAGACGAACACTGCAACATGGCAGAGGAAACAGTTTCCTGTAGGAGAACTCACCAGCTGCCTGGACTTTGCTCTCTGAGAAGAAACTAGTCCATATGACAAGAAAAACATTCCACAGCGGCCTCTAGTGGACAAACACAGGTACCGCAGTTTAATATACTAAACATATATAAAAAAACATTCTTTTTTTTTTTTTTTTTCTTGACCACCATTAAAAATTATTACATTTTTTTAGTAGTTACAGGCATGCACAGATATTAGCGGGAATACCGTTAGGTAACAGACAGAAAGACAAATTAGGCTTGGGGGTCCCCCAATAGAACCAAGTTCCTGGGGGCCCCCACTTACCTGTTCCCCGCCGCAGGACTTTGTTTGGTCCACAAAAGCCCAAACTTCACCTATCACGGCAGGCATTGTAATCAAACCTTCAGGGACCGGGTTCCCAAGGATTCCACTCCCCTGGACCTGTATAGCACCCTGCACAGAAAACATCTTGGTCGTGGGTATGACCAGAGCTCTGGATCCCAGGGTCCAGCTCTCCTAAGAGAAGCATTACAGGCAGAACCTTGCTCTTCTCTGCAAGGCCCGGGTACCGACCGTTTAGCTATGAAGCTTTTTTGGTCGGATCCGGAATAGCTTACTGAGGCCCAAAAGAACCTGTACACAAGCTCAGTGAAAAACACATGTTTCTTCTTGGCCAACACCTTAGACACTGGCAAAAAACTGAGGTGCTCCCGGATGGGAGGGGCTTATATAGGGGAGGGTACTTCCGGTTTTGGAAGTTGCCAGTGCCAGCACCTGACGGTAACTATATAACCCATTAGTAATGACTATGTCGCTCTGTGTCCCGTGATGTACGAGAAAGAAAAGTGGGTTAGGCTTCATTTACACTAGCAGTTGGGAAGTGGTAAAGCCATGTGGTTGAACCACAGTTTTACTACCCACAACTTCTCCCCCTTTAGCTGCAAAGATGGCAGATGGGTTTGTACATATGCCACAGCCATGTTGCTTTGCTTTGCAGTATGGCAAAAATGATCCCTTGCTGAATGGGGATGCACCACAACCATGTGGTTGTGGTGCCTCAGTGTGGAGTTTAAAGGATTAGAACAAGCAGTAAGGTGGTGATAACACCTTCTCACTGCCTGCCAAATGCTCTCTGAAGAGAGATCCAAATGCAGATTGCTCTTCAGAGAGCACTGCTAGTGAAAACAAGACAATAGTCTTTAACTTTTGGATAGATTGCCTCATATTCTCATCAAGCAACCTTTGATATGAGGCAAAAAAGTATAGTTGGCTGCAGGCCAAGCCATCAGGCACTTAAGCAACAACAAATCATAAAATTTTCACCTCTATGCTTCAAAGTTGATATGAGGTTATTTTCCTGAAACACTGTCTTGGTTTGTAAGAAACATCCCTATGGTTACTTTGAATAAACAATTATTTTTGATAGGTCTTCTTCACATATCTGGTCTCAGCTCATATGCTCAAAGTCAAACTGTAGTCCTGCTCTAATGTTTTCTTTTTGGACAGAAAAGGTTTTCTCTTAAAACACCCCGCAGGTTACATTTGTACAAACTCTTTCTGATTGTAGATGCATGCAATTTGACCCCAATTGTTGCAAAAGCTAAACACCATTAAGGGAAGGGACAGTTAACCATTGGAATCTGTTTTGGGTGCTGGCCTCAGGTGAATGTTACTACTGGGGAGTCTACCCCTTTAAATGTGCTGTATTTTATTTGTTTGTGAGGCTTGAACTTTATTACTGAACTGACATTGGAGGATTGATAGTGTGGACATGGGTTCAGCTTCATTCTCTGTGGAAACAGTGTGTGTGTGTCTAAGCCAGGGGTCTCCAAACTTTTTAGCCCGAGGGCCACATTGTAGATTTTACATATATTCGCGGGCCGAAAAAATGTATTCATTATAAATAAATGAATAAAATGTAAATAATCTCATTATAGCCTTTCCGCATGTCTTTGTCCCCATCAGAGTCTCCTTGCACATTGTGTCCCCATCAGAGCCTTTCCACACATCTGTGTCCCCATCAGAGCTGTTCCGTGCCTCTGTGTCCCCCATCAGAGTCTCCCCCATATCTGTGTCCTCCATTAGAGTCTCCTCATCATCAGTGTCCCCAGCAGAGTGTCCCTATCAGTGTCCCCAGCATCAAGTTCCCCATCTGAGTGTCCCCAGCATCAATGTCCCCAGCATCAAGTTCCCCATCAGAGTGTCTCCAGCATCAATGTTACCATCAGAGTGTTCCCAGCATCAATGTCCCCATCAGTGTCCCCAGCATCAATGTCCCCAGCATCAAGTTCCCCATCAGTGTCCCCCCAGCATCAAGTTCCCCATCAGTGTCCCCCCAGCATCAAGTTCCCCATCAGTGTCCCCAGCATCAAGTTCCCCATCAGTGTCCCCAGCATCAAGTTCCCCAGCAGAGTGTCTCCAGCATCAATGTCCCCATCAGTGTCCCCAGCATCAAGTTCCCCATCAGTGTCCCCCCAGCATCAAGTTCCCCATCAGTGTCCCCCCAGCATCAAGTTCCCCATCAGTGTCCCCCCAGCATCAAGTTCCCCATCAGTGTCCCCCCAGCATCAAGTTCCCCATCAGTGTCCCCCCAGCATCAAGTTCCCCATCAGTGTCCCCCCAGCATCAAGTTCCCCATCAGTGTCCCCCCAGCATCAAGTTCCCCATCAGTGTCCCCCCAGCATCAAGTTCCCCATCAGTGTCCTCAGCATCAAGTTCCCCATCAGTGTCCCCAGCATCAAGTTCAACAGCAGTGTCCCCAGCATCAATGTCCCCATCAGTGTCCCCAGCATCAAGTTCCCCATCAGTGTCCCCAGCATCAAGTTCCCCATCAGAGTGTCCCCCCAGCATCAAGTTCCCCATCAGAGTCCCCAGCATCAAGTTCCCCATCAGAGTGTCCCCAGCATCAATTTCCACAGCAGTGTCCCCAACATCAAGTTCCCCATCAGTGTCCCCAGCATCAAGTTCCCCATCAGAGTGTCCCCCCAGCATCAAGTTCCCCATCAGAGTGTCCCCCCAGCATCAAGTTCCCCATCAGAGTGTCCCCCCAGCATCAAGTTCCCCATCAGAGTGTCCCCCAGCATCAAGTTCCCCAGCAGTGTCCCCAGTATCAAGTTCCCCATCAGAGTGTCCCCAGCATCAATTTCCACAGCAGTGTCCCCAGCATCAAGTTCCCCATCAGAGTGTCCCCAGCATCAATTTCCACAGCAGTGTCCCCAAGCATCAAGTTCCCCAGCAGTGTCCCCAGCATCAAGTTCCCCATCAGAGTGTCCCCAGCATCAATTTCCACAGCAGTGTCCCCAGCATCAAGTTCCCCATCAGAGTGTCCCCAGCATCAAGTTCCCCATCAGAGTGTCCCCAGCATCAAGTTCCCCATCAGAGTGTCCCCAGCATCAAGTTCCCCATCAGAGTGTCCCCAGCATCAAGTTCCCCATCAGAGTGTCCCCAGCATCAAGTTCCCCAGCAGTGTCCCCAGCATCAATTTCCACAGCAGTGTCCCCAAGCATCAAGTTCCCCAGCAGTGTCCCCAGCATCAAGTTCCCCATCAGAGTGTCCCCAGCATCAATTTCCACAGCAGTGTCCCCAGCATCAAGTTCCCCATCAGAGTGTCCCCAGCATCAAGTTCCCCATCAGAGTGTCCCCAGCATCAAGTTCCACAGTAGTGTCCCCAGCATCAAGTTCCACAGTAGTGTCCCCAGCATCAAGTTCCCCAGCAGTGTCCCCAGCATCAAGTTCCCCATCAGAGTGTCCCCAGCATCAATTTCCACAGCAGTGTCCCCAGCATCAAGTTCCCCAGCAGTGTCCCCAGCATCAAGTTCCCCATCAGAGTGTCCCCAGCATCAATTTCCACAGCAGTGTCCCCAAGCATCAAGTTCCCCAGCAGTGTCCCCAGCATCAAGTTCCCCATCAGAGTGTCCCCAGCATCAATTTCCACAGCAGTGTCCCCAACATCAATTTCCACAGCAGTGTCCCCAACATCAAGTTCCCCATCAGAGTGTCCCCAGCATCAAGTTCCCCATCAGAGGGTCCCCAGCATCAAGTTCCACAGTAGTGTCTCCAGCATCAAGTTCCACAGTAGTGTCCCCAGCATCAATTTCCAGAGCAGTGTCCCCAGCATCAAGTTCCCCAGCAGTGTCCCCAGCATCAAGTTCCCCATCAGAGTGTCCCCAGCATCAATTTCCACAGCAGTGTCCCCAGCATCAAGTTCCCCATCAGAGTGTCCCCAGCATCAAGTTCCACAGTAGTGTCCCCAGCATCAAGTTCCACAGTAGTGTCCCCAGCATCAAGTTCCACAGTAGTGTCCCCAGCATCAAGTCCCACAGCAGTGTCCCCCCAGCATCAAAGTCCCCAGCAGTGTCCCCATTTGCCTCTTACCTTATGCAGACTTCAGCTCTCCTGCACCTCCCGGCTCCCGCCTGCTGCTACACACGTGGAAGGATTTCTAATACAAACAGCGGGCAGGAAGCCGGGAGGTGCCGTGCTGATGACGTCACTGGTTGCTAGGACATCGGCGCTCCCAGCGGCCAATCCTCAGCACATCGTGGAAGGATGTGAGGTGTGGGGGCGGGGCAGATTTGTTTGTGGGACCTGCCAGACATACTGCCGATAACAGCAGCTGCTTTTAAAAAGCAGCAGATCGGCAATGCTATGTTGGCAGAGTCTGAGCTGCGGGCCGGAGAAAACACACTAGCGGGCCGGATGTGGCCCGCGGGCCGGGGTTTGGAGACCCCTGGTCTAAGCTCTATGGAGAGTGGCTAAATACTGTGGCTGCAGTGGTAAAAGCTTGATGAACTGTAAAAGTAGGTTTTTGAAGAAGTAAGAGTTCCTACCATTTAGTAGTAAAGTGGTACATTTAGATAAAGAGATTTTGATATACAGCAGTGCTTGGAGTGAAACTGAAGTTAATCTCTGGGAATAACAGAAAGCTGGATTTTGACTGTAAACATTGATATTAGGGAATGACACATTCTTATTATAAAAGATTTTTTAGACTCTTAAGCTTATGATCATGGTGGTAGGTCCTAAGAGGGTCTCTGCCCCGATGCAAAGCACGCCAACCTCACAAATGCTCTTTTGGCTGACTGGGCACAAAAGCACCAGACACACTCTGGTGATTTTGAAGTGTGTCTGGTGCATTTGTGCCCAGTCAGCCAATAGAGCATTTGTGAGGTTGGTGTGCTTTGCGTCGGGGCTGAGTTTCAAGTGCTGACATCACACTGCTGCATGATCACAGGGAGACAGCATCTTTCAATGTGAGTGATTTACAATTTTACATGTATATATGTGCTTATAACCATATTTAAATAAACTACTGCACGATTGGAAATTACTTTTGGCTTGATGGTGAGCTTTATTTGCCCTAGCTGGAGTTCATCAGAAGGTGCCATTGAATGCTGATCACTGCATGTATTCCAGAGGGATTTCTTATGTGTTACAGGCATTTAAACTGTTGTAATGGCAGCCCTAAGTTTCGGGAGTTGGTGCCTGGTTTCCTAAGAAGTTTTGGAAGAGTTAACACATGCGATATGGCGGTGGATGGTTTATTTTACTGTTCACTTTTCTTTTTTCTTTTTTTTTCTCATTCTTTTTATTAATTTCAAAGTTAGAGAATACAAACTTGTACAAAGAGTACAAAAGTAAATACAACATTTATACAAAAAGTACAAAAGGATAGAGTACAAAAATGGTTAGGTCCAGAGGTGTAAGGCTGTCACGTAATTCAATGACATAGATGAGGGAGTATTATAAAACTTTAGCTCACTAAGAATCTATCATATAAGACCAATACAACACTTTAATTCTCTATAAATCTATCAGACCATAGTTGCCACCGTGAATCAAAACTCTTTCTAGTGCCCTGCTTAGTAGCAAGCATAGCTTTGTATTTGTAGTGTATACAGACAATCTCCTCTGCCTCCGAGAGGTTTGGGGCTTTGTCTGATTTCCAGCCCCTTGCTATAAGTAATCTAGCAGCCAAAAGTATATGAGTGACTATGGAGCGGCAAGAGGGGGGAAATTTGTCAATGCCTAAATTGAGTATCGCCAGACTTGGGTCTGGTCAAGTGAGGATCCCAGTAATATCAGAGATGAGGCGGAAGATATTTTTCCAGAAGCTGGTGATATTCTTGCAGGTCCAGAATATGTGCAAGAGGTTTCCAACATCTCCACATCTCCTCCAGCAAAAGAGGTGAGGATGATGGGAGAAACTTGGATGTACGTAGGGGGGTGAGATACCATCTCAATGCAATTTTTTGGGAAAGTTCCCAATGATTCACGCAGTGTGAGGCTTTATATATGGATCTAAAAGCAGCTTGCCGCTATTTCAGAGTATAGGATGTACCTAGGTCTGTTTGCCATTTTAAGTATGGTGCTGATTTAGTGTAAGTGAGTTTGTCCTGGAATAGGTTATAAAATATGGATATTCCCTTAGGTATAGGAGGGAGAGCACTGAGGAACCTCCAAGCCACAGTAGGTAGATAGAATTCATGGGATTGATGAGATCTCAAGAGGCGGGAAATTTGAAGATACACATAGTGGTCTAGGGGGGAAAGATTAAACTCTGTAGTGAGCTACTCAAATGATTTAATTCTCTTGGCTGAGAGAAGGTCTGTTATTGAGCTAATACCTTTCCGTTGCCAGTGAGTAAGGTTTAAGTTTGGAATTAGGTTTTCTAGAACTGTAGGAGGAAGAGATATAGTCGTTTGGGGAGTTGAAGAAGGTTGGATGCTCCTCAATGCCCTCCAGGCCATTAGGGAAGCCTGGATCGTAGGCGAGAATTGTTGCAAATGGTATAGTTTCCACATAACAGTCAGTAAGAAGGAACAGAGCTCCCCTCCAGGGCTAAGAGTCTTTTCTATTTGAGACCAAAGAATATCAGAGGAAGGGGAAAACCAGTGTCTGAGTTGGGTAAGCAGAGATGAGTGGTAATAATCCTTGAGATCAATATCACCCATCCCTCCCACTGTTCTATGTTTTGTAAGGAGGGTTCGGGAACACCGGGGATGCTTAGATTGCCATAAATATTGTTTTAGTATGTTCTGTAGGGCTCTTAAATGATTGTTGTTCAGGGGGATCGGTAAAGTACGAAATAAGTTTAGAATTTGAGGAAGGCATATCATTTTAAATGAAGCCAGGCATCCTGACCAGGTAAGTGCCAACTTGGCCAGGTGCCTGGTCGCCTTGGATAGTCTGTTTATCAGAGCAAGGTATGTAGTTGATGTCAGCAAGTTTGGAAGTGTCCGCCGTCAGCGAGAATCCTAAGTATGATATAGTGGCATCAGTCCAGGAGTAGGGAAGTGAGGATTGAAGTTGGTGCTGCACACGCCGGTAATGAAGATAAGGGAAGTTTCCCCCGCTAGGGGTTTTCAAGGCAGCAGAGATTGAAACAATAATGGTTTAAAATGAGTCTTTATTTGTGAAAACCGATGAGGTTTCACCGGTAAAATTCAATCGTGATATGAGCTCTGGTACATGATATAAAATTCGAAATACAAAACAATATAAACATAATGTGACATAAAACATCGCTGCTAAGGTGCAATGTGGATGACTACATTTAACTTGACGCGTTTCGACCCAGTAGGGTCTTCTTCAGAAGATATGTTAACTGTAAGGAAAAATGCTTTTAATATATCATACAGAAATTTTAAGAAAACAGTAATAGTAGCGGTAGTGAGATTATTTGTAGCATATTTACCAGACAGACTGTTTTGTACACAATCACATGACCAGAGATCCTTCCTTTAAAATAGGGAATCCCCATAGACTCCCAAATCTGGCTCGTCGGCCGGCAAGAGAACCTCCACCTGATAGGGGTACCCCGGTGAGCCGTACCTGACTTACAAGGAGTCACCACATGGAAACAGAGTCCCACGCCTGAGGGCGTGGGAGAAAGGGGAAGGCCACACCTGCAGTAGACCATACAGGATATCATGAGAATTGTATATAGTAATCGTACATACAACATATAATTGTATGAATACAAAAGATTATAATATAATCAATTTTTGGCATAAGATAGTGGCAGACTGGCAATATGGGTCAGATAGGCCTTTATGAATATTGTGTTATACCTAACATGGTAAAAAATATTATATGAATATAATTGATCGGATGGGTTTGAGAAGTGATGGAAAGTGAGGAAGTGCCATAGTGAAGAACAAAAGGGAGGTAAAGAGAAGGTGGAAGAGGAAGAAGAAAAGGAAAAGGGAAAAAATAACCTCGTAAAAGAGGTTAAAGAAAGTGCATAAAATGTAGGAGTGAAGTTGGAAATATGTGAGATTGTGTGTGTGAGTGAGTGTGTGTGTGTATGTTGGAATGTGCGGTGAGGGAGTGAAGTGAATAAAAGCATGTGATAAAACAAACAAAAATGTGAAGGAAATAATCAAATAATAAATGATGGTGTGGTGATTGGCATGAGGAGGAAAGAAAAAAGAAAGGAGAAAAAGGAAGTGAGGCAAAAGAAAAAGAATGAATGTGAATCAGGAAAAAGAAAAAGAAAAACAAACAAACAGAAAAAAGGCAGCAGAGTGAACAATAGTGATGACAATTGAGATAGTGATAGAAAGGGAGAGGGAAGGAGGAAGGGATGTGGAGGGGTGGAGGGAAATGAAACAAAACACGGTAAATAAAGTGTGTGAACGTGAACAAGAATAAAGAAGTGAAGGGAAAAGGGAAAGTGAAACGGTGAAAAATGGGGTGAGAAGAAACAGGAAAAAGAAAAGAAAAAATATGTATAGTGCGTGAAGGATAATAGAGCTTGGAAAAAAGGGGGTTTGTGAAAAAAAGGGTGAGGGGTTTTTTGAGACTGTGCAAAAAAAAAAAAAAGGAGGGGGGTGAAATAAGAAGTTAATAAAAAATGAGAAAAATTTAATATAATATACGGCTAACCTTTTGTATTCATACAATTATATGTTGTATGTACAATTACTATATACAATTCTCATGATATCCTGTATGGTCTACTGCAGGTGTGGCCTTCCCTTTTCTCCCACGCCCTCAGGCGTGGGACTCTGTTTCCATGTGGTGACTCCTTGTAAGTCAGGTACGGCTCACCGGGGTACCCCTATCAGGCGGATGTTCTCTTGCTGGCCGACGAGCCAGATTTGGGAGTCTATGGGGATTCCCTATTTTAAAGGAAGGATCTCTGGTCATGTGATTGTGTACAAAACAGTCTGTCTGGTAAATATTCTACAAATAATCTCACTACCGCTACTATTACTGTTTTCTTAAAATTTCTGTATGATATATTAAAAGCATTTTTCCTTACAGTTAACATATCTTCTGAAGAAGACCCTACTGGGTCGAAACACGTCAAGATAAATGTAGTCATCCACATTGCACCTTAGCAGCGATGTTTTATGTCACATTATGTTTATATTGTTTTGTATTTCGAATTTTATATCATGTACCAGAGCTCATATCTCGATTGAATTTTACCGGTGAAACCTCATCGGTTTTCACATATAAAGACTCATTTTAAACCATCATTGTTTCAATCTCTGCTGCCTTGAAAACCCCTAGCGGGGGAAACTTCCCTTATCTCCCATGAGGATTGAAGTTTAGATTTAATAAGTGGGGTTATATTCATACCCAGAATTATTGATTTGCTATAGTGAGCTTTGTAGTATGAAATCTCACTATAGGCAGTCAATGTCTTGTGGGCATTAGTTAAGAAGGAGATAGGGTTGGTTAAGCATAAAATAACATCATCCACAAAGAGACTTATAGTATGGGATCTGTCTTGAAATGTAAAGCCATGAATGTTTGGGTGGGATCTAATAGCGGCAGCAAGGGGCTCTATAAGAAGGTTGAATATAGTGGGGAATAGTGGGCATCCCTGTCTCGTTCCATTGGTTATAGCAAAGGGTCTTGATAGGATATTTGAGGTATAGACCTGTGCAGATGGGGATGAATATAAGGCTAGGATGGCAGAGAGAACAGAACCAGAGAAGCCAAACTTTTTAAGAGTCTGCATCATATAGCTCCAATGGATCCTATCGAACGCCTTCTCCGCATCCAACAATAGGAGCAGAGAAGGCGTGCATTGAGTTTTAGAATGGTGGATTATGTTTATAATCCTTCGGGTTGCATCTGATGCCTGTCTACCTGAGGTGAATCCAGTCTGGATAGGGTTTTTCAGGTGGGGGAGAATATGGAGTAATCTAAGGGCGAGTATCTTTGCATAGATTTTGATGTCTGTATTCAATAATGAGATGGGTCCAGTGGCGGCCCATCCATAGTAGGTGCCCGGGCGCCGCCCCCCTCCCCCCAGGCAGTCAAAAATAAAAATAAATATTTAAGCATGCGCCGTAGACATCGGTGCTGTCATTTTTGCAAATATCTCCTAAACCGTGTAGGTTTAGGAGATATTTGTTGCACCTACAGGTAAGCCTTAATCTATATTTATTATAACAAAAAAGTAAACAATATTGCTTTTTTTTCAAAATTGTCGCTCTATTTTTGTTTATAGCGCAAAAAAATAGCACCAAAAGAAAGCTCTATTTGTGGGGAAAAAGGGACCTCAATTTTGTTTATGAGCCACGTCGCACGACCGCGCAATTGTCAGTTAAAATGATGCAGTGCGGCATCGCAAAAAGTGCTCTGGTCTTTAACCAGCCAAATGGTCTGGGGCTTAAGTGGTTAAGCATTAATAAAATCACTGCTCCCGAAAAAACAACAGTTTTTAAAACTATTTTTTGCATTGATACATGTCCCCTGGGGCAGGACTCAGGTCCCCAAACACTTTTTATGGCAATATCCTGCATATGAGCCTTTAAAATTAGCACTTTTGAGTTTTCATGTTCGTGTCCCATAGACTTTAACAGTGTTCGTCCGAATTTTTTGCCTGTTCGCAAGTTCTGGTGCAAACCGAACCGGGGGGGGGGGGTTGGCTCATCCTTGCTTGAGTATTTACTTGGAGTATTTGAGAGAATGGTATTCATCTGCAGGAACAATAAATATGAGATAGTACACATATCATAGTATACAAAAGAGTACTAGCATCATATTTAAGAGTATACAGCTGACAAGGGGAGATTTGCTTTCCCAAAGGGCCCCACTGTACCAGTGTGTGGCGGGCAATAACAAAAGTCAGGTCCCTCATGGATGTGGGAGCAATTCAGAAAAAGGAGGTTGATTAATGTCTGATAAAATATAACAATCAATTATCATAACCTAACAAATCACAAGAAAAACATCCCATCAGGAAAAAAGGATTCACACTGTATATACACACACCATGATAACTGAGTTCCTAAGATTACCCAAACAGGGGCCAGTGGGCAGAGTGGTTGGATCGGATATACAAACACTCAGGTTCTTATAGTTTGAAATTGTGTAACAACCTCTCCATGTAGGGGCCTGCAAGGAAAAGAGCATAGATACATGGAAATATGGAGGATAATTAATTTAATGCAAAGAAAGGTTGATCAACAAATAAATCTCTTCCCAGAGTCCCAATAATATGGTTAGAATTGTACTCATCAAATGCATTGTAGTTTAAACCACTTCAAGGGCACAGTAGATCCAAGGATCTCACATATAACATCTTCTGTGACCATGCTGGGGCTGTTTCAACTGGGGCGGCTGTGGGAGCAGCTGAAGTTTTGGCAGAGGAACAAGCTAAGCAGTGGAGGTGCAGCACACTAAAACTTCCCCTGGAGAGCTCATGTTTAGCTGAGTGTGCTGGGGCTGCTGCTAAAGCATCCAAAGGAACTGTTGGAGGTGCTGATACTTTTCTTGGGAGACACAGGAGGAAATGGAGGTTTAGGAAACAGAAATGAGGTTAGAGAGCAGGTATAGGATTAAGACTGGAAGCTCGCCCATATAGACCTGTGTTGCCAAGTCTTTTTCTTAGTAATTGCCGATCTCTTTTAAACAAGATGGATGAACTCAGTTTATTACACACAAATTAAATAGCTGTGACTGTCCTCACAGAGACCTGGCTGGATGCTTCTATACCTGATGAGGCCTTTGAGCTGGCAGGCTGCTCTGTCTATCGAGCGGATAGGACTGCAGACTCTGGAAAGACTAAAGGAGGTGGTCTGTGTGTATATGTTAACAAGAAATGGAGTGCAACTATCAATATTGTCAGGACATATTGTTCACCTGATTTGGAGTATCTTATGGTAAAATGTAGACCTTGTTTTATACCAAGAGAATTTACTAATGTTATAATTGTGGCTATGTACATACCTCCACAGGTTAATTCTAAGCTGGCTCTGGAGGAATTATACGATGCTATTAACACTCAGCTGAATGCATATCCAGAGGGGGTTGTGATTGTGGCTGGCGATTTCAACCATGTGGAGTTAATGGTCACGGTCAGACTTTTTGCCAACAAACTTCATTTTGAGCAAGTTTGCCCAAAAATCCGACCGTGTGTACGCTCCATCGGACAAACTTTTTTGGTTTTCATCGGACAAAAGTTCAGTCTGCAAACGGACAAACTTCTGGCCAACAAAAGTCCGATGGAGCAAAGTCCGACCGTGTGTACAGAAAACCATCGGACTTTTGTCCGATGGACAAAACAAATAATGTTAAAATCAGCCAACAATAGTAGAAGTTGACAAAACGGTGGCGGTAAAGAGCAGAAAAACCATGTGATGTTGGAAAAAGTTTTGTGAAAGTTTGCAGAAAAGTCCTGTGGTGTGTATGCTATGGGTGTGCCCGGCCAACTCCGTTCGGACAAAAATCCACAGAAAAGTCAGATGGAGGTCCGACCCTGTGTACGAGGCTTAAGAAACGGTTCTTCTCAATTTTTATAAGAATGTGCACTTTCCAACAAGGGAGAACAATATTTTAGATCAGGTATATACAAATGTTTCCAGTGCATATAAAGTTACTTTGTTGCCACATCTTGGTCTTTCAGATCATACCTCTTTAATGATGATCCCATGTTATAAGCCTCTTGTTTGCAGAACAAAACCAGATATTAAAACTATACAGGTGTGGAGCGAGGAATCAAATTCACTCCTGCACATGAGTGCTTTGAATCAACTGATTGGAATGTATTTTCACAAGATGCAGACTTAGAGGAATACGCTTCATCTGTTCTAGCTTATATTCGCTTTTGTATGGGGATGTTCCTAGTTACAAAAACTATTAAGGTATTCCCAAACCAAAAGCCTTGGTTGGATGGTAAAGTAAGGGCTCAGCTTAGAGCAAGGGATGTGGCCTTTAGATCGGGCGACCCTATGGCCTATAGTAAAGCTTGGAATGAATTAAAGAAAGGCATTAAGGAGGCTAAGCGTAGATATAAACAGCGCATTGAATCTTATTTGGAAAATCAAAATTCTTGTAGCATGTGGAAGGGGATTAAAACAATGGTAGATTTTAAATCTAGGAATACACAGGTTTGTAAAGTGCTCCCTGACACCTTAAACCAATTTTTTGCTCGCTTTGAGGGTCAAAATATGAGATGTGAAACCCATAGTAAAGAACTAGTGGAGGATGATCATTTACTGGTATTAAAAATACATGCGTCAGGTCAAATTTGAGGAAGATTGACATCAGAAAGGCAGCAGGACCAGACGGGGTGTCAGGCCGCATACTGAGGGGATGTGCAGACCAGTTAGCAGGTGTTTTTACTGATATTTTTAATTTGTCATTGAAGCAGGCTGCAGTACCTTTTTAAAATCTACTACTATTGTCCCAATACCTATAAAATCAGCAGTAACATGCTTAAATGATTATCGCTCAGTTGCCCTAACTCCTATCATCATGAAAAGTTTTGAGAGGCTCGTATTATCACATCTTAAGGCAAGCATTCCTGTTGATCTGGATAAGTATCAGTTTGCCTATCATGCAAATAGATGCACAGATGATGCAAATGCTATTGCATTGCATGCTCTCTTGACACATCTTGAGCACTCAAACACATATGTTAGGATGTTATTCATTGATTTTAGCACTGCATTTAACACAGTAGTTCCTGACAAATTGCTGCACTCATGGATTATGGATTTTCTAACAAACAGGCCCCAAATGGTGAGAATTGGAGATCAGATGTCTAACACTATTATTTTGAATACAGGGGTACCACAGGGATGTGTGTTAAGTCCGGCCCTGTTTACATTGTTTACGCACAACTGTACTCTGTGGTAGTGTGGTACCCCACCAGTGTATGAATACAGGATTCTCAACCAGGCAGGTTGAGGGGCTCCAGGGTATCTGCTTGTTTGGGAGGAAACTGCCTTTTCAGTTTCCTCATGATCTACTAAAGTCCACTTTGGGACCTGGAGCCAGGGGATTTCTTAGAGATCCGGGTGGGATGAAATCCCTAGTCCTGGATCCGGGTTTTGAGACTCAACGGCACACTGATTGTTCAGGTGTGTGTGGGCCTGATAGTAGAGTCAGGACCAGCATTCTGGGCTCCACCCTCCCGACGAGTGCAGGTGTGCACTGGGGAAGCCATAGAGTGCAAGTGTGCACTGGAGAAGCCAGAGAGTGGTTGTCTGCACACTTGAAGCCAGAGACCCAAGTCTGAGGCTCAGAGCAGCAAGGGGATGCTATCTAAATGGACGGTGTTGCCAATGGAATAGTCTGTAGGAGACAGACAAGAGCCTGAAGTGGAAGGCCTGAGCAACACTGCTGTATGTATAAGCCAGGAGGCTGAATGTCATGTTATTGATGAAAAGGAGTGTTGAAACCCCTGTGAGGGAAACCTTTGATTTTGTTTGAACTTCTTTTAATAAAAATGGGCAAATAAAGCCCTAAAAAAGAAGACCCAGCGAGTGGCGGTGTCCTTCAAGCTCTACCTTTGATGCTAGTCCTTCACAACTCCCATACATGCGTCTAACACTATAGTAAAGTCTGCTGATGACACCACTTTAGTGGGACTCATACAAGATAATGAGACAGCTTATAGGCAGGAAATTCAACATTTGGTTGAGTGGTGTAGAGAAAATTATTTAATACTCAATACTGCAAAAACTAAAGAAATAATAGTGGATTATAGGCGATCAAGAAAGATCAATCATTGCCCCGTTTATATAGGTTGTGAGGAGGTGGAAAGGGGGGGCACTATTACATTTTTGGGAGTGCATATTACAAGGGAGTTGTCATGGTCTCAAAATACTTTTTTTCTAGTAAAAAAAGCGCAGTAGAGACTGTTTTTTCCTCGGAGACTGAAGCAGGCTGGATTGCCCTTAAAGCCTCGTACACACGATCGGTTTTACTGATGAAAACCGTCCGATGGATTGTTTTCATCAGACAAACCGATCGTGTATGGGACCCATCTGTCTTTTTTCCATCGGTTTTAAAAAATAGAACTTGTTTTAAATTTTCCCGATGGATCAAAAACCGATGGAAAATTCCGATCGTCTATGGGCAAGTCCATCGGTTAAAAAACCCACGCATGCTCACACTGAATTAGGAGACGGGAGCGCTCGTTCTGGTAAAACTAGCGTTCCTAATGGAGAGAGCACATTCGTCATTCTGCAAGTTATTGCCTCGTTTAATGCAGCGCATTGTTTTTTGCTTTAGAATGGTGTTTAAAATGTCATTTTTGCAGCAGATCTTTATCACGAGTTCTGACAAACTTATGTCTTTCTTCTTTCTTGTGATCTTCTGAATAATTTGTTTTATTCTTAAAGGCCGACCTCACAAATTACACAAAACATTTTTTTTGTGTTATTTATTTGTTGTGCATTTTTTGGTGTGTCAATTTCTCACAACAACATTTTTTTTTTTACTTTTCCTCATGGAGGTTGGTGTCCCTTGTTATTAATTACACATTGTATTTATGAAATGTTATTGCTACTCATAATAAAAACACATCAGGCAAGTATGTTGGCTGAAATCAAATCTCCATTTATTCTGGCAAAAAAGCAAACAAAAAACGAAGGGCAACAATTCAGAAATTAGCAGAAAATATGAAGTCATTGGACCCCAAAGGCAGACATGACTATGATGAACAATAAGATAAACAGCATGAAATCAGGATCAGCAGCCAAAGACATACATCATCCCAAGCTGTGGTACTCCATCAAACTGCAACTTCTGGAAGAGCAGCACGAGGCCAGAGAATCACCTCCTGCTCTTCCCTTTAGCCTTCCTTCCACGCTTCCCTGCAGCGTTCTCTCCACGGCCCCGTCCATGCACCCTTGCAGGCCGGGCCACTGTGGGTGGTAATGTGGCAGGAGGAGGAGGAGAAGGATTGGCCTGATGAGAGATATGGGTGGCCTCAGTCAGCTGCCCCATCACCCCCATGTTTACGGCCATGTAGATAATGTGCTCACAGAGGGCACGTTGTCCCGCCTCCATTTGGAGCAACTTATCGGCAAGATAGCTACTAAACCCCTCCGCAGGGTTGAGGGGGCCCTCATGATGGCAGCAGCCTCACGGATCATCTTTAGTGACTCCTCCTCCACCTGTGTCATCCGCCAATGTTTTGGCAGTCTGACGTGGAGGGGAGCCACTTGTGAGACTGTGCTGCCACTAGGCCTGGGGACCTGCTGAGTCCCACTTGGCCCTGCCTCTTCCTGGCTGACACTCACCTCTGCCTCCTCCTGCCTGCCACATTCCTGAGCCTCTTCCTCCTGGCTGGCCTCATCCTGTGTTGGAAAAAAGCACATAGTTAGATTTTTTGTGGAATCTATCACACACATTTTGGATATCATGACTGATGCCTTTTTTTTTTTGTTATCATTTTGGGAGAATAAATCAATTTCATCACAATATTACTTTGAGGGCAATAATTATGTTCAAAAATACTATACCTGGCTGAAGATGCGAAGATCAGGCTCTTCAAGCTCAGGTGGCTCCTCCTCCCCCTCTGCAGGGGTGGAGGGAAGGGTGGAAGGAACTCTGGAGGGAATGGTGGAAGGAAGGGTTGAGGGAAGGCTGGAAATTGATTCCCTGGCCTCAATCTGGTCATCCAGAAATTGCAGATGTTTGTAGTACCACAGCTTGGGCTGTACTAGATCCTCTGCTGCTGCTCCTGATCTCTTCGAAGCGCGCACTTCTTTGTATTTTTTTTATATGAATTGCGCAGGTTGTTTATCTTATTATTCATCATAGTGTAGTCTGCATCTGGGATCCAGGGCTTCATATCCTCTGCTAATTTTTGAATTGTTGCCCAACGTACATCACTCTTGTGGTACGCTGGATGTTTCAGTTCCCACAGGTTGCGTAATTGTTTATATTTGTCAATAAAAACCAACATGATCTCTGGCTCCCTTAACTAATGCATTTTGGAGTGTCTGCAAGTAAAAAACACAGAAAAAAACATGAGAGGTCAAATGACATTCTACTCAACTTCTCACAATATTGGCCTATACAATCATGAACAATTATAGGCCAGTGCAGGCCCCAGTTCCCTTCTTACCTTGGTTGTGTTCTTTACCGCACTTCCGGTCGTCCTTACTCCGCGCATCCATAATAACTTCTTTCCCCTTTTTATACCTTGCGCATGCGTGTAACTCCGCCCTCGTCGCCCGCCCATGACGGTCTTTTCCTGCATTTCCCCGCCCCTTAACGTTTGGCGCACAGTGTGAGACGGCGACATGTTGCAGACACCGGTGGATTCTTTATTTGAAATTACCGACGAGGAAAGCCCGGAGGCGGCAACGTCCCGATCCAGGACTAAAAGATACAAGGCGACTAATATGTCATTTGCTGAGATGGCGGAGATGGTGGACATTCTGCGGAGGAAGGATTACGATGGGAAGCATGGGCCATACGACACCCCTAATCTCCGGAAGTCGCAAATAATGGACAAAGTGGCGAGGACTCTCTATGAGAAATTTGGGGTCAGGAGATCCAAGGAGCAGCTCCATAAAAGGTGGTCTGACCTGAAGCTGAGGGAGCCGGAGCAGTATAGGAAGCTTAAAAAAAGCATTGAAAAAAGTAAGCTTTTATTTTTACTGTCTTCTTTCACATTGTAATATGTATTCTTCCATGTTTTGCTCCATGTGCTTGGCTTGACTGGTTTCACATTTTCAAATGACAACTTTTATGTTAAGTTGAGGGTCCACTTATTTGGTAAATGTGTCGTTAAAAAAACTTGATCGTCTTACCCCAAACATGCTTGCCACATATCCACATAGACTACATGTGGGCATGCCTCATTTTAATTAAACAATGTTTATCTACACATTGTTGGCTAGATGATGTGTTATAAGTAAAGTAGAATGTGAATGAAAGGCTAAACTGGATTCTGGGTAAAGGAGATGACACTCCAGCAGTTGTGTACTCAGCTTTTTGTTCTAGAGCAATATACTATAGTCTGGGCCACATGACAACATTTTTAACGGGGTCACACACAGGTGGTCCAGTGGATACCTTGGTGGTTATCCAAGTGTATTTTTGAGTGCCCTAAAAAAAACATGCTGCTTTGTAGAGTTCGCAAGATCTCATATGTTCACCTTGTAACTCTGGCCCAAATATCAATTGTACCACACTTCAAAACAATGTCTAGATTTTCGGGCCTAAAATCTCTGTGTGCTAAAGGATACATTATTTTTGCCATTCCCATAAGGGAGAGGAGACTGGGAGGACACCAATCTGAGGAGACGAGGAAGCACAGACCACAGACACTCCCCGAAGATCACAAACCACACCAGGATCAGCATGTTCAGGAAGGGGAGGTGGAGGAAGGATAGGTGGAGCTTATCACCACAACAGGTCAGTGTCTGTCACCACAACTTCCAGGTAAATACAGATGTAGGCCTGCATATTTCTAAATTTCTCTTTTTTTGTAGGGGCTGAATGTGGTGGTGTGTCAGGAACTCCAAATCCTCCATTCTTGAGTGCTATTGCCAAAATAATAATTCAAGAAATAATGGAATGTAGTAGCGAAATGGACATTATGAGAACTTGAATGAATGTGATTGAGCAAAAATATAAAAATATTATAGATATTTTGGGGCGAATAGTCTGACCCCTCCCCCCCCCTGTTTTAGTGTGCTTTTTTGCATACAAAATTTGCAACAGTATTTCAACCAGCCCAAATGTGAAGATGCACACAGTGACTCCACATGTGCTATCTTCCGTCACAGGATATCTATGTCCCTGTTTGGGGGGTGCAACCTCCTCCTACCTACTAAAGTAGGTGAGAGGAACGCTTTGCACCCCAAAGCACGTCCATTGATCCCCCATGATGGCAGATAACACATGTTTACTAGGGATGAGCTTCGTGTTCGAGTCGAACATACGTTCGACTCGAACATCGGCTGTTCGATCGTTAGACGAAGATCGAACGATTTGGGCCGTTCGCGCCAAATTCGAGTGACGCGAACGGCCCACAATGCACTACGCCATCGCAGTGTCATCCAGGCGCTGTGATTGGCCAAGCATGCACTGTGACCCCGCATGCTTGGCCAATCACAGCGCCGGCAGCGAGGAGAGCAATGATTGGCCACAGGCAGGATGCCTGTGGCCAATTATTGCTGAGGGTGTTTAGTACACGCCCCACACTATAAAAGGCCGCCAGCACGGCGGCCTAGTGTAGTGTGTTCCGGAGCAGGGATAGAGCAGCATAGGCAGGGACAGTGACTGTTATTTCTTTCTTGCTTAACCTGGATTCCTTTAGTTTAGGGAAAGAGAAGGATAGGTAGGGAGAGTGTCAGTGTGTTTTGTGCTTGTGCTATAGTGTGCTTAAAAAAAACATTTATTCTAGGGACAGAAAACTGTAGGTAGGGACAGTGTCAGTTTCTTTCACTCTGCAAGTCCTTGTTTCCAGGGACCTGGAAGGACAGTGAGTGAATTGTCCTTGTGCTATATTGTGCTTAAAAAAACATTTATTCTAGGGACAGAAAACTGTAGGTAGGGAGAGTGTCAGTTTCTTTCACTCTGCAAGTCCTTGTTTCCAGGGACCTGTAAGGACAGTGAGTGAATTGTCCTTGTGCTATATTGTGATTAAAAAAAACATTTTTTCTAGGGACAGAAAACTGTAGGTAGGGAGAGTGTTTTTTTTCTTTCACTCTGCAAGTCCTTGTTTCCAGGGACCTGGAAGGACAGTGAGTGAATTGTCCTTGTGCTATATTGTGCTTAAAAAAAAACATTTTTTCTAGGGACAGAAAACTGTAGGTAGGGAGAGTGTTTTTTTTTTTTCACTCTGCAAGTCCTTGTTTCCAGGGACCTGTAAGGACAGTGAGTGAATTGTCCTTGTGCTATATTGTGCTTAAAAAAAACATTTATTCTAGGGACAGAAAACTGTAGGTAGGGAGAGTGTCAGTTTATTTCACTCTGCAAGTCCTTGTTTCCAGGGACCTGTAAGGACAGTGAGTGAATTGTCCTTGTGCTATATTGTGATTAAAAAAAACATTTTTTCTAGGGACAGAAAACTGTAGGTAGGGAGAGTGTTTTTTTTCTTTCACTCTGCAAGTCCTTGTTTCCAGGGACCTGTAAGGACAGTGAGTGAATTGTCCTTGTGCTATATTGTGATTAAAAAAAACATTTTTTCTAGGGACAGAAAACTGTAGGTAGGGAGAGTGTTTTTTTTCTTTCACTCTGCAAGTCCTTGTTTCCAGGGACCTGTAAGGACAGTGAGTGAATTGTCCTTGTGCTATATTGTGCTTAAAAAAAACATTTATTCTAGGGACAGAAAACTGTAGGTAGGGAGAGTGTCAGTTTATTTCACTCTGCAAGTCCTTGTTTCCAGGGACCTGTAAGGACAGTGAGTGAATTGTCCTTGTGCTATATTGTGATTAAAAAAAACATTTTTTCTAGGGACAGAAAACTGTAGGTAGGGAGAGTGTTTTTTTTCTTTCACTCTGCAAGTCCTTGTTTCCAGGGACCTGGAAGGACAGTGAGTGAATTGTCCTTGTGCTATATTGTGCTTAAAAAAAACATTTATTCTAGGGACAGAAAACTGTAGGTAGGGAGAGTGTCAGTTTATTTCACTCTGCAAGTCCTTGTTTCCAGGGACCTGTAAGGACAGTGAGTGAATTGTCCTTGTGCTATATTGTGATTAAAAAAAACATTTTTTCTAGGGACAGAAAACTGTAGGTAGGGAGAGTGTTTTTTTTCTTTCACTCTGCAAGTCCTTGTTTCCAGGGACCTGGAAGGACAGTGAGTGAATTCTCCTTGTGCTATATTGTGCTTAAAAAAAACATTTATTCTAGGGACAGAAAACTGTAGGTAGGGAGAGTGTCAGTTTATTTCACTCTGCAAGTCCTTGTTTCCAGGGACCTGTAAGGACAGTGAGTGAATTGTCCTTGTGCTATATTGTGCTTAAAAAAAACATTTATTCTAGGGACAGAAAACTGTAGGTAGGGAGAGTGTTTATTTTCTTTCACTCTGCAAGTCCTTGTTTCCAGGGACCTGTAAGGACAGTGAGTGAATTGTCCTTGTGCTATATTGTGCTTAAAAAAAACATTTATTCTAGGGACAGAAAACTGTAGGTAGGGAGAGTGTCAGTTTATTTCACTCTGCAAGTCCTTGTTTCCAGGGACCTGTAAGGACAGTGAGTGAATTGTCCTTGTGCTATATTGTGATTAAAAAAAACATTTTTTCTAGGGACAGAAAACTGTAGGTAGGGAGAGTGTTTTTTTTCTTTCACTCTGCAAGTCCTTGTTTCCAGGGACCTGGAAGGACAGTGAGTGAATTGTCCTTGTGCTATATTGTGCTTAAAAAAAACATTTATTCTAGGGACAGAAAACTGTAGGTAGGGAGAGTGTCAGTTTATTTCACTCTGCAAGTCCTTGTTTCCAGGGACCTGTAAGGACAGTGAGTGAATTGTCCTTGTGCTATATTGTGATTAAAAAAAACATTTTTTCTAGGGACAGAAAACTGTAGGTAGGGAGAGTGTTTTTTTTCTTTCACTCTGCAAGTCCTTGTTTCCAGGGACCTGGAAGGACAGTGAGTGAATTCTCCTTGTGCTATATTGTGCTTAAAAAAAACATTTATTCTAGGGACAGAAAACTGTAGGTAGGGAGAGTGTCAGTTTATTTCACTCTGCAAGTCCTTGTTTCCAGGGACCTGTAAGGACAGTGAGTGAATTGTCCTTGTGCTATATTGTGCTTAAAAAAAACATTTATTCTAGGGACAGAAAACTGTAGGTAGGGAGAGTGTCAGTTTATTTCACTCTGCAAGTCCTTGTTTCCAGGGACCTGTAAGGACAGTGAGTGAATTGTCCTTGTGCTATATTGTGATTAAAAAAAACATTTTTTCTAGGGACAGAAAACTGTAGGTAGGGAGAGTGTTTTTTTTCTTTCACTCTGCAAGTCCTTGTTTCCAGGGACCTGGAAGGACAGTGAGTGAATTCTCCTTGTGCTATATTGTGCTTAAAAAAAACATTTATTCTAGGGACAGAAAACTGTAGGTAGGGAGAGTGTCAGTTTATTTCACTCTGCAAGTCCTTGTTTCCAGGGACCTGTAAGGACAGTGAGTGAATTGTTCTTGTGCTATATTGTGATTAAAAAAAACATTTTTTCTAGGGACAGAAAACTGTAGGTAGGGAGAGTGTTTTTTTTCTTTCACTCTGCAAGTCCTTGTTTCCAGGGACCTGTAAGGACAGTGAGTGAATTGTCCTTGTGCTATATTGTGCTTAAAAAAAACATTTATTCTAGGGACAGAAAACTGTAGGTAGGGAGAGTGTCAGTTTCTTTCACTGTGAAAGTCCTTGTTTCAAGGGACAGAGAAGGACACCTGAAGGTAGCCCTTATTGCTTTTTCCCCATCTCCCTGCAGGCCATCTATTAGAATGTCTGGAAGGCAAACAAGGAGAGGCAGACAGTCAGGAGGCAATAAAAGAGGGCAAGCAGGCTCTGTGTCTGGGGGCAACAGTGCTGGTCGTGGACGCGGTGCATTGTCATCAGCACATGGCCATGGGACACGCTTGTCCTTCTTTTCGGCAGCTGGACATGTTGAGCCACATCATGCCGAAGACTTGGTAGAGTGGATGACCAAGCCCTCCTCCTCCTCCTCATCCTCTCTCACCCAGGCTCAGGGTACTGGAAAAGCAGCTGCCAAAGCGTCGTCTTCCCTGGTATCAATGTCAGACAAATCATCAGTCACTCCTTCCCTAGACCCACCATGTCCTCCTCCTGAGGAGTCCCCCGAACTGTTTCAGCACAGTGTTGGGTACATGCTCCAGGAGGATGCCCAGCGTTTCGAAGGGTCTGATGATGAAACCCAGCTAGAGGAAGGCAGTAGCGTGAGAGCAGACAGAGGGGATGCTCAAGAAGGACACCAATCTGGCAGTCATGTTCCAGCAGCTGCAGCATACTGCCAGATTGGCTCCAGTGATGAGGAGGGAGGGGATGATGAGGTCACTGACTCCACGTGGGTGCCTAATAGGAGAGAGGAGGAGGAGGAGGATGAGGAGGAGGCACATCTCCAATGAGGCAGGATGCCCTTTGGTGGCCAGCGTAAGGGCAGTACACCGACGGAATCACACCGCAGAGCTCCGCCTGTGCAGGGCGCTGCCTCTGCCCGTCATTCAAAAAGTTCTTTGGTGTGGGCCTTTTTTGAGGCTAGTGCATCAGATCGCACAGCTGCTGTTTGCAACATATGTCTCAAGCGTATATCGCGTGGCCAAAACATCAGCCGCTTGGGTACCACATGCCTGACCAGACATATGTTGACCTGCCATGCAGCTCGTTGGCAAGCCTACCTCAAAGACCCACACCAAAGAACAAAGCGGACCTCTCCTTGCACCGCATCAGCTGGGATCTCCAACCCCACTATAACTTCAGTCCTCTCTGAAACATGCACTGAGAGGAATGAAGGTGTAGAATTAGGTGTGTCACAGCCAAGTACTTGCGCCCACTCTGCTAGCAGTACACCGACGTCCGATTCTAGCAGGCAAATTTCCCTGCCCCAGCTGCTGGACCGTCGAAAGAAGTTCACTCCCAGCCATCCACATGCCCAGCGGTTGAATGCTAGCTTGGCTAAATTGCTAGCGCTTCAACTGCTGCCTTTTCAGTTGGTAGACTCGGCCCCCTTCCGTGAGTTTGTGCAATGTGCGGTTCCTCAGTGGCAGGTTCCCAAACGCCACTTTTTCTCACGGAAGGCTATTCCGGCTCTCTACCGGCATGTGGAAGGCAATGTCTTGGCCTCGCTGGACAGGGCGGTCAGCGGTAAGGTGCATATTACCGCTGACTCATGGTCCAGCAGGCATGGACAGGGACGTTACCTTTCTTTCACGGCCCATTGGGTCACTCTTTTGGCAGCTGGGAAGGATTCAGGACAAGGTGCAGTAGTGTTGGAGGTTGTCCCACCGCCACGCCTCCAAAATGCTACTACTGGTTGTGACACACCTCTCTCCTCCACCCCCTCCTCTTCTTCTTCCTCCATGGCCTCTTCCTGTGGTTTGTCCTATGAACCAGCGGTGCTCCGTAGCCGTTCACGGGGCTACGCAAGTACGCAGGCAAAAAGATGCCATGCCGTGCTTGCGCTGGTGTGTTTGGGGGACAGAAGCCACACTGGGGCAGAGGTCCTGTCTGCTCTGCAGGGCCAGGCCGAGAGGTGGTTGACGCCACGCCAGCTTAAGCCAGGAATGGTGGTTTGCGACAATGGCACCAACCTCCTCTCCGCCCTCCGACAGGGACAACTGACCCATGTGCCCTGTGTGGCTCACGTCCTTAACCTGGTGGTGCAGCGGTTCTTGGGCAGGTACCCGGGCTTACAGGATGTCCTGAGGCAGGCCAGGAAAGTCTGTGTGCATTTCCGCAGATCTTATAATGCCAGTGCTCGCCTGGCTGAGCTGCAAAAGGAGTTGAACCTGCCCAAGAACCGCCTTATATGTGACATGCCCACCAGGTGGAACTCAACGTTGGCCATGCTGCAGCGGCTGCACACGCAGCAGAGGGCCATCAATGAGTACCTGTGCGACTACGGCACCAGGACAGGGTCAGGGGAGCTTGTTTTTTTTTCTCCACGCCAGTGGGGCATGATCAGGGATGCATGCACTGTCCTGGCACCATTTGAGGAGGCCACGAGGATGGTGAGCAGTGACAGTGCATGCATCAGTGACACTGTACCTCTTGTCCACCTGTTGGAGCACACGCTGCGTGGAATAATGGACAGGGCACTTGAGGCAGAACAGAGGCAGGAAGAGGAGGACTTCCTTGCCTCTCAAGGCCCCCTTTACCCAGACAGTGTTCCTTCTGTCCCACCCATCGCACAGGAAGAGGAGGAGGAGGAGGAGGAGGAGGATTGTGTCAGCATGGAGGTGGAGGCTGGCACTCAGCATCATCAGCAGCAGTCTTTTAGGGATGATTTACAGTCCCAAGAAACCAGTGGACTTGTACGTGGCTGGGAGGAGGTGGCTGCGGATCATGTCGTCCTTAGTGACCCAGAGGACTCCGGAGCGAATGCCTCAGCAAACCTACGCTGCATGGCCTCCCTGATCCTGCAAAGTCTGCGGAAGGATCCTCGTATTCTTCGGATCAAGGAGAGGGACCATTACTGGCTGGCCACTCTCCTTGATCCACGGTACAAGGGTAAGGTTGCGGACCTTATGTTACCGTCGCAGAGGGAGCAGAGGATGAGACAACTCCGGGAGGCCTTGCAGAAAGGTCTGTGCAACGCGTTCCCAGAGACTGGGAGGTTGCAAACTCCTGGTCCTGGACAACGAGTTGCTGAGGCTTCGGCCAGTCAAAGAAGGAGCGGTGGGGAAGGTGGCCGTCTGACCGATGCGTTCAGACAATTCTTTAGTCCGCAGCCCCAAAGTATGATCGGTTCCAGCAACCATCGCCAGCGTCTGATAAACATGGTGCAGGAATATCTAGGGGCAAGGTCAGACTTGGACACCTTCCCCACCGAAAATCCTCTGGCTTACTGGGTCTTGAGGATGGATCACTGGCCAGAGCTTGCACAGTATGCAATTGAGCTACTGGCCTGTCCTGCATCCAGCGTTCTTTCGGAACGCACATTCAGTGCTGCTGGAGGATTTGTCACGGATCACAGGGTGCGCCTGTCCACCGACTCGGTTGATCGACTGACTTTCATCAAGATGAACCAGTCTTGGATCACCACCAGCTACCACACACCTGATGCTGATATAACAGACTAATTGATTTTAACATGTCAAATCCCTTCAAGACTGATGCTGATGCTGAGTGCCTGTGCTGTTATGTTGACTGGCTATCCTCCTCCTCCGAGTCCTCAATGATACGATTGATGATGATAGCTTGGAAGATCATTTTTGTTTATGGGTGCCGCCACCAGTGCCTAACGCCCAATTTTTCAGCCCCTGTTTAACAGGGGCGTGTAATTACAATTTTTGAAGCAATACTTTGCAACAGGGCTCATTGCTGTGCTCCAAGTACAGTATCTGTGAGGGGTTGCAGTGTTGTGCCACCAGTGCCTAAGGCCCAATTTTCAGCCCCTGTTCAACAGGGGCATGTAATTACAATTCTTGATCTAATAATTCACAGCAGGGCCCATTGCTGCACCCACCAAGAGTAACTGTCAGGGCTTACAGTGTTGTGGCACCAGCACCACCATCAAAGGCCCAATTTTTACTACCACTGTTCAACAATTATATGTAATTAAAATTCCTGATATAATAGTTGACAGCAGGGCGTTCCAGCACCAACCAAGAGTAACTGTGAGTGCTTACAGTGTTGTGCCAACACCAACAACTAAGGGGCCTATTTCTGCAGAGTATATACGGCAGGTCCCTACTTTCAAACATCCAACTTACAAACGACTCCTACTTGCAAACGCAAGAAGACAACAGGAAGTGAGAGGAAATCTACCACTAGGAAGGAAAATTCTCTCCTGTAAGAATAAATATGGGAGAAAGGTGTCTCCTCTGTACTGATGCTTTATCAGCAATCCTTGTTTCAAGAAAAACACCACATTTCAAAAACAGTTGTCATTGGGACGGAAAGTGAGGTGAAATGTTCTGAACAGGGGCACAGACAGCAAAACAAATGTTACAGGGGTGATAACCCTTACCTATGTTTTCCAAAAAGTTTAAAAATAGATTTTTGGTCTGGAGCTACACTTCAACAATGTACCTGTTCAAAATTACAAACAGATTCTACATAAGAACAAACCTACAGTCCCTGTCTTGTATGCACCGCCTGTATAGGGCTGTTCAGAGTATATAGGGCCTTTTTTATTTTATGTGCGGGGTTCCCCTTAATATCCATACAAGACCCAAAGGGGCTGGTAATGGGCTGGGGTGGGGGGGGGGGGGGTCATGGGGTAGCTATGCCATTTTTCTTAAAGAATTTCATCCATATTACCGGGACCAGACATTACATTAAAGCCGCAAGCAGTTTTAAATGGCTTTTTTTTCCTTTAGAAGTGTCATTTTGTGCAGGGACAGTTCTAAACACGGGAAACACGTGGCACTTCACAGGCATACTTTAGACACCCCCCAGGTACGATATTTAAAGGAATATTTGACTTTTTTTTTTTCACTTTATGCATCATTAAAATGACTGCTCCCGAAAAACGACCGTTTTTAAAACTTCTTTTTGCATTGATACATGTCCCCTGGTGCAGAACCCGGGTTCCCAAACCCTTTTTAGGACAATAACATGCATAATAGTTGTTATAATTAGCACTTTAGAATTCGAACGTTCGCATCCATTGTATTTAATAGGGTTCTAATGTTCGTTCGAACTTTCGGTCCGTTCGCGGGTTCTGGTGCGAACCGAACCCGGGGGTGTTCGGCTCATCACTAATGTTTACCCTAGCCATGGGATCAGGTTGAAAATACCCATTTCAGCCCCAAAAATAAAGTGTGGTTCTTCTTATTTGGGATGGATCGGGGGTGATATCACCCCATCTCATGTTTGTATTTTTCACTTTGTTATTTTTGTAATTTTTTTTTAAAAAGTTTGTGATTTTGACCCATGCATGTTTCTGCAAAACAATCCTCCAAAAAAAAAAAAAAAAAGATAAGATGACCAAAAACTGTCTAAATTGTAATTCTATAAAACCTCAAAAATATGTGATGCACAGAGTAAAAAGTTTCTGGAAGTCTCAAAAAGGTGTGGCTTGTTCTTTCTATGCTCAATAGCAGTTCTGAAAATGCCAAATCAATGTTTTTTAGAGTGAGAATTGAGGCTATTTACTAAGGCCAAATACACTTGACACTACTAGAACCTGGGAGACACATAAACCCAAAATACAAGAATGACAAAACAAGTTTGTAGAAAATAGAATAAAAATTTATTTCACAAAGCAAAAGGTCAGATGTGGTCTGGCATTGCGATGGCCTCCCTACCCGTGAAGTACTCAACGTATTTCTCACGTACTTCACGGGCACTTTGGGGGGCCAAGCCAGTACGGGCAGTGTTGAGGCCGGTCAGAATGGTCATCTCGGATGGACCGGCCTCAGGCCCAACTGTTGACACATATGTAGGGGAATAATGTCTTAGGAAATTGTGCATTATGCAGCAGCAGTACACAATGGAGTTCAGCTTGTATTCCGCCAAATGGATAGCTGTCTGAAACAGGCGGAACCGGCTGGCCATTATCCCGAAGGCATTCTCCACAACTCTCCGGGCTCTGGCCAGCCGGTAATTAAAAACCCTCCTCTCCAGGGTGAGGGTGCGTTGGGGAAACTGCCGCATCAGGTGTGGTCCCAGTCCAAAGGCTTCATCCGCGATAAAAACAAACGGTAGTCCATCCACGTTGTCTGCATCTAGAGGCAGTGCAAGACCCCCAGACTGCAGACGGTGAGCGAACTCCATCTGCGCGAATACTCCGCCATCGGACATCCAGCCATTCTTCCCCACGTCCACATACAGGAACTCGTACCGTGCCGACACCACCGCCATTAACACAATACTATTGAAACCTTTATAGTTAAAATAGTATGACCCCGAACGGGGGTGGCGGCACTATGTGGACGTGCTTGCCATCAATTGCCCCTCCACAGTTGGGGAAGTCCCACCGCTGGGCAAATTGATCAGCCACAGTCAGCCATTCCTGTGGTGTGCAAGGAAATTGTGGAGTCAAACAAAAAGAAGACATTAGTACGTTTTCATGTTACAGTGCAAACAGATTATACACAAAAAGACATTGTTGACCAACATCAGGCTACCATGATTAGTGAAGGGAGTATTTCATAGCCAAAAATAAGGCCCACTTAGAAGATGCCTCACCCTCGCTGAGTGGACATTAGAAAATATTCTAAGGTGTTTGAGGTGATTTTGGGGGCTCAAAATAAAGGCTCTACCACTCTGCTGATCTGGATTGAGAATTAAAAAAGTTTTTCACATTTTAGGGGGGGGGGGGTTGTAAAACTACGAGGGCAATGAGCCCAAAAAAATATAGGAAAAAAGAAGGCTAGCTGGGTTTGGGCCCAGGATAGCATGCTGGAGAGGTTAGTGAAGGGAAATAGCCATGTAGGCCCCAAAAAAGGCCATTACAGGTAAAAACATGCATTGTGAAAATGGGGACATTACCAGGATATTACAAACAGGCAAATTTGGGACGGAGGATAAAAAAAAAAATAACATTAGCAAAAAATCAAAACATATATGATGTTACAGGAGCAAACTTACCTTCATATAGTCCTTCTGCAGGACCTGAATAATGGCCGAACACGTTTCAGGGATAATGATCCCGAGAGCCTGGGGGGAGATGCCTGTTGTGAACCTATAAGCCTCTGCTCGGCAGTGATGGCCTGGCGCATCACAGTGTCCTGCCTCGTGATATAGGGGGACAGCAAATCCAACAGACGGTGAAAAACGAGGTCTGTCATCCTGAGATAATATAAAGTAAAAAATGCGCAACCCAAAAACTAGTGAAGAAAAAAACAAACAGTAATTATTTCCATGAATTGCTTCTGGAAAAATATTATTGTGTACTCAAAAGAAGGAGATGTATAAACAAAACCTCAATGTGTGTATATCTAGTATACGTAAGATTCAAACACGTATAATTAAAAAGTGAAAAAATTCAAAAAGTGTGCAACATATAGTGTTCATAAAAATATAAAAATATACATAAAAAATGAAAAAAAATTGTCCACACAAAAAAAATGGAAGCGAAGGTGCCAATCCTCCTCACTTTCTTCTTTTAGCAGGTGATAAATGACTTAATCAGGTAATAAAGATGTCTGCTTACCAAATCCAGTGGACCCCCATTACAGACCTCCAATGGGCATTTTTGACCACCTTCTCATCACATTTTTGGTGGGTCAACAAAATAATGCGCAAACATTGGCCAGTATTGAAGTGTGATAAAATCTTGGGACCTGCACTCCCAGATCGTCCAAAAATTTTGTATAGAAGGAATCAAAATCTCAAAGACATAGTGGCACCAAGTGTAGTTGACCCCCCAGTTAAAACAGTTATGTTTGGTCAACTTAAAGGATACTACCCATGTAAAAGATGTAAAGTCTGTAAGTCGTCACAAACAATAAAAACTGCGTCTTTCACTTCATACGCCACTTCCAAAGAACACCAAATATCTGAATTTATCACATGTAATACTATTGGGGTAATTCATCTTTTGATTTGTCCCTGCGGGTTTCAATATATAGGGAGGACCACCCGTGCGCTCAAAATCAGATTTGGTGAACATTTATCCAACATACGCAGGGGGTTCACCAAGCACAGTGTGTCGTTGCATTTTCGTCAACACCATAACCGAGACCCCTCATTATTACAAGTCATAGGGATTGAGAAATATACTCCCCATTGGAGAGGGAGTGATCTCAAACGACAGATATCACGCAGGGAGACTCGCCTTATATATGATGTCAAGTGTTATAGCCCATGGGGTTTGAATATAGAGTGGGATATAAATTGTTATATCAATAATAGGTAGATTACCTAGGCTATCCCTATTGTATTACCCCCTCTATATCCTCTTTAGTATATTCATATGCTTCCCCCTCTTTTTTTCCTTTTTTCCGTTTATTTTCCTTTTTCAAGTAATTGGTTGTAGATAGGGCACCTTACGAGAGGGTGGGGATTCTCTGTCTTTTGAAACTATTGTGAATCTCCCCCTCCTGTGCCCTTCCCCCCTTTTTTTGGTGTTACATTTTTGTACCACACAAATCAATATAGTATTTTATGGTTCACCCCTTTGTATTTACATTCCAGTTTGTGAATATTTTGATATACTGTGTAATGGCTACTGTACTACAACCAAATACATATAATGTTGCAGGGGAGCCATGGATATGTTTGGTTTGAACACGGTGCAGCAGCGGAGCATTGGATTTAGAGGAGTACCTGATTTCCTACATCAGATGTCCGGAGTATACGTCTATCATGCCTGTTTGATCCCTGTAATGGGGGTCCACTGGATTTGGTAAGCAGACATCTTTATTACCTGATTAAGTCATTTATCACCTGCTAAAAGAAGAAAGTGAGGAGGATTGGCACCTTCGCTTCCATTTTTTTTGTGTGGACAATTTTTTTCATTTTTTATGTATATTTTTATATTTTTATGAACACTATATGTTGCACACTTTTAGAATTTTTTCACTTTTTTATTATACGTGTTTGAATCTTACGTATACTAGATATACACACATTGAGGTTTTGTTTATACATCTCCTTCTTTTGAGTACACAATAATATTTTTCCAGAAGCAATTCATGGAAATAATTACTGTTTGTTTTTTTCTTCACTAGTTTTTGGGTTGCGCATTTTTTACTTTATATACATTTGTAGTTTATTATTCTGAACTGTTATTGCAGCACCATTTTTTCACTTTTTGGATTTGAATATCTGTTTATATATGTGTATTTTCACGGTGCACTTTATATATTTCACATATTTATATGTATTTTGTTTATATATATAATTTTTTATATATATATATACATATATAATTTTTTCACTTTGGTTGAATTTTGGCATTCTTTGTTAAAATATCTTTTCTGCCAAATAGGGATAGCGCGGATTGTCCTCTTTACAAACATATTACCACTGAATATACCATATCCTGCAGCTTTCCACCTTTTTTTGTAAAATCATATTTTGCATTTATTATTTAGTGATTAATTTGCCCTTTTTCTGTTTGAAATGGATATTTTCGATTTCCATAGAAATAGGACAATAAACCCTGATGAGGTTTTTGACCAAACCAATACAGAGGTAGACGGAATACGTGGAATATTTATGAGATTAAAAAACATACTTATTTCTGAATTACATGCCACATGGGACATAGTGTTCCTGGAGCGTTATCTTAAAGAGAAGATGATACCCAGGAGTCTACGGTGGCATGTATTCCCAGACAGAGGGGACACAGAACTCAATGAGTGGTTCCTGTATTTTAATGGGGCGGGACTGGCTTTTCTTGAGTTCTTGCTTTCCCGCAAAAAAGCAAAGGTAGCCAAACTACAGCAGGAAATTAATGACATAAAAGAAAAACTCCTCCCTATGAGCAAGGAGGGTTTATATCAGGTATACACCAATGAATTAAAGGAAATTTTGATAGAAGAGGAAGAAGAACAACGAATAAAAAAGCGGAAAAAATACCTTAGGGACGTGGAGGACTACAAGTCCCACAACGTCTTTAAATGGCAGGAGAACCATCGCGATATATTCGTGAAACAGCCTGAAGATAATAATATGGAGGAGGGTGAGCCTGAAAGTGTACCCACACTAATTAATACGGACTATCCTAGGTCTGTATCAGGACCCCCCCTCCGATTACTCCAGGATATAGAGATCAAGGTTTGAGAAAGACAGGGGGAAATAAGACACCTCAACAAGTGAAGAAAAAGGGTAACCAGAACACAGGCAGAGTGCCAGATAATGGACCCCAGAGTTATTATCCCCCACCTTATCAACATCTCAAAAACCCAGGTAGGGTTCCCAATATGGGGGGCGGTAGGGATAACCGACAACCTCAGGGATCCTACCAATACCAATCCACTTCACATTTGTATCCCTCGGATAGATCTCCCTATAGAGATAACTATGGTCCCTATGAGGATCCACACTAAAGGAACTATCCCCAGGAGGGACATAGGGATGGTCCTTCCATTTCACCACAAGTACCGTGGAGATATGACATACCCACTAGAAATCCTTATGGACCATTACAGGGATATGGTGAGAATAAGGGAGGAGCAGACCCTTTCAAAACTGGTTCCAGAGTACCTGCCCCATTTCAAAATCGTGGCTTTGATGGCCCTCCGGGAGCAGCACCCTTGCGAAATAAGACGGACAATTTTTTAGGAAAGGGACAAAGGAAAAAGGGAAGACTAAGAGAGGATGCAGAGGAGGGAAATGGCACAACTCCAAAGAAATCCTGAAAGAAATAGTCTGTGATGGTGTATTTAATCTTAGTGGAGAGGAGTTGACACGATCTGAGAAATTGACCCTCAACCAAGGACTCAAATACGCCCCTAAGAAGCGGTTGAGTAAATTTCAAATGTTTCTTGATGTTCAAAAATACACAAGAAAATTTAATATTAAACGTCATTTTTTGTTAAACCCTACCACAAGGAATACCAGCCAGGCCACTGACCCACTCATGGGGGGAACGGGACTTAGGAATGCTTCCCTGTTCAACCCCCCTGGTAAACCAGCTCCCAGTGTCACTGTGTTCAAAGACCTAGTATTGCATGATTTATTGCAGGTCAGGTTTAAGAAGGAAAGACCCAAGGACTCTGAAGAAGGAATAGCTTCTTTATGTGAAAGGAAAAACCTAGTGATAAGACCAGCAGACAAAGGGGGGGGGGGATTGTGATCCTAAAGAAAGCAGACTACTTAGAGGAAATGGAGGTATTGTTATCAGATAGAGATACCTATACGGTCCTGAATAAGGACCCTATTGAGAAGTATATGAAATCTCTCAATGGTATCGTCCGGGATGGACATCGAAAAGGGGTTATCAATGATAAAGAATTAGATTTCTTGATACCACTGGCTCCCCGTACCCCCATTATATATTATATACCCAAGGTTCACAAGAATCCCACCAAACCCCCTGGTCGCCCGATAGTAAGTGGTATCGATTCCCTTACGTCAAGAATCGGTAAATTTGTAGACGTTTTCCTTCAGCCAGTAGTAATTAAAACTCCAGCATATCTTAAGGACTCCATGCAGATGATCAAAGAAATTTCCGAGTATACAGTGGGAGAGGACGTCCTGCTTGTCACAGCGGACGTCTCTTCCCTGTATACAATTATACCCCACCATTTGGGATATAAGGCGGCGGAATTTTTTCTCTGCAAGGATTTATCCATGAAGTCCTCTACATTAGAGTTTGTTTTGAAATTACTCTGTTTCGCTATGGAACATAATTATTTCTACTACAATGGGCAGTTCTTCCTTCAGAGCACAGGTGTGGCCATGGGAGCCAAGTTTGCTCCCAGCCTGGCGGGTCTGTTCATGGCCCTATGGGAAAATTACATACTTTTCTCTTTGGTAGAGCCCCGCCTCCTTTTGTGGCGTCGTTATATTGATGACGCCTTCTTTCTATGGAAGGGAGACGAAAAATCTTTAAGCGACTTTATGACCAATCTGAATAATAACATGTGGGGTATCCAATTTACGTATGAATTTAGTGCCACTTCAGTTAATTTTTTGGACCTAACCATTTTCAAAACAGAGGGTGCCCTTCTGACAAAAACCTATTTTAAAAACACCGATTGGAATGGGTACATACCTATAGACAGTGGACATCACCCAAACTGGCTCAAGGCCATCCCAAAGGGGCAGTTTCAACGCATGAGACGCAACTGCTCTCTGTTGGAGGACTTTGAGTCACAAGCAGCAGTGTTAAAACATCGGTTTGTTGGGAAGGGGTATCAGCCATGCGTTTTGGATAAAGAACTACAGGAAGTTGCAGGAATGGATAGAAAAACTCTATTGGTCCCCAAGACTAGAGAAAAAGACACCTTTTCTACAGACCTCCAATGGGCATTTTTGACCACCTTCTCATCACATTTTTGGTGGGTCAACAAAATAATGCGCAAACATTGGCCAGTATTGAAGTGTGATAAAATCTTGGGACCTGCACTCCCAGATCGTCCAAAAATTTTGTATAGAAGGAATCAAAATCTCAAAGACATAGTGGCACCAAGTGTAGTTGACCCCCCAGTTAAAACAGTTATGTTTGGTCAACTTAAAGGATACTACCCATGTAAAAGATGTAAAGTCTGTAAGTCGTCACAAACAATAAAAACTGCGTCTTTCACTTCATACGCCACTTCCAAAGAACACCAAATATCTGAATTTATCACATGTAATACTATTGGGGTAATTCATCTTTTGATTTGTCCCTGCGGGTTTCAATATATAGGGAGGACCACCCGTGCGCTCAAAATCAGATTTGGTGAACATTTATCCAACATACGCAGGGGGTTCACCAAGCACAGTGTGTCGTTGCATTTTCGTCAACACCATAACCGAGACCCCTCATTATTACAAGTCATAGGGATTGAGAAATATACTCCCCATTGGAGAGGGAGTGATCTCAAACGACAGATATCACGCAGGGAGACTCGCCTTATATATGATGTCAAGTGTTATAGCCCATGGGGTTTGAATATAGAGTGGGATATAAATTGTTATATCAATAATAGGTAGATTACCTAGGCTATCCCTATTGTATTACCCCCTCTATATCCTCTTTAGTATATTCATATGCTTCCCCCTCTTTTTTTCCTTTTTTCCGTTTATTTTCCTTTTTCAAGTAATTGGTTGTAGATAGGGCACCTTACGAGAGGGTGGGGATTCTCTGTCTTTTGAAACTATTGTGAATCTCCCCCTCCTGTGCCCTTCCCCCCTTTTTTTGGTGTTACATTTTTGTACCACACAAATCAATATAGTATTTTATGGTTCACCCCTTTGTATTTACATTCCAGTTTGTGAATATTTTGATATACTGTGTAATGGCTACTGTACTACAACCAAATACATATAATGTTGCAGGGGAGCCATGGATATGTGGACATTTGCGGAATCTCTGTGTCATTTGGGGTGTTTGCTTGTTTTCACCTTGCTGGCACACCGATTCTTTCTCTTGTTCATATGACCCTATGGCTGCCAATTAATGTGATGATTGGTAACATATATGCTGGTTTTGTGTATTTGTATATTTGTGTTTTAGATATTTTAATGTTTCAATGTGTTTTATATTTTTATATAATTCTTTCTAAGCAATCCAGGCGAAAGGCTGGCAGCGCCGGTGACAGGTTACTGTTCTGTCTATGAGCGCTGCATTGCCTTAGCAAATTGACACAGATTATGAGTGGGGAATGTGCTGTGAATGCGCGTCCCCTCTCCTTTTCTTACTTCCGGTGTCACTCTCCAGCTGTGGTATTTAAGTGCGGTGATTGACATTGTATTCCTTAGCCTCCTTTCCCAGTGGACGCCCTGTAGGGAGAAACGCAGCGTCGGGTGGAGCTCAGGAATTCAAGATCATCACGCACCAGCTGTTAGGCGTGAGCTACAGCTGATTGCTTTTTTAAACTGTTGTCAGAGACTGTGGGCAGTCAGTGCGCCCTCTCTCCATATATCTTTTTATCTTCTGTGGATGTCAGCCTTTAGTATGCAATAAAGGTTTTTTTTCCTTTTAATCACTCTGCACCATGAAGTTTTTTGTTCTTACCCCCAACATATCATAAGCGGTGCCTCTGATTGGTTTTCTACACTGAGAGGATTTGGTTTGAACACGGTGCAGCAGCGGAGCATTGGATTTAGAGGAGTACCTGATTTCCTACATCAGATGTCCGGAGTATACGTCTATCATGCCTGTTTGATCCCTGTAATGGGGGTCCACTGGATTTGGTAAGCAGACATCTTTATTACCTGATTGAGTCATTTATCACCTGCTAAAAGAAGAAAGTGAGGAGGATTGGCACCTTCGCTTCCATTTTTTTTGTGTGGACAATTTTTTTCATTTTTTATGTATATTTTTATATTTTTATGAACACTATATGTTGCACACTTTTTGAATTTTTTCACTTTTTTATTATACGTGTTTGAATCTTACGTATACTAGATATACACACATTGAGGTTTTGTTTATACATCTCCTTCTTTTGAGTACACAATAATATTTTTCCAGAATCAATTCATGGAAATAATTACTGTTTGTTTTTTTCTTCACTAGTTTTTGGGTTGCGCATTTTTTACTTTATATACATTTGTAGTTTATTATTCTGAACTGTTATTGCAGCACCATTTTTTCACTTTTTGGATTTGAATATCTGTTTATATATGTGTATTTTCACGGTGCACTTTATATATTTCACATATTTATATGTATTTTGTTTATATATATAATTTTATATATATATATATATATATATATATATATATATATATATATATATATATATATATATATATACATATATAATTTTTTCACTTTGGTTGAATTTTGGCATTCTTTGTTAAAATATCTTTTCTGCCAAATAGGGATAGCGCGGATTGTCCTCTTTACAAACATCCTGAGATAATTCCTGAAATCATCAGGATTATTCTCATGGATTTCCCGCAGCAGAGACATATGAGAGAATTGGTCCCGCTGGAGCAACCAATTCTTGGTCCATGAACTCCTCCTCACCCTGTCCACGGACTGAACTCGGGTTACTGTGTTAACCGCAACACCAAGTCCATAGCCAGCACGAGCTCAAGAACGAGAACGCACTTCAAACATGGTCTTTAACCGGTCGCCTGGTCAGAACGAACTCAAACAGAACGCACTGTGGAACAGCAAGGCCTGAGAAGAACGACCTGAAAAACAGTAAACGAATGGCCAAGAAGGCACTGCAAAGCAGTAACGACCTGACTGCACGCACTGAATAACAAATACGAACCCACAAGCACAAACTGAACACCAGGAAACGATCTGCAAAGCACGGAGACTGAAAAGCGCGAATCGGCTCTCACCAAACTTTTACTAACACGCGGTAACACGAAATCAGCAAAAGCAGCCCAAGGGGTGGTGCCATTAGATTTGTTCTTCCCTTTTATAGCGCCGTCGTACGTGTTTTACGTGCCCTCATTTTGTTGCCGTCGGTTTTTGGACTGATGGTGTGTGGCCAAGACTGATGAAAAACAGTTTCATCGGATTTCCGATGGACAAATCCATCGGACGAAAATCCATAGGATATCCGATCGTGTGTACAGGGCTTTAGGCTTCTGGTCAATTTCTATCAGTGTGACATTGAGAGTATTCTTCTCCACTGCGCTGTAGTGTGGTATGCCAGCTGCAGGGTGGAGGATAAGAAGTGCCTGTCTCGTGTGGTGAAAACAGCACAGCGGATATAGGACACTTAAAACGCACACTAATCGCTTAAAGTATAGTTTTTCCCTAGGGCTGTATTGTCCATAATCCCATCAGGTACAGTGTTTTAGGAATTGTATGTGGAATTCTAAAAAATACTTTTTTTTTTTTTTTAAATAACATTTTATATTTTGATATATTTAAATAGATATGTGGGCATGTGCTAGGAGTATGTGTGGTTTTGTTGAGAAGTGTTTTATTGCTGCTGTAAAGATTTTGTTGTATTTATGCAATGACAATAAAGTACAGTATATCTCTATCTATCTATCTATCTTCTGCTAATCCCATGCATCCACAGGAAATCAATAGCAGTATGAAACAAGACCTATATACTACACTCCAGGACACCATACACGCTAAAATAAATAGGAGCTTTTACAAGCATCTGACAAATCAATCCATTTTAGAACGAAAAGGAGGCCTGATTTAGGGGCTCACCCCTTAATAAATGGAGTATTTATTTAGCATGACATCTCGCGTAATGTTCATGCCCCCGATGACGTCAGTTATTAGGAAACATGTAGGGCGGAGCTAACGCACGTGATGTCGCCACGCTAGTCTGTATGTTTGGAATGTTTTTAACATTACCTGGGAATGTATTTGATATTAAGCGCATATTTATATTGAAAATGTGAGTAATTTTATACATCTTTCTGAGCCTCAATAAAAATGTATACGGTTTTTCGCTATGTGGGTTTCCCTATCTTAATTTCATGGTCACTTCTGTGGAGTATATGGAGGACACAGACTGATTGTATGCTGAAAAGCTGTAGAGGGCATGAAACTCTAACCAAAGGGTGTCTATTAAGGTCTTTGATGACGAGATACCAACTAAAAGCTGATTTGACTCTGTGGTAGGGTCCTTTTTCTCCAATTCTTGTGGTGGTGGCAGTTCACCAGGGTGGTCATGAGTCCTGGCTCAGCACATCACTTTCTGGCAACACAGCAGTGTTTATTTAAACATTGGAATTATTACAGTATCTACATGTATCAGAGTTTGTATTTTTGTCACTGAATTTACCTTCAACCTATTTTTTCATGGACTTCACTATCACCAGTATCATTTTTATTGTTTAGATATTGAATGTTCACAATGTGACTATCACAGCATTTTTTCTTGGATTTTTATATTTGTCACAATATTTTTGAATTTGTTTACTTTATTTATGTCACTATATATGATTGTTTTGTTTCACTTGGTAGTGTGGCAAACCATTTATTCTCTGATGTATATATGTAGCATTTATGTTTGTGCTAGGTCTGATCTGCTTCATGTGCACATGTCGGGCTCAATATTTCATGTTTCTTTAATGGTTTGTGTTGATGTTTATATGTTTCTGATTGTGGAGAATGGCAATCTGGAGAGATGATTTACAGCAGTCTTTCATTATTGTGCTAGGATTCGTCATTTTAAGGAAAGAGCTCTCCTGTGTCATAAGTAAGCACTAAACTTTGTTTTCTGCTTCAACAGTGTCCTGTGTGCTGTTTTATTTTGGCATTTTAATATTTATAATAAAGTGGAAGATTTTTTCGTAAGTGCAACTATTTGGATCCTATTTGTTTTCATCATCTAGACTGTAAGCTCTAACGAGCAGGGCCCTCTGATCCCTTTGTATTGTATTGTGACTGTACTGTCTTCCCTGTTGTTGTAAAGCACTGCACAAACTGTTGGCGCTATATAAATCTTGTATAATAATAATAATAATCATGTACAGCTGGATGAGCAGAGCTAGCACCCGATGAGATGAGAGTTGCAGTCAGGGCCGCCATCAGGGGGGTACCGGCAGTACACATGTAAGGGGCCTGGATGGCAACCCCCCCTTTTTTTTATTTTTCCTTGTAAGGGGCCCAGGGGTTCCCAGGGGCCTGGATGGCAACCCCCCTTTTTAAAAAAAAAAATTTGTTAGTCAGCACCCAGAGCCCCCCACATACGGCAGCACCCCCTGCTTCTCAATTCGCTGCACCCCCCGCTTCTCAATTCGCGGCAGCACCCCCCCCTCCAGGGGGCCCATGCCTGAAGCTGTGTAAGGGGCACATTTTTTGTGTATATTAGTATAACTAAAGGAAAAACATTTTTTGGGGGTTTTGGCTAGACTGTAGAGGGATGTTTTCTGTGTCCCTTTTAGGGAGGTTCACCCTGTGTAAGAAAATCCCAAATTTTAGGTTCTCGCCACAACAAGAATAGAGGGGAAATCTTCCAACAGAAACACTAGTTCTGATTAACCTGGTGGCAACCAGGGATTCCCTCACAGAATGCTGGGTGGGATGGTCTTCCTGCTGTAGTCAAATGTTGTTCATAGAGAGAAAAATGGTTTGAAAAGGTAACCTTTTAAAGTTTCCTAGTTTATGAAAGCCATATCTGGCTGTTGATTGAATTATAACAATAATGTTTATTACCACAAAATTACAAAAAGTGTGTGGAGAAATATGTTAACAAAGGTGAGGCTACATTTTATTAAAAAAAATTTGCTTTAAACACAGTTTCTATCCTAGAGTTTAAAAAACCTGATTTGTCACCAAAGCTGGGGGTATTGGACAGTAATGGTGGCCATACATACTTTGATAAATTATTGATTTGTTTTCCTACCAATATCTCCCAATGGGAGTAATCAATCTATAGCAAGCAACCTAATTAATAAATATGGAAGATACAATAAGTAATCAATTGACCAAAATATGATTCAATGCATGGCAAAAGAATCTCAGTGCTGCTGATTAAAGCAGAGTTCCACCCACATGTTTCACTCCTCACCATGCAGCACTAATGTGCATCCTTAAAATGAATTGGCAGTTTATTATTTTCTGTTCACTTACCTGATTTATGCTTATATCTAATTTCACTTCCTACTCTAGGGGGCTCCAGCCGCAGATGTCATTTCTGGTTTTGTATTGGCTCCTGCGAGATCTTGGCCAGCTCAGCATGGAGTCTATGGAAATTCTTGGCCAGCTTGGCATTGCACGGCTCCAGTAACATGTTAACATTGGCGTCTATGGAAAATCTCAGTCAGCTTGTTATGGCCGTGCCATGCCAAGCTGACCAAAATTGCACCGTATTGCACATGCGCGAGATCGGCAGGTAGATGATGGGTAGCCAGCATGCACGGAATCCAGGAAGAAGGACACTGTGGCTTCAGATGCCCACACTAGAGAGGGCCGCACTGTGCAGAAACATCACGAAGTAAGAAAACAATGCTGCACAGATAGAAAACTGGGCATAGTTTACAGCATACCTTTGTTTTTAAATCAGATCCTTTTTTTATTTTCATATGCAAACAACATTAAGACAATACAGACAAATTATACAAACAAAATCACATTAAACAAAATACAATATAATTTGTTTTGGAGGAAGTCTATCATTTTCCCATATGGGGGTGTATCTAGTAGGATAAGAGACACCCAGTATTTTTTTAACTGTATTCCATATTTTACATATTAACCACTTCCCTACCCGCCCATAGTAATATGACATCCACAGATGGGATCTCCCATCCCGGGCTTCCCGACCGTCTAGGGGGCGCGTGCGCGGCATTGCTCGGGACCCGGTGCGCGTGCCCGGTGGCCGCGATGTCCGCCGGGCACCCGCGATTGCCCGCAATCACAGCAGGACCATAGATCTGTGTGTGTAAACACACAGATCCACGTCATGTCAGAGGTGAGGAGACCGATGAGTGCTCCCAGTACAGGGGAACACAGATCGGTCTCCTCCCCTTGTGAGTCCCCTCCCCCTACAGTTAGAATCACTCACTAGGGAACATATTTAACCCCTTCAGTGCCCCCTAGTGTTAACCCCTTCCCTGTCAGTCACATTTATACAATAATCAGTGCAGTTTTATAGCACTCATCGCTGTATAAATGTGAATGGTCCCAAAAATTTGTCAAACGTGTCCGATATGTCCGTTGCAATGTCACGGTCACAATAAAAATCACAGATCTCTGCCATTACTAGTAAAAAAAATTGAATAAATAAATCTATCCCCTATTTTGCAAACGCTATAACTTTTGCGCAAACCAATCAATATACGCTTATTGCAATTTTTTTTACCAAAAATATGTAGAAGAATACGTATCGGCCTAAACTTTGAAAAACATTTTCTTTTTATATATTTTTGGGGGATATTTATTATAGCAAAAAGTAAAAAATATTGAATTTTTTTCAAAATTGACGCTCTATTTTTGTTTATAGCGCAAAAAATAAAAACCGCAGAGGTGATCAAATACCACCAAAAGAAAGCTCTATTTGTGGGGAAAAAAAGGACGCAATTTTGTTTGGGAGCCACATCGCACGACCGCGCAATTGTCAGTTAAAGCGACGGAGTGCCGAATCGCAAAAAGTGCTCTGGTAAGGAAGGGGGTAAATTCTTCCGGGGCTGAAGTGGTTAACATGCAGGTAGGCATATCGGCAAGCGAGACACCCCCTCTTGCACCATCTAGGACATAGAGTGATAACCGACCCTTAAATGCATAAGAAAATAATCATTGAGCAGGAAGAAGTGTCTGCTCAGACTCCCATCCAGCAAAGTGCTGTAGTTGGGATGCAAAAAAGTATAACCTTGCATTAAGAACTGCCAGACCGCCCGCATTTTTGGGGTGTAGAATCTCCAATTTAATGCAAGGGGTTTTGTTCCGCCATATTAATCGCCTAAATATGGTATTAATCTTAATAAAGATCCGTATGGGTATCCAAATCGGGGCACTGTGTAAAAAATAAGGAAGCTGAGGCATCCATATCATCTTAATTAGATTAATACGGCCTATTAACGATAGGGGGAGCTTATTCCAGGTTTTACTTTGATTTTGGAATCTAGAAAGTAATGGAAGCATATTATCCACAATATATGACTGTGGGGAATCAGACATAGTTATACCCAAATATTTTATAGAAGAAACAACCTTGAGAGGAGAAAGTGTAGATGGCAATGAATCTGGAAGGGGATCCAGAGGCATTAGCATGGATTTCTTCCAGTTCATGCCTAACCCGGAAAACCTGCCAAACTCCTTAATATATTTCATTACCGCTGGCAGGGATGAGCAGGTATTGGTCAAGAAAAGAAGATCATCTGCATATAATGATATCTTTTCTTCCATACCTCGCCTAATCATACCTCTAACATCGGAAGAGGCCCGCATAAGGCATGCCAGGGGCTCTATAGCCATGGCAAAAAGCAGGGGGGACAGTGGACTGGGAGATTGAAGGCCATTGACCCTAACCGATGCCACTGGAGCGGAGTATAACAACCGCACCCACTGGCAGAAGCCAGAGCCAAGCCCAAATTATTTGAGGATAGCCCATAGGTATGGCCATTCGACACTATCAAAGGCCTTGATTGCATCTAACGCCAAAAAGGCACAATTTGAGTGGCCCTGAGCCGGAACCTGCATATTTAAATATGCGCATCTGATATTGAATGCGGTTGACTTATTGGGCATGAATCCTACCTGATCTGAATGGATAATATGTTTAATAACATTATTTAATCTAGTAGCAATTATCTTAGCAAGAATTTTAACATCTGTGGATAGTAGAGAGATTGGTCTGTAAGATTCAGGCTGTAGCAAGTTTTTATCCTTTATAGGTATGACTACAATTATACCTTGGTTACATTGCACGAGGCATGAGGGGTATTTTTATCTTAAGTCATATTTTGGCCAGAACTCCGCTTTAATGAAAAATTATTTATACATTTTCCTTCCTGGCCGATTGACTATATGCTTTAAATCAATCAAAAAGGAAGTTATGGCTAATTGAAAATTGCCAATTTGGTATTTTTTTTTTTAAGTTACATTAATCTGAAAATATAATCAAAGTGTGTAAAGCTACCATAAGCCCAGGTTAACACTGAGCTGTGAGAATGAAGCCGTGCGAGTTCAGATGAACTCACACGATTTGACTCCCGCATGTCAGTTCCGATTTCGGTCGAAATTTCAGAGACATCTGTGCAGGTTTCTGCACAGATTTCAATGTAAATGGCAGCCCGAAATCGCAAAACGTAGTACATAAACTAATTTTTGAAATCGGTGCAGCGTCGCAAATGTGGCATTGCACCAATAAAGAACGGTGCCATTGGCGGCAATTGCCGCCGATTTGAAATGCGAAATGACATGTCAAATCGCATGTCAAAATGATCCAGTGTGAACCAGGACTGAGGGATCAATTTGTTCTTGTTAAAACTGGCCCCAGGACACTCATAACTTGGCGTATCTACAGATGTGGTCCACACATGCTTCAGCCATTATTAACTTTGAAGACTAAACGATCCCTGGCCAACCACAGATATCCTCAAATATGTGTGCAATAATGATCATTTTCATTGTTTGAAAGTGTTTGTTATTACATTGTAGCTAATGCAGACCTGGCCCAATTATTATAAGCAGTGATTGCTAGTCAGTAGTTAGCATTACTTGTCTGCGCTGTTGTCCTCAGCAGTCCTTTAGAGATAGCAAAGCAAGGTTTCATGACTGGATGTTAATGGAAATGTATACCTTTACAAAAAGTTGAAAGATATTACAATACATTTTTTTCTTCTAAACTATACAAAGCAACAGCTGGGATGAGATTTCTATCATAATGTCATGATGATGGTTAGCCCAGAACATTTTGGCATAAATAAATATAATTAATTGTACCTGTTTTGTAGAAGAATTTACCTGACACATCCTTTTTTGAGATGAAAGTGTTTGTTATCAGATCATTTAAGACAACACAAGATGTTCATAAATCATTGTTAGGAATTGTATGACAATGATAAATGCCAGGTCACCTCAAGAACTGTCAGGGTTCCGTTAGTGGGAGGTGATGTGGAAAACGTTTACAATTGTAGACAAATTAAAATTTCCTTTAAAGGGATGAGTTTGGTAGATGTATCCAATTTATTTAGCATTTTCTTTCATCTGGAAGATTGTTGTTAGGGCATGATTCATATTCATGTGTCACACCTATTTCTTGATTATTCAGCATAAAAGAAAGCTAATCAGTTTATAAACCACTAGAAGCAAGATTAAAATGATTGGCTCATAAATTAATCTTTCTATTAAGGCTTTCAATATTTTTTATCAATGATAGGTTGTCTTCTAAGTTTAAAAATATATAGCTTATTTTTCTCGTATATTTCCGCACTTTGACATATAGTTAAACTGAGCTATTTGCTTTTGAAAAACAAACAATGGTAAACCAAGGAATGGTTTTAAAATAAGAAGCTGCTGAAATTGCAAAATATAAGCACCATGCTTAACTCCTTTCTTGGAAATGGGAAAGCAGTTAATAGCAGATCATAACTATACCCTAAAAACGTAGGGGATGACTTATAAAGAATAGGGATGAGCTTCGTGTTCGAGTCAAACCCATGTTCGACTCGAACATCGGCTGTTCGATCGTTTGACGAAGATCGAACATTATGGGCCATTCGCGCCAAATTCGAGTGGCGCGTCACGGCCCATAATTCACTGCGGCATCGCAGTGCATTGCTGGCTGATGATTGGCCAAGCATGCACTATGACCTGCATGCTTGGCCAATCACAGCGCCGTCTGAACAGAGAGCCGGAATTGGCCAAAGCCGGGGTGGCTTTGGCCAATTATGGCTCACGGGGTTTAGTACATGCCCCACACTATATAAGGCCGCCGGCTTGGCGGCCTTGTGTAGTGTGTTGGAGTTGTTAAAAGAGAGAGATTACAGAGAGAGACAGTGTCAGTGTCATTTATATTGAATTGGATAGAGCAGGCAGGCGAGTCAGTTAGCTGCAGTTACAGTGTGTAGAGGATATATATGCATCCTAGGTGTTGTGTATATATATTTACACACTGTATTCAGTTTAGCTAGATCCGTTCCTGTTATTCTATATACTGTGACAGGCAGGCAGGTGATTGTGCTAGCTGCAGTCAGTGTTTCACTTAGGAGTACTGTGTGCTTTGCATAGCTTTCACCTAAAGCTTACCTGAATACAGTTAGTGGTGTTCTCATAATAAAACCACAGAGGCAGGGAGCTGCATTAATTTCATGTAGTGTACTTCTGTTCTTTGCACAGCGTTCACTTAAAGGAACCTGAATACAATTTGTGGTGTTCTCATAATAAAATCACAGGCAGAGAGCTGAACAGGTGCACAGACAGCAAAACAAATGTTACAGGGGTGATAACTAGTGTTGAGCGAACCCAAACTGTAAAGTTCGGGTCCGTACCGAACTTTAGCTTTTTCCCGAACCCGAACCCGGACTTTGCGCAAAGGTTCGGGTTCGAGTTTGGCAATCTAATTACGCAGTTAGAAATGCTTCAGGGGCCAGCCAATCACCTTTTGATTAGCTGGTGTGCCCTTAGAAGCCATCATAGCCATGCCTACTAATGGCATGGCTGTGATTGGTCAGTGCAACATGTGACCCAGCTTCTATATAAGCTAGAGGCACACAGCACACACGTCACTCTGCTTCAGAATAGATAGGGAGAGGATCTTGTCTGCTGCTGCTGCTTTTAGGGAGAGATAGAAAAATACATGAGTTAGTCCTGATTCTGGAATGTGAGGGAAACGATAGAGAGACAGTGTAGTGTAGGGCCAGGTTCCTGTTTTTTGCTTTTAGGGAGAGAGATATATTATATAGGAATAGGAGTCCAGATTCAGAGATATAACTCAGCGATCTGCATAGGTTTACCTGTTTGTGTTGCAGTGCAGTCTTTTTCACTGCCATGAGCCCAGTGTCAGAGAAAATCTACCTTTTATCTGCAAGCTCAGTGCACCAGCACTGCATATATTACGTTGAGAGATACACCGTTTCCATACTGTGGGTGTATTCTGCTCTTGGAAAAAGATCCTTTTAGGACAAAAAAAAGGCACTTTATTGTGCTCTTTTCCAAAAGACCCATTAAGGGCAAAAAAAAACAAAAAATCCATTTTATTTTGCTCGTGCAAAAAAAGACCCGTTTAGGGCAAAAAAATAAATAAATAAATTTGCACTTTAATGTACGCTTGCCAAAAAAACGCCATTTAGGGCCACAAAAAATATTTTGCAGTGTGTTATACATATGTGTAGGTGTGTGAAATAAACCATTTCTATATATTTGTCTTCTACTGTGCTATACTAAAAAAATAAAAATAAAATTTGAATAGCATTTTCTGCAGTTCTGTAGCTGTGCGATTCAAAGGGGCTGGTAGTGGGCTGGGGGGGTGGTACCCATGCCATTTTTCTCAATGATTTTCATCCATATTGCCGGGACCAGACATTACATTAAAGCCGCAAGCAGTTTTAAATGACTTTTTTTCCTTTAGAAATTTCATTTTGTGCAGGGACAGTTCTAAACACGGGAAACACGTGCCACTTCACAGGCATACTTTAGACACCCCCCAGGTACGATATTTAAAGGAATATTTCACTTTTTTTTCACTTTAAGCATCATTAAAATCACTGCTCCCAAAAAACAGATGTTTTTAAAACTTTTGTTTGCATTGATACATCTCCCCTGGGGCAGGACCCGGGTTCCCAAACCCTTTTTAGGACAATAACTTGCATATTAGCCTTGATAATTAGCACTTTTGATTTTGAACGTTCAAGTCCATTGTATTTAATAGAGTTCTAAAGTTCGCGCAAACTTTCGGTCCGTTCGCAGGTTCTGGTGCGAACCGAACCGGGGGGGGGGTGTTTGGCTCATCCCTAATAAAGAAGATCTTCTACATTTATTCTGTGTGAATGGGGTAAAAACTAATGTATATAGGGGCTAATTATCATAGGAATTTTTTAGAATAATTATATGCTTAGCAGTAACTATAGTAGGTGCCGCCGATTTTGTGTCAATCTCGCCTCTTCTAGCGGCGAGATCGACACCCTAAGAGCCCAGTCGCGAGAGCCAGCGCCGAGCTGTCTCATCATCGGGAAAGGAAAAATGTTGTTTTTCCTTTCGCAATGAGCGACACGCATTGCTGACATTGAGGTCGGTGGACAGAGATCCGACGTGGATTTCCGCCAATACCAGGCACTGTGTTTGGTATGAATCCTGAGCGGGAACTCCACGCCAAATTTTAAATAAAAAACCTTCTGTCTGGTATGGATTTTAAGGGGAACCCCCATAGCCGAAAAAATGGCGTGGGGGTCCCCCTCAAAATCAGAACCAGACCCTTATCCAAGCACGCAACCTGGCAGGCTGCAGGAAAAGAGGGGGGACGAGAGAGCGCCCCCCCCTCCCTCCTGAACCGTACCAGGCCGCATGCCCTCAACATGGGGGGTTTGGTGCTTTGGGGCAGGGGGGGCGACAAGGGCCTCTTCCCGACAACCCTGGCCATTGGTTGTTGGGGTCTGCGGGCAGGGGGCTTTAATAAGGGGGCCCCCAGATCCCGGCCCCCCACCCTATGTGAATGAGTATGGGGTAGATCATACCCCTACCCATTCACCAGGTGGAAAAAAATGTCAATAAAAAAAGTAAAAGTAATTTATTACACAGCCCCAGGGGGTCTTCTTCCGACTCTGGGGGTCTTCTCCCAACTCCGGGGGTCTCTTTCGACTCCGGGGGTCTTCTTCCGACTTCGGGGGTCTCTTCTTCTGCTCTCCGGTTCTTTCTGCCGGGCGCCTTCGCTATCTTCTTCCAGCTCTTTTGCTAGCGGGGGCCCGGTCTTCTTCGTCGCTTTCTTCCCTCTTTTCCTCCTTGATGTTCACTCGTCGCTTCCTCCCGCTGTAATGCTGGGTGTGCGGACCGCAACGATTTATATAGGCCTCTCATGATGTCACAGTCACATGCTCCGGGGCCACCCCCCATGTTGAGGGCATGCGGCCTGGTACGGTACAGGAGGGAGGGGGCGCTCTCTCGTCCCTCCCCTCTTTTCCTGCGGCCTGCCAGGTAGCGTGCTCAGATAAGGGTCTGGTTTGGATTTTGAGGGGGACCCCCACGCTGTTTTTTCTGCTTGGGGGTTCCCCTAAAATCCATACCAGACCGAAGGGCCTGGTATGCTCCTGGAGGGGAACCCATGCCGTTTTTTTATTTAAAATTTGGCGTGGAGTTCCCGCTCAGGAATCATACCAAACACAGTGCCTAGTATTGGCGGGAATCCACGTCAGATCCCCATTCAATACAGAGTTGCGTCGCCTTCTCGCTATTGCAGCGAGCGCGAGATGTCGGCACCCTGTCGCCGAGAATCTGCGCGATGGAATCGCGATGGATATACAATGTCGGCTGCACCTACTGTAAGTATTATAGTTTTTTTCTAACTTCTATAATACTTGGCTCCATCTAATGCCAAAGTGTGGTATTTCAATTTAAAATCAATGATTTACATTCAAACAACACAGTATATAGCCAATTTACAATTTGGTTTATGCCCCATTCTCACTGAATGAATGTATATGCAATTTCACTGGACGAATGGCTATGCAAAATCTTTATAAATCAACCCCTCAGTGTCTATCCCCATCCCCTACCATAGAGTTTTTTGATTATTAGCATAGAGCAGAAAAAAAATAAATGACCCTCATCTCCTTCCCTGTACTATGATGATAAAAAACACAATTAATTGGTCATGTTTCTATGTGATTTTAGTTTATTTCTCTAACTAAGACATGTCAGTTGTGACACGCAGAGAAGGAAAACCTTCTCTAGGTAGAAGGCAAAGTAAGTAAATGATTTATTAAAATTGCGTAGAAGATAAATGGTAAGAAGAGATTTTTCTTTTAGGTGTACTTGTGCTGAAATGTTAACACGCAATAGATTAGTTTGAGTAAATTTACCATTGTTAATCACCTTCTCTCTTTGTGACATCTCGATGCACGCAGGACAAAAAACTGTTTGTATAAGTTATTAATGTAAAGTTACGATAAGATCTAGTTAGTTTTGGCATGAAAAGAAAATAATGTTTTACAGATTTGCAATAATTAAATTTCTGAATGACACTCTGCTAGCTTACTCAACTGTTTGACTCTCACACAGTGAAAAAAATTCCATTCAGATCACCCAATATGTATTTGCTGGGATTTAGAAATTATTAGGTAGAAGGGTGTTTGATTTTTAAACGAATGTAATTCCTTGATTACACTATTTTGTACATTCTTTTTATCCTGATCATCTACATCTGGATCATGTAATTGGAGAGTGGAGACATGATCCAACTCCTTCATGCAGCACTGCATTGCGACCTATGGCTGGCTGCAATCCATTCTTCCCTTGCCACCACTATCCACCACCATGAAAGTTCAGGGAAATAAAATAAAACACATAACACTCTCTCTATAATGCAATGCCACAATTCCTATGTGGTGTCACATTGAGGTTTGTAAGCCAATGCAGGTTTTAATTTTCTGAAACAAGCAGTAATTTTAAGGGCTTTATATTAATGGATCAAGGTGGCAAAGTAGAAAAGAAAAGGTGTTTTATGGTGCCTTGTCTAGTATGGAAAGAGTATAAGCATGTGTTAAAAAAATGTTTTGCTATAGTCTGTGAAGTTAAACACCTTCTTGTATGAAGATTACCTATCTAGACAAGTTCATTGCTTACCTTTTACTTTTCCTCTCTCACACTTTGATGTAGTCAGACATCTGTGTTGCCTTATTGCTTGGAATCCATAAAGCATATTGTGTGTGCCCTTCAAGATGACACTGTAAAAGCTAAGTAGCAAATATGTGAGTGTGTTTTCAGCTTTATATTTTGAAGGCCATTCACATCACCTTGCTGAGGATGTGACAGCTGCAAAATATATGAAATCTGAAAAAGCAATGCATTTTGTAATAGAAAAGGAGCTTGAGAACATTTAGAAAATAGTATAAGGATGTCACGCACGGGTACAATGTTTCCTTCTAAAAGAAAATACCATTAATCAAGACAAGAAGAGAAATGTTAAAGTAGTAGAAAGGTCCAAAGTTGATTTCTTGTATCACTAACTTTGTTGTAAATAACATTATTGGACTCATTTAATAACTGTTTTATTAAAGGTACTTTCCAGTTAAAATTGAAAACAAAACCTGGAGAGTCATACAAGAATCACAGTCTGGCTGCAATTCAAAACAAACTAGATTTTATCTTAACATTACATTGCATTCGTTTGTAACAAAGTCCTGGGGCCCCTGAAGCCCAATGGTGACCTCCAGAGTTAGGGACAGCTGACATCCTTCTGTGTAGAGTGGGTTACAAGGCATGGTGGATGTAATGCAAGGTAGATTGATGGGCGCCAGACACTTCTTAAATACAAAGAGATTTATTGTCTCTTAAACAGAACTGTGAGAGAGGCTTAGGGCCAGGACACCCTTTAGTAGATGCAATGTTAATTGGCAGACTCCGAGACTTCTATAGGCAGACAGCCATGCAGGGAAAGGGATCCCGCTAGACACCACGTCTGCATGAGTAGGACCGCTGTCTCCTATGGCAACAATCTTGTAACAGTTTCCAACAACGGTTGCAATGAACTCCTCCACTACTTCTACAATCTCCTATTGAAGAACTTCACTCAGCTGAGCTCCCAGTCTTTCACTAGACTAACAGATCCACTAGCCACTGGATCTCCTGAGCTCTTCCAATCTTCTCACTTAGTATCTTCCTCAAGCGTCACCCCCGCATCCCTGCTGGGTCCCTAGCTTGGCACTCACAGATACTCCTCAAGCATTACCCCGCTGGCCTTCTTGGTCCCTGGCTTGGCACACAATAATGCTCTGCAAGCGTCACCTTCACTGACTGGGTCCCTGGCTTGGTACCTGCTGAAGTTTTCCCAATTCTTCACCGTCCCCGGGTGGTGAGAATACTGCTCAGGTACTTGCTTCAGCTACCCACAGTGGTCTCCAGTAGCAAAGTTGATGGTCTCTTAGTGGTGACAGCTTCCCCTCTACCTCCGACCACAGCTGGTTCTCTGGATGGCAGAACCGCTGCTTCTGGTTGGACTGCAAGCCGCAGTCCCAACCCTATGCTGCTCTCTTGCTTCTGGATAGACCCTCAGACAGCCTAGCAGCCAGATGTGCCTGGGATAGGCCCAAGTCTGATGGCCTAGCAACCCAGGGGAAATTACAACACACGTCCACACAGACAGCCATCCAGGTGGCACAGAACCAGCAGGCCAAGGGACCCAAGAAAATCCCTGCCCATTGCTAATCTGTCCTTGCAATGGCCTTGTCTTATCTAATGCCACCAGATACCTGGCCATCTAGAAATATAAGAGAGAAGTGCAGCAATTACAGAATTAGGGTGAAATTAATTGACCTCCTATCAATTGGCCAAGTGTCACGGGTGTACTTACCAAGGCCGAGATGCCGAGAGTGGTTCACCCTTGCGACTTGGCGCACTCCGCCCCCTGGAGGTGGAACAGGGAGAGGATGGCGCGAAGAGGCACTGGCTACCAGCAGGTGAGGAAGTCTTGGTAGAGGATCGGGTGACCAGGAACAGGCTGAAGGCCTAACACCAGGCTGATGAGGGCTTTCACAAGATCCAAACAAAGACACAAGTCCAGGGCACTACAGGGGCCAAGCGGGTAGACTGAGTCCAGGTACTGGCTGTAGAAACAGGTACTGAGGGTGCAGGCCGAGGGTCTAACACAGTAGACAAGTGATCAGTCCAGGAATATTAAGCGGGTAATCAGAGCTGGAGGCAAGTAGCAAATCCGGAATACAAGCAGGAGATCAGGGATTGGAGATTGGTAGAAAGTCCGAGTCACAGGCCAAGGGTCAAACACAGCGGGCAGGCAGAAGAGGTCCGAGAGGCAAGCCAAAGGTCAGGTCCAGGAGAGAAGCAGCGTAGTCAGGTCGATCCGGGTCACAACAAGGGTTCAGACATGTATACAGGAAACCAGGTACAAGACAGGAAGCTGACGACAAACCAGCAACCTGTCAGCGCCACTAGGCTTCTTTAAATAGGCCTGTCAGATTTCTGATTGGTGCGCCATTCGCGCACACCATTGCGCATGCGCGTGCGCCGAAGCGCTATTCCACCGTGCATGGCTGCGGCGGCTGAATAGGGGATTTCCATGACAGTGCCCCCCCCGAGGGGCGGGCTCCGGACGCCCAAGCTGGTCATCAACTCTGGATGTTCTTGATGAAATGCCCTAATTAGGCGTGGGGCATGCAGATTTCTGGCAGGTTCCCATGAATTGTCCTCGAGGGGGTATCCCTTCCATTTAATCAGATACTGAAGTTGCCTCCCTCTCTTTCTGCATCCTAGAATAGACTCCACTTCAAATTCATCTTCACCATCTATTTCAACTGGTGGAGGAGGTGGTTCTTCCCCTCCGGGGAAGGAGCTAGGAACAACAGGCTTCAGCAGAGATGCGTGGAAGACCGGGTGTATCCGATAGGAGTTGGGTAATGCTAATTCAAAGGCCACGGGATTGATCTCCCGTTTGATTTTGAAAGGTCCAATGAACTTCCTTGAGGGGATAGGTAATTTAAGGTTGATGGCTGAAAGCCATACTTCCTCCCGACTTTGAAGGTTGGGTTTTCTTTCCTTCCTCTGTCATAGAATTTTTTGTAATTGTCTTGGGCATTCTGCATCATCTCCTGAAGTTTCTGGAAATTTAATTGGACCGCGGCTATCCGGTCCTGTACAGCAGGGACGGAACTTTCAGGGATGGAGCTGGGAAGGAACGGAGGGTGAAAACCAAAGTTGGCCCAGAAGGGGGTCTGACTGGTAGCTGAATGGATGGAATTATTGTATGCGAACTCAGCATAGGGTAGTAGGGAGGACCAGTCATCTTGGGAGGCAGAGCAGAAACAACGCAGGTATTGTTCCAGAGTTTGGTTAGTCCTCTCAGTCTGGCCGTTGCTCTGAGGGTGATAGGCAGACGAGAGGCAGATCTTGATTTCCAAGGACTTGCAAAGTTCCTGCCAAAATTTGGATGTGAATTGGACACCCCTGTCGGAGACGATGCTCTTGGGTACCCCATGGAGCCTGGTGATTTCCTTAAAGAAGATTCTGGCTGTGTCTGCAGCAGAGGGGGTACCCACCATGGGTAGGAAGTGTGCCATCTTAGAGAGGCGGTCGACCACAACCAAGATGGTGGTAAATCCTCCAGAGGGAGGCAGGTCGACAATGAAGTCCATGGAGACCTCTGGCCAGGGACGTTCCGGAATGGGTAGAGGTTTGAGCAGGCCTCAGCTTTTTATATTTGCCCCTTTATTACGCTGGCAGCGAGTGCAGGAGGCAACGTAGGTTTTACAGTCCTGTCTCCAACCTGGCCACCAGAATGAGCGAGAGACTAGCTCAATGGTTTTCTGGGTTCCAAAGTGGCCTGCTAACTTGTGGTCGTGGAAAGTCTTTAGGATTAAATGTCTCGTTTCCAGTGGAGCAAAGATTTTACCTCGGGACCAATATAGGTTGTCATGTTTCTCCAGAGAAGAGGTTTCCTGGTCAGAACAGTACCTGGATGCTACTTTAATAGAGGTCAACAGGTCAACCTGGGAGACCAGAAGAAAGTTTTGTGGCGACAAGATAGTGCTGGGTTCCACTGTTTGTGATGATTCGGGAAACATCCTGGAGAGCGCATCTGCCTTCCCATTCTTGGATCCGGGTCTGTAAGAGATGTGGAAGTTAAATCTGGTGAAAAAGAGAGCCCAGCGGGCTTGCTTGGGTCTTAACCGTTTTGCTGTCCTTAAATACTCCAGGTTTTTGTGGTCGGTAAAAATCATGATGGGGTGAGATGCGCCCTCCAGTAGGTACCTCCACTCTTCCAGGGCAAATTTAATGGCCAACAACTCTCTATCACCAACATCGTAATTTTGTTCCGGTGAGTTGAGTTTCCGGGAGGCAAAAGCTAATGGGTGAAGCAGAGACTTGGGGCCCTGCCTTTGAGAGAGAATGGCCCCTGTAGCTGTCTCTGAAGTGTCTACTTCCAGTATGAAGGGTAATGTAGGGTCTGGGTGCCGTAAGACAGGTGCTGAAGTAAACACAGATTTTTATTTGGTGAAAGCATCCTGAGCCTCCTGTGTCCACTGGAAGCGGTTGCCCTGGCGTGTCAGTTGCGTGATGGGTGCTACAATGGAAGAGAACCCGATGATGAACCTTCTGTAGAAATTGGCAAAGCCAATAAAGCGCTGCACCCCTTTCTTATCAGTTGGGGCTGGCCATTCTTGAATTGCCCTGACTTTCTGTGGGTCCATTGCAACTCCGTTAATGGAAATAATGAATCCCAGAAACTGCACTGTAGTCTTTTCAAAGTCGCATTTCTCAGCTTTGAGGTATAGCCTGTGTTCTCTGAGGATGGTAAGGACCTTTTTGACATGAACTCGGTGTAATTCCAAGGAGGTTGAGAAGATAAGTATGTCGTCTAGATATACCACTAAGAAGTCGTCCAGATGTTCTCGGAAGATGTCATTCACTAGATGTTGAAAAGTGGCGGGGGCATTACAAAGCCCGAATGGCATGACGAGGTACTCAAAGTACCCGAATCTGGATCTGAAGGCGGTCTTCCATTCATCTCCAGCCCTGATCCGGATGAGGTTGTATGCCCCCCGAAGATCCAGTTTGGAAAAGATTTGGGCAGATCGAAACCGTTGAAACAATTCCAGGATCAGTGGTAGTGGATATCTGTTTTTGATGGTGATTTTATTCAGCTCTCTATAGTCAATGCAGGGCCTGAGAGACCCATCTTTTTTTTCCACGAAGAAGATCCCTGCACCGGCTGCAGAGGAAGATGGACGAATGAATTTTTTTCCAAGGTTTTCGTCTATGTAGGCCTTGAGGGCAGTTAACTCGGTTTCAGATAAAGGGAAGATACGGCCGAAAGGCACCTCTGAGCTAGGTAGGAGGTCGATGGGACAGTCATATGGCTGGTGCGGGGGTAGGCAGTCGGCCTGTCATTTGTCAAAGACGTCCTTAAATTCCAGGTACACGGAGGGAACGTGTTGCAGGTTTTCAGAAACGGTTGCAATGGTAGAGCAGGTGGCTGAGACTGGGGTAAGACAATGCTGGGAGCAGTAATGAGATGTGAATTTGACTTCCTTGTTGGCCCAATTGATAAGAGGCTCGTGTGCTTGTAACCAGGGGAGACCCAGAATGATGGGAAACATTGGAGAGGGGATGAGGTCAAACCGCAGAAACTCTCGGTGGCCAGAGTCAGTGGTGGCAAGGATGGGTTTAGTCTCTTGAGTGATTAGTCCAGAGCGGGGAAGAGAACCATCCGCCAGGTGTACCTGAAGGGAACGGTTCTTGACTTGAAGGGGAAAATGACGTTTCTGGGCGAGTGCAGAGTCCAGGAAGCAGCTGCAGGCTCCGGAGTCAATAATAGCCGGTAGGCGGGTTGCCCCTTCCGGTAGCTGTAGGGAGATAAAGAGGACAACATAAGCCTGAGGGACACTTGAAACTTGATAGTTCAATACATCTTGGGGGACAGACTTACTGGGTCTCACTGGACAACTTCGGAGGAAATGGCCAGAACCTCCACAGTAGAGACATAGGTTGGCTTGACGCCTGCGCTGTTTCTCCTCAGGAGAGAGGGGAGGCCGGACTAGGCCAAGTTGCATCGGTTCAGGTTCCGGAAAGGACGGAGCAGCAGGAACTGGAGCAGGAGGATGAACCAGAACGGATCTGGAAGGAGTCCAGTTGGGACGAGCAGTCTGAAAGCGTTCAGCGCGCCGCTCTCGTAGGCGTCTGTCAAGCTGGGTGGCGGACTGAACTAGACCTTCCAAGGAAGCGGGGGTCTCATTCCAGGCTAGTTCGTCCTTAAGTGCTTCCGACAGTCCTTGGCGGTAATGGTATTTCAATGCCGCTTCGTTCCAGCCGGTATCGGCCGACCATTTCCGGAATTCGGCCGTATAGTCCTCAACCGGCCTTCTTCCCTGGAACAGGCGATGCAGAATAGCCTCAGCCGTAGCCGTGCCCTGGGGATCGTCGTATAGCTGCGCCAGCTGTTCGAAGAAGGTTTCAACAGAGTTTAATGCGGGGCTCCTTTGCTCCATTAGGCCGTGAGCCCAGGCTTGGGGTTCCTCGGATAGGAGGGAGATAATGAAGCCCACCTTTACTACCTCTGAAGAAAAGGTCTGAGGCTGAAGAGCAAGGTAGAGAGAGCAGGCATTTTTGAAGGCTCTGTACTTTTTGCGATCACCCGTAAATCGCTCTGGTATGGGAACTCTGGGTTCCGGGGAAGCCATCACCACGGTAGGGCTTGCTGAGACCTGAGAAGTGGAGGTACCAGGGGTAGAAGCCGCAGCTGGGGCTGTAGGGCCTGGTGACGCAGTGAGTTGTTGAAGCCGGCCATCCATTTGTGTGTATCCCTCCTGTAGTTTTTGGACCGCATTAGTTAGTGCGGTTACCTGCTGGCAGAGGTTGTCAAATGGAGAACGCGCTCTGTCGGCCTCAGACATCTGGCTGGTTTGTACTGTCACGGGTGTACTTACCGAGGCCGAGATGCCGAGAGTGGTTCAGCCTTGCGACTTGGCGCACTCCGCCCCCTGGAGGTGGAACAGGGAGAGGATGGCGCGAAGAGGCACTGGCTACCAGCAGGTGAGGAAGTCTTGGTAGAGGATCGGGTGACCAGGAACAGGCTGAAGGCCTAACACCAGGCTGATGAGGGCTTTCACAAGATCCAAACAAAGACACAAGTCCAGGGCACTACAGGGGCCAAGCGGGTAGACTGAGTCCAGGTACTGGCTGTAGAAACAGGTACTGAGGGTGCAGGCCGAGGGTCTAACACAGTAGACAAGTGATCAGTCCAGGAATATTAAGCGGGTAATCAGAGCTGGAGGCAAGTAGCAAATCCAGAATACAAGCAGGAGATCAGGGATTGGAGATTGGTAGAAAGTCCGAGTCACAGGCCAAGGGTCAAACACAGCGGGCAGGCAGAAGAGGTCCGAGAGGCAAGCCAAAGGTCAGGTCCAGGAGAGAAGCAGCGTAGTCAGGTCGATCCGGGTCACAACAAGGGTTCAGACATGTATACAGGAAACCAGGTACAAGACAGGAAGCTGACGACAAACCAGCAACCTGTCAGCGCCACTAGGCTTCTTTAAATAGGCCTGTCAGATTTCTGATTGGTGCGCCATGGCGCATGTGCGTGCGCCATTCGCGCACACCATTGCGCGTGCGCCGAAGCGCTATTCCACCGCGCATGCGCGCATGGCTGCGGCGGCTGAATAGTGGATTTCCATGACACCAAGGCAACTATCACTTGGCAAATAAATTTAATAGCAACCCTGCCTAAACATCAGGGTGCTACACATTTTTCATCTAGGCATTGCTGTAGTGCACCAATCCTGCCCTCTTCATTTTTCGGTTTATCAGGTTATCTGCAGATGCATATTTGATAAATGCAGAAAAGTTATACCTAAACACACCCACTGTAGGCTCCTTTCTGTCTGTGACATGCAAAAAGCCTGATATACAAAAATGTCTGTGTAGCGGAGTGTTGATTTACTTACCATGCTCCAATGGAAACTAGGGTCATACTTTCTATGAGCAGTACAATGCCAGTTCCTACACCTCTATAACTACTATAAAGAGAGGAGGATAAGTTGCTCTCCTTCCCACTCACAGCAGCTCAGAGAGGCCCCACCAGATCAAGAAAAGGTAGTTGCGCAAGTGATCTGCAGCCAGGTGAGTGGCCCTCCACTGTCAGAACTGGCATGCAGGCAGATGGGCAGGAGTTTAATACCAGCTTCTCCGGAAGACCCAGCTACTGTGGGGAGAACCTCCTTGATTGCTACTAGAGTATTGCAGTTCCAGTGGTGTGAACTTTTGTCCTTGCAGGGCCTTGGATCCATACATCTGTTAACCTGTGTTACCAGAGCTACCCTGGAATTCTCTGTTAAGCATGCTGTTTATAAGGACAGTAGCAACTAGCTGTTTTCTGTAATATCTTGCTGAAAAGATTATTTTTAGCTGGACCCTCTGTTTCTATAGGGTATTATAGAGACTATAAGTTGCAGTCACTTGTTAGCCTGATTGAGCCACGCAGACATTGCTGTGAAGAGTCCATGTTTGTGCAGATTTCATAATCTTTGCATTATGCTGTAGTATATGTTTGCTCACTACCATTTTGACATGGCTTTACATTATTAAGCTCACACCTGTTTAGTACATTGCTTTTCTTAAACACAAACTTTCTTGTCAAGGATTGATTTGTTTTGGGCACTATGGCCTCCAATATGCTTGTTAGTGACAAAAGTATTCCCTACGCAGTGCATTTGACCATTCCCCTCTGGTAGTTTGGATAAAAGCTAGGCCTCCCATGACCCTTTGCAGCTACCCCTGGAAAATGAATGCATGAACATATTGAGTCCCACATTACACACTTCTTCATAGACAATTCCCATGGCTCCAATGTACTAGATGAGATGCATTTAAATGCTTTCTTAGGAGTATTTTCTATCTCAGAGTTAACATTTATTAAAAACTCTAGTAGGCAGCAGGAGGCCCAATGTCTTAGCTTGTTAGGAGATTGGAGCAACAATATACCTCTGACTCTGCCAAGGCATGGCTCTCAGGATGGCTCTCAGCTCAAGATGCACTGGTGCGCCGAGTTGTATCTTTGGCCTAGAAGATTACAATCTGATCTGTAATTGTCATTGGTGCATGCTCCCGCCCCGGCCCGCTTGTGCATGCGCATTCGTCCAAATCTGCTAGTTGTTCAATCAGAAAACCGCTACCCGTCAGATCATAAAGTTGGTAGAATGCAGGAAGGTAAAAAACCTTTAGTCTTTACAACCACTTTAAGGAATATTTGTTGCTGGACTGGAGCCATTTAGGAAAAAGAAGAAGAAACATATTGGTAAGCTTAAGACTGACTCTATGAAATATCTAGAGCAGGGGTAGGCAACCTTAAAGAGGTGGAGATTTACCTGAACAACATGGGAGAAGTCAAAGATTACCGGGCACAGTCGCCCAGTGTTGCCTCCTTGCACCTGATTTAAACCTCAAATTGCCGTACTACCGTGTCACAATCGTCCATTGCATGGTGATCATGGGTTTAAATCAGGTGTTGAGGAGGCAATATATTGACTCCTCATCACCTGTCAAACACACAGATCACTTTTCAGAGGAGCAGCAGTGCCTGCTGCACTTTTGAATGAACCCTTAGTTCCATTCGCCAGCGGCACCCTTAGGGCTATTTCACACATAAAGTTGGGGGGCGGGAAAACCCTGCAGTTGATTTGTGGATTTACCTCCCACAATCCCTACCCTCTTTAGCTGCTGAGGCAGCAGCCAAAGGTGTACACATGCTGCAGCAGGAATTAAACACCTTGTTGCTTTTGGTGGGTGCTACCACCTGCCAAACGCGACCCATTCAAGTAAATGGGGCCACTCTGCAATCGCTCTGCAACTGCATGCTTCTGCATGGACCTTTACTGTTCTGAGCCCCCTATAAGGCTGCTTTCACACTAATGTTCTGCGGTTTACCTACACCGTGAGTGCAACGCATTGCATCTTTGACTTTTCTGGGTTAGCTGCACTTTCCAGTGGACTTCTATTATATCCTGCAGGTGTGGTGCACTTTTTGAAAGCGCAACAAAACTCTTGCATTCAGAAAGTGCACCAAACCTGCAGGATATAATTGAACTCTATGGATAAGCGCAGAAAACCCACAGGAAAGCTGCAGGTACACTGCACTGCATCCGCTGTGTGGGTAAACTGCAGTGCACCAGTGTGAAAGCAGCCTAATACTATTATGACCAGTGTATTTCTTCACACTGACCTGAAGATCCCTTCTTTCCTGCTGCTGGCACTACCCTGTATACCTCTAGCCAGGATAAGGGATGGAGTGCAGTTGGTATCACTCCGCATGGGACAGAAGCCAGCACTACAGAAGAGGCATCTTCTTATGTGGATCTTTCTCCCTACTACAGGTCCAACTTTACAACTAGTCCCGATGTATGGCACTCTGTTTGATGCTCTGGGATAGCGGGTCAGCAAACCCAGACTGTGCTCTACCAGTCACCTGGCCCGATATCTACTGGTCGATCACAATCTACTGGTTGCTGACCCCCAACCTACAGCATATTAATAAGAGTTTGTGAAACTTTAAGATCCATTTGTTAGTAAATATAAAAAAATCCCTAAACCTACACCCTTTTGGTGCTTTTAGATATTTTGTATGGCAATAAGCAGATACTCCTTCTCCAATGGTATTCATAAACTGATTTTAAACAAAAAAAAAATGCCTAAAATGCTAAATGACTGTACTCATTTTTAGTACCAATCCACCAATGATGACCCCATGCTGGGCCTTTCCAACTGATCTTGGGGCCTATGGGAAGCAGGACCTGGATAGGAAGGGTGGAGGTGGTGGCACATAGAGAAACCAATCCCCTCCATTTTCCTCTTGCAGCCGCTGAATGCCTGTGGGAGGGAGAGGAGGAGAAGACGTCTTTCAGCGGATGCAGGAGGAAAATGGAGGGGATTTGTTCCTCTATATGCCGCCCGCCACCCCTCCTGTCCAGATGTACAGGGGCAATGTCATATGGGGGGTCATATACAGAGTAGTATGGGGTATTAATACTCCCCAGGGTCAGTTATAGATTGGGGGGTCATAATATATATTTATATACATCATATATAATACACTGTTGCCCCCCTGGAGGTCAGTCATAGTAGGCTGTTGGGTGCAATTAAAATTTGGGTTGCCCCTCATGGGCTCTCCCCCCTCTACTGGGTTAGTTCAGCCTTCTCTGTATCCCCTTCCCCATGACAGGTCCTCTTGCTGGGCACTGTGGAGTACGGTCATGGATGAATGTGGAGCATGGGGATGACAAGCTGGACATTGAACACAGACCTGGCAGCAGGATATGCATAGGAGGGGCAGCAGCATATAGAGGAATCGTTTCATTCAGCGACTGCAGGAGGAAAACTGAGGTGTATGGGGGGGCTGCATTGCGACCCCTGTAGTTACGCCCCTGGGATGAGTGGCAGCAGTGGTGGGGGGATGAAATGGGATGAGTGACAGTGTTGGTGGGGGGGGGTGAGATCAGTGGCAGCAGTGGTGGGGGATGGGCTGAGTGGCAGTGGTGTGGGGGCATGGGATCAGTGGCAGCAGTGATGGTGGGTGGCATTAGGGATGGTGGTGGTGAGGGGGGGTGCGATGAGTGGCAGTGGTGGGGGTATGGGATGAGTGGCAGCAGGGGTGGTGGGAGGATCAAATGGGATGAATGGCAGCAGTGGTGGGGGGGATGGAATGAGTGGCAGCAGTGGTGGAAATGGGGGATGGGATGAGTGACAGAAGGGGTGGGGGGATGGAATGAGGGGCAGCAGTGGTGGGGGTGAGATCAGTGGCAGCGGGGATGGTAAGGGGGGGTTGAGATGAATGGCAGCGGTGGTGGGGGATGGTATGGAATGAGTGGCAGTAGTGGTGGAGGGATGGGATGAGTGCCAGCGGTGGTGCTAGGTGGGATCGGTGGCTGCAGTGGTGGTGGTGGGGATTGGGTTCAGTGATAATGCTGATATGGGGGCGATGGGATCAGTGTCACTCACTTGCAGGTCACTCTGTTCCCCCTCCTTGCTCAGTCTCAGTGTATCTCCAGTGACACCTATCCTGACATGGGGTCTCCTCACACGGTACAGAGCTCCCCCCTTCACTCTACTGGCCTGGCTTGAGTCAGCAGACTTTCTCTTTCAGTATCCGCCTCCCAACATCTCCCTAACCTACCTACCCTGAACTCAATGGGCGGGTGGAAAGGATCGGCAGGGCAGTCTGATGCATGAATACTGTGTGCCTGTGAGTTCCCAGTGTACTAGCTTCCATCTCATATTGGTATAATAACCTTCGGGCAGCAGCGGGTGGCCCCTCCTACAGTGGCAAGTGCAACCTTTGCGATCCCTGGTAGTGTCGCTACTGTTGGAACCTCTTTTACTACTCCTCTATCATCAGCATAAGCTTTGTACCTACCTCTGTATAACAAGCACAGCCTCTGTTCCTGCTCCTCTCTGACCATCACAACCTCTGTGTATACTCTCTGTGACCAGCAAAACATCTGCTCCTACTAAATTATGATTAGCACAACATGTTTCCTACTTTCATCAATCAGCACAACCTCTTCCTACTCCTCTATGACCAATACAACTTTTGTTCCTTCACACCCTGGCCAACACAAAATCTATCTCTACTACTATTATTGTCTGAATAGCATAACTTATTTTTCTCTTATGCTATGAGCAGCACAATCTCTATTTCTAATGGGGATTAGTACATCTGATTCTACTCCCCTATTACCCATCTCATTTTTTATTTTAGTATTACCAGCACAACCTCTGTTTCTACTCTCTGTGATAGAACAACCTCTGTCCCTGCTCCTTTATGCTATACCCAGCACATCCTTGGCTTACACTCTGTGTAAGCAGTACAACTTCTTCCTACTGCTCTATGACCAGCACAATTTCTTCCTTCTCAACAATCTTATGTTGTTTTTTTTCCCCATTCAGTGCAGACATTTAACTTGCATCCTGTACTCCTGTATGACCAGCACAATTTATTTTTCCTACTTTTCTTACTTTTCTTTGACCAGCATAACCTTTTGTTTCTACTCTCTATGACCAGCACAACTTCTGTTCCTACTTTATATAACCAGTACAACCTCTGTTCCTACTCCTTGTAACCTGTGTTCCTACGTCCCTCTAGCCAGCATAACTTATTTTCCTAATCCTCTATGACCAGCACAAACCTTGTTCCTACTTCTCCATGATCAGCGCAACCTTTTTTCCTACTCTTCAATGACTAGTGAAACCTCTGTTCCCTGTCCTTTCGGGAAAGTACTTTGGAGTACTTTGGAGTTGTGTAAACATAATAATTATTTTTAAATTACATACAAATAAGCACATATTTATTATGCCACCAGCATTTTTTTCTATTTAAAACGCTAAATTGTGTAATGAGGGTAGCATTGTAAAAAAAAAAAAAACATTAGTCATCAGTCACAGTGGGTGGCACTGGAAAAATATTAGCAGCTTCATCTTCCATGACCTTTCTTTCATATTCTGTTTGTAGCAGGGCCACATTTTCTTTTACCTCCTGAGACAGAAGATACAAGTGAAAATTGCCTATGCTATCTGAGTTTTGGAAGCCAGACATCTGCTCTTTCCTGTTGAGAATTTTAACTCAAAGGTAAAAAAAAAGGACTGCATGTCCTGTCATCAAAATGAATTAAATAGGTGAGTAAAAGACAACGTTTGCTGATCTGGACCATGGGGTGAGCAAGAGTCACCTCTGCTGTTTTATCTGATCGCAGTCAGTACTAGGTTTTCATTCAAGCAGAGATATATTCCAGCTCATTTCTCTGTCTTTCTATTTACTCCACATAATTATTTGTTTGCCTAATTTTTAGTTATTTTATTCAAAGGAATACTTTTATCAAGCTTTTTTAGTCTTCTTTTAACAGGGTTTATGCCCACCTATAGAGCTTTTAAAGCGGTTGTAAAGGCAATTTTTTTTTTTTTTTTTTACCTTACTGCATTATATGGTAGGCCCTTATGGAAGTAATTTGCAATTGACATTTGTACTTCCTCATTTTATTATGATCTTTTATTTATATAGCATTACCATCCATGAGGGACAGACCAGACATTAATTATATATCATTACAGAACTTAACTGGTCACAAGAGCTTTGAGAGCCATACTTCTTACAGTTTGTATTTGAATTGGGATGCAGGTCTTATAACCTAAGTGTCATGGATATGCATTAATGTCTGTCTGCCATCTTACCTTCCTCCTCATGTGTTCATCTAGAGACCAGACCTCCTTCACCTGGCTTCCTTTATAATCTCCTCCCAGCCTGACTCCACCCCAGGCCCTATCACTGAACACTATATTAACCTGTGCACTGCAAGCCTGCTTTGCTGATCAACGTGTTTGTTAGGCATTGTGTGTTTGGGTTCCTGCCTGCCGTGTGCTACGTCTGTCTCTCTGTTACGTTATTGGCTTGTCCCCGACTATCCCTGTCTGCTCGTGACCCTTGACCTTCGGCTCGTTCTTCGTTATCCTTGTCTGCTTGTGGCCCCTGACCTTCAGCTTGTTATTCGGTTCTCTCTATCGTGTGCTGCTGCTTCCCCTCTTTTCCCCTTATCCTACGGGGCGTGAGCTAGGAAACTCCAGGGGCCGCGACCTGGTCCCAGCCTGCAGCGTAACATCCTCACCACTAGAGGCCCTGGAGAAGACCAGCTGGGTCTTAGACTCCGCGCCCTGGTGAATCTTGGCTCTCGCTTCCGTTGGGATCCCGGTTGTGCTCCTCTGGTCCCGCTTTCCACAACCACCCAGTTTCCTATCCGCAGAAGCCAGCCATAGGGTTCACTACCTCGCGGTGCACTCCTGTCCCCCTACGGTGTGCATCTGTCACCTGGCCACAGGTGACCCTGACACTAAGAAGGCATGATACCAAAGATGTATAAAATGAGTATGATGTTGAATTAATGCAAATAAATGATAATTTGAAATATATCCAAAGTTTCGCCTCGCAACCAAAAACAGACATTCCATGCAGCTGGTATACGTCTATGTACAGTTTGCCAAACAGGAGCAGATAACAATATTGGATCTTAAAAAAAATAGATAATTTTCCACTGAATGGTACAAGCATAGGTGATTTGTATTGTACAGATAACAATACACTCTGTTTCACTGTATCTTAAATATAAATAGCAGCCAAATTGTATTGTGAGCAAAGTGTTTACATTTATGTAAAAAAAAAATACTCTCTGTTATAGTATCTTGTTGTTAAAGTCATGTTGACAGTTCTGAAAAAAAGATGTACAGCTGCGCTAATTAATAATTTTATTAAAAGCATCCATGTATTTTTTTTTTCAATGACAACAAATATTGCTGAATCAAAGCTCATCCTTAGGCTGCTTTCACACTGGGGTGGGGGCGGCATCGGCAGTAAAGCACCGCTATTTTTAGCGGTGCTTTGTCGTCGTTTTTGCGGAGGTATTCGGCCACTAGCGGGGCGCTTTTAACCCCTGCTAGCGGGCAAAAAAGTGTTAAAAACTACCCGCAAAGCCATTTGCAGCTGCGCTTTGCCGGCGGTTTGGCCGCGCTGCCCATTCATTTCAATGGGCAGGAGCGATGGAGGAGCGGTGTACACACCGCTCCTTCACCGCTCCAAACATGCTGCTTGCAGGAGTTTATTTAACCACTTAAGCCCCGGACCATTTTGTTGCTAAAGGACCAGGCCCCTTTTTGCGATTTGGCACTGCGTCGTTTTAACTGACAATTACATGGTCGTGCGACGTGGCTCCCAAACAAAATTTACGTCCTTTTTTTCCCACAAATAGAGCTTTCTTTTGGTGGTATTTGATCACCTCTACCGTGTTTATTTTTTGCGCTATAAACAAAAGTAGAGTGACAATTTTGAAAAAAAAAACAATATTTTTTACTTTTTGCTATAATAAATATCCCCAAAAAATATATAAAAACATTTTTTCCCTCAGTTTAGGCCGATACGTATTCTTCTATATATTTTTGGTAAAAAAAAAAAAAAAAGGAAAAAAAAGCATTTATTGATTGGTTTGTGCAAAATAGGGGATAGTTTTATGGCATTTTTATTAATAATTTTTTTTTTACTAGTAATGGCGGCGATCAGCGATTTTTATCGTGACTGCGACATTATGGCGGACACATTGGACACTTTTGACACTATTTTGGGACCATTGTCATTTTTACAGCGATCAGTGATTACTGTGAAAATGACACTGGCAGATTAGGGGTTAACCTGTAGGGGGCGCTAAAGGGGTTAAGTGTGACCTAATGTGTGATTTTTACTGTAGGGGGGCATGGCTTGGCGTGTGATGTCACTGATCGTCGTTCCCTATGACAGGGACCAGATGATCAGTGACAGGCTCACTAGTAAGCACGGGGAGAGGTTTGTTTACACTTACTTCTCCCCGTTCTTCAGCTCTGTGACCCGCGGGACACCGGTGGCGATCGTGTCCGCGGGTCCCGCGGCGCGATCATGGAGTACCCGACCGGGTATCGAGCGCACCGCCAGCGACGCACGCGCAACCCAAGGCTGTGCATATTAAAGGTGACATACCTGTACGCCAATATGCCCAGCCGTGCCATTCTGCCGACGTACATCGGTGTACGGCGGTCGGCAAGCGGTTAATGTCCGGTCAGCGCATCGCCTCGGTGTGAAAGCCCTCTGGCTTTCACACTGAGACTGCAGGGGAGCAATTTTTCAGGCGCTTTACAGGCGCTATTTTTAGCCCAAAAATGCCTATAAAATGCCCCAGTGTGAAAGGGGTCTAATGCCGCGTACACACGACCGTTTTTAATGTCATTGAAAAAAACGAAATTTTTCTCGACGTGATTCTTCTCAAGCCTGCCTTGCCTACACACGATCATGAAAAAAAATGCTTGAGCAAAGTGCAGTGACGTACGAAATGTACGACGACACTATAAAGGGGAAGTTCCATTCGGACGGCGCCACCCTTTGGGCTGCTTTTGCTGATCCTCTGTTAGTAAAGTTTGGTGAGAGACGATTCGCGCTTTTCAGCCTCGTGCTCTTCAGTCTGTTACAGCGTGACGAATGTGCTATCTCCATTATGAACGCTAGTTTTACCAGAACGAGTGCTCCCGTCTCATCACTTGCTTCTGAGCATGCGCATTTTTTCCACGTCGTTAAAGCCTACACATGGCCGTTTTTCATGATGAGAAAAACGACGAGAAAAATTAGAGCATGTTCCAAATTTTTAATGCCCATTTTTCAAGTCGTGAAAACTGCTCTGGAGCCCACACACAATCGTTTTTAATGACCAAATAAAAAAATGGCATTTTTCTCGTCATGAATGGTCGTGTGTACGCGGCATTAGGGTTAAACCAAAGCAAAAGAAAAAAAAACGAGAAAAGAAAAAAAAAAACACTTCCCCTTCTTTAACTAATCTAATGCCGCGTACACACAACCATTTTTCTCATCGGGAAAAATTCAATTTTTTCTCTTTGACGAGAAAAACGACCGTGTGTGGGCTTTTGGTAATTTTTCCCGACGAGAAAAATGGCATTAATCACGACGAGAAAAATTAGAACATGCTCTAATTTTTCTTGTCATGATTCACGGCATTTTTTTCCGCAGCAGTTTTCCCATAGGGAAACACTGCCGGGGAGCCTACACATGGTCGTTTTTCTCGACCAAGAGAAAAAATGACGGGAAAAACGGCCGTGTGTAGGGAAACAAGCTGTTCCTCGTTTTTCCCGTCGATTTTCTTGACAGTGTTTTCACAGTCGAGAAAATCGATCGTGTGTACGTGGCATAAAAGTCTTATTTCAAAAAATATACCTAAAAGTATATTCACTAAAAATTATGTAGTGTTTATGGGGGTGAACTACTAAACTAAAGAAACTAAAGAATATTGAAGAGAAATTACTTGAAACTAAGTTTTATTTAACCACTTAAGCCCTGGAAGGATTTACCCCCTTATTGACCAGGACATTTTTTGCAATTCGGCACTGCGTCATTTTAACTGACAATTGCGCGGTCGTGTGACATTGTACCCAAACAAAATTGTCCTTTTTTTCCTACAAATAGAGCTTTCTTTTGGTGGTATTTGATCAAATCTGCGGTTTTTTTTTGCACTATAAACAAAAAAAGACAGACAATTTTGAAAAAAAAAATATTTTTAACTTTTTGCTATAATAAATATCCCCCAAAAAATGTAAAAAAAACGAATTTCTTCATCAGTTTAGACCAATTTGTATTCTTCTACATATTTTTGGTAAAAAAAAAAAAAAATCGCATTAAGCGTATATTGATTGGATAGAACAAAAATTATAGTGTCTACAAAATAGGGGATAGATTTATGGCATTTTTATTATTATTATTTTTTTTACTAGTAATGGTGGTGATCAGCATTTTGTAGCGGGTCTGCGACATTGCGGCGGACAGATCGGACACTTTTGACACTTTTTTGGGACCAGTGACAGTTATACAGCGATCAGTTCTACAAAAATTAGCTGATTATTGTACAAATGACACTGTCAGGGAAGGGGTTAACACTAGGGGCCATCAAGGGGTTAAATGTGTTCCCTGGGAGGTGTTTCTAACTGTGGGGGGAGTGGACTGACAGGGAGTACAGAGAGATCACTGTTCCTAATCACTAGGAACAGACAATCACTCTGTACTCCCCTGACAGAACGGAAATCTGTTTGTTTACATTGACAGATCCCTGTTCTGGCTCCCTGTGAAGCGATTGTGGGTGGCTGGCGGACATCGCGACCACCAGACACGTGCACCGGCTTCAAAATGCAGGCACGCGCGCACGCCTCCGGCGCTGTGCGCGCACCCACTGTATCTATTGCATGAAGCGATGTACACCTATGTAAATATATAAATGTGGCGCTGTGTGAAACTCGAAAGTAAATTCAAATGTGTAATGGGACTCTATAGAGAACCATATGGCCTATTGAAGACCAAATAGTAAAAAATATTTTAACGTTATAAAAAACGCATGTGACATGCATACATGAAAATGTATAATCAATCAGTGAAACAATATTTAAAGTGATGTATCACCAGAGTCTGGGAGAACCCCTGACACCCATAAATATTGCAATAAACTCAAAATGTAAAAATAACTCTCCTGAGTGAAGACTTATACATAAAAGATCTCTAACACCTATAAATAGTGCAATAAATCATGTAAAGTGACCGTGAAACTCCTGTAAGGAGAAAACTGTATAACATATATATATAAATATCCACAGAGTTCAGTGGAGACAAATTCTGAAATGTCTCTTAATGAAGGTGGAAAACAGTATCCAAAAATATCATATATGGATATATAAGTCCTGTTCCAAATAGTTCCTTGAAGTGGACGGTCTGTATATCAATGAGATGTAACACCCGGGAGTGCCTTCACCATTGGATCAGAGACAACAATAAGAAATGAATACTCTTACCGAGTGTTGTAGATCCAGCTCACCATATAGCGGTGGATCTATCAGGCTTATGTCCACGTCAGGGACCAGCAAATTGGAATCCAAACTGTTTGTCCTCTCCTGTTAGACAGCGTTTTTCAACGTTTCCAACCGTGACACTCACTTCAAGTGTAAGAAATCAGCATGTAAAACCGAAGCCCTCCATATGAATGGTGTCACCATGAAAAAAACAGGAAGAAAAACTTCCACATAGTGTGAATCCAAAATGGAAATTCATTTAAAAGCAGCCATAAAAATCCAATACAAAAATCAGACAAGCAGTTTAATCCCAAAATTTCAAAAAGGGCAATCCACTAAAAAATATGTAAACAGACCCAAAAAGAAACTTCAGAAATGGTAAGCTCCAAATATCAAGAATGCGTGAGATGAGCAGCAAGAGCTGGCATGTAAAATGGATTGGAGCCCTCATAGGAACACTGTGGTTGGTTTTTCCTTTTCGAATACTAGTAAGGTGTTCACCCACCCTAATGGAAAACGTGCGGATGGTACGCCCTACATATTGTTTCCCGCATGGGCAGGTAAGTAGGCAGACAATAAATCTAGTTGCACAGGTGGTGAAATGCTTCATTTTATAATCTGTTCCCGTGGATGTGGAACAAAAGGTATCCGTTTTCCGTTTACCACACAGATTCACCTGACATACCTTGCATTTTCTACATGGATAGTAATGCTTTTAAGTGTGGAAAAAAGATGGGAATAATGGGTGGGTTGATCACATTTGGAGCTATCTGACTTTTAAGTGAGGAAGCCCCTCTATATGTCACTCCAGCTCTATCTGGAAGTGAAGGACCAAGGACCTGATCATTTTTAAGGACATTCCAATGCCTCTGAAAAATGTCCTTAATTTGTTTAGGCAGACATACATTTAAGTTCCATATCCCAATAAGCGGAGATCCGCCCCCTCAATACGACGTTTGACCTGCAAGCATACATTGGTGATACATTACATGTAGTTAGCCGCTACGCTTCATTGCGTTCCGACTACACATCCCAGTATGCTTTGCGTATGGTCACACCATCTATGAGGGCTCCAATCCATTGTGTGCCGATGACACGGTGGCGGCGTCAGCCACGTCGATGGCCCAGCATGCTTCTTTGCGCTGTTCCGATTGGCCCCGAAGCGCACATGACTGAGGTCATGTGACGTAGAGTCAGTCATGTGACTCACCAATCCCGGAAGTGAAACACTCAATGGGATGCACGGGCATACAATTAAGGTATTATCTCTTCCTATATATAGCGTGGGGGGCACTGAGATGGCGTGTACCCCAGTTGATGTCTTATCAGATGAAACGCGTCGGGTTTTACATGCCAGCTCTTGCTGCTCATCTCACGCATTCTTGATATTTGGAGCTTACCATTTCTGAAGTTTCTTTTTGGGTCTGTTTACATATTTTTTAGTGGATTGCCCTTTTTGAAATTTTGGGATTGAACTGCTTGTCTGATTTTTGTATTGGATTTTTATGGCTGCTTTTAAATAAATTTCCATTTTAGATTCACACTATGTGGAAGTTTTTCTTCCTGTCTTTTTCATGGTGACACCATTCATATGGAGGGCTTCGGTTTTACATGCTGATTTCTTACACTTGAAGTGAGTGTCACGGTTGGAAACGTTGAAAAACACTGCCTAACAGGAGAGGACAAACAGTTTGGATTCCAATTTGCTGGTCCCTGACGTGGACATAAGCCTGATAGATCCACCGCTATATGGTGAGCTGGATCTACAACACTCGGTAAGAGTATTCATTTCTTATTGTTGTCCCTGATCCAATGGTGAAGGCACTCCCGGGTGTTACATCTTATTGATATACAGACCGTCCACTTCAAGGAACTATTTGGAACAGGACTTATATATCCATATATGATATTTTTGGAAACTGTTTTCCACCTTCATTAAGAGACATTTCAGAATTTGTCTCCACTGAACTCTGTGGATATTTATATACAGGTCCTTCTCAAAAAATTAGCATATTGTGATAAAGTTCATTATTTTCTGTAATGTACTGATAAACATTAGACTTTCATATATTTTAGATTCATTACACACAACTGAAGTAGTTCAAGCCTTTTCTTGTTTTAATATTGATGATTTTGGCATACAGCTCATGAAAACCCAAAAATCCTATCTCAAAAAATTAGCATATTTCATCCGACCAATAAAAGAAAAGTGTTTTTAATACAAAAAAAGTCAACCTTCAAATAATTATGTTCAGTTATGCACTCAATACTTGGTCGGGAATCCTTTTGCAGAAATGACTGCTTCAATGCGGCGTGGCATGGAGGCAACCAGCCTGTGGCACTGCTGAGGTGTTATGGAGGCCCAGGATGCTTCGATAGCGGCCTTAAGCTCATCCAGAGTGTTGGGTCTTGCGTCTCTCAACTTTCTCTTCCCAATATCCCACAGATTCTCTATGGGGTTCAGGTCAGGAGAGTTGGCAGGCCAATTGAGCACAGTAATACCATGGTCAGTAAACCATTTACCAGTGGTTTTGGCACTGTGAGCAGGTGCCAGGTCGTGCTGAAAAATGAAATCTTCATCTCCATAAAGCTTTTCAGCAGATGGAAGCATGAAGTGCTCCAAAATCTCCTGATAGCTAGCTGCATTGACCCTGCCCTTGATAAAACACAGTGGACCAACACCAGCAGCTGACATGGCACCCCAGACCATCACTGACTGTGGGTACTTGACACTGGACTTCAGGCATTTTGGCATTTCCCTCTCCCCAGTCTTCCTCCAGACTCTGGCACCTTGATTTCCGAATGACATACAAAATTTGCTTTCATCCGAAAAAAGTACTTTGGACCACTGAGCAACAGTCCAGTGCTGCTTCTCTGTAGCCCAGGTCAGGCGCTTCTGCCGCTGTTTCTGGTTCAAAAGTGGCTTGACCTGGGGAATGCGGCACCTGTAGCCCATTTCCTGCACACGCCTGTTCACGGTGGCTCTGGATGTTTCTACTCCAGACTCAGTCCACTGCTTCCGCAGGTCCTCCAAGGTCTGGAATCGGTCCTTCTCCACAATCTTCTTCAGGGTCCGGTCACCTCTTCTCGTTGTGCAGCGTTTTCTGCCACACTTTTTCCTTCCCACAGACTTCCCACTGAGGTGCCTTGATACAGCACTCTGGGAACAGCCTGTTCGTTCAGAAATTTCTTTCTGTGTCTTACCCTCTTGCTTGAGGGTGTCAATGATGGCCTTCTGGACAGCAGTCAGGTCGGCAGTCTTACCCATGATTGCGGTTTTGAGTAATGAACCAGGCTGGGAGTTTTTAAAAGCCTCAGGAATCTTTTGCAGGTGTTTAGAGTTAATTAGTTGATTCAGATGATTAGGTTAATAGCTCGTTTAGAGAACCTTTTCATGATATGCTAATTTTTTGAGATAGGATTTTTGGGTTTTCATGAGCTGTATGCCAAAATCATCAATATTAAAACAAGAAAAGGCTTGAACTACTTCAGTTGTGTGTAATCAATCTAAAATATATGAAAGTCTAATGTTTATCAGTACATTACAGAAAATAATGAACTTTATCACAATATGCTAATTTTTTGAGAAGGACCTGTATATATATGTTATACAGTTTTCTCCTTACAGGAGATTCACGGTCACTTTACATGATTTATTGCACTATTTATAGGTGTTAGAGATCTTTTATGTATAAGTCTTCACTCAGGAGAGTTATTTTTACATTTTGAGTTTATTGCAATATTTATGGGTGTCAGGGGTTCTCCCAGACTCTGGTGATACATCACTTTAAATATTGTTTCACTGATTGATTATACATTTTCATGTATGCATGTCACATGCGTTTTTTATAACGTTAAAATATTTTTTACTATTTGGTCTTCAATAGGCCATATGGTTCTCTATAGAGTCCCATTACACATTTGAATTCACTTTTGAGTTTCACACAGTGCCACATTTATATATTTACATTCTTTTTACACTTTGTCAGGTTGTTATGTTGGCTGCTAATATTTGAAGTTTCTTGGGAGGTTGGCGCAGTATTTTTCCCTTTTTTCAGATGTACACCTATGCCAATTGGCGCAATAGAGACGATCTGCAGTATAATTGCGGCGGATGGTCGGCAAGTGGTTAACCACTTGACCTCTGGAAGGTTTTAACCACTTCATGATCAGGGCATTTTTTTGCTATTCATCACTGTGCTACTTAAACTGGCAATTGCTTGGTCATGCAACACTGTAGCAAATTACATTTTGAAATTTATTTCATACAAATAGAGCTTTCTTTTGGTGGTCATTGATTATCACTGGACTTTTTATTTTTATTATATAAAGGAACAAAGACCAAAGATTTTGAAAAAAATAAATATTTTCTACTTTCCGTTCTAAAACATATCCAATAAAAAAAAAAATGTATTCATACATTTAGGCCAAAATGTATTCTTCTACATGTCTTTGGTAAAAAAAAAAAAAAAAAAGATCCTAATAAGTGTATATTAATTGATTTGTGTGAAAGTCGTATCATCTACAAACTATGGTATACTGTAATGACGGTGATCAGCGACTTATAATGGGATGGTGATAGGATGGCGGGCTATCTGGCAATAACAGACAATGGCTGGGAGGGTCACTAACTGACACTGACATAATTCGTGACACTGTTACAGTGAGCAGTGATAACACTGTACACTGGCACTGTACTTATGACACTGGGGCAATAAAGGGGTTAACTGTGTGCCTAACAGTGTGTAATGTATGTTGCTTTTACTTACTAATCTGGCATTTTTTTCTTCCTGCTCTTCAGGGAAAATAAACAGCCAGATTGCTGTTCCTATGTACACAAAGTTCTGTGTGTTTGTAAACTAGTGCTGTGTCCAACCAAACTCAGAAGAATGGCGGTCATGTATGTGACTGTGCTTGTCTCTGCCACCCACGCACAATATATTTACGGAGAAGTTAGCATTTGGTTAAAAATCAAACAATAGTTTTTTTATTAAATATTGCTAAACATGCTTTGATGATTTAGGTGTCCGTTTATCAAGCAACAGAAAATAACCGCTGCTGAGTTCTCCGGCATTCTCAGAGGAGATCTCTCTCCTCTGAGTGCCTGTTTATGAAGTGGTGTAGATCGCTTTTCCTTTTGAGGAGTGAATCGATCTAAAAGTGCTTTGAACTTTGTGCTGGAGAACACTGTTTGGTTCTGTAATCTCCAGAGACATAGCGAGATTACAGTAACAGAAAATCAACACAGAGGTGTCTGTTTATTAGGCAGCAGTGAATTACTGCTGCTGAGTACACGACATTCTCAAATGAGACTAATCTCCTCAGTACCTCACAGTACACCTCATATTAATTAAATAATAAAGTTAGAGTCCCCCTACACAATATAAATATATATATATATATATATATATATATATATATACACACACACACATATATATATATATATATATATATATATATATACAAACACACACACATATATATATATATATATATATATATATATATATATATATACATATAATTATAGTCAGATTCCGGATACTGGGCGAAATATATTACCCCAACTATGGCGACCTGAGGTGTGCCATGGTCGCATGTAAGAGTATGTTTAAAAGAGAGCATACCCTGAATATGAAAATATATAAAGTATCAGGGGAACGGGTGGGAGGGAACCCAGAAACGTTAGCCGACACGTGCAGGGAGAAGGAGGGGGGATTATAAGCCTCAGACTCTTTCTACAAATACAGGCTAGCCAATGGCCAGCCTTTAACTTGTAGTCAGAGTCTGGTTACTAGAGGAAACATATTACCCCAACTATGGCGACCTGAGGTGTGCCATGGTCGCATGTAAGAGTATGGTTAAAAGAGGGCAAAAAGAGACACAAACTAGGTACAGTAATGTGAAGTGTAATGGAAAACATAACAAACAACTAGTCCAGCAAAGTTGCAAAAGCTTGTTTGACTTCCACATCAGATGAGGAATGTAATGATTATAACAGGACGATTGCCAGCGTTCCATGTATTTGATGACATGGGATGGGACTCCCTGCTTGGAGGCTGCAGAATCCACCCCAAAAGGAATGACACTGAAACTGTTTTGGGTTTAACCCCAACTTAGCAATCAAAATTCTGACATGTGAGATGAACTGTCTGGAAGCAAGAGGCTGAGTGGGGAAGGGGAGTAATGGGCTATCGAGAGGCGCTGCTGCAAACATGGAGGAGAGCTGGTCCAAGACCTCAACTGGACACCAGAAAGCATTGGTTTTGTAATAATTGATCACAAAACCCTGACCTGTCTACCGGTTTTTGTTGTTGGGGAGTTGAAGTGAAAAATTATCAGGTAACCTGGTTAGATTACCTTTGAGGAGTACAGGTGCGTTATGGCCGGATTTGGATACCTTCCCGGGTCTGAGGAAAGCAAAATAACTTAGAAAAACAGCCGCCTTGAGGACAAGTCTGGGACCTAGCCCAAAAGGTAAGAGAGACAACAAATCTGCTAGCCCATAGAAGATCTGACTGGAGATAGGCATACGTGTCAACCGTGCCTGTCCCTGACCTTTCTGGATACCTTTAAGAATGGCTTTTGATGGGATGAGCTGCAAAAATGGACGGTCTGTCAGGATTGTGAAGCGAGAAGAAGTGCTGAATACCTGAAAGGTACAACTTGATGGTGTTGAATGAAAGGGATAACTTGCCATGACAATAGGCCACAAAAGCCATAATGTACTTGACATCCCCAACCCAATTGCAGGGATAGAGGGACGTAAAGCTACAAAACTCCTCCACGCCGTCTTGTGCGCCCTAAGAGTGTTCCTTGACAGTGACGCATTCACCAGGTTGGTAGCCTGTACCCTGAGTGCGTCTAATCCACCATCAGCAGGGAGAAAGGTAGAACCGGCTTGCCCACCAGATCTGCTTCTGGATGCTGTAGGAAGAAATGCCGGAAATCAAAATGAGATAAGGCATCAGCAGCCACATTATTGACACCACTTATGAACTCACCCCGAAAATAAAAATTGTACATGAGGCCCAACCACGTCAACCTGCACATGAAGGACATTATCAGGAGAGACCCGGATCTACCTTTATTGATAATCTCGGCTGTGGCCAAGTTATCGGTAAAGAAAACAACTGTTTGCCCAGACCAAGAGGGTCCACAAGTGATAGCAGCAGCCACTATTGGATACATTTTAAATAGTGCAGAAGTCTGAGCAAACCTGGAAATGTTAGAAACCTCGGGGGGCCATGGGCTGGCCAACCTCTGACATTCAAAAATAGCTAAAAAAAAACACTGAGGTTGCGGCATCTGAAAAAATTCTGGGGGACATGGTCATAGGTAGATGGATAAACATGGAGATCCCATTCCAATTGCACAAGAACTGCTCCCACATGAGCAGATCCGCTCAAGCATCAGCTTGTAATTTCACAGCCGAAAAAGTGTCCTGGTACAGGGGAAGAAGAGCCAACAACATGGAAACAAATGACCTGCCCTGAAGAATAATCTATGGAAAAGTTAAGCATGCCTAACGGTGATTGCACATCCTTTTTGGAGCACACAGGGGACCTGACCAGATTGTGTATAATGCCTCGAATCCTATCCAGCTTTTCCTGAGGCAAACTGGCGACCATGCGGTCGGTGTCTAAGGTGATACCTAAAAAGGTAATCACAGTGGAAGGCCCTTCTACTTTGTGGGCAGCTAAGGTAACGTTCAAATCCATAAACAGTTCCGTTAGTGCTACAAGGTCCTTGGGAGACTGTGCCGGGCTTTCTAATAACAAAAAATCGTCCAAGTAAAGAATAACCTTACGACACCCTTTGCGATTGGACAATACCCAATTGAGAGCTGAGGCAAAAATATTAAAGAGCCAGGGGGACAATGTCAATTTAGTGGCAAAATAATACTGCTCACGCCATTTGAACTCATGCCATTGGCATAGAAAAGGTTTGATGGGGAGGAGTTTGAAGGCATCCGAAATATCTGCTTTGGATAACCATGTGCCTCTACCAGCCTGTAAAATATGCTAAATGGCCAAGTCTACTGATGAATATTGGAGCAAAAATTTCTCTGATGGAATGAGAGAATTTAGACTAGGTATGTGTGATGAATGAGGAGCAGACAAGTCATAGATTAACCAAAATTCATTGGAAAATTTACCCTTTACCACACCGATGGGGCTAACCCTCCACATGCTGAATGATGAAGAAAAAAATGACCCTATGACAAAACCCTTGGCTAACTCGATCTGTAATAATCCATCAACTAACCAGGCGTTGCTGGCAGCAGATAACAAATTAGTACACTCAAAAGACTCCAAAGGTAAAGTGATGAGGCCTGTATGAAAACCATCAAAAAAACCTTCAAAAAGAAAATGCCTAAGAGCTGGGGATGGGTGGTGAATCAACCAGAACTCTAACCTGGATATGTTGACTCAGCTCAGTCATGACGAACTGGATGACTTAATGGGACAGGCGGACTTGGGGTGTGCTCTGAAACAGTTGGCAAAAATATGGAGGAGTCTGCATTAATTGTAGTTGCAGACCATGTAGTTGAAATTATTACACAGCTGAGACTTGCCTTGATAGTGTATGGGTCTGCCCAATTTATCAACCTGAATCGAAGGCCCTTTGGAGGAACCACTGGACCCCTATCTGGTGGACCCCGTAGGTTCGGGATGTTCCAGGTTAGGACACCAATTGGAGGTGTGAGCAGATGACTGAAAATTACCACAAGATGGAGACTTCTGTCTGGCAAAATGCCTACAGAATAGCTTTGTGTCAACATTGCTTCAACATGTGACCAACTGAAACTCCGCCCGAAGAAGCGAAAAGACCGGTGATAATCATAAAATGTGGAACCACCATATTTGTGGGCTAGATACACCACCTTTTGGAGATAAAGGTCCAACTCCTCTCTCCTGCCGGGACTGATGGCACAAATACCATCCCTATAAGTACCAAAGAAGAGAATGAATTCAGATATGCTCAGTTTGAGATTTAGCCTCGGATCCCTTGTTTTGAAGACCGCAGAGACTTCCCTACAAGCATAAGCTTTGTTCTCGACAATGTCCTGCGACGCTATGAGCAGGGATGCCAGGTTAACGTCCTTCCCTTCCAAAATATATTTTTTCAGATTGGCAGGGATGAAGTGCGCAGGAGATATGGATGGTAGTACTGTTAGTGGTGAAGGAACAGCAAGAGGTAATGTCACACTGGAATTACCTACAGAGGTTCTGGATGGCACAGGGCTTATGGAAGCTGCTGAAACTTCCACTCTGGATGGGGCCTCCATCACATCCATACCATCCTGTAACTTCTGAACCAAAGTGGAGAGCGTATTAAAAACTGTATGGATCCGAGTCAGAGATTTGAGTAAAGAATCATGCTCTACACTGGTGGATGGCTGCGGCTAGGACGGGATTGGAAAAAGAAGTCTAAACAACTCCGCTTTCCTAGCCGTGACAGAGAACGGAATGCCCCTGCATTGGAGCTCAACTATAAGTTTTGGAATAGTCCAGTTTCTCAGGGATGGAGTGCTTCCATGCCCTGAGCCACTAACTGGAAAAGGAGGGATGAAGGCAAATTCATCACTCTCCGATACGTGTGACATGTTCTAATCTGTGGAAAAACCAACTAGAGATAGTTAGACTAAACCACCAACAATATCCTAACACGCTTACTATGTAAAACAGTGTGTGGTGCTGAAAGAAACCGAAACAGCGCATGTGGGAAAACCTAGTGACTGTGACCCCCTGTTTGTGTGTGTGGTGAGTGAGTCCAAGTAACCTGCGGCGCCAAGACAGGCAATTAAAAACGAACACTCAGGGCTTGATACCTACAGACCGTGGTAGGCAAAAAATAGGAATGAAAGTGACTTGCAACGTATGATGTATGATATACGGGTGAGAAAATTGTGACTAATACAATTCTTAGAAACGAAACCTCAGCCCGCACGGATCCATAGACGTGACAGATCCTGCTATGCAATGTACCTAGCTAAATGACCCCGACTGAAAGATACAATAAACACACCTTTCTGCTCCAGCACGTAAAAGTTGAATCCACCTGCAACAAAACCATGAAGTATGCACTGAAATGATGGGGAAGTATAAGCCAGAAATTACACTGATAATGAAGCGATCAACTGAAGCGTGTGCAAACGTGATGGCCTGGTGGAACCAGGCTGCTCACACCCCACCCGCCTGCCATGAAACAAAGTACTGAAAACATGATTGTGGCCACCCTGTGAGGGGCTGAAGTGTGGCTACCAAGCTGTTAATGACAAGACATGGCAGTATACCTGGGAACGCCAGTGAAGTTCCTATGACAATGACCCCAGGTGCTGGAGTGGCTGCCTGCTACCAGGACTGCCACCAAGGATTGGCATGGAACACCATGTGTGTGGGTGTTGGTGACTTGGCAACCCCCCAAAACCATGGTGCAGCAGACCCTGACCGCCACCAGTAAGGTGCTGCTTGCAACACCAGACCTGGTTCCCTAAAAGGTCTGGCACCAGCAGCCTCCATCCCCAACCACCTAGCCCTGCACCTACCTTGACCAGAACGCTGTGCCTGGAACAAACCACGGAAGGTCCTGTGATTAAAAGAACGTCAGACTCAACAAGCACTGGAGAGAGAGGACAATGGTATCAATAAGACTCTGTGAAACCCCCCTGAATATGTCCTATAGAAAGGCATGGCAGAACAATTAAATGAACAGAGGGAAGTGAAAGGAAGGCTATTGATATTTGAGCAAAACCAACATGGTAACCTGAAAAAAGTGACTTTCAAGTGCACAGTGACGGTCGCCAATTGCAGAGTTCATAAATTAATTTCCTTCCCTCTGCTGTTAATGAGTTTTGCTGTAGTTAATGCATCTGCCCCATTGTCAGACTTGTACGTACCAGACTGGAGAGCCCAATGGAGCAGAGGAAGGTCTCCCTTACGTGTCTGACTCGTGGCCCCTGGTAGTATAGACAGAAGGCACGGGAGTGCGGAGTGGTATGAGAGCCTGGCAGGTAGTTGCAGGAGATGCGGCTCTGGATCCAGGTGCAGAGGAGAAGGTGTCCGGCTGGACAGGCAACAGGAAACAGGAACACAGGCAGATGATGCTGAGCAGGAGCACAGCGGGATGGTCGGGTCACAGGCATGGTCGGTCAAAGGCAGGCAGGGAAGTACAGAGGAGCAGGCAGGTTCATGGTCAAGGCAAGCCGAGGTCAGGCGCAGGCAGAAGGCAAGGGTAATCCAATGTGCAGGCCGGGTAATCAGGAGACAAGTGTTCAGACCAGTAACAGGAGCAAGGGTAACAAGGAGCTGCAGATCAGACAGCACTGATCCAAGGCACTCTGACAGTTTAAATAAGCAGATTGGCACCAAGCACTGCGCGCGTAGCATACCCGCGCACACAAGCACGCGTGCACCCAGACGCGCGTGCCCGCAAACTGGCACGCACATCAGCACGCGCGCACCAGCGTGCACAGGAACGCACAGGCGCGCGCCAGGGCGATCAACAGTGTGTCCAACATGGGAACCTCTCTGACACCCATGGTGTCATAATGACAGCATTTGTCATGAATAACTTATCTGGCGCTACATGTACAGGTCATGGTTAGTGTTTATGAGCATCGGGTTAACAGGCACACATTAAAACAAGTGAAAAAAGTGACAAGCTGCAAGATCAAATGTTTAACCCCCTAAGCCTGTAAACAACAGGACTCAGCAGGTTAAACCTGAGTGATGCCAGTGAGACTCTCATTCCCGTGACCTCTGGAGACCGTGAGAGGCTGACTACTATCCTGAGGACTGACACAGTGCCCTTCACGTGGGTAACAAATGACCTGGTGATGACCCCAATGCAGCTGACACTGCTTGGCAGACAGACGATCCCTGCAGTATGAGGGCAAGCTCCTGCCAAACATGTGATCCGTGCACATACCCCATGACGGTTGCAGCAGCATCTCCACACCTCTCCGCCCCACCCCCGGGCTTCCCGGTCCAGCGCCTACCTCCTGCCTGAATGAAATGCGCTAGTCCTGTAACACCCACGCTAGGTACCCACACCACCAGCCGAGACCGATGCTGATACGAAAACAGAGGAGAGCCAGAGGGGTTCAGAGCATCCACGCTGCCTACCACTACCGCCGTATGGAAACTGGAAGTGACGTCGCCAACTCCGTCACAGAACGAAACCCGGAAACGCTAGCCGACAAGTGCACGAAGAAGGAGGGGGGATTATAAGCCCCAGACTCCTCCTACAAATACAGGTTAGCCAATGGCCAGCCTTCTAACATATATATATATATATATATATATATATATATATATACACACGTCTACATGCACATAAACTTTTTATCTGCATACTTGTTCTGGGTCAGTGATTCAGAAGGTTAATATGGTAAGGTTAGCAATGGCAGTCTCCATCTTTCACTCATAATGGGTTTCCTTTAAATATGCTCTAACCTATAGAGTTGAGCGGACACCTGGATGTTCGGGTTCGACGGGTTCGGCCGAACTTCGGAAAAAAGTTTGGGTTCGGGACCGAACTTTAACCCGAACCCGAACCCGAACCCCATTGAAGTCAATGGGGACCCGGACTTCTAAGGACTAAAAAGGCTCTAAAAAAGTAATGGAAAGGGCTAGAGGGCTGCAAATGGCAGCAAAATGTTGTTAAGAGCATGGTAAGTGCTCTGCAAACAAATGTGGATAGGGAAATAATTTAAAATAACATAAAAAAAATAAAAAAATAAAAAAATATGCTGGAGGCCCCCTTTTCAGCAGAAGAGGTACGGGTAGTCATTAAGAACCTCACAAACTCAACGGCACGATGCCACACATATGGTGGGAATGCCCCAGAATACGCCCTTTCTGGAATAAATTATTCAATTTAATGGATAAGCTAGTGGGAAAATAAAATACTTTGAAATAAAAATGTAGCGGGGTGCTAAATTTAAGGGAAGTGTTTGAGTGGTAAATAGGCTCAAACACCCTAATTCTGTAGGATTCATGGACCATTTTGTCCTCGGGGGACAGTATTGGTGTGCAGTTCCCTGCGGCCTACAGGTGGCACTGCCATGGTAGGCTAGGGTTGAACCACCGATACAGTGCTGTGCCTTTTGTGTCCCCTCTTGGCAGTAGTACAGCGGGGCGGGGAACATGCTGTGCATGCCAGGAGAGCATATAAAAGGGGCAGACCTTTGGCCTGGGGGCTGATGTCCAGTGGGGTCCACGCCCAGGTGCCTTCGGCCTGGGTGCATGTGTTCCTGTTCCATCTCGGGTACCTTTAGCCCGGGATGAGGTACTATCCTGGAGTTCCTGCTGTCCTGGGTATGGAGGCCTAGGTGCGGGAGTAAAGCCTGGAGTCCAGAGCCTTCGTCTGGAGTCCGCTAAGGGTCGAGGAGTCTTAGGGTGCCGCCTCGTGTAGGGGACCATGTTCCAGGGAAGGGAGGATCATTCTGATGGACCGATGCGGGAGTCATGGTGAAGGAAGGGTCTGTTGACTCCCTGGAGAGATGTCTTCCCCTTGATATGGGCTAGGTTCGTAGAAGGAGAAGCTCAAGGTCATCTTGACTGTATCAGAGGCCTTATACACCCTGGTCTGTGGCAGAGACCAAAGTTCTCCAGGTCCGTGGCAGGGGCCTTGTACACCCGGTCTGTGGCAGAGACCAACCTCAAGGTCTGTGGCAGAGACCGTGCACCTAAAACTGTTTGAGAAACCTAAGCAGTGAAGTGAATGTGCTACGTTTGTGCCTGGACCTCCTCCACACCTTAAGCTGTCCTGTTTCTTTGCTCTAACCTTTTCTATCCGAGTAGAGTTTATTTTGCCATGAGAGAATAATGCCCCGTACACACGATCATTTTTCCCGTCGGGAAAAATGACATTTTTTCCTTTGGACGAGAAAAAACGATCGTCTGTGGGCTTTTTGCCGTTTTTCCCGACGGGAAAAATGGCATTAATCACGATGAGAAAAATTAGAACATGTTCTAAATTTTCTCATCGTTTTTTCCATCATTTTTTTCCGCGGCAGTTTTCCCATAGGGAGACACTGCCGCGGAGCCCACAGGCGGTCGTTTTTCTCGACAAAGAAAAAAATGACGGGAAAAACGGTCGTGTGTGGGGGAAAATGCCGTTCCCTCGTTTTTCATTTTATTTCATGTCGTGATTCACGGCGGTGTTTTCACCGCCGTGAATCACGATCGTGTGTACGCAGCATAAGAGTTGTAATTTCAGCTGGTGTGGACATTGACTTTACTGGGAATTAAAGGACTTGCCTCTCCCTACAGTAGAGGTGAGAATCATCCTCTGGAGGAGTTTTGACTCCGGCTGTGGACACGGCCCGTCAAGTACACCGCTCAACCTCTTTATATAGGAGGGTACGGGCTGGCAGTGCGGTGTGCCTTTCTCCCTCCTGCGAGGAGCCAACAACATAAAGGCAGGTAAGGGGGAAAGGATCTGTGCGCTACAAAAAAATAAAATAAAAATTATAATCTTGACCTAGGAGGACGAGGTCCATATGGAGTAGGAGGGTGAGGTGTCGATGGATGTGGCTGTGTAGGTGGAAGCGGCGGTGGAGGAGGACGAGGTAGCCAACACTGGTTCAAAAATACAACAATGGCTGGGTAAGGCCAGTGATGTGTCAAATTCTGTCCCCCGTCGAATAGTGTCCATCCTGTACTGCGCTTGCTCAGTATGTAGGACAAGAGGATTTTGAAAATCTCCCAAGATGAACGGCGCCTGCGTGGTGAGTTCAGGTGAAGGCCACACCATCCGTGGTTCAAGCCGAGCCAAGTGAGGCTGTGCCCGAAGCGTGGCGATCAAAGCGAGCCCGTGAGGGGCCCTGTTACTATGTGCTACCGTATGTCCACTTGGATGTTGGGGCTTGAACCTGCACTCACGGCGCAGGCGCCGTTCATCTTCGGAGATTTCGTGAATCTCCTTGTCCTCTGTACTGCGCAAACGCTGCGCCTTCGCAGTACGGGCCGGACACAATCCGATGGCCGGACAGTTTTTGTCACAACACCGGTATACATGTCTATTCTGCAGAAGGTACGGACAAGTCCTGTGGGATCCATGCCTGGTTCATTTTAATGAACTTGAGCTTGTCCACATTGGCTCTGGACAGGCAGCTGCGCTTGTCTGTGATAACGTCCCCTGCCGTGCTAAATACACGTTCAGATAATACACTGGCTGCAGGGCAGGCCAGCACCTCCAAGGCATAAAGGGCAAGCTCAGGCCATGTGCCCAATTTGGAGACCCAGAAGTTAAAGGGGGGCAGACCCGTCATCCAGTACGTGTAGGCCTGTGGACACATACTGCTCAACCATGTTGGTGAAATGCTGCCTCCTGCTAAGACGTTCCATCTCAGCTGGTGGTGCTGGTTGTTGTGGCGTGCTGACAAAGCTTTTCCACATTTCAGCCATGCTAACCCTGCCTTCTGAGGTGCTGCCGGTGCCCCGGCTGCGTTGGCGACCTCTTCCTCCTCCTCTGCCTTCGCCTTGTGCTTCCACCATACGCCCGCTGTCAGGTGGGAATGCCACCAGCAGCGCGTCTACCAGCGTGCGCTAGTACTCGCGCATCTTACGATCACGCTCCAGTGAGGGAATTAAGGACGGTACGTTGTCCTTGTAACGGGGATCCAGCAGGGTGGCCACCCAGTAATCAGCACCAGTTAAAATGTGGGCAACTCGGCGGTCATTGCGGAAACACTGCAGCATGTAATCGCTCATGTGTGCCAGGCTGCCCAGAGGCAAAGAAAAGCTGTCCTCTGTGGGAGGTGTATCGTCTGTGTCCTCTGTATACCCCCAGCCACGCACCAGTGATGGCCACAAGCTGGTCTGGGTGCCACCCTGCTGTGAGAATGGCTCCTCCTCCTCCTCCTCCTCCATCTCCTCCTCCACCTCGTCATCCTCCAGAACTGTGCCCTTTCTGCCGGACAATTGTGTACCTGGCGTTTGTTGGTGCAGGAACCCACCCTCGTAGCCACTTGTGAAAGACTGCCCTGAAAGCCTTTGAAATGATCCCGCTTCCTCCTCCTCCTCCTCATCCTCCTGTGCCACATCCTCTTCCATCATCGCCTGAAGCGTTTTTTCAAGGAGGCATAGAACTGGGATAGTAACGCTAAGAACGGCGTCATTGGCACTGGACATGTTGGTGGAGTACTCGAAACAGCGCAACAAGGCACACAGGTCTCGCATGGAGGCCCAGTTATTGGTGGTGAAGTGGTGCTGTTCCGCAGAGCGACTCACGCGTGATTGCTGCAGCTGAAACTCCACTATCGCCTGCTGCTGCTCGCACAGTCTGGCCAGCATGTGCAAGGTGGAGATCCACCTTGTGGGCACTTCACATATGAGGCGGTGAGCGGGAAGGCCGAAGTTACGCTGCAGCGCTGACAGGCGAGCAGCAGCAGGGTGAGAACGCCGAAAGTGCGCACACACAGCCCGCACTTTCTGCAGCAGCTCTGGCATATTGGGGTAATTTTTAAGGAACCTCTGGACCACCAAGTTCAGCACATTCACCAGGCAAGGGATGTGCGTCAAACCGGCTAGGCCCAGAGCTGCTACGAGATTTAGCCCATTATCGCACACCACCAGGCCGGGCTTGAGGCTCACTGACAGCAACCACTCATTGGTCTGTTGTTCCATGTCCCTCCACAACTCCTGCGCGGTGTGGGGTTTTTCCCCCAAACAGGAAAGTTTTAAAACTGCCTGCTGTCGTTTACCCCTGGCTGTGCTGAAGTTGGTGGTGAAGGTGTTACGCTGACCGGATGAGGAGGCGGTAGGGGATGAGGAAGCGAAGTAGGAAGAGTTAGCAACAGGAGGCAAACTGAAGCGCCCTGCAATCCTCGGTGGTGGAAGGACATGCGCCAAACTGCTATCTGCCTCAGGCCCAGCCGCCACTGCATTTACCCAGTGTGCTGTTAGGGAGATATAACGTCCCTGACCGTGCTTACTGGTCCACGCATCCGTAGTTAGGTGGACCTTGCCACAGATGGCATTGCGCAGTGCACACCTGATTTTGTCCCCCACTTGGTTGTGCAGGGAAGGGATGGCTCGCCTGGAAAAATAGTGGCGGCTGGGCACGACGTACTGTGGGACAGCCAATGCCATCAGGCTTTTAAAACTCTGTGTCTCCACCAGACGGAATGACAGCATTTCAAAGGCCAGGAGTTTTGAAATGCTGGCATTCAGGGCCAGGGATCGCGGGTGGCTAGGGGGGTACTTCCTCTTCCGCTCCAATGTTTGGGAGATAGAGAGCTGAACGCTTCCATGGGACATTGTGGAGATGGTTGGTGACCCAGGTGGTAGTGTTGCTGGCAGATCCTCTGTTTGCGGGGTGGCAGGTGCCACTGTCACTACAGAGGTGGATGAAGAGGCCGAGACTGCAGCAGAAGAGGAAACAGGAGGAGCCAGAGACCTTTCTTTGGTTTTTGAGGTGTCTACTCCACTGCAGCTCGTGCTTTGCACTTAGATGCCTGGTCATGCAGGTTGTGCTCAGGTTGAGAACGTTTATGCCTCGCTTCAGCCTCTGATTGCACAGCCTGCAAACCACTCGTGTCTTGTCATCAGCACATTGTGTGAAGAACTGCCACGCTAGGGAACTCCTTGGACCTGGCTTTGGTGTGCTCGGTCCCTTGCTGCGTTGGGCAGTAGCAGACATACTGTCTAGCTGACAGACGCTCCGCTTTTGCACCCTGCTCCCTCTTCTGCTGTGCTGGTGGCTCTGTGCGACCACCGCCTCTTCCTCCAAACTACACTGGTCACCTGCATAACGTTCATTCCATGTGGGGTCGAGGACCTCATCGTCCTCCACATCATCTTCCACCCAGTCTTCACCCCTGCCCTCCTTGTCTGTCTGCACAAATGCGAAAGCAGCAGCAGTTGGCACCTGTGTTTCGTCATCATCCGAGACGTACTGCGATGGTCCTCCCATGTACTCATCATGAAACATAAGTGGTTGGGCATCGGTGCACTCAATCTCTTCCACTTGTGGGGCAGGGCTAGGTGGATGGCCCTGGGAAACCCTGCTAACAGAGTCATCGAAAAGCAGAAGAGACTGCTGCATGATTTGGGGCTCAGACTGCTTGGCTGATTTGCAAGGGGGTGAGGTGAAAGACTGATGGACATGGGTTTCAGGTGCCAACTCTGTTCTTTCATCAGAAGAGTGGGTGGGAGAAAATGTGAAGGAACCCGAGGCACTGTCAGCAACCCAATCTACTATCGCCTGTACTTGTCCTGGCCTAAACATTCGTACAGCCTCATTAGGCGTGACAAAATACCGCCGCAGGCTCGGTCGCCTACTCGCACCTGAGAAAGGTGTTTCACTTGTGCGTGTATCTGGCACAGATCCACCACGTCCTCTCCCTGCAACAGGAGCTCCACCAGCAGCACCACGACCGGGGCCACCACGTCCCTTTGACCTTCTCCTCATATTTTCCAAATTTAGGATCTTGCCCTAAATGGGTGTTTTTGGAAGAGCAGAACACACCCACAGTACGTAACCGCTGAATCGCACAGCTACAGAACTGCAGAAAATGCTATTCAAAAAAAATGTTGTTTTTTTTAGTATAGCACAGTGGAAGACAAATATATAGAAATGGTTTATTTAGCACGCCTCCACATATGTATAACACACTGCAAAATATTTTTTGTGGCCCTAAATGGGTCTTTTTGCAAGCGTACATTAAAGTGCAATTTTTTATTTTTTTTGCCCTAAACGGGTCTTTTTTTGCACAAGCAAAATAAAATGGAAATTTTTTATTTTTTTTGCCCTTAATGGGTCTTTTGGAAAAGAGCACAATAAAGTACCTTTTTTTTGTCCTAAATGGATCTTTTTCCAAGAGCAGAATTCACCCACAGTATGGAAACGGTGTATCTCTCAACGTAATATATGCAGTGCTGGTGCACTGAGCTTGCAGATAAAAGGTAGATTTTCTCTGACACTGGGCTCATAGCAGTGTAAAAAGACTGCACTGCAACACAAACAGGTAAACCTATGCAGATCGCTGAGTTATATATCTGAATCTGGACTCCTATTCCTATATAATATATCTCTCTCGCTAAAAGCAAAAAACAGGAACCTGGCCCTACACTACACTGTCTCTCTATCTTTTCCCTCAGATTCCAGAATCAGGACTAACTCATGTATTTTTCTATCTCTCCCTAAAAGCAGCAGCAGCAGACAAGATCCTCTCCCTATCTATTCTGAAGCAGAGTGACGTGTGTGCTGTGTGCCTCTAGCTTATATAGAAGCTGGGTCACATGTTGCACTGACCAATCACAGCCATGCCATTAGTAGGCATGGCTATGATGGCTTCTAAGGGCACACCAGCTAATCAAAAGGTGATTGGCTGGCCCCTGAAGCATTTCTAACTGCGTAATTAGATTGCCGAACCCGAACCCGGACTTTTGCGCAAAGTCCGGGTTCGGGTTCGGGAAAAAGCTAAAGTTCGGTACGGACCCGAACTTTACAGTTCGGGTTCGCTCAACACTACTAACCTATAACTTGTAAGACATTTCCTAATTTTGTTAATAGCTGTAAGAAATCTGTTCCTTTCTTCATTGGTCTGCTGAAGATGTGTTTGCAATTATGGGCCATTTTAAGGTGTTTAAGTTGGTCCTTCTAAACACAATATTCTAAAGCTGGCCATACACAATTCAATTAGTGTGTAGCTCACCCACACAGGTTGATGGGGGAATCCTCCCCACAGTGTCATTCTATTCTTACAGGGAGGGAGCGTGGGGATAATCCAACAGGGCAGTTCTACAGAAGTTGATAGGAAGACTGATTTCTGTACAACCATGGTACAATACATAGATCGAATATCACCTAGTCCCTGCTGAACCAGCCATTTTTTAGATCCATGTATTGCCAGCTTAATTGTCCTAAGCTGACAAATATTTTAGAACTTTTCTAACATATTTTCACATGTGGGCTTTTGTATGGAGCACTGCAAGCAATTCACTGTTTTCTCTGACAGGTTATACTGAGACCACAGAATCTCGGGAGACAGCTCCACCCCTCCTCCAGCACACAGAAGGTGACTGACAACTGCTGCTGTGCATGTTTCCCTATGAGACTGTGTATGGGGAGGGAGGGGTGCCCATTCCCTCCACTCAGCTCTCCATACTATGCTGTGCAGTGTGTGATATCAGATCCCCACCCCCTGCCTGCTGGAGCTGAGTAAAAGCCTTTGTTCTGTGTTTTATAAGCCTCTAGAGAAAAGAAACAGGTACAACTAATGTAGGAGGCTTTTCTTCATCTCTGTGTATCACCTGAGTCTACTGTCTTCACTGGGTATATGATTTACAACCCCTTTAAACATCAGCAGAATAATTGGTTAAATTCTAAAGAAACAACTATGCCTTAGCAGTTTCAGTTCTAAAATTGTTGTTAATAAACAATATGTTGGCAAAACATCAACCTTATTATCACCACAGGAAGCACATTCCTGGGAAGCTACTGTTTTCATGTGTAACTTAAAAATGCAAAAAAGTATGGGAAGAAAATAATGATGTTTAGAATAGATTCTTTGAGATACAAGTTTTTTTTTATTTTATTTAAATGTTCAGTTTCTGGTGCAAGGGAAAACAAAAATACAGTTTGTATACATGTTTTTTTTCAAGCCTGACTAAAAATCTGCACATGTACTGCATAAACAGTATCCCTGTGAACCACAAGCACATCACGCAAGTGTTTTCATTCTTCAATAAAATAGTCTGTGGTCAGTGGCCAATAAAACTGCACTTTATTCTGCTCAGGTAAGCCATCTTATTGTAACAACCTATAAACCCTCTTGGTCACTGATTATTGTATATTAATGAATAATTATGGGAGAAACAAGGGGTCTGAAATTTCTGGTCTCCTTCTGAAAATGCTATATGCCTGGCTGCTTGTGGTTTCAGTACTCTGAGGCAGGCCATATGTTATGCAACCTGTGTTCGAAGCAAATAACATTTCAAAATTTTCCCATCAACATAGTGTTGATGGGGGAATCCCTTCTGCAGTGCTATTGTGTTCTGCCAGCGGGGAGCATTTGGAACACGGGAGAGCTCTTGGCAGAATGCAATGGTCATTAAAAAAAAACAACAGGCTGGTTGTACTCAATTTGATCGATGGATGGATTTCAGTACAACCAGCCTGCTCATAGACAGATCAAAATTCGACCAGTTCAGCTGAAACCAGACAAATTTCAATCTGTCTATGGTTGGCTTAACTAGGAAGAAGCATGATGTCATAGTGAAGCCCATTTTCAGATGGACCAACAATTTAAGCTCAGTATTTTTCTCACAACAGATTTTATTTAGGTTTAAACTGCCTGGGGCTTTTTCCTGTAGAATAAAAATCCAGAATCTAGACTCTGAACCAAAGGCATAACTAGAGCCTTCAGGGCCCCAGTGCAAGAAACCATGAAGGGCCTCTTAGCCCCTGGTGTCAGTATTTTTTTTTATTGTATTTGTAATTATTTTTTACCATTTTCTTTTATTTATAATTTTTTTTTCTATTTTTTTAGGAGCTCCATTGTGGGGCTTTAGTGAATTATCGGGGTCTAAACAGAACTCTGATGTTTCATCTTTGAGACAGAAAAAAGAAGATTGAGGACACAGCCCTCAATCTCCATCTCTGCAGCCTCAGCAGCCCAGAATGGACAGAAATAGCTCTGTACAGAGCTTCAAGTTTATTTACAAATAGAAGCATAGTAAACACAGCTTACTATGCTTAATTTCTAAGTTAACATTACCGATCACTGACTCTGTCCATTCAAAAAAAGGAAGGGGCCGGTAAATGACATATTTACTGGCCCCTTCCCGCGCTCCATCCTGACACATTCCCCACAGCAGCCTGTGGAAGAGCGGAGGGTGGAAACTGGAATTTCCTGTGGTGGGGGGTGGGGAGCACACCGGGGCCTGGGAACAGCAGAAGTAAAAGGAAGCTAAATAGGGGTTGTGGGGGTGGCATATAGATGAACTGATCCCCTTCATTTTCCTCCTGCAGCTGCTGAATGCCTGCAGGAGGGGAAGGAGGAGAAGCAGGTTTTCAGTGGCTGCAGAAGAAAAATGGAGGGGACTAGATATTCTATATGCTGCCCCCACCGCCCCTCCTTTCCAGGTGTACAGGGGAGCCACACGGGTCCCTGGAGCATGGGGCCAGGTCGAAATTGCGACCCCTGCAGTTACGCCCCTGCTCTGACCAAATACCACCATGAACAACTTTCATTAAAGTGGAGGTCAAAGCTATTACTAACACAGCTTAAAACTGCTCACCCCTTTCTAACTCCTATTCTAAATATTCTAGCTACCCTCTAGAAGGAAGATGCTTATACTTACTTATTCTCAGTGCAGGGGAATTCCTGTGCGATTCAGTTTGGTGTGATTTTCAGATCAGTGCGGTTTGAACATGGTGCTGAAAATGCACATGGAACATGGGTTTCCCAGACTGCATTCTGGTGTGAATGGGCCCTAACAAAGGAATATGTTGTGGCTTGGCAACTTCTTTGGAACTCAAATATGTCTACACATGTGCACCTTATATGGCAATTAGCTTCTCACTGACTGCAATTCAATTCATTCAAGAAAGAGACGTTTTAATCTAAAAGAATATAAAACATACAGCCATTGACCCACTTATTATGTAGACATTAAAGCACTCCCACTCATTGCTTGTATTTATTTTTTAGGATGTGAGCATCTGTGAAAACCCTTATGTAAGGTGGTCTATCTATAGATGAAGAGTTCTTACAAAGAGAAAAAAGTACAATTATAGGTTGTAGGTATATTTTTTTTCACAGGAAAGTTATACCCAAACAATTGGGTATTGTACTGTGTGCAATAAAATGTAAGTATATTTTTTCCTGACAATTTGCATTTGATAAACCACTGCGCAAATATAGTGCGACAAAAATTGCAATAACAACCATTTTCTAAACCAAGTTCTAAATCATTTTCTAGCAAATAAATGCTGATTTGTACATGTAGGAGAGGAATATCAGAATGATCAAAATTCATGTTTCTGACCTATCTATCTTGTTTCAGAGTCATCACATTCCTTATATAAGACACCCTAATTTGGTTCTGTCTGCTCTTCAGAAATAATCTTAAATACATTCTTAAAAATGGAAAACGAACAAGTGAATAGTGGTGGAAACCCCCTATGTGAATGTGAAACTCCAGAATGCTGTATCCCACTTATACTGCTGAAACCTTTATAACTGATATATAACTCAAACAAAATAACTAAGTGTACTGCAAATGTGATATATAACACACAAGCAAATATATATATTTATATATATATATATATATATACACAGCATAAAGTAGTGAATGATGGTGAGAACCTCCTTTGTGTGAACACAAAATCAATAAAAAAAAATCAATACATCATAAAACTGCAAAATGTCCTATGTGCAATATAAAATAAACGTAGCCCCTGTGATAACAAACAGAACTGAAAAACAAATATATATTCAACATATAATGAATGATGGTGAGAACCTCTGTTGTGTGAATATAAAGTCAATACAAAAATGTCTCTCCAACTTAAAAACATAATGACATAAACTCTGTGTCATGAAAAACAGTCCATTTAAAAATGTGCTGCTCAAACAAATATGTGTCCAATAACACTGCACCATGTGATTTCCACCACCAGCGATCCTCTCTGTTAGACCTCAGAGGGTCGCTGCACACCTTGTATAAAATATCATCTGCTTCATCAGCTGCTTCTGGTTCAGTAAAATAGATCCTCCAACGAACAAGACTCAAATGGATTTTTAAAAAAAGCCATCATCGTGTTTTACTGTTTTAAAAGATTAAAACTTTATTAAAACCCAAAATGTGCACTCACATGGAACAGTGCACTTGAAACCATTCATATGGATACATGGCTTGTAGGTATACAATATGCTGTCCAACTTCTAACCATGCATTCTAACCCCACTTCTTGTTTGGCTTAACTCTGTCTCCCATTTCCCCTCGTTCATTTCTCAAACTGTTAATTGCTGGTTGATTGTCTTTCTGTGTCCCTGTCTTCATGAAGGTATCCTTTTCTGGAGTAGTGGTTGTGGTGAATACTTCCTTTAAATTGGCTTGCCACTTGAATACCTGGTTTGCTTTAAAATCATTAACATCTATCTGATATATTTTTGTTTTATGATTCCTTGTTTCATGATTAGCCTTATCCAGATTCTTATTGATATCACTGGTGAGTCTGTTATACTCATTGAGCTCTTTGTAATGTTCCAATTTCTTTTTGTATCCTTTGATCTTTTCTTCAATTAATTTAATTTTCCTTTCTTTTTTCTTCATTAAAAATTGAATCACTTCCTGACCTTTATTTGTTAAAAAAAAGTCATACCATTCATTGACAGACTCTTCATCTAGTAGACCATCACTCAATCTAAGTTTTCTGGGCACTATCTCTTATTTTATGTATCTAGATGAAGAGTCTGTCAATGAATGGTATGACTTTTTTTTAACAAAAAAAGGTCAGGAAGTGATTCAATTTTTAATGAAGAAAAAAGAAAGGAAAATTAAATTAATGTAATGTAATGTAATTATGTTCCATCACAACGTGATTTTTTTTTCTCTACTAACAATCAGCCAATCTTTCTCATAGAGCACTCTAAAAGTGGGTTAACAACCACTTTAATGGGAGATATGATAAACATGTATAAATACATAAGTGGTACATAAAGCTCAGTAGATTGCTTTAAAAAAAGGCCTGAATTGTTTTCCTAAATGTACATAATATAGTTGGATACTAACATTTATAGGTGAAGTTGATCCAGGGAATATCTGATTGCCTCTTGATGACACTGAACTATGTACTGCCATCTTTGCTGATGACATTTTTATTTTTACATCCCACCCCTCCTTAGACATTAATTTCATCACACAAATCTTTGATGAATTCTGAACATACTCAAGTCTCTGCATACATTTCAATAAAAATTAGATACTTCCCCTAAACACAACAAACTCTTCACACTGGACCACTTCATCCCTTTTCCATGTGTCTTTTGTAACCTGGAAAGCCAAAGCACTATTCCAATCTTCTTCCCTGTATGATCTGAGATACCTCCCCTAAACACAGCTTAAAACCCTCCTCTACTAGGAAATTTTGGAACTAGATTTACTGTGTACAATCTCCACCAAACATTTCATTTCCAGATGGCAAGCTTTTATGAAACATGTCTTACCATGCAATTGCTTTGCTTACTCCATTCCATTTCCCTGAAAGGACTTACCTATCCAATATTCCCACTGCAGCTTCTGACTCAAATTTTTCCTACTCTGGATGCCTAGGATGGATCTCTTATTGACCCAAATACTACACCTCTTCAGTATTGATACTCCAGGTTCTATGATTCTAGCTATTATCTGCTATAGAGTTATATTGCTTTCAGTTTGATATTTATTTAGTAGTTTTTACCTTGGTCGCACTGGGCTCACCCCACCTCCCTGGGTAGAGCTTATTTGTGTAGACTTTACCATGCATGTCTCCAAAATACTTTTTTCGGGAAGTTATCTTTGCCTCACATTTTGACTATGTTAACTACTACGATTGTTTGCCAGGGTCACTTCACCTTGATATGTTACCCTGTACCACTCCTGTTTTCATAACATGGCTTTGTAGGTCAATGTACAGTTTTTTTTGTGAAAATCTATAATAATCTATAAATCTATAAAACCTAAAAATTGTCTTTTTAACTTTATATATAAAAAATAAATAAAAAATGACAACCAAAATAAGTCTCTATCTGTCTCAAAAGATTAAGTAAAATTCACCTGGGTACAATGTTGCATGGCAAAGTATTTTTCAGTCACATTATCACAGCACTGAAAAAATTGCCTAGATAGGAACATGCTGGTATTGATGTGGTAAATATAGTGCTACAGGATCCAGCAGACTTGTCTAGATATTTTGAAAAACAAGCCTATAACCTTTGGTTACATAATTCTATACTGTCTAACTTCTGAGAGCTTAGAGTTCTTTAAAACCAAGGAACAAAATGACCAATATTTTCATAGACACAAGTTTGGAGCTTCTAAGAAAATAGGAAGACTAGCAGCCATACGCATTGATCAAATCCAGCTGCCCAAGAAGAAGAATGACATCTCAGCAAGGAGTCTGTGTCCCCAACAGAGTTGAAAAGTTAAATTCTCATATTTTACCATTATTTTTTTGATCCGCTATTTCCATTAGGTTGCAGAAATGTTCTTCTGCTAACATTTGACTTAGCACTGGTCTAGTTCCTCTTGCTGTGAATATTTTATCTGATTTATTCTATATTAATGGGCAACATTGTATTATCCCTGTAGTTCAACTAAGTTCAAAGACTCTGTTCTGCAGAAATACATTCTTGCTGTGGATGCACCTGTGAAATATTCTCTTTCTGCATTAACATTTTGTGCACAGAGCACAATGGACACGCAGTATGCTTCCAGGGAGATTAATCCCATTCACATACTTTGAAAGTGAATGAAAATGAGCTGGTCCAAATTTTGTTTGCAGGAAAAAGTCATATTTCTTGGAGAAACCTACATTCTGAATGGTGAATGATATCCTGAGATGTGTCCTGTCTTTACACATTCCTTTGTTTTCATTCTCTGTGCTGTAGCATAAAGCTCCCTCATGAAACACGAAAATGTGTTTTTCACTTTTCTGTCGCATTTTCTCTTGAGTATTGGAGAAATCAATTTATGAGGATTTTATTTAATTTGTGAGATGCAAACACATCTACATAAATGCATGCTGCCTTCTGAGAATAATGAGCTTTGGGGAAAAAAAGTCACTACTTTTTACTGACACAAACATATACATATCACACAAATGCTAGCAATTGTTTTAGACCATGTTTAATAAGGCAAGAGAGATAGGAGAGAATGTATTTAAACCAGAGCTAAGATGGAACTGTTACCTATAGCAAAAATCTGTTTTTGTCTCTTAAATTAACCACTTGAATACCTACCTGTATTATTCCTTAACTATCACGCATGGTTTAATTTTACAATGCTGTGATTGTTGGACTGGCAGTTACTTTGCCATGCAATACTGTACCTTAATGAATTTTATATAAGTTTTTTGACAGATATAACTTTTTTTGTGGTATTCAATGACCACTTTTTTTTACAATATAAAAGGAAAAGAAAAACTAAATCTTTGAAAAAACAGTTTCTGTTAAAATAAAAATCCCAGGGCAGTACCAACACCCCCAAATGACCCCTTTTTATGCAAGAAGACACCCCAAGGTAATCTTGTTTTTTGCCACAATGTTTTGGAAATAAAGAAGCATGCTGATATGGAGGAGGCTAAAATATAGAGCTTTGCAATGGTGCTCTAGATACAGCGCACATGGGTCATACACAGAGGGAGGAGAATACATACACAGAGAGCGCCTAATGTACAGGTCACAAACAGTAGGGGGGGGTGGAGATGAGAGGGTTTATGTGCAGACATGCAGAATAATGAAGGTGAGGGATCAATATGCTGGAGATCGGATGTATAGGAGAGAAGAGAGAGTAAATGTTTAAACACGATTATATGCTGTTTTGCTCTAAAACTAGTGAGGATTGTCAAAGTCTTTTGGAAGTTGATATTTTTTGTTATTAAAGCTCTACTTTGAACTTGGTACTAGTAGTAAACATAATGCTGTGTAGATTTAAGTATATATGACCCATAACTAAATTTTACTTTCTAAACCACTGCCAGGTATTACATTTTATAAAATAATATTTTCATAATTGTTTTTAAATTCCTTACTATTCGGTGCTGCTGATCTCCTCCAGCAGCTTTCTGCCACTTTCTGTTAACATGCACTTGCTCTATCATCAGCTATACATCATTGCTCTGGACCAGCATTCTAACAGTGACGACTGTGGACCAGGCCCATGGTTGTCAATACCATCATGTGAACTGTGTATGGATGGACTGCTCATTAGCTGCTATGCCCTTTATGTCATCCTATGCTTATTTAACTGAGCTGGCAACTTAGACTAAGAAATAAATAAATAAGTAGGAATGATCTGAACTGCCCTGGATTCAGTTTGAGCTGTATTTGGTGAACTTCAAAGTTCAGATGCTGAACAAAAAAAACATTAAAGTCAATGGGATCCAAATCTGCTAAATCAAAAATGCCCATTTTCTGGGCTAATAGGCAAAATATAGTCAATAAATAACATGGAGATGGACACTGCCCTAAGGAACATAAACCAGTACTAAAAATAAATAAATAAATAATTTCATTTGTCCGGGAGCAGTGATTTTTTAAAGCACCAACACTTACAAAGGAAAAGGGGTTTTAAATTACTCGCAGATTACATTTCTGCAAAAGTGCAGCACTCTAAATAGTGATAATATAAATGATAAAATAACAAAAAGTCCTATAAAGTAGTAAATAGTCCACCATTTACACTTAAAATGTGTTACAATAAAGTGTTAAGTGCTCAGTAATATTCTTCATAATCATATACTGTATGTGAAAAATTCCCCCCTTGTCCTCCATCAACAAACAATAAGGCTTTCCAAACACAATGTGACTCTCTAAGGAGAAGTCAAAATGCGCATATGGAAGGGTATAGTGGGCCGCTAAACATGCTCCTCCAATGGTATAAGCATCCACTCTCCATCCCCACAGTAATAGTAATAAATGGCATGTAAATAAAAAATGTCCACATAGTGTGAATTCGACAAGTATCTATATTAAAAATCACTTAAAACACTTACACAGATATGGCTTGTTAAATGGCATCCAAACTACAATACCAAGGATTCCCAGCAAATGCACATACGTGATGATGTAGTGGCTTCCGACTCCAACCAACGCGTTTCATCACATATGACATCATCAGGGGCACGGAAGCCATGCAAATGTCACTTTTAGTGTAGCACACCCTATACACCCTATGTAGCAAGTAGGAAAAAAGATTCTCCCCCAAAACACATACCAACCCTCTGAGTTTGATATACTATGCTACTATATTAGAGAGTACCACATGCAAAAAAAAAAAAGAGATCCCCAGAAAATTCATACTAGACCTTTCCATATGGTATGGATATTAAGGGAGATCTCTTTTTAACAAGGGGACCCCCAGATCCTGCCCCATCTGAATTAGTATGGGGTACATTGTACCCCTACTCATTCACCAAAAAAAAAGAAGTGTAGTGATTCTTCTCCGGATTCTTCTCTGTCCGCTTCTTCTCCTGGTTCTTCTCCCTCTGCTGATTACTTTTTCCTTCACCAACCTGGTCTTCTAATGCTTTCTCCTGCTGTTGTGTCAGGTTCAGTGTCTGTCAGTTCTTATATAGCCATGGGGCATGGCCATATGGGGATGTCACCTGGAGACCCCACCCCTTGTGACAGATGACAGGGTCTGCGTGTGACATGATGGGGGCGGGGTCTCCAGGTGACATCCCCAGATGGCCATGCCCCATGGCTATATGAGAACTGGCAGACACCGGACCTGACACAACAGCAGGAGCCAGCATCGCAGGACCAGGTCGTGGAGGAAAAAAGTAATCAGCAGAGGGAGAAAAACCAGGAGAAGCAGCAGACACATAAGAACAGGAGAAGTGGAGGGAGAAGAACTAGAGGCAAAAGGCCTGGAGGAAGAAGACCAGAGGAAGAACACATGAAGCTACGACAGGGGACATTCTTTATTTCTAATAAAGGACTTTTTGAAAACCGTCTCTTGTTTTTTGTAACACTACACTTCTTTTTTTTTTTGGTGAATGGGTAGGGGTATAAAATATAACCCATACTCATGCACATGGGGGTGGCGGGATCTGGGGGCCTCTTTGTTAAATGTAGTTTCTAGATTCCAATAAGCCCCTTACCCGCAGATCCCAACAACCACAGCCCAGGGTTGTCGGGAAGAGATCCTTGTCCCCATCAACATGAGGACAAGGTGCTTTGGGGTGGTTGCTCAGAGCCCCCATCCCCCATGTTGAGGGCATGTGGCCTGGTATGGTCCATTTGGGGGGCACTTACTCATCCCCCCTTTTCTGACCTGCCAGGTTGCATGCTCAGATAAGGGTCTGGTATGGATTTTGGGGCAGATCCCATGTCATTTTCTTTTTGGCGTGGGGTTTACCATCAACATTCCTACCAGTCTGAACAGTCTGGTATGGTCTTGGGAGGACCCCATGTTGTTTTTTTTTAAATAAATTTGGCTTGGGGGTCCCCCTCAAAATTCTTGCCAGACTCAAAGGGCCTGGTATGGTCAGATCAATGTCAGATCCCGTTCATTGAAGTTTCATGGAAGTCAGACATGAAGTCGCAGGGCAAAGTCGGATCAGAAGTCGTACGACTTTCATGTCGGATCAGTGTGAACATAGCCTTATGCCGCGTACACACGACCATTTTTAATGACGAGAAAAATTAAATTTTTTTAAATGGTCATTAAAAATGATCGTGTGTGGGCTTTCCAGCAGTTTTCCCGACGAGAAAAACGCTGTGAATCACGACGAGAATAACTGGAACTTCTCGTCATGAAAAACGGCCGTGTGTGGGCTTTAATGACGTGAAAACAAAATGCGCATTCTCAGAATCAAGTATGAGACGGGAGCGCTCGTTCTGGTAAAACTAGCGTTTGTAATGGAGATAGCACATTCATCACGCTGTAACGGACTGAAAAGCACGAGGCTGAAAAATGCGGATCGTCGCTCACCAAACTTTACTAACATGAAGGGTGGTGCCATCCGAATGGAACTTCCCCTTTATAGTGCCGTTGTATGTGTTGTACGTCACCGGGCTTTACTCTAACATTTTTTTCCACGATAGTGTGTAGGCAAGGCAGGCTTGAGAGGAAACACGAAATATCAAGTCGAGAAAAATTCAGTTTTTTTCAATGACATTAAAAACGGTCGTGTGTACGCGGCATAAGAATGGTTAAATTTGCATTCTGAAAAAATTTGAAAACAAAGCAAATCATAAAGAAAGGGATAGGTCACCATCTGTAGTTACCTGGGGGTGTTTCAGGCAAGAGAAATAGGAAAATAGCATTTACATAGTACATTATAAGGATTTTTGTGTATTTATTGCCATTGCTGTTTCTTTGCATGCAACAGTAAGATGAACCAACAAAAAAAGGCTAAAATAAAAAAGTGTACCATCTTTTTGCATTTTTAAAGTTGCTATTTTGAATAATTATTTTTCTATCATCAAAAAATCCTCAGATAATAAAAAAATAAATACAAAACAATATAGGAAAAAACAGCTTCATTTTAACAATGCTTCAATTGCTTCCAAGTTTTGAAACAAGAGAGGCATAATGCAATTTTTTTTTTTAATTGGGTGTTTTTTAGCAGCAGTATGACCACAGTAAGGCCTTGTAAATGGACTCATACATTTTTTTTTGGTACCTTGGTTTCCTCTTCAAATGCATCATTGAGAGCAATTTCAGAGCTGAATAGCTGAAGTTTATTTAACCACTTAAGGACCAGTGCACGACTATATACATCCTCTTTTTGAATAGGGATATCTCGGTAACGGCAGCAGCTGCTGCCACAACTGAGATATCCATCTCTTCAGGCGCCGGTCCTGTAAATGATAATGGTGGTCTCTGCGGCGGATTTGCTGCAAGATCACCGTTATCGCCGGCGGGAGAGGTCCCCCCTCCCGCCGCTCTCCCGCGCCCTCCGCCGCTTACCGGAGCCGTCGGTAGCGGCGGAGGCGATCGGGTCCTCTAGCTGGGTATGGAGATGAGTGAGGGGAAGATAGCCCCCACCCATCTCCATACCATAGCAGGGTGGAAGCGACGTCAAAACGTAACGTCATATTTAAGAGGACCTGTCATGCTTTTTTCTATTACAAGGTAAAAGTGACCCATTTAAAAGAAAAACTGTGTAAAAATAAATAAAATCAAGTAAAATAAATAAGAAAAAAAATGTTTTAAAGCGCCCCGTCCCGACGAGCTTGCGCGTAGAAGCGAACGCATATGTGAGTAGCGCCCGCATATGAAAACGGTGTTAAAACCACACACGTGAGGTATCGCAGCAATCATTTTATTCTCTAGGGTGTTAGAAAAAAACAATATATAATGTTTGGGGGTTCTAAGTAATTTTCTAGCAAAAAAAATGTTTTAAACTTGTAAACACCAAATCTCAAAACGAGGCTAGATCCTTAAGTGGATAAGAAAACACCGGTAAATAAGTCAGTGAATAATGATGTTTTTAACTTCATGCTCTGTTCATACTGGACATTAGAGATGTTTCATTGAGCCTAGGTTTACACTGACAGCAGGAATGAAATTGTGCGAGTTCAGCTGAACTCTCACAATTTCATTCCCGCATGTCAGCCTCGACTTTGAGAGGGAAATTTCAGAGACAAAAAAGGAGAAAGTATGGGAATCCCACCTATTTATTAACTGCAGTACTCACCGACACAATATCGGGGGGTGTAATCAAATATATTTGGCCACAAATAGAAAAATAAAAAAGAAACAGACAAATACACTCCCTAAAGAGTTAACTGCATAGTTTATTAAATGCTAAAAGCATGTATCAAAAACAGTAATGCCGCGTACACACGGCCGTTTTTCTCGTCGAGAAAAACAACATTTTTCCCATTCGACGAGAAAAACGATAGTCTGTGGGCTTTCTGTCGTTTTTTTTGACGAGAAAAACGGCATTAAAAACGACGAGAAAAATTAGAAACACTGCCGCGGAGCCCACAGACGGTCGTTTTTCTCGACAAGAGAAAAAACGACGTGAAAAACGACCGTGTGTGGGGAACAAGCCGTTCCCTCGTTTTTAATGACATTATTCACGGCGTTTTTTTAACCGCCGTGAATAATGATCGTGTGTACGTGGCATCACAATAGACATATAAAACCAGGTAACTAAATTGGGATTGGTTTCCCTAAAACAGTGTTTCTCAACTCCAGTCCTCAAGGCGCCCCAACGGGTTATGTTTTCAGGATTTCCCTCAGATGAATCGGTTGTGGTAATTACTAAGACAGTGAAACTGATCCATTCACCTGTGCAAAATAATGGCAAGCCTGAAAACCTGACCTGTTGGGGCCTTGAGGACTGGAGTTGAGAAACACTGCCCTAAAAGAAGGAAACAAATACAAAATGCACACCCACCCTCCCCCAAGACAAAAACACCCCCTAATACACCCAAACAATGACAGAGTCACTATCTAAATAGACCCCTCAAAAGCGTTCCTACACAGGGCAGTGAATCCCTGAAAAATCAGGTGATCTGTGTACACTGTCCCTGGGTGATGGGTGCTTGGGAAAACTACCTTGAACATTGCTGTATATTAATAGCACCTGCCAACAAGTGATGCATCTAGCATTGTGGATATGTATGCAGTAATGGATCGGTGTTTGATCCATATGAATGACGCCTGGCAGCTTAAACAGTGAGTGATTATATGAACTATGAGTCTTTGAACAAATACCACTTTTGAACAGATGGAAAATACCCGCATGAAGTGGGATACCGTCTCTTGTGACTACAATCACGCTGATTAAGTGCAGTTACCATTCAGGTGATTTCAGCTGTGTACGAATTTTCGAGTTTATTCACATGGTATTATTCCGCAGTCTCTGACACGCTCCATGTCCTTCCAGCACCTCTGATAACAAGGAAAATATTAGATGACTATACTTACATTGCTTGGGGTGATCATCCAAATGGATTATAACTTACATTCCATTATTCTCCTATTTTTGGAGTTGTGACTGATAGTCTATTCATCACTTCAAGACACACCAGTCTGCTACTGATGTGTGGTGTTTAATCAATATATCTTTCCATTCATGTGAATAATCCAGCTATTTAGTTCCACCCAGGGACAGTGTACACAGGTCACCTGATTTTTCAGGGATTCACTGCCCTGTGTAGGAACGCTTTTGAGGGGTCTATTTAGATAGTGATTCAGTCATTGTTTGGGTGTATTAGGGGGTGCTTTTGTCTTGGGGGAGGGTGAGTGTGCATTCTGTATTTGTTTCCTTCTTTTAGGGAAACCAATCCCAATTTAGTTACCTGTACATTGCCGGTAATGGATTTACCTATGGGGAATGTTTTGGGTATGATTCCCTATATTAGATAGGGGACCTGGTTTTATATGTCTATTGGTACTGTTTTGGATACATGCTTTTAGCATTTAATAAACTATGCAGTTAACGCTTTAGGGAGTGTATTTTTCTTCTTTTTTTTCTATTTGTGGCCAAATTTCTGAGAGGGTTGCTGCCCAGATGTCTATGGAAATTGCACCCAAAGTCCCAAAAGTAGTACAGAAACTGCTTTTGGGAATCGGTGTGGCGCCACAAATGGCGTTGCACCGATTCAGAAGGTGTTATTGCCGGCAATTGCTGCCGATTTGGCATGCGATTTGACATGCCAAATTGCATGCCAAATCACTCCAATGTGTACCAGGGCTTAAGCAGAGACAATCACAAAGGAAGCAGCTCTGCAAAGCTCCTATGATGGGTGCACTCCATTTTAAATGTAATTAACCCTGCTGGTGGTAATCCCAAGTGAGGCTCGGGGGGGTAAATTTCATTACCATTAGCGGTAACACCAAGCCACACATTGCAGAGCATTGCAGAATCCTGGTACAGGTTACCTACCTTGTCACCAGAATCCTGCGATGTCCCCCGCTGGATCATCAGCCCGATGCTCTGTGTGCCGGGCTTCATTACCTGCGAGCGTCCCAATGGGGGTGGATTTCCGGCGACAAATTCAAAAAGTACAATATACATAACACATATAGTACATTGTAATCTTACAGATTACATTACTGTGTCAAATTATTTCAACTACCTTTTGTCCCTAGTGCGTTGTCCAGTGCCTTGCCTACACTTTTATATTATATATACTGTTCTTTCTTGGACTGGCAGCAGAGGAGGCTTTAGAAGGAGTAATCAGAACCAGGATTAGGATGATCGGATGGCCATTGGATGGGATCTGTGAGGTGCCTGTTTAAATCCTGTGTGTGGAGTTGTTGGCACAGTGATTGTATAGTCCAGTCTGTAAATTTCCCGGCAGGAGGGGGGGAGAGAGAGAGAGAAGACACATATGATACAGACTTCTGTGCAAGGTGACTCACGGAGCTGCCTGGTGGACTAACAGACTGGAACCTAGACGAACAGAGAGCACAGAGAGAGCCAATTAGAGCCCTTGGCGGGGATAACAGCCACCTATTCAGATTGATCTCTTTCAGGGATCAAAATTTCTGGTAAGCAGCCTGAAAGGGACAAGGTGGTGGATTTCTCTCCTGTCATATCATCACTCCTTCTATGGTGTTTCATTTTTGAAGTCACTTATGCAGTTTTGAAATCCTTTATTTCTTCCTTCTGGGGACTTTTTGTTACTTATGGACTATCTTTGAATTTTTTTTTTTTTGCATGTCAATATCAAGAAATACAGTTTAAGTACCATCTATTACCCAGAGACGTACATAGAACAACATCCCTTACTCCATAAGTTATATTGTTTATTCACGTCACATACAAATGATATCATATTGTGTTTTTATAACATAATTTTACTTTTTGTATTCAGTTGCGCAGCCTTAGTTCTTTCTTTATATATCTGTTATTTGTGTGTGTCCCACATTTTTTGGTTGCTGCATAGATATTAAGTTATCACATATATTTTACATTTTATTTTAGACAGCACAGTATTTTCACACTTTTTATATACTGTTCTTTCTGCCTGGAAACTATAGATTGTCCATGGCAACCAAAAAGTGTCCCTTTACGTCAAAAGTGTTTTTAGACTAGAAACCAGCGATAGTAAATTAGAACACTTGCAGAATTGAGCAATAGTGAATCGTGGGGAAATTAATGTTATTATTATTATTATATTATTATTTTTTATAATTATTTATTATATTTTAATTACATGATTTTGTGTTTCAAACTTTATCATGCCTGGAATCTCTACTAGACTCTTGTTTGGACAGATATAAGTGTGTTATTACTAAGAATTACAGGCCTACAAAATAAAATGCCAAATTTCTATGCAAAACAATGTACTGCTTTGAAATTCAAAAATCTGACATAATCATACCGCCAGGGAGGCTAGAATTATATAACACTTTTATCATAAAACACAATTATAAAACACAGTTTTTACAGCTGCTGTTTTTGGCTTCAGGAGTTTTTTTTCTCAGCCGGTAAACTCCCCAGCATGTTATCCTATGTGTCCATGCACTCATAGGCTTTTTATCAGCAGTTTTTGGCAGGGACATTTTCTGGCCAGAAAAAAACCCCTAGAACTAGTGGGTTTGAAGAGGAGTTTTTTGAAGAAAAGCTGAAAAAAGCTGAAAAAGACCCAGAAAAATAAGGCTATTCTGCGTTCATTTCTGTTTTTGAGCCATAAGCTTTTGCAAGAGTATAGTTTTGTTAAAATAAAATAAAAAATGAAAACGCAAAAAAATTATTAAACATGTGAACGCAAAAACGCTGCAAAACGCACAAGATTCTGCATCTAAAGCTATTACCATTTTTTAAAAGTCCAGTGTGCACGAGGCCTAAAAACTTGTAAACGTAAACATTTTTAAAAATTAACATTTTCCCTGATATCACACACCAGCAAGAAGACTTTGTTAATGTTTATTTTATCCTGATTAAACCCTTGCATTGAAAGATAATTACCACACCAACAGTAAATTGCACTTATTGCAAATATACACGGACTAACTAAAAAATCCTAGGAGTAGAAGAAGGAAGTCAGCATGTGATAACTAGATACAGCAAAGCCTTTGATTTTTTTGACTGTGCAGAATGATGGAACGTCCTCTGGAAATTGGATGTACCTGAACATCTCAGTGTTCTTATGAAGAAATTCTACACTGATCAAGAAGATGGTCACGACAGAAAAGGGAGAAACAGACTGATTTCAGATCTGCATTTAAAAAAGACAAGGCAGAATGCACTCACCATACTTATTCAGTCTGTATGCTTAATGTATAATGGAGAAGCAAGGCTGGAGGTTTTAGGATTTCTTAGAAAAGACATTAGCAACCGTTAATAGGTTGCAGACACTACACCCATAGCTGAAAATGCACAAAACCCTAATAGACAAAGTTAAAGAACTGTATGAAAATATTGAACTTCAAGAAAACTAAGGTGATGGTGAGTAATGCAGCTAACTTTAGAGTTGATTGTGAAAACATAGAAGTAATAAATACTATAGCTTCTGCCATCTTGGATCAGTAAATCAGCAACAAATAATCCAGCAGCTAGGATAGATGTTGCAGACTGGTACTTAAAAAAAAAACAAGGATAAAAGATTTAGAACAGATCTTAATAGGTACGGATGTGTGTCTATAAGTACATAAATCAAAATTGTCTTGGCTATAGTGTGTTTTTTTCCACATTCTATGAATGTTAAAGCTGGGCATTGAGGAGGCAAGATATGAAAAACATTCATGCATTGATTTTGGTGTTGTTAAACAATTCTAAGATTACAGCGGACAGCAAGGAAACAAGTAAATCAAATAGATTTTTCAACAAAACAAGCAATAGATGATTCATTTTTTTTTTCATTCAACCAGTGGGTTGAATTCAAGGTGGATGGGGAATCCTCCCACTGCATCATTGTATTCTGACAGCGAGGGAGACAGATGGTGGTGCCAATCAAACAGCAAAATCTGACAGGGCAGTTGTACAGAAGTAAGGTACTTCTTACTTACAAGGTACTGTCACACAATGGAAGAAAACTAGTGCATCTACATCTAACCTATATGCTACAGCAAACATTGCAGCAATGCAAGGAATGTACAAACTTAATGTAAACCTATAAGATCAGAACTATTCTAATATCTAGAAAAGCAGGGAATTTTATAGCGGCATAATTCAATAGAAACCCTAAGCAGGGAATTTTTGGAGGGGCATAGCCCCATATTACTGAGGGGGGAGGGGGGCAGTGTATTGTATAAATAAATATATAAAAAAATAAAAATACAAGTAAAATATTCATCATAAAAAGATGACTGGCTGGACTTTAGTATCAATAGGAACCCATCCACACCCTCTTATAATGCTTTGATATCAGCATTACTCATATCTAGGGATGAGCTTCGAGTTCGAGTCGAACTCATGTTCGACTCGAACATTGCCTGTTCGCCCGTTCGCCGAACAGCGAACAAATTGGGGTGTACGCGACAAATTCGAAAAGTCTATGGGAGAAATCTAAAGTGCTAATTGTAAAGGCTTATATGCAAGTTATTGTCATAAAAAGTGTTTGGGGACCCGGGTCCTGCCCCAGGGGACATGTATCAATGCAAAAAAAAGTTTTAAAAACGGCCGTTTTTAGGGAGCAGTGATTTTAATAATGCTTAAAGTGAAACAATAAAAGTGAAATATTCCTTTAAATTTCGTACCTAGGGGGTGTGTATGATATGCATGCAAAGTGGCGCATGTTTCCCGTGCTTAGAACTGTCCCTGCATAAAATGTCATTTTTGAAGGAAAAAAAGTCATTTAAAACTCACTCGCGGCTATTAATGAATTGTCGGCTCCCGGCAATACATACAAAAGTCATTGATAAAAATAAAAAATAAAGCGTGGGGGTTCCCCAGAATTCAATTACCAGGCCCTTCAGGTCTGGTATAGATATTAAGGGGAACGCCGCCACAAATAAAAAAAAAAAAGCGTGCGGTTCCCCCAAATATCCATACCAAGCCCTTCAGATCTGGCATGGATTTTAAGGGGAACTCCACCCCAAATAAAATAAAAAATGGCATGGAGTCCCCCCAAAAATCCATACCAGACCCTCATCCGAGCACGCAACCTGGCAGGCCGCAGGAAAAGAGGGGGACGAGAGAGCGCCCCCCCTCCTGAACCGTACCAGGCCACATGCCCTCAACATGGGGAGGATGTCCCCATGTTGATGGGGACAAGGGCCTCAGCCCCACAACCCTTGCCCGGTGGTTGTGGGGGCCTGCGGGCGGGGGGCTTATCGGAATCTGGAAGACCCCTTTAATAAAGGGGACCCCCAGATCCCGCCCCCCTATGTGAATTAGTAAGGGGTACATTGTACCCCTACCATTTCACAAAGAAAGTGTAAGAAAAAAACAAAAAAAACACACCAACACATTGGAAAAGTCCTTTATTAAAAAAAAAAAAAACATTCCAGCGGTGAAATCCAGTGTCCCGCGGCGATCCGATGTCCGGCGCTGTCCGTCATTGGCTGAGCCTGAGCGGACCTGATGGGGAACTTCCTCCGCAGTCTATTACATGTATAGACCCGCCCCTTCTAAAGTTCCCCATCAGGTCCGCTCAGCCAATGACTCGGTGTAAGGCTGAGGACCTGATGCGGAACATGAGAAGGGGCGGGTCTATTCATGAATTACACAGTGAAGGAAGTTCCCCATCAGGTCCGCCCCCTCGGTATGTCAGACCGCGCCTATGTCATTGGCCTGAGCGGACCTGATGGGGAACTTCCTTCACTGTGTAAATTTAAATTACACAGTGAAGGAAGTTCCCCGCTCAGGCCAATGATGTAGGCGGGGTCTGACACACCGAGGGGGCGGACCTGATGAGGAACTTCCTTCACTGTGTAATACCTGTATAGACCCGCCCCTTCTCATGTTCCGCATCAGTTCCTCAGCCTTACACCTAGTCATTGGCTGAGCGGACCTGATGGGGAACTTTAGAAGGGACGGGTCTATACATGTAATAGACTGCGGAGGAAGTTCCCCATCAGGTCCGCTCAGGCTCAGCCAATGACGGACAGCGCTGGACATCGGGTCGCCGCGGGACACTGGATTTCACAGCTGGAATGTTTTACATTTTTTTTTAATAAAGGACTTTTCCAAGGTGTTGGTGTGGTTTTTTTTTACATTTTTTGACACTTTCTTCGTGAAATGGTAGGGGTACAATGTACCCCTTACCAATTCACATGGGGGGGCCGGGATCTGGGGGTCCCATTTGTTAAAGGGGTCTTCCAGATTCCAATAAGCCCCCGCCCGCAGACCCCCACAACCACCGGGCAAGGGTTGTGGGGATGAGGCCCTTGTCCCCAACAACATGGGGACATCCTCCCCATGTTGAGGGCATGTGGCCTGATACGGTTCAGGAGGGGGGGGGGCGCTCTCTCATCCCCCCCTCTTCCCCTGCGGCCGGCCAGGTTGCGTGCTCGGATAAGGGTCTGGTATGGATTTTTAGGGTGACTCCACGCCATTTTTTTTTAAATTTGGGGTGGAGTTCCCCTTAAAATCCATGCCAGATCTGAAGGGCCTGGTATGGATATTTGGGGGAACCACATGCATTTTTTTAAAATTTGCGCGGGGTTCCCCTTAATATCTATATCAGACCTAAAGGGCCTGGTAATTGAATTCTGGGGGACCCCCACGCTTTTATTTTTATTTTTATCAATGACTTTTGTATGTATTGCAGGGAGCCGACAATTCATTAATAGCCGCGAGTGAGTTTTAAATTACTTTTTTTCCTTCAAAAATGACATTTTATGCAGGGACAGTTCTAAGCATGGGAAACATGCGCCACTTTACATGCATATCATACACACCCCCTAGGTATGAAATTTAAAGGAATATTTCACTTTTATTTTTTCATTTTAAGCATTATTAAAATCACTGCTCCCGAAAAAACTGACGTTTTTAAAACTTCTTTTTGCATTGATACATGTCCCCTGGGGCAGGACCCGGGTCCCCAAACACTTTTTAGGACAATAACTTGCATATAAGCCTTTATAATTAGCAATTTAGATTTCGAACGTTCGAGTCCATTGTATTTAATTCTAAAGTTCACACGAACATTCTGTCTGTTTGCAGGTTCTGATGCGAACCGAACAGGGGGGTGTTCGGCTCATCCCTGCTCATATCCAATTTTCTTTTGTTTACAAACTTTTTATTAGGTACAAAATAGTGGTACAAAGCGTTATATCATATATCAAGAGAAACACAGTGTAAAGGTTTCATCATACAGAAAAGTATGTTGACATATACATTGGGTGATAGAATTACTTAGACAAAGTTACCTAGCATACTGTCAGAATGTTATGAGGATACATATACTGTATATACTCGAGTATATGCCGAGTTTTTCAGCACACTTTTTTGTGCTGAAAATGCCCCCCTCGGCTTATACTCGAGTCACCTTTTTGCGCCTGATCTCCCGAACTTCGGGGTTACCCGGTACCGGCTGGCCGTAGGTCCCCTGGACCCCAAACTTGGCACACATGTAGCCCCACTCTTCCTCTACAAGTGTGCAAAGTTTTTTGCCAGGAGGACCTACGGCCGGGGAGCACCGATTTTTCAAATTCGGGCACCCCTTCCATAGACTCCCATGTTTAACGTCAGTCTAGTCATGGGCACAGTGTGGCATGGGCACAGTGAGGCATGGGTACAGTGAGGCATGGACACGGTGAGACATGGACACGGTGAGGCATGGGCACAGTGAGGCATGGGCACAGTGAGGCATGGGCACAGTGAGGCATGGACACAGTGAGACATGCACATGGTCACGGTGAGGCACAGTGAGGCATGCAGATGGACACCCTAGGCTTATACTTGAGTCAAGTTTTCCCAGTTTTCTGTGGTAAAAGTAGGTGCCTCGGCTTATATTCGGGTCGGCTTATACTCGAGTATATATGGTACTTCTTTTATTCCTGAGGGAATTTTTAGTTAGGAGAATTATTTATTCTGGGTTTAAAAGGTGTTCTGCCTGTGTGTAAACCAAGGGTTCCATTTCTTGTCAGATAGATGTTTTGTATTGTTTAGGATATGAAATATTTTTTCCATGAGGTTGATATTGTTAATTCTTGTTTTCAGTTGGGTTAAAGGTAGTGAGGTAGATTTCCAATGGTATGCAAAAAGCTAGTGTATCCAATTTAATATTATAAGCTGGCAGACAAGCAATAGACTGTCCTATATTACCAAAAGGTTGAAACCAATTATATTTGTTCTAATGTGGGTAGATGTAAACAAAATGACTCCAAGGTACAATCGCACAGTGGAGAAAAACTAGTGCCTCTATGTCAAATCTACTTTCCCCCCTCTGGAACCCATATTATTAGAGTTTGTCTGACAAAGCCATGAAAATAAACTCCTTGAAACAAATTGCAGCAGTTGGCTGAAGAGTCCACTCACATTAATGGGCAGAGGAGAACTGACCTGGTCAAAATGATTTGGGCCCCCAGTTATTGTGTATCTTACATAATGCCTGGTATGGGTCCCACTGAATAAAACAAGTCAACTCATTTTTAGGGCGTTATTATGGAAAAAAATTAAGCATGCGTTAAGATAGAGTCTGTCTAATATCTTCAGGAACAGCTGCCCCAAACGCCAAAGTATATTATTTGGCTTCTTCTCAGCTGTAAAATATGACTGGTTGGGTAACAATGAATCATACCAATCCAATGCAATGACTATTAGACCCCCTGTTCTTGCAAGAACATCTGTGTATTTAGCTTGTGCTCAGATAAAGTAACTCAACTATGTTTCTGAAAGATTGGCAAGAACCATATTTGGCTATATTTTCACTAATTAATTAAGGAAGACCGCATGATTAATGTTTTATTATAGAAAGGGTCTCCAAATGTTTAAATTAGCAAATGCTATCTATTTTACTTACTTCACTTTTTAGTATTGTACAGAGATTCCATCTGTTATGGTGTTAATTGCAATAAAATTACTTTTGAGCTATTGATACAGCAAAAAATAAATTGTGAATTGTTGCATGTCATCTGTGGTACCTTCTACTCCTCCTTAACATAAACTTCAAATATTTGCCAGGAACCAGAAGTTAGTTGAACTCATGACTTATAATTATTGCTTACTCAAAAATAACTTTTTTTTTTTTCAAATTGATGGGGTATAGATGTATGAAAAAGCCTAAATTCCTTATTTTAAAAAGAGGACAAAATGATCATTTTAAATTCAACCTTTGTAATAAAATGTTCCGGTTGCACAGATTTTCTCATTTAATGATTCAGTAGAGATGAGAAAAGTACAAAAGATATAAAATTCTTAAACACTCTGAAGCTTCTTTTAATGAATCCAAAATCTGCAAGCTCAAAAGCATCTCTGATAATATTCTCTTCTTGATGACCTTTTGAATGCACACTCGGGGAACGGTGATACTGACTTAATTACCATTTATTTTGACCTCAAGGCAAATTTTGCAACCTACAGGGGAAATTGGTTCCTGCTAATTAGAGCTTTCTGGTTCCAGTCCAGCTTGAATGACAAAATTCACCTTATTTAGTATACCTTTTGATAACCTATTAAGTCAGTGTTAGCTACTTGTACCAATCAAATTTTTAACAACTCGGCAGTTTCCTTAGGGATTGAACAGACATTTTATCCAATCATGTTGATCAGAGGAGGCCTGTGATGGGCTTGACATGAAAAGAGTAATGGATTACATATTTTAAAAGGTAAAATTATATGATTCCTTGAAAGAGCACAATTTTATCCCCTAGAATGATGGAATTCCATCGGCTTATCGAGATAAAATGTATTACAATACTATTTTACAACACTAAAGTCATTATTCTTTTTCTGATTTAAAATCTCTCATTTCCATTATATTAGATGCTTTAGAATGCAGTGAGAAAAAATATGAATATATCAAACATTTTAATCGTTTAGGCATGGAAACAACTTATTGTTATTAGCAATAACATTTGTGTGTGTGCTCGAACATGTTCGCGGGTATGTGTTTTAAGGATATGTAAAAAAAAATAAAAAATTCTATACAGTTTAAAGCTGAACTTCAGGCAGATACAAGCAGTATAAGCACCTGAACCTGACTTGATATTGGCATTTTGCTATCAACTAAAAAGCAGTTCTCAGACTGGGAGAGGGACAAGCAGCATAAAGTGTTAATCATTTGTGCTTCAGTGCTTGTTTGCTATGTTGATAGCAGAATATAGCAGAGTGGCAGAAAGATAAACTCAACATGCTACTGCTTTTTTTCACTGTCCAATTGCATACTAGGCAGCTGGTAAAAGACCCAGTGTATTACCTAAAGTGGGTGTAAACACTTACAATAACCCAGTGAAGTGACTGGACTCAGGTGATACCCAGAGATGAAACAAATTCTCCTACACAAGTTGTACCTATTTATCCGCGATCTTCTCTTCTATACATCTGTTCAAAGTCCAGAATTTATAAAGCTTGTTTTAGCTGTCAGAAAACAGAGGGTGGAGGCCAAAATGACACACTGCAGAGATCAGTGAGGAGAGTTCTGATGGTTGAATGCTCAAACATTCCCAAAGACACACTCCTAAACCTTGGGGACAGCCTTCCCAGAAGAGTTGAAGCTGTTATAGCTGCAAAGGGTAGGTCAACTCAATATTGAACCTTACGGACTAAGACAGGGATGCCATTAAAGTTCATGTGCGTGTAAAGGCTCGTGACCCAATACTTTTGGTAATATGGTGTATATAGATATATCTATATATAGATATTTACAGTATCTAAAAAATTGAGTAACCCCTCGCACTTTTGTAAATATTTTATTATATCTTTTCATGTGTCAACACTGAAGAAATGACACTTTTGCTACAATGTAAATTGGTGAGTGTACAGCTTGTATAACAGTGTCAATTTGCTGTTCCCTTAAAATAACTCAACACACAGCCATTAATGTCTAAACCACTGGCAACAAAAGTGAGTACAACCCTAAGTGAAAATGTCCAAATTGGACCCAAAGTGTCAATATTTTGTGTGGCCACCATTATTTTCCAGCACTGCCTTAACCCTCTTGGGCATGGAGTTCACCAGAGCTTCACAGGTTGCCACAGGAGTCCTCTTCCAATCCTCCATGACTATATCACGGAGCTGGTGGATATTAGAGATCTTGCACTCCTCCACCTTCTGTTTGAGGATGCCCCACAGATGCTCAATAGGGTTTAGGTCTGGAGACATGCTTGGCCAGTCCATCACCTTTATCCTCAGTTTCTTTAGCAAGGCAGTGGTCGTCTTGAAGGTGTGTTTGGGGTTGTTATGTTGGAATACTGCCCTGCGGCCCAGTCCAGGGAGTGGATAATGCTCTGCTTCAGTATGTCACAGTACATGTTGGCATTCATGGTTTCCTTAATGAACTGTAACTCCCCGGTGACGGCAGCACTCATGCAGCCCCAGACCATGACACTCCCACCACCATGCTTGACTGTAGGCAAGACAAACTTGTCTTTGTACTCCTCACCTGGTTGCCGCCACACACGCTTGACACCATCTGAACCAAATAAGTTTATCTTGGTCTCATCAGACCACAGGACATGGTTCCAATAATCCATGTCCTTAGTCTGCTTGTCTTCAGCAAATTGTTTGCAGGATTTCTTGTGCATCATATTTAGAAGAGGCTTCCTTCTGGGACGACAGCCATGCAGACCAATTTGATGCAGTGTGCGGCATATGGTCTGAGCACTGACAGGCTGACCCCCCACCCCTTGATCCTCTGCAGCAATGATGGCAGCACTCATATGTCTATTTCCCAAATACAACCTCTGGATATGATGCTGTGCACTCAAATTCCATGGCAAGACCTGTTCTGAGTGGAACCTATCCTGTTAAACTGCTGTATGGTCTTGGCCATCACGCTGCAGCTCAGTTTCAGGGTCTTAGCAATCTTCTTATAGCCTAGGCCATCTTTAGGTAGAGGAACAATTCTTTTTTTCAGATCCTCAGAGAGCTCTTTGTCATGAAGTGCCATGTTGAACTTCCAATGACCAGAAAGAGAGAGTGAGAGCGATAACACCAAATGTAACACACCTGCTCCCCATTCACACCTGAGACCTTGTAACATGAAAGAGTCACATGACACCAGGGAGGGAAAATGTAATTACAACAAGTAATGAATGCAGAATGCATAGGTGATGGTAACATTTTCATTGGATTTATCATCGGATATATAGTGCAAGGGTCTACCTGATATATTAGCAATTAAGTGGATCGGTTATGTAAGCCATTGCACTACAATCTCATGGATATTTCTTTTTCTTTTTTTATTGCATTTTTTTTAATGTTTTATGGAATACAAATAAAGCACATCGTGCACAGTAAAAGACAGAAACAAGAAAATCAAAGAATAATAAAAAAAAAAAAAATCAAAGAAATCAAACATTAAAGCGGAGTTCCACTCAATTTTTTTACTTTTTTTTATTCCACTCCTCACCCCCTTACATGCCACATTTGGCATGTCATTTTTTTTTGGGGGGGGTGGGGGCTTCAGTAGGAGTGGGACTTCCTGTCCCACTTCCTCCTTCTGCCCTGGAGCCGCCTAGGCGATACGTCATATCGCCTTGTGGCGGCTCCTCCCTGTAGGCGATCACCTGTCCACTCACAGAGCGCTGCGCCGTTCGCGCATGCGCAGTGAGTGCCCGGCCGTGAAGCCGAAAGCTGTCACGGCCGGGTGCCCACACTGTGAATGGACGCGCCGGCGGAGGAGGGGGGAGAGGAGCGGAGCTCCAGGCGTCGCGTCGCTGGACAGTGGAGCAGGTAAGTGTATGTTTATTAAAAGCCAGCAGCTACACTTTTTGTAGCTGCTGACTTTTAATAAACATAAAAAAAGGGTGGAACTCCGCTTTAAAGAAATCAAACAAATATGTAATAAAAACATACTGATCGAATTCAGATATATATATCAAAATTGAGATCAGCTCATGAAGTCCCAAATCCTGTCGAACCTGGCTCCTCTATTATGCAGAATGGAGCACATGACAGCCTTATTTCAGCAATGACCTGCAGAAATTGATCTTGAGAGGGGGAGGGGAGACAGTCAACACATTGTAATAACTCTCTTAGCAGCTAATAAGATATATAAAACTAATTTGATGTAATGGATCCAGCGGGAGAGGAGACTCAAATAGTCGGAGTACAGACATCACCATGGACAAGAAAGGTGTGATCAATTCGCTTTGCCAGAAAATATGGTAGCGGGTGCCTCTAGTTTTACTACATCTCCAACATAGGGGTGAAAGGGATTGATCAAAATGGTGCAATACTTCAGGTGTCCTATACCAGAAAAATAATACCTTAAATGCTGTCTCTCTCTGCACCACGCACCTGAATATTTTGGAAGTTGAGGTCCAAAACTTATTCCACTGAGGAAGGGAGATTGGTTGTGGTATTGTAGCGGGGTCCCCTTTAAGACTCCCAGGACTACCTTACCCAGAACCCCTTTCGGCAATGTTTCCACCCAGAGACTCATGGGAGGGGTTATAAAAGGAGGAGGCGAGGCGGGGCTCGGCCTCTTTGGGACATGAGACTTCAGTGACTGATCCTCCTGTGCGGATGTGCCGGAGTGCAAGGCCTGAGGCCTTGCGCAGCACCAAAGAGCCTTCCACCCCACTGCGAGCCTGGGTGGCATCTGACTTCGCTTATCTACAGCCTTGGTTGGATCGGGGACCCGATCGCTGGAGACACTGTGTGTGAGGACACAGTCGGTGGAAGTTCCCGGACTGGGATCACGTCCGGAGGGGTGAGCGAGCGTATGCTCAGACCATATACTGTTTGTTGCTGATGTGCCTATAGACTGCCGTGGCCCACAAGTTTATATCTGATACTCTCACTGGAGATCCATATCAGAGCTGAACTCAGAGGTTCTTCAGTAAAGTGTTTATTCTATTACAATCTTCCCACTGGATTACAAATGTTATTCTGTTATGTGCACCACCTTTAAAGACTTGCCGGTGAAGAAACCATCATCCCCTATAGACTGAGTTTTAGATATCTGAGCCAGGCCTGGCCAGCTAGTTAGTTCATTTAGTTGCTGCGCCACAGGGCGCCTAGTTAACGGTCGCCCACGCGGCGCACCTTCACTATTCCATTAGTGTATAAGTATGTTTATTGCTGCAGGGCTCTGCAACCTATTTTATGTGAACTGTTACCACTGTTAACCTTTTTACCACAAATCTAAAGTAAATTAGATAACCCTTTCATTATTGCCTTGGTGTCTGAGTTTTATCATATAGTATAAGAATTCTATTGCTGCCATAACTAACTGTGCCAGTAGGGGGTCGAGTAAATTGCCGGGGGTTGGCGGAGCTGTCTTCAGGGCCCAAACTAAATCTGCGGCCCTCTTAGTTGAAGGTATCGCTACACGTGGGGGTTCTCGTCCGGGATCCTGATACAGCAATTAAACGCCAGAGGTGCCGGCATGGAACCGCAAGCAATAGAAGAGTGGTGCAAAACCTCTAGGGCAGAGCCGAACAACTCGATAGTCATCAGTCTCCCAGGGGAGGAATGGAAGACTGACATGGTAGAGGAGTTAATGAAGTTAGTGTCCCCAGATCACACACCATGGGTGATAGATATAAAATCAAACCCAGACACTTCATATCAGTATGCACTGGTGGAATACGGAGACGGGATACCAGAGGCTTGCAAGTACAAGTGTGTAAAGACGCCAGACAATAGAACCTATAGGTTGGCGCCCGCAGTAACTATAAAGAAGGAACCATCACAGATGGGACCACAGCAGGCTGCAGCCCGTACCTCACCAGAAAGAGGAGGTGGGGTGACACCCCCGGTAGCACCCGCACCTGCCACTGCTATATCACCAGAATTGATAAAGGCAATAGGGGATCTACTAATAAAATGTTAGAAGACAAACACAGTGCATGTGGAGACTAGCTACCGGAGACTAAAGACATTCTCAGGGAAGCTCCCTGTCCCTGCAGGGGAAGAAGATTTTGATACCTGGGTGGAGCAGGCATTACAAGCAGTAGAGGCGTGGGAGGTGCCTGAAGCGCAGAAGAGGCAACGAGTGATAAAGAGCCTCAAAGGCGCAGCAGCAGAAGCAGTGAAAAGTTTTTGGTTTGGGAATGCAGATTTCACGGCTCAAGACTGTCTAGCCATGCTACAGGAAGAGTTTGGTCAATTGGAAAAGGTGACAGAGATGGTCTACCAATTTGAACACACTTTCCAACAGCCAAGGGAGAAACTTTCGGAGTATGTTAGGAGACTGAACAGGTTGCTGTGCAAGATTGTGTTGAAGAAGGGAATGAAGCCCCAAGATACAGATGCGGCAAGAATGAAGCAAGTCTTAAAGGGAGCGTTACGCTCGGATCCAGTCTGGCTGCACCTGAAAACCTCGGGAGGAGGAACGTTACTGACTTATGCTGACTTGATAAAAATCATCAGAGATAAGGAGGCGCTACAACAGGACCAGCAAATGATCAAGACAAATGTTGTCCCCGCACAGGTGCTAGTCAATCCAGTGATGACCCCTGAAAGAGACTCAGAGGTAGACACTCTAAAATCTCAAATGTCCAAGGTGTTAGAGATGTTGACCTCTCTGATGGCAAAAGACCCAGAGGGTCCCAAGAGAGAAGTACCAAGGAAGGAATTATTCCCAATTGCCTCAGCACCCGCATCTTTACAAGAATGGGGAGATATAGTCTGCTTTAACTGTGGAGGAATTGGCCATATTGCAGCTACATGTTCCAGTCCCAAGAAGAAGAAAACGGACAACCGCAAGCCGGCGGGAAACTTCAGAGGGCCCCGGTGAAGGAGTCAACCGGGTGCCCATCACCTTCAGTGAGCTCCAAGCTGAATGCGAAGCAGAAGAAAAGAGGAGATAAAACACCTCAGAGGAAACACAACATTCCTCAACAGAGAGAAGGGGCCAGCGGCCACCAAGATCCACCCCATGCTGAAGACAGCCTACCAACGGCTGGTCCTAGAGCAGAAGACCCCTGGAGAGGGAATAGGGAAGGTGTGGAGACTTGGAAGAGAAGGGGTAGTGTTGCAGCCCGGCGAAGTAACCTGTCTCAGAGCCACTCTGAAGCTTACTTGGGAGCAGCCTGGACCCTCTGTCATGTTGTAGTCCGACCCAAGGGAAGAGTCCCCCGGTCTGGAAGTGATACCAGAAGTGATTCCACTGAAGGCCCTGAAGAAGGCCCATTGTAGAGTTCTGGTGAGTGTTAGGTACAATACAGATGGCCCCATGGAAATCCAAGCCAGGATGCTGCTGGGCCAAGTGAGCCCTGCTGCCAGTGTTACCCTGTCAGAAGTCAAGGGGACGGGTGAAGGAGGAGATGCTTGGGAGAAGCTATCCATGGAAAACCCGAATCTGTCCAGGGCTTGGAAAGAGAGAGCCAAGGCCCAGTTGACCAGATGGGAGAAGATCTTCTCCAAAGATGAGTTCGATGTGGGGTATGCAAGGAGTGCCACCCATCGCATCTGCCTCCAAGAAAATAAGCCCTTCAGAGAGAGGGTCAGGCGGGTCCCACTAGCAGATCTGGAGGATCTAAGGGAATAACTTGCAGAACTCAAGAGGACTGGTGTGATCCGGGAGTCTAGAAGCCCCTATGCCTCCCCGATAGTGGTGGTCAGGAAGAAGAATGGGTCATTGAGGCTCTGTATAGACTACAGGACTCTCAACAGGAGAACCATACCCGACCAGTACACCACTCCGAGGATAGAGGACGCTTTACAGAGTTTGTCTGGAACCAAGTGGTTCAGCGTTATGGATCTCAAGAGTGGATACTATCAGATCCCTATGCACCCAGAAGACAAGGAGAAATCAGCCTTCATAACCCCAGTGGGGTTCTTTGAGTTTGATCGAATGCCCCAGGGACTGTCTGAAGCTCCTGCTACCTTCCAACGTCTCATGGAGAAGACTGTAGGAGACATGAACCTTATTGAAGTCCTTGTATACCTGGACGATGTCATTGTCTTTGGGAGAACCTTGGAGGAACACGAGGAGAGGCTGGAAAAAGTGTTGAGGAGACTCAGTGAGGAGGGACTCAAGCTTTCGCCTGAGAAGTGTCGGTTCTACCAGTCTTCTGTGAACTATCTGGGGCACATAGTGTCTGAAGAAGGGGTGGCCACAGACCCTGAGAAATTGGAGGCAGTTACCTCCTGGCCACGACCCACCACAGTAACAGAACTCAGATCCTTCTTAGGGTTCTGCTCCTATTACAGGAGGTTTGTGGAAGGATTCGCCCGAATTGCTAGACCATTGAATGAACTACTCAAGACTGAGGTGGAAGAGGACGACTCAGGGCCCAGGAACCCGGGAGAGTCAGTCAGAGATCAGTAGAACCAGAAATGTGAAGAGGCCTTCCAGGCATTGAAGAAGAGCCTAACCACTGCTCCAGTCTTGGCCTACACAGACCCAACCAAACCCTATGAACTACACGTAGATGCTAGTCATGACGGTCTGGGAGGAGTACTTTATCAAGAACACGAAGGGCAACTACGGCCTGTTGCCTACGTGATCAGGAGCCTGACCCCCTCTGAGAAAAACTACCCCACTCACAAGCTGGAGTTCTTGGCCCTTAAGTGGGTGGTAGTAGACAAGCTCAAAGACTACCTGTATGGGGCGGAGTTCACTGTGAAGACCGACAACAACCCCCTTACCTACCTATTCACTACAGCAAAGCTAGACGCCACTGGACACAGGTGGCTGGCCGCATTGTCTGGATTCAATTTCAGCCTAAAGTACAGGCCAGGGATTGGGAATCAAGATGCAGACGCCCTGTCCAGAAGATCTCATGATCCCACCCTTGACATGGAAGACTGGACTCAAGTGGCACCGGACGGGGTGCGGGCCCTTTGTCAAGGGGCTGAATTACAAGCCAGAGGAGGCTCAAGGGCGGAAGAGATAGGCGTTACAATGGTAGGAGTCCCCAAACAATACTGTGGAGTGATTTTTGAGTAAACTCCGCGACAAAATAATAAATAATAAATGTATGATCACCCAGGTCAAATATATTGACCTCAAAACCTAAAACTAAAGCTGCTCCCCTGAAAAGTGAATGACTCACAGTGATGTGTAGAATAAATGGTTAGGGGGCGCTAATAAGTGCAAATAAAAAACTAATAGTGCTGAAACGGTTATACATGTACCAATACTTCAATTTATATACATGCAATATTGAATTCTCTATATAAGTGTCCCAATATATTGTATAAACAAAAGTTCAACAGAAAAGATGTCCAAATTTTGCTGCTGAAAGAGAAATCAAGTTTTCATGTGACTCCAATATTCAGTGCTGACAACTCAGTGCTGACAAAAAACTTGAAGTGATGTGAATTGTGCTCCTTCACCAAGGAGAAACGTACACCCAACGTGCTGTAGTAAATCCTGCTTACCAGAGGTAGTTGACCACTTTAACTAAAAAGTAGGTCAAAATCGCTTTTACAGGGTAGTGCCTGTCCACATGGATTGGACCTGGAAAAAATCCTTCCTCCTCATACAGCCATGACCGGAAAATTAAGATGGAAACATTCCATAGTGTAAAACTGTTTTTTATTCGTAAAAAACATAAAAAGAGCCAAATGGCTACTCACATTCACAAGTGCCTATTCCCGGCACTGGGGCTGCAGCCTCTCAGAGGAATAAAAGGGAAAATCCGCTGCGATCAGTCCACTTGCATGGACGGCGTGCGTTCCACCTCCCTCCTTCCGCTAGCCACACAGGCCGGATGTGGGCGTAAAAAAACACGTGACCAGATACTGTGGAGTAACTCAACTGGAGGAAGACCATCTGCCAAAGCTGTCCAAGAAGGAGCTAAGATGTGACCAATTAGAAGACCCCATGGGGAAATTAGTTCTGGAAGCCCTGGAGAATCAGGATCCAAACAGACTTCTGAGTCACTCCTCAAAGGAAGCTCGCCTGTTGAGGAAAGAGTGGGACAGATTACAGGTGCATCAGGGAGTGGTCTACCGAAGGGGCCCCTCTGATGACCTGGAAGATAAATGGCAATTGTTTCTTCCGGAAAAACACAGAGAGACTGTTCTGATTGCCCTACATGACAATCATGGCCACTTAGGGGCGGAAATGACCTTTCAACTTGTCAGAAGTCGGTTCTATTGGCCCTGCATGAGGGCAGAATTGGAAGAGTACTGCCATTCGTGTGCACGCTGCATCCAGAGGAAGACTTTACCCCATCAAGCTGCCCCAATGGGCCATCTACATAGTCAAGGCCCAATGGATCTGGTATGCATTGATTTCCTCTGCCTCGAACCCGATCTGAGTGGACTAGGAAATGTTCTGGTGATAACCGATCATTTCACCCGGTTTGCCCAAGCTTTCCCAACCAAAGACCAGAAAGCCTCCACAGTAGCCAAGGTACTTATGGAGAAGTATTTTGTCCATTATGGGCTGCCCCAGCGACTTCATTCAGATCAAGGAAGGGACTTTGAGAGTCAACTGATCCGGAAACTCCTGGATTCGTTAGGAATCAAGAAAACTCGAACCACACCTTACCACCCACAGGGAGATGCTCAGCCGGAGAGGTTTAACCAAACCCTGCTCAATATGTTGGGGACTCTGGAAAGTGAGAAGAAACAACATTGGAGCAAACACATAGCAGCTATAGTACACGCTTACAACTGCACCACCAGTGATGCTACAGGCTACTCCCCATATCGACTCATGTTTGGGAGAGAAGCAAGGTTGCCTGTGGACCTGGTCTTTGGCACTTCTTTAGACCATTCCTCAGCCACATCCCACAAAGGATATGTGGACAGGCTCAGACACAGCCTGAAAGTAGCTTATGAACAAGCTCAAGCGGCCTCAGATCAAAGGGGAGCCCGAAACAAAAGAAACTTCGACTTGAAGGTCCGGGTACAAGACCTGCAGCCCGGGGACCGAGTACTGCTTCGCAATCTGGGGGTCCCTGGAAAACACAAACTTGCAGACAGATGGAGATCTGAACCCTATGTCATCTGTAGGAAGCTGCCGGGCCTACCTGTCTACAAGTTGAAGCCAGAAGGAAAGGTAGGCCCACTGAAGACGTGGCATCGAAACCACCTGCTCCCACTCACTGAAGCGGTCAGGATACCTCCAGTGAGAGACTCCCCTGAACCAGTCTCTATTCTGGATACCCCCAGGCCAAACACTCGGTCCCAGATGTCTCGGACTGAAGATACAGAAGCTTCTGAACTCAGTGGAGATGAAGAGAGAGAGCTTGACTGGCTGTGGCCTTCCCCAACTCAAGGAACTTCTGCTATAGATCTTCCAACTACTGAAGACACTTATAGATGGACAACTGAATGCAGAAGCCGCTGAATTCATCCCATCTAGTCCTTCATCAGACTACAGGGAAGATGCCTGTGATGTTCACCCTGAACAGGACCCTAGAGACTCTATGTATCCCTCGGCTCCTGAAGCAGATGTTACAGAACCTGCCGTGTTGCCTGAGCCTGTTACAGAAGAAGAGCCTGTGGCACCAGAGCCAGAAACCCCAAGGGAACAAAGGGCTCGCAGAGTCATAAGGCCTCCCAGAAAGTTGACCTACCCACAAATGGGGGAGAGCTCAGAAGATTCTGTGGTCACTGCTAGGAGGAGTGTAAAGAATCCGGATCCCTCCACTGTACATTTGGTAGAGGGCAACCCCCACTCACTCTCTGGCACAGTTAGGCAGGCCACTCAGGATAGTGTGACCTGTGGGCAAGGGAATCCAACCCCTCAGTTTTGGTGGGAATTCCCTATGCCAACCTCTTATGCAATGTTGTCTGGGGTTGTACGCAGTGTATGCTAAAAATTTTCTTTGGGGACCAAAGAATTTAAGTGGGGGGAGTGTGTAGTGGGGTCCCCTTTAAGACTCCCAGGACTACCTTACCCGGAACCCCTTTCGGCAATGTTTCCACCAAGAGACTCATGGGAGGGGTTATAATAGGAAGGAGGCGAGGCGGGGCTCGGCCTCTTTGGGACACGAGACTTCAGTGACTGATCCTCCTGTGCGGATGTGCCGGAGTGCAAGGCCTGAAGCCTGAGGCCTTGCGCAGCACCAAAGAGCCTTCTACCCCACTGCGAGCCTGGGTGGCATCTGACTTCGCTTATCTACAGTCTTGGTTGGATCGGGGACCCGATCGCTGGAGACACTGTGTGTGAGGACACAGTCGGTGGAAGTTCCCGGACTGGGATCGCGTCCGGAGGGGTGAGCGAGCGTATGCTCAAACCATATACTGTTTGTTGCTGATGTGCCTATAGACTGCCGTGGCCCACAAGTTTATATCTGATACTCTCACTGGAGATCCATATCAGAGCTGAACTCAGAGGTTCTTCAGTAAAGTGTTTATTCTATTACAATCTTCCTACTGGATTACAAATGTTATTCTGTTATGTGCACCACCTTTAAAGACTTGCCGGTGAAGAAACCATCATCCCCTATAGACTGAGTTTTAGATATCTGAGCCAGGCCTGGCCAGCTAGTTAGTTCATTTAGTTGCTGCGCCACAGGGCGCCTAGTTAACGGTCGCCCACGCGGCGCACCTTCACTATTCCATTAGTGTATAAGTATGTTTATTGCTGCAGGGCTCTGCTACCTATTTTATGTGAACTGTTACCACTGTTAACCTTTTTACCACAAATCTAAAGTAAATTAGATACCCCTTTCATTATTGCCTTTGTGTCTGAGTTTTATCATATAGTATAAGAATTTCATTGCTGCCATAACTAACTGTGCCAGTAGGGGGTCGAGTAAATTGCCGGGGGTTGGCGGAGCTGTCTTCAGGGCCCAAACTAAATCTGCGGCCCTCTTAGTTGAAGGTATCGCTACATATGATTGGAGACCATTTTCACATCTAGGTGTGGATTCCATCTGTGAGTGGAGAAGACTTCTGAAGTAGTTGATAAATAGCAGAGATTATTCACAATTGATGTGGACCTTGGGAACAAATGAGTTGTTGGTTTAGGCAGGGTAAGGGGCGGAGAGAGAGTCGATAAGTAATGGTTTATTTGGAGGTAGGAGTAGAACATATGTTTTGGTATCTAGTATGTGGACTGAAGGGATGCATAGGAATACCACTGGCTCTAATAAATAAGGAGAATAAAATATTATTTTCTTTATTTATGAAGCCCCATATAAGTCAAAGTAACTATGTGACCAGCAGCCAGCTTCCAGCTTCAGTTTTGTTTACATACACACTATAATTGTGTTATTGTATTGTTATTGTTATCACTACTAATTTGCAGCAACTGAACACTTAGGGGGTTGATTTACTAAAGGCAAATAAACTGTGCGCTCTGCAGTTGCTCCAGGGCTTGTTAAATGAGGTAAAGCTTCACTTTGCAAAGAATGCCCAATCACGTGAAAGGAAAAAAAAAATTTTTTGCTTGCACGTGATTGTATAATGGAAGTTAGCAGAGCTTCTGCACAATTACAAAGTTCTGGAGCAACTACACTTGCAGAGTGCAACTGCACTTTGATAACTGCATGGTCTTTATGACTTTAGTAAATTAACCCCTTAGTCTTTACGCTATTTCAGCCAATGGAAAGCTGATACCTTGGGGGTTATTTACAAAAGGCAAATCCACTTTGCACTACAAGTGGTTGACCACTTGTATTGGTTTTTAATGGCTACAAGGTCATAAATTTACATAGTTGCAGCATGTACAGATAGTCTTAAGTAGCAAGTTGGTATCCTACAGGTTATGTTCCGCATAACAAGATGGTGCCTTGTCATGGGTAAATAATCATAAGCTGCCTGCAATAGTAATAGTAGTAATTTTAACCTTTAGATTCATAGAGGTCATAACCTAGATGTGAAGTATATTTGCATATCTTGTACATAAACCTGTTATTTAATGTCCAATAGTCTTACTTAGAAATACAAATCTTGACCTTATAGAGCACAACAGACATAAAACGAAAGAGGAAACCAAAGAACAAAACAGAAAGAAGGAAACAAGTAGCAATAGTACTACAGCCGTAGTATCCATAAACTACTACTAGTCCTCCATGGCACCATGGTAAAGTGGCACCATGGTAAAGTGGCACCATGGAAAACCATCAAGATCACATATGTCCCCCTTATTATTGTTTCCCCTCTGTTCTGTTTGGCCACTGGTAGCAAAAAATACCAAATAGTATGTCTCACTCCCCTTCATCTCACGTGACAGTTCTACTGCTTGGTTAGTCACCCAGCACTGTCATAAGGGGGGCGGGAGAGAGTTCTTCAACCTGTGTAAGTACCAAGTCATGACTCTGTTCACTCCTGAGGGCTAAACAGAGCAGTGACATAGTAAAGAATGTACGGTAAGTATATACAGTTGCCAAAATCTGAATTAAAATGAACCTGTTGCTCTTCATGGATAACACACAGGATTAATTTAAGCATGCCTTTTTTTACATTACAGTAGTAGAATTCATTTCTAAGCCATTACCTGAATCCTCCATGTTCTGTCACTTTACACTTCGTAATAAACGTGCAAAACTTTACAATAATAACAGATAGAAAAATAGAAACACAACATTTCAAAAATGGCTAAATAAGAATGATATTAAATCAAAGTCTCCCAACTTTTACATATTAGACTTACCATCTAGGTTTACCTGACTCTTCATTACATATTTTTCTAAAGCTCTGACTAATTCATGTTTCAAGTAGACATGTGCACACTGAAATATTTCGTTTCGGAATTTCGTTTTCGTCCGAAAAATAAATTTATTAAGTTACTCCCAAAATTAGTTTTTATTTATTTCGTTTTTCGTTAAAAATTGCATTCGTCCGAAAATCTGAATTAATTAAGGTCGAATCTGTCATTGAAGGCTTATGGTGTCTGTCGAATGTTCAAAGAAGATTCGACGGAGCAGCGAAACTGTACGACTCTGCAATCATACATTTCCGGTCGAATGTTCCGCCCACAAGCAGTGATCTTTTCTCTCTATGTTGAATCTTTTCTCTCTATAATAACGAATCCTTTCTCTCTATAATGTCGAATCTTTTCTCTCCTATGTCGAATCTTTTCTCTCTATAATGTTGAATCTTTTCTCTCCTATGTCGAATCTTTTCTCTCTATAATGTCAAATCTTTTCTCTCCTATGTCGAATCTTTTCTCTCCTATGTCGAATCTTTTCTCTCTATGTAGAATAATCTTGGACTAGGTTAGGCACATTCGACCACAGGTTCGATAGACAAAGATTGTTATTGTCAGCGTCACGTCGAATCTCCTATCTATATCGAACTGTTGTAGCAACGAAAACGAAAATAAAGCATTTGTTTATGTCGGATCTTTCGGTTTTCGGATTCTGTGCTTTCGTTTTCGTTTGTTAAAACGATAACGAAAATAGCTGAAATTCGGACGAAAATGCATTCGGACGAAAACGAATGCACATGTCTAGTTTCAAGTGGAATTCTTAGGCAAAGCTAAATACATAATGAAATACAAATATAGGAGTTGTATTTCCTGCTATAAGGCTTGTATTTCTTTTTTTAACATTTCAAAGTTTATTAAGCTTCAGAAACAGCACAGAAAGGGTTACAGTCAGCTATCATGCATCGACAAATGTCACAGTAGAAAAAATGAGATCAATGATATTCCTATTAAAGTTCAGTATCATTAGGTTCAAAACATCTAAAACAAACTATTCAACCGCTCTTACAGATTAAGCGGGCATTACTGAGTAGCCAGTAGTAACAGAGATCTGCTCCTAAAACCGGCTATGGGAATGTAAGCATCTGTCCATAGCATCTATTGGATGTTGCAAGCCATTCTATACCTGTGTAATTAAGTTAGCCTGAATAGGGAGTTCAAGGAAGGGAACAGAGAAAGGAAGGAAGTGTCAGATGAGACGGATAGAAGGGGGAAGTATGAAAGATATTGCCGCACAATGAGATTGTTCAAAAAAGGGAAAAGATCTTGTCGGACTATAAGTCCGTTACATGAAGGAAGTTACCTCAGTTAAGTGCTTAACAAGTCTGTGTAGGTATCTGAGTATCGGAATCCAAACCAAGGGCGCCAGGTGTCGTGGAAGTTGTCCACCCTATCAGAGGCCTGGGCCAGCGTGTCCTCCATTTCACAAATCTCAGAGATCTTTTCCATCCAGTGGGTGACAGTGGGTACTCGTGTGGTTCTCAAAAGGGCCGGGATCAACGTCTTAGCTGCATTTAGCAAATGTTTGGTTAGTGAGCCTTTGTATCGTTTAAGGGAGAACGAGGAGATGTGTAGGAGACAGCAGGCAGCATCCAGCTCTAGGCTGGTTTCTGTAATAGTTTTTATCACCTCTCTAACCCGTTGCCAAAAAGTGGCCAGGCGAGGGCAATGCCACCAAATATGCACTAGAGTGCCCGTGTCTTCCCCACACCTCCAGCATACGTTGGTAGTCTGAACATCCCAGGAATGCAGTTTTGCCGGCGTAATGTACCAGTCCGTGAGTAGTTTATATGAAGTTTCTTGTGTCTTGGTACTGATAGAGCATTTGTGTGCTAAGATGCAAGCTTTAGCCCATTTTTTGTCAGAGAAGGTTGGCTGTAGGGTGGCAGACCAGCGCCGTCTAAATCTGTCTTCCGCGTCAGGGGCGGGGTTTTGGAGCCACTTATAGGCAGTTGCGGTGGCCTTTTGCATTTGCTCCCCCCTCCCGCACACCCTCTCTAGGTCTGTTAGATGTCTGGAAAAGTGACCTCGTCTGGTCGAGCCATTTACATAGCTACGTAGTTGGAAATATATCCAGAATGGGAAATTTGTCAGTCCCCTCGTCCTGCAAAGTGACCTATGGTCCATGATCTTCCCGTCTTGGAAGCAGTCACCTGTTTGCAATGTTTTGTTGGTGGAGGGATGTTGAAACAGTCGGTTACCCACACTGGGTTGGAAGTCTGGGTTATCTGAGAGTGGCGTGAGAGGGCTCAGGGGAGTGAGCAGATTTGTGAGTTTAGCCAGTTCATTACATACCGCCAATGTGTTGGCCAGTTGGGGTTGGTGCAAAAGTGTACTGGTTTTCTGCAGTCCTGGGTTCCACAACGAGAAGAGGAGGGGGTATGTGCCCAAACTGTCCTCCAGAGCCACCCAGTCCTTGTCCCGGCCATGGCAATGCCAGTCAATCACTCTCGCCAGGTGGGCCGCAAGGTAGTACTTTCTAAAGTCCGGGAGCCCCATTCCCCCAGCTCCTTAGGCCTAGTCAGTAGGGTGAATTTGATCCTGGCCTTCTTGTGTGCCCACAAGAAAGCCAGGAGTTTGGAATTCAGGTTGTTGAAAAAAGACCTCGGGAGACTGATCGACAGAGCCCTTAGTAGGTACAGAAGTCTAGGGAGTATTACCATCTTTAAGATGGCTGCTCTTCCGAACCAAGAGTAGTAACCCGCATTCCATCGTTTAAGGAACCTGTCTACCGTCTGGAGGAGTGGTGGGAAATTTGCTTCAAATAAAGAAGACAGTTTGGGGGTTAACCCTATACCTAGGTACTTTAAGGCTTTCTCTTCCCATTTGAAAGTGCAGTTGGACCTGGTTCTAGACAAAATAGGGGGGGCAGGTTAATGTTCATGGCTTCCAACTTAGATAGGTTAATTTTGAGATTAGAGAGAAAACCGTACAAAGCGAAAGCTGTTAGAAGGTTGGGGAGGGTTGTGTGTGGGCCCGTCACAAAAAACAGGAGATCATCGGCATAAGCTGCCAGCTTGTACTAGTTATCACGGATTGAGATACCCTTCACTGAGTTGTCCATGTTAATCGTGCGGATGAAGGGTTCTAGTGAAAGGATAAACAGCAGCGGGGACAGGGGGCAGCCCTGTCTTGTGCCATTCTTTATCTGTACAGTCTCTGAAAGCGACCCATTAATTCTTATCCTGGCTGAGGGGCATTGGTATAAAGACGTGATCCATGCCATCATACGAGAGCCGAGGCCAATGTGAGTGCAGGTTGCGAACAGGAAGTCCCAGGCCACCCTATCGAAAGCCTTCTCCGCGTCCGTGGACAGGAGAAGGCTCTCAATGTCCCGGGAGCGGGATGCATGCGTAAAGAGGAGCGCTTTAATGACATTATCCCGTGCCTCCCTCCCTGGCATAAAGCCAACCTGTTCCGGGCCTATTACTATAGACAGCAGAGGCCTGAGTCTGTTCGCCAGGATTTTGGCCAGCAGCTTCAAATCTACATTTAGTAAGGAGATGGGCCTATAGCTGGAACAGACAGCTCTGTCTTTGCCAGGTTTTGGGATGACCGTTACATGGGCAGATAGAAAGTCCAGTGGCATCGGTCTAGTCCCAGTCAGTGAGTTAAAGGTTTTCTGTAAGGGGTCTGTCAGTATATCCATAAAAGTCTTGTAGTAGACAGATGTATACCCATCTGGACCCGGGCTCTTCCCAGGCTTTAGGGCTTTTATGGCCTGTCGTATTTCTGTGACGGAGATCTGTTCTTCTGGTAAGGATATGTCCTCAGCGGATAGTCGGGGTAGTGCACTTTTTTTTAGGTAATCTTGTATAGCCTGTGTTCTATCACCCGTCAAACCCGGAGGTCTGTGTTGTGTCGGTAAATTGTATAATGTCGAATAGTATGTGTGGAAATGTCTTGCAATGTCTTCCGTTTTGGCGTCTAAAGTCCCGTCCCCCTTCCGTATACCTGAGATATGAGTGGAGGAGTTTGGTTCTCGCAGGGACCTCGCTAGTAGCTTGCCCGGTTTGTCTCCTGCTTCATAGTAAACCCTTTTCTTAAAAAATAAAAGACCTTTTGTTTTAGTGTCTAGGAGGAATTGCAGTTTTTCTCTAGCTTCTAGAAGCTCTGAGGCAGAAGCCTCAGACAGAGATTGTTTGTGTTTCAATTCTAAGCTGGCAATTAAGGCCGTAAGTCTGTTAGTTTCAGTCTCCTGAAGCCTTTTACGTCTGGCCCCCAGTCGTATCAGTTCCCCCCTGATGGAGCAGTTATGAGCACCCCAGACCATCAGGGGGTCTGCCCCTTGGGTCTCGTTCATTCGGAAGAAGTCCTCAAGCTTCGCTGTAATTTGGGGTAGAAGTTCAGGGTCTGTCAGGAGGGAAGCATTTAGTCTCCAGGAGGCTGAATGGGCTTTGGGTGCAGTCCCAGCTATGGACAGGGAGATGGAAGCATGGTCTGAAATAGACCCAATCCCAATCCCAATCCTAGCCTCAGTCACCCTGGAAAGATCTCTCTGGAATATGTACAAATGGTCTATGTCAGAGTAACGAAAAAAAGGGGTTCCTCTTAGGGGACTTTAAAAGGAAAAATTACTCTTGTAGTAAGTACGTAGAACAAAAAGTTGAAAATAAAGGGTTGTTTATTTCAAACAGGGTAGGGGTGGTAGATAAATGTAATCTACAGGGACAATAGGTATGACATAAAAGGGGGATGCTAACACAAAGACATACACTGCATGAAATAATACAATCAGGGACACCATATAGTTACAGAAAAAACATATAATGGTGAAAAGTAACGGTTATGCGGGACGGAATGGAAAGTGAAATCTTTATCTGACGGGTGCAGGAACCGCCAGGTGTCAATTAAATGTAGGGATTGTAGCAGGGCTTTAATTTTTTTAAGTATCGTGTATGTGAAACGAGACCAAGTGGCTATATAGACTGAAGTGTATGCATCCGCTTGGTATGAATATAGAACTAGATCTTAATTGTTTCCTCTCCAATGATTAGCAGTCTTCCATATATACAATGATTATATGTATGTGTATATATGTTTATATATGTATGTTTTCATTTTTAAATTTTTATACTACCTTTGATCCATTTTAACTGCATATGGATCAGAGACTGATGAAGTTTATCTTGTCTCTATATATGCAGTTCTCTTGCGGTGTCCAATGGCACCAAGTTGAAGGGGAAGGGTAACCTCTAGTATTATACCTAATTTATTTTAAGGCATTATTACTTCCAGTATTTGGTGGATGATATCCAGATTATCCACCAAAATTTATATAGTCAAAATATTTTTTCTATGTGGAAACAATTTTTATATTCATCATCTTCCTTTATAGATAATTTTTCATATAAGGCATTATGAGTTAGTATACTTCTAATAATGTAGTTTTGGGCGAAGTTTGGAATATCTCCACTAGGGGACACTAGAGTACGTTTTTGTGTCTCCGTGGATAAAAAACCATGAGCCTGAATTTTCTCTGAAGAGAGTGTTCGGACTACTAATCTTTGTCATATTATTAAACAATTAATGTTTGTTTTAGGTTGGGCATGTTGTAAAGGTATATCTACATATCTAGTATATATATTTATGTAAACGCGATCTTTGTTTTGTTAAGTTTGAACCGAGACTGAGGCTGCGCAGTTCAAATTTGGTTTTCCCGGGTATTTTTATTACACACAGTATATAATACGTGACCTCTAGTGACCAGATACGCTTCCTGATGACGTAGTATCCTACAAAACGTACGTCGAGGCGGTATCTGGTCACGTGTTTTTTTACGCCCACATCCGGCCTGTGTGACTAGCGGAAGGAGGGAGGTGGAACGCACGCCGTCCATGCAAGTGGACTGATCGCAGCGGATTTTTCCCTTTTATTCCTCTGAGAGCCTGCAGCCCCAGTGCCGGGAATAGGCACTTGTGAATGTGAGTAGCCATTTGGCTCTTTTTATGTTTTTTACGAATAAAAAACAGTTTTACACTATGGAATGTTTCCATCTTAATTTTCCGGTCATGACTGTATGAGGAGGAAGGATTTTTTCCAGGTCCAATCCATGTGGACAGGCACTACCCTGTAAAAGCGATTTTGACCTACTTTTTAGTTAAAGTGGTCAACTACCTCTGGTAAGCAGGATTTACTACAGCACGTTGGGTGTATGTTTTTCCTTGGTGAAGGAGCACAATTCACATCACTTCAAGTTTTCTGTCAGCACTGAGTTGTCAGCACTGAATATTGGAGTCACATGAAAACTTGATTTTTTTTTTTCCAGCAGCAAAATTTGGATATCTTTTCTGTTGAACTTTTGTTTATACAATATATTGGGACACTTATATAGAGAATTCAATATTGCATGTATATAATTTGAAGTATTGGTACATGTATAACTGTTTCAGCACTATTGTTTTTTTTTCTTTTTCGTACATCACGGGACACAGAGCGACTTAGTCATTACTAATGGGTTATATAGATTACCTTCAGGTGTTGGCACTGGCCAATTCCAAACCGGAAGCACCCTCCCCTATATAAGCCCCTCCCACCCGGGAGCACCTCAGTTTTTTGCCAGTGTCTAAGGTGTTGGCCAAAGAGTAACATGTGTTTTCACTGGGCTTGCGTACAGGTTCTTTTGGGCCTTAGTAAGCTGTTCCGGATCCCACCAAAAAAGCTTCATAGCTAAACGGTCGGTACCCGGGCCTTGCAGCAGAAGAGCAAGGTTTTGCCTGTAATGCTTCTCTTAGGAGGACTGGACCCTGGGATCCAGAGCTCTGGTCATACCCACGACCAAGATGTTGTCTGTGCAGGGTGCTATACAGGTCCAGGGGAGTGGAATCCTTGGGAACCCGGTCCCTGAAGGTTTAATTACAATGCCTGCCGTGATAGGTGAAGTTTGGACTTCTGTGGACCAAACAAAGTCCTGCGGCGGGGATCAGGTAAGTGGGGGCCCCCAGGAACTTGGTTCTATTGGGGGACCCCCAAGCCTAATTTGTCTTTCTGTCTGAACCACTAGAGGCCGCTGTAGTCCATTTTTCTTGTCATGTGGATCTTTGGTTTTCTCAAGTCAAAAGATCCAGGCAGCTGGTAAGTTTCTCTGTGGGAATCCACTTCCTCTGCCCTGTTGCTGCGCTCATCCACCGCACAGGCCCTCCGGCAAAAAGGGCCCTGGCTCCTAGTCCCCTGTTTGATTTCGAAAAGGGCGCCAATGGCGCACGGGCGCGCACGCGCCTCCTATGAAAAAAAGGGGCGGGGCGGGTGGATGACGCTCGATGCGCGCCGCGGCGCTTCTGCGGGCGTCCCAGCATAGTTAAAAGACACAGTACAAGTGTCAGCTGGATGCAAACAGAGCTAGCAACAAACAGTGGCACACAGAGGCGGTTGATGCAGGCATCCCCATAGAAAGGCACTTTAGTGGACACCAGCTGGTATATAGCAGCACCTGTGTTAGATTATTACCAGCAAAATTGGTGTATGACGACGGGAATACCTCAGCTTTGTGCTTAAAGATATGTCGTCCAGACGCTCCGGAAATAGATCTTCCAGGAAGCCAAAGGGGTCTCCATCGGGCTCTGAGGATATTGGGCATGCTTGTACTGCACCAATCTCCCCTGAAAATTCAGAGGTCAGTAGCCGTAGAAACCCCGCAGGAATGCCTGGTGCTGCGGCTGTCCCCAGTCCACCTGCTCCTGTATATATAACAGAGGAGGTTTTATCCTCAACTCTGGGAGGATTGGAAGAGAGATTAACAGCATTGATCGCTGCTTCCCTGTCTCAGGAAAAGCGCGTCCGATCTCCGTCTCCTCCTTCAGAGTGCCTGTTAGTGGAGGAACAGTCCCAGAGATCGACCTACCTGAAGGGGATCAGGATGAGGTTGATTCAGTTATGGAGGAATCAACAGTGGAAGAACCTTTCTCAGCATCTCAGGCTGAAAGATTATGGGTTCAGTCTCTGACTAATATGGTCCGATCAGCATTTAAAATGCCTCTGGCGGAACCACCATCCACTACGGTTTCCTCGCTGGGGTCGCTAAAAGCTCCCCAGGCTGTCTGTTCCTTCCCAATCCACCCTTTATTAAAAGGGCTTATTTACCAGGATTGGGAGCATCCTGATAAAATATTTGCTCCCCCCAAGAGATTTCCGGTGATCTATCCCATGGAGGATAAGTTCATAAAAAAATGGAGGGTCCCTACAGTGGACGCAGCCATCTCTTCTGTTAACAAATCACTGACATGTCCAGTAGATAATGTTCCAATGTCAAAGACCCAATAGATAAAAAATTGGAGTCTTTACTAAAATCTGCTTTCTCTACAGCAAGCATGGTGACACAACCTGCGGTAGCAGCGATTGGAGTCTGCCAAGCAGTGAAAGATCAGTTGAAACAAGTCTTAAGGGACTTACCAGATCAGCAGGCTCTTGCCCTAGCTGACCTGCCTAGAGCCTTGTGTTTTGCGGTGGACGCCATAAAGGATACAATCCAACAGGCCTCCCGCTTTACGCTGTCTATAGTACATATGCGTAGGCTTCTGTGGCTCAAAAACTGGTCTGCTGAAGCTCCCTGTAAAAAACTGCTGGTTAGCTTCCCATTTCATGGAGAACGCTTATTTGGAGAAGATCTGGACAAATATATCCAGAAAATTTCTGCCGGTAAAAGTTCACTCTTACCGGTTAAGAACAAGGGTAGAAGTCCTTCTTTTAAGAGGCCTACTTCTCCAGTCCCTGGCACATCGGCTGTGAAACAGTTCCGACGGCCTCTGCGGTCAAATCCAGGGGGCAGAAATCAGGGACAATCACAGGGTATCAAGAAACCCTGGGTCAAGAGAGGTACAAAACCTCCCCCTAAGTCATGAAGGGTTGCCCCCACTCAGTCGGGTGAGGGGAAGACTTCAGTTGTTCACAGAGACCTGGCGGGACACCATCAGAGATGGGTGATCCCCGCAGTAAGTCTGGGATACAGGCTGGAGTTAAAAGACATTCCTCCTGCCCATTTTATAAGGTCAAACGTGCCAAGCGATCCCCAGAAGAGTGGATCCCTCCTTCTGGCACTAGAGCAACTATTGCCCCAAGGGTAATCATGAAGGTTCCCTTGAAAGAAAACGGGTTCGGGTTTTTCTCGAACCTTGTCACAGTCCCCAAACCAAATGGGGACATGAGGCCCATATTGAATATAAAAGGGCTAAACAAGTTCCTACATATCAGGACTTTTTTCGGATGGAGTCGATCCGATCGGTGGCCACCGCCCTACAAGGGCAGGAATGGTTAGCCTCGATCGACATAAGGGATGCTTATTTGCATATTCCCATCTGTCCGGCCCACCAGAAATTTCTACGCCTTGCAGTAGAAGGGCGCCATTTTCAGTTCAGAGCCTTACCTTTCGGTCTGGCCACGGCACCACGAGTGTTCACAAAAATTCTGGCCCTACGATTGGCCAAACTAGGAACACAAGGTGTAACGATAATGGCATATCTAGACGACTTGTTGCTGATAGACCACTCAGTGAAAAAAACTAGAAGTGGTCGTTCACAAGATAATCAAGTATCTGGAATCTCACGGTTGCATTATCAACCGAGACAAGTCAGCCCTAAAACCAGTCAAAAGCCTGGAATACTTGGGGGCTAAGACCGGATTCAAATCAGAGAAAGATTTTCTTACCTCCAGAGAAGGTGTCGTCTTTGAAAGATTTGACCCACTTAGTGGGTACAAAAAAGAAAAACCATCCATACGCCTGTGTATAAGGCTGCTGGGAAAAATGGTGGCTTCATTCGAAGCGGTACCCTACGGTCAATTCCATTCAAGGAACTTGCAGAGGGCCATACTGTCAGCCTGGAACAAAAAAGTTCAGGCTTTAGACTTTCCAATGTCCCTGTCCCCTTCCGTTCGCAAGAGCCTCCATTGGTGGTTGGTGCCCCAGAATCTGGGAAGGGAAACCCTTCAGTCCGGTTTCTTGGAAGTAGGGATGAGCTTCGAGTTCGAGTCGAACTCATGTTCGACTCGAACATTGCCTGTTCGCCCGTTCGCCGAACAGCGAACAAATTGGGGTGTTCGCGGCAAATTCGAAAAATCTATGGGAGAAATCTAAAGTGCTAATTATAAAGGCTTATATGCAAGTTATTGTCCTAAAAAGTGTTTGGGGACCCGGGTCCTGCCCCAGGGGACATGTATCAATGCAAAAAGAAGTTTTAAAAACGGCCGTTTTTTCGGGAGCAGTGATTTTAATAATGCTTAAAATGAAAAAATAAAAGTGAAATATTCCTTTAAATTTCGTACCTGGGGGGTGTGTATGATATGCATGTGAAGTGGCGCATGTTTCCCGTGCTTAGAACTGTCCCTGCAAAAAGTGTCATTTTTGAAAGAAAAAAATGCATTTAAAACTGACTCGCGGCTATTAATGAATTGTCGGCTCCCGGCAATACATACAAAAGTCATTGAGAAAAAAAAAAAAAAAAAGCGTGGGGGTTCCCCAGAATTCAATTACCAGGCCCTTCAGATCTGGCATGGATTTTAAGGGGAACTCCACCCCAAATTAAAAAAAAAATGGCGTGGAGTCCCCCTAAAAATCCATACCAGACCCCTTATCCGAGCACGCAACCTGGCCGGCCGCAGGGGAAAAGGGGGGGACGAGAGAGCGGCCCCCCCTCCCTCCTGAACCGTACCAAGCCACATGCCCTCAACATGGGGAGGATGTCCCCATGTTGATGGGGACAAGGGCCTCATCCCCACAACCCTTGCCCGGTGGTTGTGGGGGTCTGCGGGCGGGGGGCTTATCGGAATCTGGAAGACCCCTTTAACAAAGAGGACCCCCAGATCCCGGCCCCCCCCATGTGAATTGGTAAGGGGTACATTGTACCCCTACCATTTCACGAAGAAAGCGTAAAAAAATGTTTAAAAAAACACACAAACACCTTGAAAAAGTCCTTTATTTAAAAAAAAAAAAAAAACATTCCAGCGGTGAAATCCAGTGTCCCGCGGCGATCCCGATGTCCAGCGCTGTCCGTCATTGGTTGTGCCTGAGCGGACCTGATGGGGAACTCCCTCTCAGTATTTTAAATGTATAGACCCGCCCCTTCTAAAGTTCCCCATCAGGTCCGCTCAGCGGACGAGATGCGGAACATGAGAAGGGGCGGGTCTATACATGTATTACCAAAGTGAGAGCAGTTCCCCATCAGGTCCGCCTCCTCGGTATGTCGGACCCGCCTACGTCATTGGCTTGAGCGGGGAACTTCCTTCACTATGTAAATTTAAATTACACAGTGAAGGAAGTTCCCCGCTCAAGCCAATGACGTAGGCGGGTCTGACATACCGAGGGGGCGGACCTGATGGGGAACTGCTCTCACTTTGGTAATACATGTATAGACCCGCCCCTTCTCATGTTCCGCATCTCGTCCGCTGAGCGGACCTGATGGGGAACTTTAGAAGGGGCGGGTCTATACATTTAAAATACTGAGAGGGAGTTCCCCATCAGGTCCGCTCAGGCACAACCAATGACGGACAGCGCTGGACATCGGGATCGCCGCGGGACACTGGATTTCACCGCTGGAATGTTTTGTTTTTGTTTTTTTAAATAAAGGACTTTTTCAAGGTGTTTGTGTGTTTTTTTAAACATTTTTTTACGCTTTCTTCGTGAAATGGTAGGGGTACAATGTACCCCTTACCAATTCACATGGGGGGGGCGGGATCTGGGGGTCCTCTTTGTTAAAGGGGTCTTCCAGATTCCGATAAGCCCCCCGCCCGCAGACCCCCACAACCACCGGGCAAGGGTTGTGGGGATGAGGCCCTTGTCCCCATCAACATGGGGACATCCTCCCCATGTTGAGGGCATGTGGCTTGGTACGGTTCAGGAGGGAGGGGGGGCCGCTCTCTCGTCCCCCCCTTTTCCCCTGCGGCCGGCCAGGTTGCATGCTCGGATAAGGGGTTTGGTATGGATTTTTAGGGGGACTCCACGCCATTTTTTTTTTAATTTGGGGTGGAGTTCCCCTTAAAATCCATGCCAGATCTGAAGGGCCTGGAATGGATATTTGGGGGACCCCACGTCAATTTTTTTTTAATTTGCGGCGGGGTTCCCCTTAATATCCATTCCAGACCTGAAGGGCCTGGTAATTGAATTCTGGGGAACCCCCACGCTTTTTTTTTATTTTTTCTCAATGACTTTTGTATGTATTGCCGGGAGCCGACAATTCATTAATAGCCGCGAGTCAGTTTTAAATGCATTTTTTTCTTTCAAAAATGACATTTTTTGCAGGGACAGTTCTAAGCACGGGAAACATGCGCCACTTCACATGCATATCATACACACCCCCCAGGTACGAAATTTAAAGGAATATTTCACTTTTATTTTTTCATTTTAAGCATTATTAAAATCACTGCTCCCGAAAAAACGGCCGTTTTTAAAACTTCTTTTTGCATTGATACATGTCCCCTGGGGCAGGACCCAGGTCCCCAAACACTTTTTAGGACAATAACTTGCATATTAGCCTTTATAATTAACACTTTAGATTTCGAACGTTCGAGTCCATTGTATTTAATAGGGTTCTAAAGTTTACACGAACATTTTGTCTGTTCGCAGGTTCTGGTGCGAACCGAACAGGGGGGTGTTCGGCTCATCCCTGCTTGGAAGGTGGTCACTACAGTTGCCAGCCTCATAGGCTGGGGGGCAGTACTGGAGCAATGGTCTCTCCAGGGCAAGTGGTCAGAAGCAGAGAAGGCCCTGCCCACCAATCTCTTAGAGATACGAGCAGCCCGGTATGCCCTAGTAGCATGGACATCCAAACTCCAAGGGTCACCTGTCAGAATTCAATCAGACAATGCCACAGCAGTGGCATATATCAATCTCCAGGGTGGCACCAGGAGTCGTGCAGCCCAGAGGGAAGCGAAATGCATCCTGGAATGGGCAGAAAGGTATGTCACAGCCATATCCGCGGTTTTCATCCCAGGAGTGGAAAATTGGAGAGCGGACTTTTTTAAGTCGCCAGCAATTATGCCTGGGGGAATGGTCTCTTCACCCCGAGGTTTTCCAGGCAATATGCCAGTGGTGGGGAACACCGGATGTAGATCTGCTAGCATCCAGATTCAACGCAAAGGTGGACAGATTTGTGTCTCGCACAAAGGATCCCCTAGCTTGCGGTTCGGATGCCCTAGTGTTCCCTTGGGATCAGTTCAAGCTGATATATGCATTCCCACCGCGATTAATCCGCAGAATCAGGGTAGAAAAGAAACCAGTGATTCTGGTGGCTCCAGCGTGGCCCCGAAGGGCATGGTACGCGGAGATTGTAAAAATGTCAGTGGGAAGTCCTTGGACCCTCCCACATCGTCCGGACCTGCTTTCGCAAGGACCGATATACTACCCTTCCTTACCAGCCCTAGGTTGACGGCCTGGTTATAGAAGCCCACATTCTAAAAAAGAGAGGGCTCTCTAATCCTGTGGTATCTACCATGATCAATGCCAGGAAGCCGGTATCCAGGCAGATCTATTATAGGATCTAGAAGGCGTACATCACGTGGGGTGAGGCCAGGAAATGGCATCCACGTAAGTACGTAATAGGTAGGATTCTGGACTTCCTACAGTGGGCTGTACATAGGAAGCTTGCCTTGAGTACTATCAAGGGTCAGACGGCCTTGTCAATATTTTTTTTTTTTCAAAGGCCCTTGGCTTTGCATTCATTAATCAAAGCTTTCATACAAGGAGTGATGCGTATTAGCCCTCCGGTTAGTATTCCCATATGTCCATGGGACTTAAACCTGGTTCTGTCGGTTCTACAGAAACAACCATTTGAACCATTGCGGCACATTTTCTTGGTTCTTTTCACCAGGAAATTGATTTTCTTAGTAGCCATTTGTTCGGCTAAAAGAGTATCGGAATTAGCCGCCTTGTCCTGTAAGGAGCCATATCTGGTTATCCATAAGGACAGAGTAGTATTACGTCCTCATCCAGCCTTCTTCCTAAGGTGGTATCGAGGTTCCATTTGAACCAAGATGTGGTTCTTCCTTCCTTTTTCCCCAAACCTAGTTCGGTAGAGGAAAAGTTATTGCATTCTTTGGATGTAGTAAGAGCAGTTAAAGCTTATCTTAAAGCCACTGCTCAGATTCGCAGAACGGATACTTTGTTTGTTCTGCCGGAAGGCCCCAGAAAGGGTCAGGCAGCATCAAAAATCTACTTTAGCCAAGTGGATTCGACAGGTCATAATACAAGCCTATGGCTTGAAAAGGAGACCGCCTCCGTTCAAAGTTAGGGCGCACTCCACAAGAGCAGTTGGAACTTCATGGGCAGTGCATCACCAAGCCTCCCTGGCTCAAGTACTGTAAGGCCACAACATGGTCCTTAGTACACACGTTTACTAGATTCTACCAGGTAGACGTCAGAAGTCAGGAGGATGTCGCCTTTGGGCGCAGTGTGTTGCAGGCCGCAAAAGAGCCTCATGCCTGATGGCGCCCAGCTTATGTATCCCTCCCCTCATTTGGCATTGCTTTGGGACGTCCCATTAGTAATGACTAAGTCGCTCTGTGTCCCGTGATGTACGAAAAAGAAAAAGGGATTTTTATAACAGCTTACCTGTAAAATCCTTTTCTTGGAGTACATCACGGGACACAGAGCTCCCACCCCTCTTTTTGGGACACTTATTGCTTGGCTACAAAACTGAGGTGCTCCCGGGTGGGAGGGGCTTATATAGGGGAGGGTACTTCCGGTTTGGAATTGGCCAGTGCCAACACCTGAAGGTAATCTATATAACCCATTAGTAATGACTAAGTCGCTCTGTGTCCCGTGATGTACTCCAAGAAAAGGATTTTACAGGTAAGCTGTTATAAAAATCCCTTTATTTGCACTTATTAGCGCCCCCTAACCATTTATTATATACATCGTGTATGTGATGCAGGTCTTTCCAGTCGATGTGTCCAGCAGGGGGTTAAGTGGGATGTTGAAATCTCCTCCCAATATTAGGCAACCAGATGTGAATCCCGCCAGCGCGGGCTGAGTTAGGAAAATACACATTAGCGAGGGTGATCGGGGATCCAGCGTACATGCCCTTTATGAATAAATAACGTCTGGTTGGGTCCACTAGTCTGTCAGTTGGAAAGGGGCATTCTTGCTAATCAGGATCGACACTCCCTTTGACTTGTTTATGTCGTTTGTGGCATGCAAGGCTTTAATGAAGTACCTGCTAGTCAGCTTAGGAATCCGGTTGGTCTGGAAATGTGTTTCTTGTAGAAAGGCAAAATGAGGCTTACCTTTCTAGAGTTCCCTAAGTAGCGTGGATCGTTTTTCAGGAATGTTCAGCCCCCGGACATTGTGGGAGATGATTGTAAGGCCTATGCCCAGCGTAGAGTAGGCCATCTGGAGGATCCACAGAGCCCCTGTTGTAGTGAGAACCTTAGAGTGGAGCTAAAAACGTATCAAACAGAAAATTAGTGCGAGCAATACCTGCAGTCAAAGTCTAGAGATAGAGAAAAGGGGGAGAGAGGGGAAGTACAAGGTGGAGGAGAGGGAAGTTTAGAGAGGAAGATGACTTAATAATAGCACTAAGGAAGAGTGGTCTGAGCACTGCAGAACGTGACCAATGCTCTGCGGTAAGTAAATAGTGGCCCTGGAGCCGGAACTCTCAGCACCAGGGTCACTCTGTGGTAGTGTGGAAGGCTACTGTGCAGCAACGGAAGGAGAGGGTGAGCACTTACACCCTCTACCGGTCAGTAAACTATCAAAAAGTAATTATTATTTGAAAAGTAAATGTAGCGCCCTCCTCACTCCCCTCTTCTTCTTCAGCTCGTCTGTCTCTTGTCTAGGGGTACCTTCAGAGGGGAAGGGAGCGGGGACACCACGCCTGGCCTTCACCACAGGTGTCAGTGTGGTGTAAGCAAAGTTCTTTTACCTTCGGGTCAGTGCTGTGCACCTGGAGCCTCCACCGAGAGTTACCTTGAACAATGTCTGTCAGGAAATGAGCCCCACACCATTAAAGTTCAACACTCCTTTATTCCTCTCGAATGAACACAATCAGTTGAACTCCCTTGTAGAAACAGAACAGAAAAGGAGGTGTGGATGCAAGTAGGCCCAGACACAATGTGTTCTCCACTTTCCTCCCTGAAAGTGAGTTGCGGTCTCCGAGCGGGGGGGAATTTCCTTCCAGGCGGTCTCCGATGAGAGGCTCACCCGTCACTGGCAATATGCTGCACCAGGTCTTCGAGTGAGGAGCTCCCCCGGTCCATTACGCCTTTCGGATTCGGGTACCCAATCCCTGGGTACCCTAGGATCTCCTTCCCTCGTGGAACTCGTGCGCACTCGTGTGGATGGAGCTCCAGACCTCCATCCGAGTACCTCACCCAAGGCTAAAGGTGCCTGGGATGGAACACAACCTCCGGCTGTCCTCTAGGCCTAGGCCCGCCTAGAGAACCGACACGAACCACCGCCCACAGGCTGAAGGTGCCTGGGACTCGACCCCGTGACCAAGATGGCCGGCCCCTTTATACCCTCTCCCAGCAAGCACGGCGGGTTCCCCGCCCCACCATACCGCTGCCGAGGAAGGACAAAAAGGAGGCACGGCACACAGCAATGATTCAACCCCAGCCCAGGTCGACAGCGCCACCTGCTGGGTTGCAGGGAATTACACATCACTAATGTCTCTGCCAAGTTCAAATTACACCCGGGAAAGTACATACCCGCTACATAAAGAAAAGTGTAAATACAGCCAAACATAGGGGAAACCCGGCGTGTATATAACACATAAGTCTAGCCTCCAGGCACATGGGCATGGAGGCCAGAGTGTAAAATATAAAATTTAGAAACCCTGCAAAATAGCAAATCAGAAAAACAAAAAAAAGTATCAGCGAGGTCCACCTCGGCATGTGGAGGGTTCTGAAACAAAAAAAACATGTTGAGCTATTATCTACAAAACAAGTAGTGCAGCGTCCCAACTGATTGAGGAATCACACATCAGTATACCACCACCTACAACTCGGCTTCTCTACGGTGAGTTGCTGCAGCAAGGTCCGTGTGAGCGATCTGTGGGCTGTAGCAGGAGTACAAGTCCTGAGGAGTGGTGGGAAGTCAGTGAACTTCCAGATCAGATCTTCCAATACAGATAAGGCAAGCCTCCAAGTGCACCCCAACAAAAAACCTGGAGTGGGGGGTAAAAGTTCTGTCCTGGGGCATGTTTCGGAGATGTGGGCACTGAGAAAAGTAACGAAAGTGTAGATGCAGCAGCAGCGTGGAGATCCCGTAGCACATGTCCGAGGTGAGCAGATACAAAGAAACATAGCAGATTACCAGACGGGCGAACCGTCTCTTTCGTCGCCTGGGGCCATTGCGGCTGCCTGTCTTGAATTAGGGGTTTCACCATGAGTGCCGTGTCCTCTGTTTTGTTTAGATTTCTTTATTCCCTGTACCAGTCTGGGAGTGACACTGGGGCCATGTTTAGGGATTCAAAGAAGTCAGGCAGGTCGGCTGGGACGCTCAAGACATGCTGTTTGCCCGCGCGCGTCACTGTGAGGGCGAAAGGGAAGCACCATGAGTAGTTCAGATCTTCCGCCCTCAGTTGATCAAGAAGGGGTCACAGAGCCCTGCGGTTACGTAGCGTGATCTGAGATAGGTCATGGAATAACATGATGGTCTCCCCATTGAACACAACACTGTCATTTCTCCTGGCCTTTTGCATAATTTCCTCTTTAAGTGGGAAGCTTTGTAAGCAGCAAATTATGTCCCTGGGAGGTGCGGCATCAGGGCCTTTAGGTCGGAGAGCTCTGTGAGCGCGCACAAAGTCAATGGCGGCCTCTTCCGGCCTCTCAAGCAGGCTATTAAAGACTCTGCGTAACGCTGAGGTTATTTGGGCTAGTTCCACTGATTCGGGGATCCCCCTTACCCTAATGTTGGACCTCCTGCCCCTATTGTCCAGGTCCTCCAGGTGCCTGTTCATCTCTATAAGGTGGGATGAGTGGGACAGAGCTACAATCTCCAGTCTATGCAGTCTCTTGTCCCTATGTTTCCCCTGTGTCTCCACCGCAGTCAGCTTTTCTGTGAGAACTAGCAGGTTAGACTTGAGATTGGTGATAGCAGCTGAGAAAGTGGATTTGATATCAGCTGCGAAGCCCGACATGTCGGCATAGGTTAGGGGATGATCTGGCTGATTATAGCCCCTACCTGAGTTTCCTAGTGCAGGCAGCGAGTCCACGCTGGATTCGTCATCCTCCCGCTGTGTGCGCGCCATCTTGTTCCCCGCCATGCTGCCGCTGGAGATCGCCTGCTGCTTGAACAGGTCCGAGATGTTCCTGGCTGAAGTAGTCGCCATAGTTCGCTTTGAACGGGTCTGGGGTGTCTGGGTAAGCTTTCTGCCCATCGCTGAGGTGCGGAATGCAGGGTTTCAGGATGTCGGCCGGGTATCCTCACAGAGCTCAGCTAGTGTGCGTCTGTCGCCATCAAGCGCCAAGCCACGCCCCCATAAGGCTTGTATTTCTATCTATGCAATCCTGGAATTCACAGCACTGTTTGGCATGGTAGTGGACATGGTTTTTATGCTGCAATTAAGGGACATGTTTGATATCAGCTGCGAAGCCCGACATGTCGGCATAGGTTAGGGGATGATCTGGCTGATTATAGCCCCTACCTGAGTTTCCTAGTGCAGGCAGCGAGTCCACGCTGGATTCGTCATCCTCCCGCTGTGTGCGCGCCATCTTGTTCCCCGCCATGCTGCCGCTGGAGATCGCCTGCTGCTTGAACAGGTCCGAGATGTTCCTGGCTGAAGTAGTCGCCATGGTTCGCTTTGAACGGGTCTGGGGTGTCTGGGTAAGCTTTCTGCCCATCGCTGAGGTGCGGAATGCAGGGTTTCAGGATGTCGGCCGGGTATCCTCACAGAGCTCAGCTAGTGTGCGTCTGTCGCCATCAAGTGCCAAGCCACGCCCCCATAAGGCTTGTATTTCTATCTATGCAATCCTGGAATTCACAGCACTGTTTGGCATGGTAGTGGACATGGTTTTTATGCTGCAATTAAGGGACATGTCTTTTCTATTTATAATGTATGTTTTATCCTTGCTATTGTTTATTTTTTTGTTTAAATTAGATTTTATTTAACCACTTAAGGACCGCAAGAATTTGCCCCCTTAATGACCAGGCCATTTTTTGCGATAAGGCACTGCATCGTTTTAACTGACAATTGTGTGATCGTGCAACGTTGTACTCAAACAAAATGTATGTCCTTTTTTCCCCCACAAATAGAGCTTTCTTTTGGTGGTATTCGATCACCTCTGCGGTTTTTATTTTTTGCACTATAAACAAAAAAATAGCGACAATTTTGAAAGAAAAACTAACAATACTTTTAACTTTTTGCTATAATAAATATCCAAAAATAAAATAACATTCTTCATCAGTTTAGGCCAATATGTATTCTTCTACATATTTTTGGTACATTTTTAGACTACGGCATTGCGGTGGACAGATTGGACACCTTTGACACATTTTTGGGACCATTGACATTTATACAGCGATCAGTGCTATAAAAATGCACTGAATACTGTGTAAATGTCACTGGCAGGGAAGGGGTTAACACCAGGGGGCGATCAAGGGGTTAAATGTGTTTCCTGGGAGGTGTTTATAACTGTGGGGGGATGGGACTGACTGGAGAAGAGAGATCACTGTTCCTAATCACTAGGAACAGCAGATCTGTCTCACCTCCCCTGTCAGAATGGGGATCTGTCTGTTCACATTGACAGATTCCCGTTCTGGCTCTCTGTGAAGTGATCGCGGGTGGCCGGTGGACATTGTCACCACCGGCCACGCAAATGGGCTCCAGCATTGCTCATAAAGTGGCCGGCGTACACCTACGGCCCAATCGCCCAGGAGCCAACCTGTCACAGTATAATGACAACGGCTGGTCCTTAAGCGGTTAAAGAAGGTTTTTACATATTTTGACAATAAAGAAACAAATGGCAACTGTGAATGAGTTTACAAAATAAATACCAGCGACTCTTTTCTCAAGTGTTGACGGTGATCACGCAATCCATCCAGTGAGACCAAATAGCTTCAAATTTAGACATGGCAGTGTGCAGGTATGCTTTTCAAAATAAATGCATTTAAGTCCAGTAATCCATTATGTATGAGGTGGGCGAGCTGAGGTCCACTTCAAAGCTATTATTTTACGGGCAACAGATAGTGATTTAGAAAGAGTAACTGCCAGAGGTGTGTCCATAGAATAAGTATCAAAATAACTCAAGAGACATTTAAGAGGTTATACGGACAAATTTCTACCAAAGAGACTGTTTATTGCGCCCACTACCTCAGCCCAGTATTTTTTTAATTTGTGGCAGCGACATAATAAATGTATAATATATCCATTCATAAGCCCACATCTGTCAAAGCAGGAGTCTACTTTAACTCCAATTTTATGTAAAAATTAAGGGATACAATTGACTCTATGGAGAACATACATTTGAGAGATTACAAAATGTCTTGCCAAACTTCATCTGTAATAGGGCCCACATCCACCTCCTACTTTGTCTTACTCTTTAGAAAAAACTTCTGTCTAAAAGGGTCAGATATTCTTCTAAAATAAGTCCCTGGCCTGGATCAAAGTGTCAAAGAGCAGGATGGATGAGATGGAGGTGGAAGTTAGGCCTGAATAGATGGCATGTCTTGGTTGAACATATTGATAAAACCATTTCAAATTTAAAACAAATTCAAAGGACAATTGGGTATATGACTTTAACAGGCCATCCAAGAGAAGCTGTAACAAAGTCAGGATACCCACCTTTTCCCATCTCTTAAATTTTTTCAGTTTAAAAAGTTCTGGAAAAATGTATTTTTCCCTAAATCTAGTGATGTTATTAACCTCTTCAATACTGGACACCAACATTTAGTGCTGTATACCTTTTTTGTTGATTGCTGAATGTTTTTTTTTGTCCCTTGCCTGCCCCCTTTTTTTTTAATTGTCAGCCGCAGTTTTTCTATTTTTATAGATTTTACATTTCTGTCAGCGTTAGTCCTCAATTTAAAGCGCACCAAACACCACTTTTTATTCAATAAAGTGCATCCAATTACACATTTGTCTAAATATCATGCCTGAGGGGTCCCCGTAGTTTGCCTGTAAAGTAGCACATCTTTCCCATGTTTATAACAGTACCACAGCAAAATTAAATTTCTAAAGGAAAGAATGTCATTTAAAATTGCTTGTGGCTGTAATGAATTGCCGGATCCCGAAAATATACATAAAAAATCATTGAAAAAAATGGTGTGGCCCCCCCCCCCCCAGTCCATACCAGAACCAAATGGTCTGGTATGGATATTAGGCAGAACCCCGTGCAAATTTCTTTTTTTTTTAAATGGCGTGACGTCCCCCCAAAAATCCATACCAGACCCTTATCGGAGCATGCAACCTGTCAGGCCGCAGGAAAAAGGGGGGTGAGAGATCGCCCCCCCTTCTGAACCGTACCAGGCCACATGCCCTCAACATGGGTAGGGTGCTTTGGGTTTTTTTGACAGATAAAAGAGGAGCGTCTGTCCACAGACTTTGTTGACCGGCTGATATTTGTCAAAATGAATCAGTCCTGGTTTAGCAGCAGCTACCAAATCCCTAATGCCAATGTCGCTGATTAAGTGTTATTGGGATCTTAAATCTCTGCAAGACTGTCTAGGCTGCCTAGCTTTGTGGGTGTTGATTTTATCTTGAAGTAATTTTTTGGTATAGGTTTCATGGGCACAATTTATACCTAAGGACCAATTTTTCCACAACTTCATCAAGAGTACTTCTAGAAGGTTATGGGATGAAGGCACCACCAACACCCAAAGCCAAATTTTTCCGCACCTCTTACTTCTATCCAAAGTCAGCAAAAGAGACACCAGACTTTATCTAAAAAAAAATGTTAATCTTCGCCTGAGTGTACTATAATTTGGCTTCTTCACATAAGGCTTGCTCACTGTGGTGTAAACATTTGTTATTTCCATCTAAAGAGACACCAGGCTTTATCCAAAAAACACTAATCTTATTCTAAGTGCACTAAATTGTGGCCTCATCATACAGACTGGCTCCCCAAGCCGTTGTTTACAAAATAAAGAAAGCTTGCAGAGAAAATCAGTTTAAATGTCAGTTTTTTCTTTATGAATGTCAGTTTGCTGCAGCAGGTTCTATACATGGTACAGATGTGTCACTTTACAGGCAGATTAACCACTTAAGCCCCGGACCATTTGGTAGCTAGAGGACCAGAGGTGAATTCAGAATTTTGCACTGCGCTGCTTTAACTGTAAATTGTGCGGACATGCAATGTTGTACCCAAACGAAATTTGCGTCCTTTTCTTCCCACAAATAGAGCTTTCTTTTAATGGTATTTTATTGCCTCTGCGATTTTTATTTTTTGCGATATAAACGGAAAAAGACCGAAAATTTTGAAAAAAAATGATATTTTCTACTTTTTGTTATAAGAAAAATCGAATAAACTCAATTTTAGTCATACATTTAGGCCAAAATGTATTCAGCCACATGTCTTTAGTAAAAAAAATGTCAATAAGCGTATATTTATCGGTTTGCGCAAAAGTTATAGCGTTTACAAACTAGGGTACATTTTCTGTAATTTACACAGCTTTTAATTTATGACTGCCTATCTCATTTCTTGAGGTGCTAAAATGACAGGGCAGTACAAAACCCCCCCAAATGACCCCATTTTAGAAAGTAGACACCCCAAGGAAATTGCTGAGAGGCATGTTGAGCCCATTGAATATTTTTTTTTTTTGTCCCAAGTGATTGAATAATGACAAAAAAAAAAAAAAGTTGTCACTAAATGATATATTGCTCACACATGCCATGGTTATATGTGGAATTGCACCCCAAAATATATTCTGCTGCTTCTCCTGAGTACGGGGATACCACATGTGTGGGACTTTTTAGGAGCCTAGCCACGTACGGGACCCCGGAAACCAAGCACCGCCTTCAGGATTTCTAAGAGCGCAAATTTTTGATTTCACTCCTCACTACCTATCACAGTTTTGAAGGCCATAAAATGCCAAAATAGCACAAAACCCCCCCAAATGACCCCATTTTGGAAAGTAGACACCCCAAGCTGTTTGCTGAGAGGCATGGTGAGTATTTTACAGCTCTCATTTGTTTTTGAAAATGAAGAAAGAACATTTTTTTTTTCTTTTTTTTTCAATTTTCAAAACTTTGTGACAAAAAGCGAGATCTGCAAAATACTCACAATACCTCTCAGCAAATAGCTTGGGGTGTCTACTTTCCAAAATGGGGTCATTTGGGGGGGTTTTGTGCCATCTGGGCATTCCATGGCCTCCGAAACTGTGATAGGCAGTGAGAAGTGAAATCAAAAATTGACACCCTTAGAAAGCCTGAAGGCGGTGCTTGGTTTTTGGGGTCCCGTACGCGGCTAGGCTCCCAAAAAGTCTCACACATGTGGTATCCCCGTACTCAGGAGAAGCAACAGAATGTATTTTGGGGTGTAATTCCACATATGCCCATGGCATGTTTGAGCAATATATCATTTAGTGACAACTTTGTGCAAAAAAAAAAAAATTGTATTTTTTCCGCAACTTGTGTCAACATATAAAATATTCCATGGACTCAACATGCCTCTCAGTATATAGCTTGGGGTGTCTACTTTCCAAAATGGGGTCATTTGGGGGGGTTTTGAACTGTTCTTGCATTTTATACACAACATTAGGAAGCTTACATCCACTCTTCTAACCACTTGAAGACAAAGCCCTTTTTGACACTTTTTGTTTACATGAAAACATATTTTTTTTGCAAGAAAATTATGTTGAACCCCCAAACATTATATATATTTTTAAAGCAAAGGCCCTACAGAATAAAATGGCGGGTGTTGCATTTTTTTTTCTACACAGTATTTGCGCAGCGATTTTTCAAACGCATTTTTTTGGGAAAAAATACACTTTTTTTAATTTTAATGCACTAAAACACACTATATTGCCCAAATGTTTGATGAAATAAAAAAGATGATCTTAGGCCGAGTACATAGATACCAAACACGACATGCTTTAAAATTTCGCACAAACGCGCATTGGCGACAAACTACATACATTTTTAAAAGCCTTTAAAAGCATTTACAGGTTACCCCAGTAGATTTACAGAGGAGGTCTACTGCTAAAATTACTGCCCTCGATCTGACCTTCGCGGTGATACCTCACATGCATGGTGCAATTGCTGTTTACATATGACGCCAGACAGACGCTTGCGTTCGCCATTGGGCAAGAGCAGGGCAGGACAGGGGTGCTTTTTTTTTTTTTTTTTTTTTTTCTATTATTAATTTTGCTTTTTTATTTTATTTTTAAACTGTTGCTTCCATATTTATTTATTTTTATCACTTTTATTGTTATCTCAGGGAATGTAAATATCCCCTATGATAGCAATAGGTAATGACAGGTACTCTTTTTTGAAAAAACTGGGGTCTATTGGACCCTAGATCTTTCCTCTGCCCTCAAAGCATCTGACCACACCAAGATCGGTGTGATAAAATGCTTTCCCAATTTCCCAATGGCGCTTTTTATATCCAGGGGGGGACATTCCCTCCCACTGCTTGTAAAAGCAGTCCAGAGGCTAATTAGCCACTAGGATTGCTTTTACATGAAAGCCGGCCGCTGGCTAAAAAGAATGATACCAAGATGATACCTAAACCCGCAGGCATCATTCTGGTATAAACATTCAAAGTCCAGCAACATACCAGTACGTTGCTGGTCCTTGTTGGACATGTATTGTAATCTTTTTTTTCATGCAGCCTGTTGGCTGAACGAAAAAAAAAGATTGATCGGTGGGTATGCCCACCATTAGAATACCGCCCTTCATCCACCCACTTCTAATGATGGGCATACATGCACCATTTATATATGCCGAAGCATGGGGGCATCTTCTCGCAAAAGTTATGCCGCGTACACATGGTCAGACTTTTCCACGGGCAAGCCTCCATCGGAATTTCGACCGTATATACGCGGCATTAGGAGCAAAATCGCTCCTCCGCCCCTGCTGCCCCAATGCTTCGGCATATATGCTTCTTTTTTTTTAACTGTGGTGGTGAAATTACCTCCTACAGCACTGGAGTCGCAGGGATCAGGCCTGTCTCTGCGAACGCTGCAGTTATGTGTGTTGTGTTTTGCAAGTGACAGTGATCGATCGATACTGCACTTGGGTGGTCTGGGCTGGACGGAGGGGCAAAACGCAGGTGCCAGCAGGTATCTGGGCTGATCCCACTAACAGTGCGTTTTTGGGAACCCTAAACTGCTGGGGACGCTAGTATAGATCTGATCAGATCAGATATTGAGCTGATCAGATACTATACCACTAAGGGGGGTGTATGCTTCACGTGTGGGTGTTAGCGCTACTGGCACTAACCTGACGCTGCCTGGGGTGTGACGCAGACCCTCTCTGACGCTAAAACCTAACTGATATCACCCGCCGGGCGATCAGGGGGTTAAACCTTTATTGGGTTATATACGGCGGGTGCCCTGACACTATAAAAAGCAAACTAACTAACCAGCGTCACCCGTAACACTTATATGATGATCACTGGTGAAAGGGTTAACTAGGGGCAATTAGGGGGTTAAAACCTTTATTAGGTAATATATGGGGGTACCTGACGCTATATAAAAACCTGACGGCGAACCTAAAAAAAAATTACTGGCTACCTATCGGCATCACCGACACTAAGACAACGATCATAAAAACGATTGCTTAGCGACAGTGGTGATAGGGGGTGAAAGGGTTACCTGGGGGGCGATCAGGGGGTTAAACCTTTATTAGATAATATATGGGGTACCTGACGCTATAAAAACCTGCGGCGAACCAAAAAAAAATTACTGGCTACCGATCAGCATCACCCATGCTAAGACATCGATCAGAAAAATGATCGCATAGTGACGGCGGTGCTAGGGGGTGAAAGGGTTACCTGGGGGTGATCAAGGGAGTTACACCTTTATTAGGTAATATATGGGGGTACCCGACGCTATAAAAACCTGCGGCGAACCTAAAAAAATTACTGGCTACCGATCAGCATCGCCGACGCTAAGACATTGATCAGAAAAATTATCGCTTAGTGACAGTGGTGATAGGGGGTGAAAGGGTTACCTGGGGGGGCGATCAAGGGGGTTAAACCTTTATTAGGTAATATATGGGGGTACCCGACGCTATAAAAACCTGCGGCGAACCTAAAAAAAATTACTGGCTACCGATCAGCATCACCGACGCTAAGACATCGATCAGAAAAATGATCGCATAGCCACGGCGGTGCTAGGGGGTGAAAGGGTTACCTGGGGGGTGATCAAGGGGGTTAAACCTTTATTAGGTAATATATGGGGGTACCCGACGCTATAAAAACCTGCGGCGAACCTAAAAAAAATTACTGGCTACCGATCAGCATCGCCGACGCTAAGACATCGATCAGAAAAATTATAACTTAGTGACAGTGGTGATAGGGGGTGAAAGGGTTACCTGGGGGGCGATCAAGGGGGTTAAACCTTCATTAGGTAATATATGGGGGTACCCGACGCTATAAAAACCTGCGGCGAACCTAAAAAAAATTACTGGCTACCGATCAGCATCGCCGACGCTAAGACATCGATCAGAAAAATTATCGCTTAGTGACAGTGGTGATAGGGGGTGAAAGGGTTATCTGGGGGGTGATCAGGGGGTTAAATCTTTATTAGGGGGGGTTAGGGGGCTACACTGGACCTAAAACTAAATGTAGTGACACTTTTACAGTCACAAATGTCACTGATTGCAGTGATCACTAAATAAATGGTCACTGCAATCAGTGACACTGTGACTGGGGGCTGGGGGGGGGCTGGGGGTGATCTGGGGGTGTCTGGGGGGGCCTGGGGGGGCGATTTATGTGCCTATGTGTCCTGGTGTCAGTGTGCTGTTTTGTGTACTAACCTGGCATCTTCTCCTGTACGGCGCTCGGTATATGTGAGCGCCCCAGGAGAGATGACATCACTTCCTCCTTCCTGGCAGGCAGGGGAAGCTCTCTCATTCGCCGGGAGCGATCGAGAGGGGGTGGCCGGAATCGAACGGCCGTCCCCTCATGCCGGATCGCTCCCAAAGGTAAAACGACCGCTCACTGTAAAGAAGGGGGGTCCGATCGGACCCCCCAACTATACAAAGGCAATCACGTACATATACGTGATTCTGCCTGTCGGTGCCATTCTGCTGACGTATATTTACAGTGGGCGGTCGTTAAGTGGTTAAGGGGACCCCCGGGCACTATATTTAAAGGAATTTTTCATTTTTATTGTTTCACTTTAAACAATATTAAAATCACTGCTCCTTTAAAAACTATGTTTTTTTTAAGTTTTTTTGCATTGGTACATGTCCCCCAGGGCAGTAGCCGGGCCCCCATACCCTTTTTATGACCAATATCTTGCAAATAAGTCTTCAAAATGTGGACTCTAGATTTTTCAAGTTTGGGTCCCATAGACTTGAATGGGGTTTGCTGTTCGTGTCTGAACTTTTGCAATGTTCGAAAGTTCTGGTGCTAACCGAACCGGGGGACGTTTGGCCCATCTCTATTAATCACCACTGTGTTTTTTGTTTTTTTTGGTATATAAATGAAAAAATACCTGAAAGTTTTGAAAAATAAACACATTTTCTTCATTTCTGTTATAAAATTTTATAAGTAAATATTCTCTCTTCTTAAATTTAGGCCAAAATGTATTCTGCTACATTTCTTTGGTAAAAATAACCCAAATCACTGTATATAATTTAGTCTGTAGAAAAGTTATAGGTTCTACAAACTGTGGTATATATTTTTGAAAATTGATCAATCCTGATGTACTGATAGCCTATCTCATTTCTTGGGGCCATAAAATGCCAGGACAGTACAAATACCCCCCAAATGGCCCCTTTTTGGAAATTAGACATATCCAGTGGATACAACGGGTGACAGGTCATGCTGCAGCATGGCTCCTAGGGTTCACACAAGGCTTGTGACTGAGAGGACATCATGTGGCACTCACGCGAAACTGTAGTCCTCCCGCTCCACTGTCATATGTCTATAGGCCAGGAGGGAAGCGGATAAATACCCAATAGTCTTTTAGCAGTAACCCAACTTTTACCCAACAAAGTTTGGTTTATATGTTGTGAATTTGTAAGTTTATATATATATATTTTTTTTAGGGTTGCATAAAAAAGTGTATTTACAGCTCAAACGTATATTTTTCTAGATAAAATAGGGAAAGGTTAGAACTCATCATGACAGTTACACACTCTCAGCCTCTGCTCAAAGATTTTTCAGTTTGTGGGACAACAACATGAGCAGAAGTTAGTCCTGTACATACACGGTAGCTGCCGCCATGTGTTTTATTGTAAACATGCTCTATTTACAACATCAAGCGTTGCTATGAATACTGATGTGATTTTTAAATGTCTGTATCACTCACTGTCTGCCAAGACAATAATGTAACATATTTTACCCCATGGTAGCTTCTCTGGTTCTTCATTTCTAGTTAGAGCATTCATAGATTCAACCCAATGATTTTAAATGTAGTTTTAATTTTTTTTTTATAAGGAACATGGTGCAATAAATATTTACAGAAAAGATATTGCAAAACAGACATAAGCAACTGTAAAATATTTAAAGTGGGTGTAAACACTTACATATACCCAGTGAAGTGACTGGCCTCAGGTGATACACAGAGATGAAACAAATCCTCCTACAACAAGTTTATCTGCAGTCTTCTCTTCTCTACAGCCGTTCAAAGTTTAGAAGTTATAAAGCTTGTCTGAGAGCTGAAATCTCACACTGCAGAGCTTAGTGAGGGGAGCTCTGATTGCTGATTGAAGGGAAGGGACATCCCCCTTCACACAACACACAGGAGCAGAGCTGAGGTTGTCAATCAACTAGAGATCCCCCCTTTCACCTTTTTTCTCTTGGTGTCAGAAAAACTTGTCAGAAGTGACTCATGCAGATAACAGGAATGACACTTAGTGCTCTTAATTGAGAGTACACACTATAGAGGGATATGCTTTTTTCATATTTCATGTCTAAGGTTTACAACCACTTTAAGTAGATCACTGGCCTTATGCACAGGCAGTGACTGGATCATTTGAAGATTAAGTCTAAGTTTATGTTGCTGGAGTCACTGGCCCCTTTAACGTTACTTTTTTATGACAAGTGGATGTACAGTATGTGATTGAAAGTACATATCTCAATTAGTCGAACGATAACGTTTTACAATGCAAGGGACAGGTTAAATGGTTAATGCAAGGGACAGGTTAAATGTAACACATCAGGTGTCATTTATGTTCTGACATGCATATGCAGGGCATATTATATCGAAAAGACAATAAGATCAGTTAGGAGAAGGCTCCAAGATCATATATTAAACATTCCTACATCTCATTTAAAAGCACCTTTAACCAGACATGTTTGCCTTAATCACAACAGAGACAGTACATCATTAAAATGCTGGGTGTTGGAGGTAGTAAAACCCAACCCCAGAGGAGGCAATTTTGATCAAATTATTCAACCGGGAGAAACTGAATGGATTTGGGAACTGGGAGCAGTCAATCCCCCAGGTTTGAATGATAGTTTATCTTTTGTACCTTTTTTGGCTTAAGTTTCCTTTTGTGTTGTATACTTGGAGGTGTTTGGTCCTTAACCCTTTCCATACAGGGCTTTTTATACCACTTCCATACCGGGCCTATTATGGCACTTCTCTCCTACATGTACAAATCATCATTCTTTTGCTAGAAAATTACTCATAACCCCCAAACATTATCTATGTTCTTTTTAGCAGACACCCTAGGGAATAAAATGACGGTTGTTGCAACTTTTTATCTTGCACAGTATTTGCGCAATAATTTTTCAAACGCCTTTTTTTTGGGAAAAAAAATGGTTTCATGAATTAAAAAATAACAAAACAGTAAAGTTAGCCCAATTTTTTTGCAAAATATGATATGAAAGATTATGTTACACAGAGTAAATAGATACCTAACATGTCACGCTTTAAAATTGCGCACTCTCATGGAATGATGCCAAACTTCGGTACTTAAAAATCTCCATAGGCGACGCTTTAATTTTTTTTACAGGTTACCAGGTTAGAATTACAGAGGAGGTCTAGTGCTAGAATTGTTGCACGCACTCTAACGCACGCGGTGATATCTCACATATACGGTTTGAATGGCGTTTACATATCTGGGTGGGACTTATATGTGCGTTCGCTTCTGATCGCGAGCTATTGGGGACAGGGGCATTTAAAAAAAATATTTATATAAAAAAAAAAAATATTTTACTTATTTTTTTTTATTTTTACACATATTTTTACTTTATTTTTTTATTACTTTTATTCCTATTACAAGGGATGTTTACATTCCTTGTAATAGTAAGGGTGTGTGACAGGTCCTCTTTATGGAGAGATGCGGGGTCAATAAGACCCCACATCTCTCCTCCAGGCTGGAAAGCATGAGATCATGAAAAAAAATTCACCAATCTCATGCTTACTAGCCGCAATGGCGGCTTTGTTTACTTCTGAGGACCCGGTCGTGACATCATCACATCGTGCCCGGGCCTCCGACGGTCATAGAGATGACTGGTGACCATCTGGTCACCAGTCATCTCTATGCTCGTCACATGACCCACCACCGGCGCCGGACGATTCTCTCCGGGTCCCCGATGGCACGGGAGAGCCTGGAGAAGCACCAGATGGAGGCGGGAGGGGGGATGTCCCTTCCCGCCACCTATAAGAACGATCAAGCGGCAGAACCACCGCTATGATCATTCTTATGGTGTGCAGAATCGCCGGAAGAAGAGAAGGATATCTGAATGATGCCTCTAGCTGCAGGCATCATTCAGATATCCCCCCACAAACCCAGGACGTCATATGACGTCCACCTGGAGGGAGAGAGGGTTCCCGCCGGCGTCATTTTACAATGACCCGGTATGGAAGTGGTTAATATGTCTCTTTTCTATGTGTTAATGTATATAGTATATATATAGTTAATTTTTTTGATATCCTTAAAGTGGTCTGACACATTTTATGTGATGATACTATTTATGGAGTAATTATGTAGGTTTGCATATAATATTCCACTGTTCTAATTATATTTTTTCTTATTTTGTATTTTCATTCATAAGTTTTGTGCTGGAATTGGGAGACATCCATGTTTATTTTGTCTCCTGTGTCCCCTGGACATTGTATTTGCCTCTACACTTTTGTGCATGTGCAGTGACATCACTGTGGGTGCATCATGATGTTTTTGCATCATGACATTTTTTACATCGGGCACGATGATGTCACAACTTATAATTACACCATGATGTTTTATGCTGTTTTGGCGCCAATAGCAGCACTTTTAAGTGTTGCCAGCTTCTGGGATACCTCCTCCCCTATCTCCTCCATTTACCTGAGGGACTTTGACCTCTTTGGATATGGATTCATTAACCTCCACTTGTTACAAGTACAGCTTGGACTTCTCAAAAAACACATGGATGGCTAAGTACATTTTACTCTACTTGAGTGTTATATGGTTTGAAATGTTTCTGTGATTTGTACTGATATTGATGGCTTCCGCACTGGGCAATAATGAATTATAAATAGGGAAAAGGAAAGGTAACCGCGCTTAAAAATAATTGTTAATGAAAATTAAATAAACCCTAAATGTGCAGCAAACGAAAAGTGTGAACCCAACACTATTATACAACAAGGAAAAAAAAAAGGGGTTGCGCAACCTAAATATAGTGAACCAATCAATATATCAATGTGACTAATTAAATATATGAATATTATAACGTGATAAAACAAACACATCGGTGAAATTGAACCCCAATGTTAAATGAATATCCACATGAAAGTCCATATAAAAGTCCATATTATCCTGATCAGTGAAACTTGCAATGCAAAGTATCATAAAGAAAAGTGAACTCCTAATCACACCAATTGCACACGTGCACCACCACCACGATATTGTGCTTACCAGAGGCAAGCTTAAGTAGTACCAAACTGTAAATAATCAACTTCCTCGTAGTAGATGGACTCCCAGGGATGGAACTCCTGCGCTGTATAGGACTCAGTATTCACCAATCATGGAAATGAAGAGGGGAAACCACATAGTGTGTACTGTCCAACAGCAATTTTATTAGATAAAAACAGATGGCTACTTACATCGAAGCAGATAAAACAAGCATGGGGAAAAGCCGGCTGGCTTGCAGTCTCCCGTCCAGCGATGACGTCAGCTTGTTGAATAATGAATTATATACCACACAGTTGGAGGAGTTCTCCTGTGTCTATCCAGTTGCCAATCAAGGGAGGGCAGAAGATGCCATGCTATAAGCTATACCAGTGTCATATATGATGACAGTGGCATCTCTCCCTGGGAGTTTTCCAGTTATATTCCTCATAATCCATGAGAAGATCCTTTAATGGACTTTGAACAATATTCAACTATTCACTAGTCCTTGAATATATTCTACCAAAGGATTAAAAGTTATATATTACACTGTAATATGGAGGAGGAACTTTTATGTTTTTAATCTGGTTTATGTAGACTGTGCCTCCCACTGGGCCACACACATCCATGAACACGTGATATCACAATGTTTCTCTTATTCTTTCCCCCATTTTTGTTTTTACACAACTTCCCTGCAGCTGCTATGGTTGTGTTTTTAAAAATTGGCCAATTAGGATTTGATCTTATTAGTTGGATAGTGGGTTTTCTATTTTCCAGATTATTAGTGTTCAATAAAGTAATTTTCTATATTTTCACATGTGTCAGACTACTTTGCTAGGTCCTTTTATAATATATTGTATTTATCTAGAGATACACTGTGAAGTGAAATACATGTAATATAACCTCCCAGGTGTACTCTTAGGTAATGCAGGAAGAACTTTTCAGTGAACTATCAGATCTGAGAGAAAACCCAATGATACACATGAACAGTTGCGGAGTGTTATCAAAAGGTCTCTGCTTTATTCAGCACAGGTTCACAGTATTTATACAGTTATGAAGATGATAAAGTGGGGGCTAGGAGGGACTTCCTATATGTTATCAGAAAAAGACACAAGTCATCTCTTTAGCAAAACATCTGTTTCCATTCTTGATAATGCATATTTCTCAATAACGTATATTACAGTTAGGACAGAGAATTTATTCTTAGGCTTTGGCTAAAACCACAGATCACAAGATATGTCACAAGAATGCACAGCTCCATGTATGTGAAACACAGGCGTTTCCCACATATAAAGATATGCCACAGTCTATGTAGAAACAGGAAGCTTGTTCCTGGAAATGGCTTAACCGCAAACTGTCAAACATAGGGAAATCTAAAGAAATAGACAAAGGAATTGTTTTATACATTTTCTTACAATCCCCTCTTTGAGACGTAATTAAAATAAATGGCTCATTTTTCCCTTCATTGTGATATAGGTAGTTTCCTTATTTCCTTCAGTTTGTATATCTCCCTTATGTCTTATATGTGTATGATTAGATTGATTCTGAGGTGACCCACATATGCCTTTTAAGGTTCCCAAGTCCTCTGGATGATATATACAGTTAATTATGACCCAGGTGGGTAGGAGCACAGAGTGATCAGGAACAGAAAGCAGAATGCTTTCTCAGAAGTCTGTGGTGAAATACGCAAGGTCATATTTTTCAGAGACTTGAACACCTTCTTCACTCAGAATTCAAGGATTTTCTCTACTTTCTTCTGCTCCTTTGTCTTTATCTTTGCCTTGCTCCTTAGGGTCCTGGTTGACCTTCTTTACTCGACTGGATCCAAGACTGTTGTCCTTCCACAAGGATTGCTGTCCGGGTTACCGCAATCACAGTAGTTGGAGGTCCAAAAGGATATTCCTGCTTTTTGGTTCGGTTCAGCTGCTGGACCACCACAAGGTCACGGATCTTAAAGGGGTGTGTTGGTTTCTGTGAAGGAGGAGATGTGTGAGCGACATTCCTTTCAACTTTGTCCAATGTTTCAATAAATTTTCTTACATATTCTTCCTGAATAAGATCAAGATCCCCTCTTTCTAACATTTAAAGTTTGTCTGGCCCAGGGAGTGGGAAATGGTCTGCCCATAAGAATTCCAAAGGGAGAATAACCTGTCTTGTTATTTGGGATCATTCTTACCTCTGCTAGAATTGCAGGCAGCACCCTTTTCCAGTTAGTATAAGTTCCATCTGTAGCCTTCCTGATCTTATCTTTTATTGTCCTATTCATTCTTTCTACAATTCCTGAACTTTGAGGATGGTAACAAATGTGAAACTTCCAATCTATGTTTAATGCTTTTACCAGATCTTGGCAAACTTTGGCTATGAAATCAGGGCCATTGTCTGAGTTGATCTGTAGTGGGCATCCCCATCGAGGAATGATCTCCTGAGTGAGGATTTTTACCACTGTTTGAGCATCTTCCCTTGTAGTTACAAATGTTTCTACCCATCTTGAGAACATATCTACTATTACAAGTAAATATTCCTGTTGTTTGCCTAATTTGGGCCTGTGGGTGAAATCAATCTGTATATGAGTGAATGGTGTGGATGGATATATCAAGTGTTCATGTGTTACCTTGTGTGGATTCCTTGGATTGTTCCGGATGCATGTAATGCACCTAGAAACATATGATTTTACAAGAGAGGGAAGACCTGGGATGAAAAAATCTTTATCCAGTAATTCACATGCCATCTGCCAGCCTCTGTGTCCTACCCCATGGTATTGTGAAATCAATAATGGGCACTAGCTACAGGTATATATGGTTTCCCCTCTTTGCAGATAAGCCCATACTCTGGACTTTTCTGCACACCTGCAATATTCAATTTTTTTAGGTCACTTTCAGGGGCATACGTTTGTAAGTCTGAGAGTGTTTGGTCAAGCAAAGGTATTTCAGGGGCTAGAGAAGGCATCTGGATAGTGGCCTCTTGTTTGGAAGCTACTTGTGCAGATTAAAATGGGACTGGATTTGCCTTGAGTACAATGTCAGAGAGCTGGACCACAGTATATCCAGCATGATAAGTGTGGTCATTTGGTCTTGAACAAGACCCATCTACAAACACATTTTGATCTCCCGGGATTGCACAAGCACATATCCTCCCTGGGTGAGGTGTCCTGCTGTATAACTTTAATACATTGTGGGGCTACCTCATCCTCCTAATTTTTTGGAGTCCCAGGAGATCATTCAGGATTGGGTCTGGGCCTGAGGTGGGGGAGGCATATTTTATTTCCAAATTAGAGTTTGAGAGCAAAATTACCTCATACCCACTCAGCCGCTGTGCGGACATATGTTGGGTGCGGAATTCTTTAGGAAGATGGACACATTATGGGTGGTGTGAATAGTAGTTTGATTACCTAAAGTGAAAGATGTGGCCATTTCCACAACCATAGCACAAGATGCAAGAGCTCTTAGATACGCCGGCATACCCTGAACCGGCATAGGCACCACTCTTGAGAAAAAAGCGATAGGGCGCAGTTTACCCCTGTGTTCTTGCGCTAGGACTCCCGCCATGGTTTTACAGTTTTCCCTAGCAAATAGGTGAAATCCTTTGCTATACTCAGGGAGGCCAAGACCAGGAGCTGTTATAGATGTTTTGAGGTATACAAAAGCATTATACATTTCATCATTCCATTTTATACAATCTGGCATGTCAGTACCTGTGGTTTGTCTCAAAATGTTGATATGAAGAATGGAGGTACATCTAGCTGGCCTTACCCAAAAGTCCCAACCTCTTAGTTTCAATTCAATATGTCTCAAAATGTTATCATAGTGGGAACAGTCAGGTATCCATTGGCGACAGTAACCAATCATGCAAAGGAAGGACAGCATATCCTCCTTAGCCTGTGGGTGGGCTAGACCCACGAGAGCCGCAACTCTCTTGTGACTGACTTTCCTTTTACCTTTTGTGAGTGTAAAACCAAGTTATTCAACGGTTTCTTGACAGCACTGAAGTTTATTTTTGGAAACTTTATGACTATTATCTGCCAACCAATGTAGCAGTTTTAAACCATCCTCCCTGCAGGCTACCTGGCTTGAGTTACATAATATTGGAGTAGGACAGAACCATGATGGGGAGTCCAGAACTGCAATGTGGCCTGGAGCAAAACTGAGTAGACTACAGGGGAGTCCACATAACCCTGGGGCATTCTACAACATGTCATTTGGAGATTTCGAAAGCAAGAATGGGCTGTGTCTCTTTGTCCACAGGAACAGAGAAAAATGCTTTATTCTGCATTGGATGGTATGGAGGTAAGGAGGGATGGCACATCAGGCACTATAGGAGCTATGGGGACAATTTAATTATTAATGGCCCTAAGATCTTGTACAAATCTATAGGAGCCATCCAGCTTCTTTACAGGATTTATTGGTGTATTCCATTTATTTCCAGTGATTTCTCTCACTATGCCTTGTTTCAGAAAACTTACAATCATAGGCACAATTCCCTCTTCCTTTTCTCTAGAAAGAGGATATTGTTTATGATAAATTAGTTGGGCTCCGGGTTTCAATGTGGCTTTATAAGGGGTGCATGAAATGAGCCCAACATCTAAACTGTTTAAGGACCAAACTTTTGTGTAGGACCTGGAAAATCATCATCATTGTGTTCTGTAAAGAGAAATTGCCTTTGAATGGAAATCTTTTTAGAATGTACTATAATTTATCCTTCCTCTGTCCCTGTCTCTATTCTGCTTCACACCGCTTCCCAGGTAGGGCTTCTGTTGTGGCAGTCCTCCCTGGAAGTGTGTAACTTGACCCTTCGGTATGTCAAAACATCCTGCTGCATCCTTCTCTGTGAATTGTGGTATGGTCTGTGTAGGCCAATCAGAAATCATTTGCTTAACCATTAAACCATGTTGTGGTTTTAGGTTACTAATGAAAGTCTAAGGCTCCATGTACACAGAAGCTCAAAAATTGTAGTTTTTAAAGCAGCAGAAAAAGCTAGCTTTTATTAGCGTTTTTTTATTAGCTTTTATTAGCGTTTTTCAGTGTAGCTTTTTTTTTTTTCAATGGACCAAAAAAACGTTTAAAAACGCTCGCGACCAGCGTTTTTGAGCGTTTATGAGCGTTTTTTGGCGTTTTGCGTATTTTTGCATTTTTTTCTGCCGAAAAACTGCACTTTGAACGCAAATTTCTTGCGTTCAGAAAAAAGCCCATTAACTCCACTGCTCATTAAAGCTAAAAAACGTTATGTGTACATGAACACTTAGGCTAACATAGAGTGCAGTTAATGGGCTTTTTAAAAAAATGCCAAAACGCCAATAAACTGCAATTAATCAGCTTCTGTGTACATGGAGTCTAAATCATCAAACCATGCACATCCGTTTTTTTCTTACTTCCAATTCAAACACTATTTTCACTCTATATCACCTGCTTTGGCCTTAGAAAAACCCAATGCCTTTGAAACCTTTTGTGCCCAAGGCCCATGTCAACCGGGTCTCATATCTTCTATTTATAAGATCCTTCATGAATCTAACCCACTTAAATTTGGAATCCCATACATACATGCGGAAATGGGCCAAGGTAATTCCGACCCCTACATCCCTTCCTCAATGGCAAAGAATTTGGAACTCCATATCCAAAGTCTCCAGATACGTGGAGCAGAGAAAGACAGCTTAAAAGATCCTCATGTTCTGGTATAGGACCCCAGAAGTGATCCATAAATATGATCCCTCTGTATCCCAGAAGTGTTGGAGATGCTCAAGAGATCTGGGAACACATTACCATATCTTTTGGGAGTGTCAATTGATTTTACCATTTTGGACCTCGGTACAATTAGTGCTTCAATCTGTATTAGCAACGGATTTCCCATTAGACCCAGTACATTATTTGTTAGGCCTCCCAGTCCCTGGAATATCCAAGTATGCTAAAAAATGAATGTCTTATATTCTGCTAGCTGCCAAGAGAGTAATACCTATCCACTGGTTATCCTCTAATTCTCCCAAACAATCCCAATTAATTTCAGCTGTTTCACAGATTCGTAGAATGGAACATATGACAGTGGTGATTCATGATACCCTACCTCAATTCTCAAAGACATGGGATCCTTGGGATAACTCCTCCTTTAACCCTGAGGCCTCGTACACACGACCGATTTTCTCGGGAAGAACCAGCAAGAAACTTGCTGGCAGAGATGTCTTGCCGAGTAAATCGGTCGTGTGTACGCGGCTATCGGGTTTCTCGTCGAGAAAACCGACAAGTAACCTCGAAGAGAAAATAGAGAACCTGCTCTCTATTTTCTCGTCGAGATTCTCATCAGCCTGTTTCTCGACGAGAAAAGTGAGTGTGCGTACACTTACCTGTCCGCGGGGAAGCCCGCGCATGTTCGAAATGAATTTGACGCATGCGCGGTAGCTTCCTAGGCATACGTAGGGTATACCAAGATGGCGACGACGGCATCGAATGTGACGAGCGCATGCTCGTCGTAGTCGATGACGTCACCACGTACGCTCCATTCAAAGAACCGCGGGTTCTTTGAAACGAGCGTGTGTACACTCGGCCGGGACAAGTTTCTTGTCCAAGAATCTCGTCGAAAAAAACGACATGTTTTTTTCAACGAGAGTCTCGGCCGTGTGTACGAGGCCTCAGACTTTATCCCAACCCGCTGACTAGTGTTCTGTATGCAACTAGTCCTTATAGGTTTACATGATATGGTCTGAATACTATTATTATGTATATGCTGTGGTCAGATCCATGGTGTACCCTCCCTTCCCTCGCTTTTCTTTGTTACTTTAAACATTGTTTTGTTTGTTTCGAACATTCTAAATGTCCCAAGCTCCTCTTCAAGGACATTTTCTCAGAAATTTATTCAAACGGTTACTACGATTGGATGCAGAGTATGTTATTTGCTTGTTTTACCATTCGCAAAGATTTGTCCCTCTCTTTTGTATGTGATGGCTGTGACATTTTTTGTACTGTATTTTCTATGTTAAAAATTCAAATAAATATACAATTATAAAAAAAAAAACATGCACATCCGATAGTATTGATAATCCAGCTTCCTGCGTCCACACATCCAAAAATCTCTTCCAAAATATGGCAGTAGGAAGAGAAATTCTGTTTTCAAAGGCATTATTTAATTCCGCTTCTAATTGATCCCACATGGTGGTTCTTCCCCTTTCAGTATTTAATTTATATGCATCAGCCTTTACTGTTTTTGGATCTTCAATATCATTTATGGATGCTACTTTAGTCCAATCAAATGTGGATGTGTGTCCAATGACACCATCCACAATCAATAACATATCTTCCTGTGTATAATTTCTCCCTTTACAAGCCTTTTTCAAATAGGACACGGTTGCAGAGGCAGACTGAGTGGGTTTTGGACAATGTTTAACAATGCGGTTGATATCTTCAATATCAATCACCTTTTTCAGCATGTCATTTCCTATAGTCATAAAAGGATGGTATTGAGTTCCCTCTATCTCATCATCATCTAGTCTTCTCCTCTGTCTAGTTGGTCAATTGCTTAGTTCCATTTGGCTACCCTGTGGGTGTGCAAGTGAGGTATTCATGATAGCAGATCCTATAATTGTTAATCCTTGGAGAAACACATCTCTTACATAGCTATCTACTTGTTCCTCCTGACCAGTAGTTGATGAAGAAACCGGGGAATCAAAAACTCCCGAAGCCCCACCTTGAGGTGAGCCTCCAGGAGTTCCTAAAACAGGACTTTGTGATATGGGATCTGGTTGGGGGACCACAGGAGCTCTCTGAGGCAGTGCGACTGATGTGGGCGCTCCGCCTACAGGTACTCCTCCTCCCTGTGGAGGTGGTTGCGGTGGGGCTGGGGTTCTTTGTTGTACAGCATAATGTCCGGCCAGTAAGTCTATTTCCTCCTTAGTTAAACTGGGGTATACTTTATTATAAGCTGAGGAGGGTGGTGAGGAGGACCCTGAACAGTAGCAGACACAGGTACATAGGGAAAAAGGAGTGCTGTAGGATGGGTCATTCGACCTTCGCCTCTTGGAGAATGCTTCAGGTTTCATTACTCTTTGGTCATACAATTTTTGGCTTTTTTTTTATTGTCCCTCTGGAACCAATAAGGTGCATTTTGTAGCCAATTTTCACCACCCTTTCGCGTGTATTCCATATCCCACTGTGGGTCTCCCTCAAACCATGGAAAAGCTTCCTTGTCTCCAAGACATAAACCTTTTACCATGTCCATATGGAACTCATCATTTGCACCATCTCTGGGGAAAAGGGCTGTACTAACCAAAGCTTCTGTCCACCCCGCCAAAATTAGAAACCAAGGATTTATAAATTCATAGTCAGTACCACAAACCCTGGCTACATAATCTTTACAATTTTCCCTGGGTTTAGGGTATGAGGGAGGTTCTTTACTATGTTCTTGACCCATATTAAAACAGTGACAGTGAGAATATGTCTGTCTTACCTTACATACTTACCGACAATAGGAGCATGTCTGTCTTACCTTACAGACCTCCTTCTCCCATAGAAAAAATATCTTATACTTTATGCAAAAGAAAGAAAACCGAAAGTAGGTTGGGTCACTGAAGTAATTTTAAAATACCTTCACAGGAGGTACTTTTCAAGGCGGATTTTCCCCAAAAATCCCCTATACACCAAAGCGTGGTTACTATCCCTCTTGTACATAAATTTAGTTCAAGATGAAATTTAAATCAAAGCTAAGGCAAAAAGAAACAAACAGTCTGTCTAAAAGACAAAAGTATCCTTTCTTACCAAAGGTAATTATTTCATGCCACCGCTGCCACCATCTGAAGTGGGATATAGGTAATATAACCACCCAGGTGTACTCTTAGGTAATTCAGGAAGAAATTTTCAGTCACCCATCAGATCTGAGAGAAAACCCAATGATACACATGAACAGTTGAGTGTTATCAAAAGGTCTCTGCTTTATTCAGCACAGGTTTACAGTATTTATACAGTTATGAAGATACAATGGGGGCTAGGAAGGACTTCCTGTATGTTATCAGAAAAAGACACAGATCATGTCTTTAGCAAAACATCTGTTTTGATTCTTGATAATGCATATTTCTCAATAACGTATATTACAGTTAGGACAGAAAATGTATTCCAATGCTGCGTACACACGACCGTTTTTCATGACGATAAAAATTCAATTTTTTAGATTGGTCGTGAAAAACGGTTGTGTATGCTCCATAGCATTTTTCTCGACGAGAAAACTGCCCAAAAAAAATTAGAACCTGCTCTATTTTTCTCATAGTTTTTCACGTCGTGAAAAACGGTCGTGTGTACGCTTTTACGAGGGGAAAAAAACACGCATGCTCAGAATCAAGTATGAGACAGGAGCGCTCGTTCTGGTAAAACTAGCGTTCAGAATGGAGATAGCACATTTGTCACGCTGTAACGGACTGAAGAGCACAAAGCTGAAAAGCGCGAATCGTCTCTCAAACTTTACTAACAAGAGGATCAGCAAATGCAGCCCAAAGGGTGGCGCCATTCAAATGGAACTTCCCCTTTATAGTGCCGTCGTACGTGTTGTACGTCACCGCGCTTTGCTCGAGCATTTTTTTTCATGAACGTGTGTATGCAAGGCAGGCTTGCAAGGAATTACGACGAGAAAAACTTAGTTTTTTTGCATGACATGAATAACGTGTGTACGCGGCATTAGGCTTTGGCTAAAACCACAGATCACAAGATATGTCACAAGAATGCACAGCTCCATGTATGTGAAACACAGGCGTTTCCCGCAGATAAAGATATGCCACAGTCTATGTAGAAACAGGAAGCTTGTTCCTGGAAATGGCTTAACCACAAACTGTGAAACTCTTTAGTTCTTATGTGAACCAGAGAGGAGTCTTGCTAAAAAACTCAAATATACATTTTTAGCAAAACATAGGTAAATCTAAAGAAATAGAGACAGAATTGTTTTATACATTCTCTTACACACTGCACATTTTTTCACAATGAGGTTGAGCTCAGTCTGGTTTTTATTTATTTTCCTTTTATATGAATGCACCGACAGTTCCCTCATAATAGAACTTAATCAGAGTTCATCTTTTTTTTTCTCTCCCCCACTCTTTATTGAGGACACATTTTATTTCCCTTTTTTTTTTGACAAGCATATAATTTGGCAGAATGAAAGCATGATTGGGCACCATATATATGTCTATGATGTGTTCAATGTATCTTATTAGCTTTCTGGACCTTATAATATAGGCATGCTTGGTGTCTACCTGAGTGATATCTTCTACATTAGTGTAGCCCCTTTTTAGGAAGGTAACTCCATTACAGTAGGAGCTATAGAATAAGAATGGAAGTATGAAGGTTTAGAATTTGAGATTAATGAAAATTGAGCTGTTGATTAATATATGTGGCTACCTCAATCTAACAGATGTGTATTCATTAAACTGCACTCCACACCATTTTTTTTTTCATTCTGTTTATTAAGTTTTGTAACAACAATTACAAAGAAAACTGAAAAAAAAAATAGCCCAGAAACAGGAAACACACTACAATATAACACACAATTCTTCAGCACTTGACTCACTGTAAAACCCAGAGACTGAACATGTGGGAAATACAAAACAAGATCAAAACCCATGTATATGGTATATACAACTTCACGAAAGAGCAAATATTGGCTGCACCCATCTAGTATAAACCACATATCTTCAATATAAATCAACAGGCCCAAGGAATGATGTACAGGCCAACACCCACCCCAAAGGGAGAGAGACAGGCAGTTTTTGAAAAACCCCAGATGAGATTCCACACATATTATACATTACATTACATAGTCAATATAAAGATAGCCATTCAATCAAACACTGTGGATGTACTGTTTATCCAGCTACCCCAAACTTTATAAAACTTATGTGGTATTCCTCTGCTAGCATATGTAGCCTGGTATAAGGGGTGGCTTTCTTAACAAGTGCCTTCCATGCTGGAATAGACGGAGGGGCAGACTTTTTCCAGGAAAACACTATTAACTTAATAGCATAACAAAGTATGTGTCACTCGTCTTGGAGCTAGGGCGTCAACAAGTCCTATGAGACACACTTCCACCATTGGCTGTACACTGATGGCAGTAACCTCCTCTACATACACAGTGACCCCCCGCCAAAAAGTTTAAATGGCCACACAATTCCAGAATATATGTAAAATATCTGCATTGGATGAATTTGGTCCAAATGATAGGGTAATCAAAGAAGTGTGTCAGGTTAGGATTCCTCCATAACGGTGTATGAGGCAAAATCACTGCATCGTCACTTTATTAGTCACCGCCCACACCCTACCAATTGCACGCATGGCTATTGTAACAGTATACAGAGCCCTGCTTCCCCAGAACAATAAATGTGACAGTGCCTCATAGGAGCCGACAATGGCCACCTCTAGAGCAATGGCAGCATCATCATCTGAGACACTAAGCCACCTATGAGCGAAACCCAACTGGCCCACCAGATAATAACGATAGAAATCCCACAGGAAAGTTGTAACCAGCTGTTCTATGCTCCTAAATATATATTTTGGTAACCAAACAGGCAAGTTCCGAAATATATAGAGGAAGAGAGATAAAAATTTAATCTTCAATAAATGTATCCTACCTATGAGCGTTAAAGGATTCTGCCAAGCCTGTAACCTATTACGGAGCTGTGACAAAAGTGGATATTCAGTGCAATAAAATCTGAGTTAGATATATACAGACCCAGATATTTAATCCTGTCCACCTGTTTCAAGGGGCAATTAACGGAAAACCTACAACTAGGAGATGGTGTCCTGAGTGGGAGGATTTGCCCCAGTTAGCTTTCAGTCCTAAAAAAAGGGCAAAAGAATTTAAAATATCTAATGCCACCGTCAAAGATGAATCCGAGTACTCCAGACCATTTTTAACCTGATGATTTACATCAGAGTCTCATCAAACATCCTTTGATAGTTGAGGTTTATAATATCTCTAAATTCCTTCCAGTTGGACTGTGTTTTGTCAACTACAGTATGTTATCTTCCATGGATATGTCCAGCATAGACAGACGAATTTGATCTGACTTTATTGTTACTTCCTTGTTACTAATTGTTCTCTATTCTGTCCACACAGTTTGTGGCTCATCAGACCTCACTACTATCACACTCTTTATTTCTTTTTTTTTGTTGCTATGGGGTGCTCCATTTGTGAGCTTTCCTCATTTCCTGTCTGGGAAAAGGTTGTATTCAGGACAGCAAGTGAGGGGAAATCTCTCCAACAACAACACAGACAGAAGTAAAAATAAAATGTGTAAGTTTCATAGAGGAATGCTAGAATCTCAAACGTCACAGAGCCGATCCAGCCTCGGGAAAGATCGTGACCATATGGCCAGGATCTGCCCACATTCCTTGACCGACACCCAGCTCAGCCTCTCAGTGAGCCAGTGAGAGCCACGGCCGGCTGCTCCCACCCCACCACATCCCAGCGCTCCAGTCACGCAATGGCATCCCTAGGGGGGGACCAGAGGGGGCCCTGGCCCCCCCAACATTATGCTGTGCCCCACCATGTGCCCCCTCCCAAAAAAAATAAAAAATGTTTTTTTTGCATTTTTTTTTGCTCGGGCTGCTGCTGGGGTAACATAGTCTCTCCTGAGAGGGAGAGCGTCCCCAGTCAGCTCCTGTGGGGGATTCCTCCCCCCTACCTCTGCTCGCTGACACTGCATAATGCGAGCGCTCACACAACCACAGCCGCCCGATCTGCTCCTTTCCCTGCATCCTCATTGGCACGGAGAAGAGCGAGTTGCAGGAAGGACTCCACGAGCACTGTGGGAGGGGGGCCCAAGCCTTCATCTCAGTTACTGAAAAAACCAACTAAATTCTCCCGTCCTTAGGACAGGAGAACCAGACTGTAAATTCCGAGAATGGTGACTGCAAGCTGAGCCGAGTGTCAGTCTATGACACTCTTTCACAGCCCAGCGAGTCCAGCCACCCCCCCTCACTCTCCTCACATACGAGCAGGGAGGAATACAGCTCCTCCTCCTCCTTCCAGTCCCACCCACACTATCCCGGCGTGCTGTATCTGAAGAGAGGGGATGTGTGGGCGGGAAATATGAAAATCAGCAGCATTCCTGGCTGTGTGTGAATTATGCCTGAGATTCTAGCCTGGACCGTGGGTAAGTGTGTGCACTGCAGACTGCAGTACACTGTAATCACTGAACTGCATTATCTCCATCCCTTCTCTCCCCCATCTGTCTCCCTCCCCCTCTCCTGTTCTTTCAAGACATTCACAATTTACTTTCACTTTCAGTTAGGCAGGTAATAGACGGTGCACATTTCTTTCCTGCATCCACAGATTGCAGGAAAGAAACTTGCATAATTCCCCCATCAACACAGACAGTGCTGACAGGGGAATATCCCTCCTGCCCAGCAATTGTATTCTCCCGACAAACAGTGATTATCACTAGTGGCTATAGCAAACACTAGTGATAATCATAAGAGAATCTGCTCATTAATGGTTCGAATCTCAGCCAGTTCCTGCTGAACCAGCTGAGATTTAAACTGTCTATGGCTGGTCTTAGCTCTTAAGCAGCCCATACATTGATCACTTTTTTTCATTCAACTATTAGGTTCAATGAAAAAAAAAGGAAATGATCCAATTCCCCCATCTACACATTATAGGTGGATGGGGGAATGTTCCCAGTGTGGACCAGTGCTGGAACAACCAGAGTTGCTGTCCTGTCCCGGCTATTCACAGCGCTGGTCTCTGTCTCCATGGTAGCGGCGGCAGCACATTGGAACCCAGTGCTAGTTACTTTATGGGGCTGATGTACAGGAGGGCCAGCACAATTTGTTGTTAAAGATGGGCTGGGCATGTTCAAAATTCCACATGCCAGAGCCTGCCAGGAAGCCCACACTGCACAGCGCTAATCACAGGCAATGAGACATTTCCCAGTCCGCAGCTCCACAGATCAGGAAATATCTCACTGGCTGTGATTAGCACTGTGGAGTGTCGGCTTCCTGGCGGGATCGGGCATGTGGGATTTCAAACACACCCGAGCCCATCTCTATTGGTTGTAGACAGTTGAGCTCCCTGCAGGTTGCTTAGCAGCAGTGGAGCCTTCTCTGACATGCTGATCGTGATGCAATCCAGGTGATGCTCCTAGTCAAATCGTAGTGTTAAATATCAGTGATTTTATTGATCAAAGCCCACACTTTACAGGTATAGAGCCCACATGGCTGCTGAACATAAGGTTGATTATATATATGTGGTTGTACTCTTGATGCTAATAAATACTGTGTTTGTTAGATCTGACTGGGAACATCACTAGGATCACATCCCGATCAGCATGTCAACAGAGAAGGTTATACAGCATTACTGCTGCTAGGTGACCAGCTGGGGGCTCAGCTCTCTATAACCAATAGTGCCAGCCGTCCCCTGCATGCACCCATAATGTTACCAGCACTAGGTCCTAATAGACTGCCGCCGCTGCCAAGGAGACAGATGCCAGACCAGCGTTGTCACTAACAGGGACAGGACAGCTGTGGAACCCCACAGTGGCAGAACACCAGGGCCCGGTGGCAAGACAACCTTTGCAACCCTGATAGTTCTCCCACTGCTTTGGACCCTTATATTTTCTTGGTGTGCTGGTGACATATATCTCTTGTTTTCTGCCACCCTGGTGGGGCCCCAGTATAGTAGGCTCACAGAGCTTTGAGAACCAAGCGATTGGCAGGGTTTGATCACTTGGTTCTCAGTGTTGTAGCTAGCGGGGGACAGATGCAGCATTGGACTGATGCTGCATCCAGCTAGGTAATTTTAATTAAAGAAAAAACAAACAAATCCCATACTTCACTTTTAAAACATTGTCCCCAGAACAGAAAGTGAGAAGAAAGTTTTTTCTAAAGGAGCTCCAGGTATCATTACAAATGACAGGAGTTCTAACTTTTTCCCATTGCATCCAAAAACTAAGAAAAACATTTTGGATAAAGTTATGCTTTATCTTTCTGTTCTATATTTTTTTATTTGTCACATATTCTTTTAAGGTTAGACAGTACAAGGCCGATGGCCAGTACCATTATATCCTGATGGTTTTGTTTGTTTGGTGTTATATCAGTACAAAGCTAAATGTGTTTTCTATTTCATGCCATTATAAATGATCAACTGCTGGTGGTCACACAGTTATACACGAATACCCGCAGATACTGTATAGTGATTACAGTATATATAGCATGTAATTAGACATTTACTGACGGGACTTTTCTCAGTAGGGAGAATGGAGCTAGCATATACATTAGACATGTATCATTATATCATATAACAACTCGTCCTATGTGGCTATTTTGCTATTTAACATTTCTTGAATAAAAATATTATGTAAATGATTACTTTGCTATTGCTTTTATGACAGATTATTTTTTTCAGTGCCATTGTGTCAGCTAATGCTTGGTTTATAAAGTCATCATACACAGAACAGAATTATTCTCCTTAACTGGTTAACAAGTGTGTCATGGATATGCAGTAGTGTTTGTCTGTCAGCTTACCTTCCTTCCCATGTGTTCATCTTAGAGGCCTGAGCCCTTTCACCTGGCTTCCTTTATAATCTCCTCCCAGCCAGACTCCACCCCAGGCCCTATCACAGAACACTATATTAACCTGTGCACTGCAAGCCTGCTTTGCTGATCAACGTGTTTGTTAGGCATTGTGTGTTTGGGTTCCTGCCTGCCGTGTGCTACGTCTGTCTCTCTGTTACGTTATTGGCTTGTCCCCGACTATCCCTGTCTGCTCGTGACCCTTGAACTTCGGCTCGTTCTTCGTTATCCTTGTCTGCTTGTGGCCCCTGACCTTCAGCTTGTTATTCGGTTCTCTCTTATCGTGTGCTGCTGCTTCCCCTCTTTTCCCCTTATCCTACGGGGCGTGAGCTAGGAAACTCCAGGGGCCGCGACCTGGTCCCAGCCTGCAGCTAACATCCTCACCACTAGAGGCCCTGGAGAAGACCAGCTGGGTCTTAGACTCTGCGCCCTGGGGAATCTTGGCTCTAGCTTCCGTTTGGATCCCGGTTGTGCTCCTCTGGTCCCGCTTTCCACAACCACCCAGTTTCCTATCCGCAGAAGCCAGCCATAGGGTTCACTACCTCGCGGTGCACTCCTGTCCCCCTACGGTGTGCATCTGTCACCTGGCCACAGGTGACCCTGACAGTTTGAGCAGCCATGAACCCGGCTGACATCCCGTTACCCGTGGATGATCCGTTGCAGGGCATAGTTTGCAGACTTGAAACCCAGGAATCGAATCAGACTCAGGTGATGCGATTCCTCCAGGATCTGGCTTCTCGCTTTGAGCAGCTTCAGGCCTCCTTGGGAACCCTGAATCCGCAACCTCAAATACAACCAGCGGCTGCACCTATTGCACCAGTCGCAGCCACACACTCACTACAACTGCCAGCTCCGTCCCATTTCTCTGGGGACTCCAAGGCTTGCAGGGGGTTCCTTAGCCAATGCACAATTCATTTTGAGCTCCAGCCCCAAAACTTCCTGTCTGATCGGGCTAAGGTAGCCTATATCATTTCCCTCCTCTCTGGTGAAGCTTTAGCCTGGGCAGCCCCTCTGGGGGAACTGAATGATCCAGTGGTTTCTAGCCTGTCTGGCTTCTTGAAACTTTTTCGGAATATCTTCGAAGAACCGGCTCGTGTCTCTTCAGCGGCCAGCGCCCTTTTACGTCTCCGCCAAGAGTCTGCTTCTGTGGGACAGTATGCCCTTCATTTCCGCATACTGTCGGCTGAGTTGAGCTGGAACAATGAGGCCTTAGTCGCAACCTTTTTGCATGGCCTGTCTGATAGAGTGAAGGATGAATTAGCAGGAAGAACCATCCCCACTGATCTGGCCGGCGTTATCTCCTTGTGTAACCAGATCGATATTCGCTTTCAGGAGAGGACCTTAGAAAAGCAACGCCAGCACTCCTTGGTTCTTAGTCAGCCTGAGCTCCCCTCTCTTCGACCCGTAGAGCATCTCCTACCAGCTGAGGAACCCATGCAGCTGGGTCGGACCAGGCTATCCCCCGAGGAACGTGCTAGGCGCAGAACTCTTGGTCTGTGTCTTTACTGTGGGGGCAAAGGTCATTTTCGTGACACTTGCTCTCTTTGTCCAGAAGAACGTTCGGGTCCACTTCATCTGGAAAGTGGAGTATTGGACCCAGAAATATCACCTTCCCCTTCTCGTCTTCTGCTTTCTGTGTTCCTTCATGTTGGTGCTTCTTCTCATTCGGTCTCAGCATATCTGGATTCCGGAGCCGCTGGTAATTTTATGGACTGGGAAATCGCATCGTCCATGAGACTTACTCTTTTGCCCCTCACCACACCATTGGTGGTCTTGGCGATTGATGGTACTGTTCTCCCAGGGTGACCTATCCGCTTCCAGACCCTCCCTGTTAAGATGTCGGTAGGGACACTCCACCAGGAGTGGATATCCTTCCTTATCTTACCCAAGGCCTCAACGCCTATAATTTTGGGTCTCCCATGGTTACAGCTCCATTCTCCTCATGTGGACTGGACTACTGGACAGATCCTGGCTTGGGGTCCCTCCTGTTCCTCGTCCTGCCTACCCAAGGTTGCCCCCTGTGAATCTGAGCCGGTCATTCGTTCCAGGTTGCATAACCATTTACATTTCTCTGTCCCTAACCACCCTTGGACGCACAGCCAGGCTAGCTTGTCTACAAGTCCTGCAGTCGCTACGTCTTGCGATGCGATTCAGGTAGTCGCTACACCTGACTCAGCTATTCACTCTGCCTCTGTACTAGTTATGCCAGTCCAGCCCATGCCCAGTGAGCCTCCTACTTTTTCTTGTTCGGGACATTCTGCTTGTCCTTCAGCTATTCAGTTTGACTCCGGCGACATATCACCTTCTAACCAACCTGACTTCAGGGTTCCACTGACATCTGCCCAGTCTGATGGTCCTGTGCAAGATGACCAGTTCCCCTTTAAGGGTCTAGGGGACCCTCCTCAGATTCCTGTTGATCCTCTCATGCCCTTGCTTATTCCTAGAGAGCCTTTGGTCCTCAATAGATCTTCTTGTCATCTCCCTACCTCGTTTTCGGTCTCTGAGGATAATCTTAAGTACGAGGTTAGACAAGTTCTGGATTCTCGGCTCTGCAGAGGCATTCTTCAGTACCTTGTGCATTGGAGAGGTTTTGGTCCTGAGGAGGCGTCTTGGTTCTCTGCATCTGATGTCGCTGCACCTCTTCTGTTGAGAAGGTTTCATCAGAGATTTCCCTTTAAGCCTGGGCCCAGGCGGGGGAGGGCCCATAAGAGGGAGGGTACTGTCATGGATATGCAGTAGTGTTTGTCTGTCAGCTTACCTTCCTTCCCATGTGTTCATCTTAGAGGCCCGAGCCCTTTCACCTGGCTTCCTTTATAATCTCCTCCCAGCCAGACTCTACCCCAGGCCCTATCACAGAACACTATATTAACCTGTGCACTGCAAGCCTGCTTTGCTGATCAACGTGTTTGTTAGGCATTGTGTGTTTGGGTTCCTGCCTGCCGTGTGCTACGTCTGTCTCTCTGTTACGTTATTGGCTTGTCCCCGACTATCCCTGTCTGCTCGTGACCCTTGACCTTCGGCTCGTTCTTCGTTATCCTTGTCTGCTTGTGGCCCCTGACCTTCAGCTTGTTATTCGGTTCTCTCTTATCGTGTGCTGCTGCTTCCCCTCTTTTCCCCTTATCCTACGGGGCATGAGCTAGGAAACTCCAGGGGCCGCGACCTGGTCCCAGCCTGCAGCTAACATCCTCACCACTAGAGGCCCTGGAGAAGACCAGCTGGGTCTTAGACTCCGCGCCCTGGGGAATCTTGGCTCTAGCTTCCGTTTGGATCCCGGTTGTGCTCCTCTGGTCCCGCTTTCCACAACCACCCAGTTTCCTATCCGCAGAAGCCAGCCATAGGGTTCACTACCTCGCGGTGCACTCCTGTCCCCCTACGGTGTGCATCTGTCACCTGGCCACAGGTGACCCTGACAAAGTGGTTGTTTAAAGAAAATATTATATTGCCATAGCTATACACAGTATAAATAAGAAACTTTATACATGCTGCAGTAGCTTTTCCATATTTTAATATAGGAAACAGAGGAGAAACACACATTTTTTTTGGCTCCTCTGTAAGTATATATATATATATATATATATATATATATATGTGTTTAACCACTTCAGCCTTGGAAGGATTTGCCCCCTTAATGACCAGGCCATTTTTTGCGATATGGCACTGAGTCGCTTTAGCTGACAATTGCGTGGTCGTGCGACGTTGTACCCAAACATAATACTTTTTGCTACATTATAATACATATCCAAAAAAAAAAAATATATATATATAAAATGTATTTATCAGTTTAGGCCGATATGTATTCTTCTACGTATTTTTGGTAAAAAAAAAAAAAATATTGCAATAGGCTTATATTAATTGGTTTGCGAAATAGGGGATAGATTTATGGCGTTTTTATTATTTTTATTTTTTGGGATGGGCTCACAGGGACGTGACAGATCACTTTTCCCGATCACTGGGAACAGTAGATCTCTGACATGTCCCCTGTCAGAACGGGGGATCGCCTTGTTTACAAAGGCAGTTCCCCGTTCTGCTCCGTTCTGCCTCTAATAGGTGATCACGGGTTGTCGGCAGACATCGAGTTCACCCGACCGGAGGGTACGCTCCAGCAGCGTGCAGCAGGCGCAAGCGTGAGCTACAGGCTGCGCGCGCCCGCTATCGCGCCTGTGCGAGCCGACGTACACCTACGACGATTTGCTCAGGAGAGCCGACCTTCCGCCGTATAATGATGGTGGCTGGTCAGCTAGAGGTTAACCACTTGCCTACAGGGCACTTTAACCCCCTTCTTGCCCAGGCCATTTTTTTTGTGTTGTCGCAATTTAAATGTCAATTGCATGGTCATGCAGCACTGTACCCAAACAAAATTTTTATCATTTTTTTTAGACAGATATAACTTTCTTTTGGTGGTATTTTATAACCACTGTTGCCACTTGCTAAACAAAAAAAAAAGACTGAATTAAAAAAAAAGTTTTTCTTAGTTTGTTATAAAATGTTGTAAATAAGTAATTTTTCTCCTTTACTGGCGTACACTGATGAGGCTGCACTGACGGGCACTGATAGACTGCACAAATAGGCACTGATAGGCAGCACTTATGGGCACTGATAGGTAGCACTGATTGGCACTGATAGGTGGCACTGATGGATGGCACTGATAGATGGATGGCACTGATAGATGGCACTTATAGGCACTGATGGGGGCACTGACATGCATCACTGGTGGGGCTCTGAAAGGCAGCACTGATTAGCACTGATTGGCAGCACTGGTTGGCACTGATGGGGCTGCACTGATCATCAGGGTACTCGAGGATGTGGCTGGAGTCATGGAGGATGACGGTGAGTACTTCAGAGGAAAGAAAGAAGAGTACCCATTCAGAGAAGTCATTGAAAAACCATGACACCAGTTCAGGAGGCCAATAAATAAACTGCAATCCTCAGACAAACTAGAAAAAAATATACATGGCTTACTTCAAAAGAGCAGAGGGACAGAGATAGGAGGTGGAGGAAGATCATTGAAATTTTATCACCTGGGTCTGGGTAAGTGAGTCCTTTGAAAGCCACCATGAGAGACAGAAGCTGGAAACTCGGTTTCCTGGAGCTAGGTTTCAGCAACAGCATGTAGGTAGAGGGAATTGGAGAGGAAAAAGTAATTGACAGAGGCACTTTTGAAAGAAAAGTGAGAGCATGTTTAGGGTGAAGAGAAGCGAAAAGCAGGCTGAGGGATAGAGATAAGTGATAAAAGGGCCCCAATGTTTGTACTTGCCTTTATTGATGTACCTTAGTTAAGGTGCCATGCACTTAATGCAGAAAATGGCGCTTTACGCAAAAATAGCTATGCCTACCCCTCTCTAATTCTCCCCAGGAGTTGTACTGAAATTATATTCCAATGGGGTGGGGAGGTTTGGACAATTAACCAATTAAAAAACACATGAAATGATGTGTGACCATACGTGTCTACTATAAAAACAAACTGCAATGCAGGATGGAGCAAGGCAAATGTTGTTTTCAGTCATGCAAAGTAACATACTGTTTCAGAGATGAGTGAAGTCAGCGGTTACCTAAAAGAGCAGAGCAGATAAGACATGATGAGAGAATGAGGAGATGTTTTTGTGTTAAATGTGCCATGCAGCTAATTAAAAGATGTGACAGCAACAGTGTTGATCATAGGTTGTGGTTAATGTTGATTTAAAAGGAAGCCATGGTATTCTGGAGATAAATTCTTATGCAAGTATGTAAACCAACTTTGTCACCCTGTAAAAAAAAAACAGTAATAATACCTAACAGTCCCACCACTGCTGACTCCAATCTCAACCTCTTGAACACTGGATGAAGCATCTGATAATTTCAGTGTGTTGGATTCCTATGAACTCCACTGAATGCTATGGATCTACCTGTTGGCTACTACATCAATACTGTCCATGTAAACTGTAATGAAGAAGCAGCCAGAACACAAGGAGAGATGAAGGCATCTTACATTCATGAAATGGTTGGATACCAAAGATACTTCATGAAATGTTTGAATACCAAAGATACTTCCACCACAAAAATGAGAGTCACTGGAAGTGGACTGGTTTGTATTGATACTCTTCTTTTGCAGGATGGCTTTTTAATTTCTTTTTAGTATTGGCATTGTTTTAGTGTAAACTCAAGTCTTTTTGGCATTCTTGCAATACCTTTTTGAGCTTATTGTTTTCACATTTGAGTAGCTATTGAAGGGAAATTTTTACATTGCAATTTATATTGATCTGTTAATTTGTCAGTAAACAATATTTAAAAAGCCTCTCCTTTGTGCTTCACAGCATGTCCTAATTGGAAATGGTAGTGGCAGGCACAGACAAAGCAAGGCTTACACCAACTTCCAGTGACTTTAAAAGGAAGCTTGTCATGAGAGAAACTTTAAATGTTATTTACCAGGTTGTCAGGCTGACTCCCATTGCTTCTGGACTTCAAGTCACTGACCTGGAACACTTCTTTCTACAATGGGGTTTATTTACTAAAACTAGAGAGTAAAAACCAGGTGCAGCTATGCATAGTAACCAATGAGCTTCCAACTCCAGCTTGTTCTATTAAGCTTTGACAAAAAACCTGGAAGCAGGATGGTTTGGTTTCTATGCAGAGCTGCACTAGATTTTGCACTCTCCAGTTTTAGTAAATCAACCCCAATGACATTTAAGTTTTCTCTACTCTTAATTTGCACCTATTAGTTAGTGTTAGTTAGTGACCCAAAAGTAAGTGACCCAAAGTCAAAAGCAGTATCCTTTTTTTCCTGAAAATAGAAGGGTGGTTAGAACAAAAATAGACCCCTAATAATGGGGATGTATTAAGGCTACCATTCACAAACAATAGTGACTCTGGTATAAATGATCAAGGATAATGGTTCTCAATCAAGAGTATGAATAAAAAGGTCATCGGTTTATGTCCAAATGAATTTTAGTCCATATAAAGTTCACACTTGAATAACGTCTGCAGTCTCTCCTCTAGGTGGGGTCTGAGGTGCTACCACTGATAATCATGTAAAGACAAAAGGAAAAAAGGAGAGGGACAGAGAGCTGCTGTCTCAGTATAACATGCATAAATATCATGGAAAAATGGAGCAATTAGCCAATGCACTCACATACAAGGGATTCGTCACCACACAAAAACAGGTCATCTGTAGTATGTCCAGCTGGGGGCAGTCCCTCCAGGGTCTCCAATAAGCATAGAAAAAGGAAAAAAAATGAGTAGGTGCACCACCCTGTGTAGTTATTTATGAACAAGAATTTTAAAAATATATACTATTGACCTCATGTTCATTATCTTACAGTTCCAGCAGGTGGCTCACTCTCCAGGTCCTAGTAGATGACAGCACAGTGATAGAGAGGCAGTCCTCCACTGCACAGCCCCACAGTAAGTGATGCAGAGGGGGGTCAGTAACCATAAAGAGCCGGCTGTATGTCTATACTAGGTGGCCGCTATGGACCGTAAGGAAGGCAACACTTGCCTGACAGGGCATCTGGGATGAGGTGACACGTGGCATGAGTGGGTGTAGTGTTTTGTCTTTTTTCCTGGAAATGACTACCACCTTTTTTTGCCCATTTCCTGTTCCTCTCCAAGCTGCCCATCACAGTAAGCACGTTGCTGTTTAGGGGTCCCAGGCCAGGGCCCTGGATAGAAGAACAGACCTGGCTTGCAGGTACCTAAAATACTTACAACATAGTAAGTGTTTTTTTAGATTTTAACAGGATGGAAACTACAGTGAATAATTATGAATGTCAAATTTTGTAGATGACCAATTTGCATATTAGTAGCTTACTCAGAACTCAATGTGGATTTGACGATAAATTATATTTAATGAGATCTAAACTCTCATTAGAAACTATAGACATCGTTTTGTTTAGGTTGAGTTCCTTTCACTGCTGTGAATACATTTTATGCAGATCTATTGATATAGCTCAAGCAGACATCAGTAAAACATCTGACACTTCTCTTCATAGGGGGTTAATCTATAAATTACATGGATTAGTACCAGATTTTCAAGTAGTTTATTAGATAGCCTATGAGCTAAAGGACAGGCGTCAGGCTGTGGAAGTTAATGGAGTACATTCAGAGGAACAGCAGCTTACTAGTGAAATGCCTCAGGGTGCTGTACTGGGAATACGTTTTATTAAATGTTTTATGAGTGGTATCACTGATGGCTCAGAAGCAAAGACATGGCATTAATAAAGTGCACGGTTTAAAAGAGTAGCGATGGTAGTTCAGATTCTTAAAGGAAGGATTATTGAAATACAAGAGCACCCTATGTATAAATGTTGTCAATGGAACATAGACAATTCACTTGAATCTTTCTAGTGTGATAAATCATTTCAGAAAACTCATAGTGGAAAGGAAAAATATTTTAAGTAATTTGAAAGAGCTAATGCAATAAAATCCAGCTACTGGGTGAAATCAGTGCTAGGTATTTTGAATGCATTTCTTTAAAGATGAAAACTGGCCTAAATAAATGATCTAAAGATTACTTCTTGGGATGCAAAGACGAGGAGGTTGATTTACTAAAGGCAAATATACTGTCCACTAGTGATGAGCCGAACACCCCCGGGTTCGGTTCGCACCAGAACCCGCGAACGGACCGAAAGTTCGAACGAACATTAGAACCCTATTAAATACAATGGATGCGAACGTTCGAATTCTAAAGTGCTAATTATAACAACTATTATGCATGTTATTGTCCTAAAAAGGGTTTGGGAACCCGGGTTCTGCACCAGGGGACATGTATCAATGCAAAAAGAAGTTTTAAAAACGGTCGTTTTTCGGGAGCAGTCATTTTAATGATGCATAAAGTGAAAAAAAAAAAGTCAAATATTCCTTTAAATATCGTACCTGGGGGGTGTCTAAAGTATGCCTGTGAAGTGCCACGTGTTTCCCGTGTTTAGAACTGTCCCTGCACAAAATGACACTTCTAAAGGAAAAAAAAGCCATTTAAAACTGCTTGCGGCTTTAATGTAATGTCTGGTCCCGGTAATATGGATGAAATTCTTTAAGAAAAATGGCATAGCTACCCCATGACCCCCCCCCCCCCCACCCCAGCCCATTACCAGCCCCTTTGGGTCTTGTATGGATATTAAGGGGAACCCCGCACATAAAATAAAAAAGGCCCTATATACTCTGAACAGCCCTATACAGGCGGTGCATACAAGACAGGGACTGTAGGTTTGTTCTTATGTAGAATCTGTTTGTAATTTTGAACAGGTACATTGTTGAAGTGTAGCTCCAGACCAAAAATCTATTTTTAAACTTTTTGGAAAACATAGGTAAGGGTTATCACCCCTGTAACATTTGTTTTGCTGTCTGTGCCCCTGTTCAGAACATTTCACCTCACTTTCCGTCCCAATGACAACTGTTTTTGAAATGTGGTGTTTTTCTTGAAACAAGGATTGCTGATAAAGCATCAGTACAGAGGAGACACCTTTCTATTTATTCTTACAGGAGAGAATTTTCCTTCCTAGTGGTAGATTTCCTCTCACTTCCTGTTGTCTTCTTGCGTTTGCAAGTAGGAGTCGTTTGTAAGTTGGATGTTTGAAAGTAGGGACCTGCCGTATATACTCTGCAGAAATAGGCCCCTTAGTTGTTGGTGTTGGCACAACACTGTAAGCACTCACAGTTACTCTTGGTTGGTGCTGGAACGCCCTGCTGTCAACTATTATATCAGGAATTTTAATTACATATAATTGTTGAACAGTGGTAGTAAAAATTGGGCCTTTGATGGTGGTGCTGGTGCCACAACACTGTAAGCCCTGACAGTTACTCTTGGTGGGTGCAGCAATGGGCCCTGCTGTGAATTATTAGATCAAGAATTGTAATTACATGCCCCTGTTGAACAGGGGCTGAAAAATTGGGCCTTAGGCACTGGTGGCACAACACTGCAACCCCTCACAGATACTGTACTTGGAGCACAGCAATGAGCCCTGTTGCAAAGTATTGCTTCAAAAATTGTAATGACACGCCCCTGTTAAACAGGGGCTGAAAAATTGGGCCTTAGGCACTGGTGGCACAACACTGCAACTCCTCACAGATACTGTACTTGGAGCACAGCAATGAGCCCTGTTGCAAAGTATTGCTTCAAAAATTGTAATGACACGCCCCTGTTAAACAGGGGCTGAAAAATTGGGCCTTAGGCACTGGTGGCACAACACTGCAACTCCTCACAGATACTGTACTTGGAGCACAGCAATGAGCCCTGTTGCAAAGTATTGCTTCAAAAATTGTAATTACACGCCCCTGTTAAACAGGGGCTGAAAAATTGGGCGTTAGGCACTGGTGGCGGCACCCATAAACAAAAATGATCTTACAAGCTATCATCATCAATCGTATCATTGAGGACTCGGAGGAGGAGGATAGCCAGTCAACATAACAGCACAGGCACTCAGCATCAGCATCAGTCTTGAAGGGATGTGACATGTTAAAATCAATTAGTCTGTTATATCAGCATCAGGTGTGTGGTAGCTGGTGGTGATCCAAGACTGGTTCATCTTGATGAAAGTCAGTCGATCAACCGAGTCGGTGGACAGGCGCACCCTGTGATCCGTGACAAATCCTCCAGCAGCACTGAATGTGCGTTCCGAAAGAACGCTGGATGCAGGACAGGCCAGTAGCTCAATTGCATACTGTGCAAGCTCTGGCCAGTGATCCATCCTCAAGACCCAGTAAGCCAGAGGATTTTCGGTGGGGAAGGTGTCCAAGTCTGACCTTGCCCCTAGATATTCCTGCACCATGTTTATCAGACGCTGGCGATGGTTGCTGGAACCGATCATACTTTGGGGCTGCGGACTAAAGAATTGTCTGAACGCATCGGTCAGACGGCCACCTTCCCCACCGCTCCTTCTTTGACTGGCCGAAGCCTCAGCAACTCGTTGTCCAGGACCAGGAGTTTGCAACCTCCCAGTCTCTGGGAACGCGTTGCACAGACCTTTCTGCAAGGCCTCCCGGAGTTGTCTCATCCTCTGCTCCCTCTGCGACGGTAACATAAGGTCCGCAACCTTACCCTTGTACCGTGGATCAAGGAGAGTGGCCAGCCAGTAATGGTCCCTCTCCTTGATCCGAAGAATACGAGGATCCTTCCGCAGACTTTGCAGGATCAGGGAGGCCATGCAGCGTAGGTTTGCTGAGGCATTCGCTCCGGAGTCCTCTGGGTCACTAAGGACGACATGATCCGCAGCCACCTCCTCCCAGCCACGTACAAGTCCACTGGTTTCTTGGGACTGTAAATCATCCCTAAAAGACTGCTGCTGATGATGCTGAGTGCCAGCCTCCACCTCCATGCTGACACAATCCTCCTCCTCCTCCTCCTCCTCCTCCTCCTCTTCCTGTGCGATGGGTGGGACAGAAGGAACACTGTCTGGGTAAAGGGGGCCTTGAGAGGCAAGGAAGTCCTCCTCTTCCTGCCTCTGTTCTGCCTCAAGTGCCCTGTCCATTATTCCACGCAGCGTGTGCTCCAACAGGTGGACAAGAGGTACAGTGTCACTGATGCATGCACTGTCACTGCTCACCATCCTCGTGGCCTCCTCAAATGGTGCCAGGACAGTGCATGCATCCCTGATCATGCCCCACTGGCGTGGAGAAAAAAAACCAAGCTCCCCTGACCCTGTCCTGGTGCCGTAGTCGCACAGGTACTCATTGATGGCCCTCTGCTGCGTGTGCAGCCGCTGCAGCATGGCCAACGTTGAGTTCCACCTGGTGGGCATGTCACATATAAGGCGGTTCTTGGGCAGGTTCAACTCCTTTTGCAGCTCAGCCAGGCGAGCACTGGCATTATAAGATCTGCGGAAATGCACACAGACTTTCCTGGCCTGCCTCAGGACATCCTGTAAGCCCGGGTACCTGCCCAAGAAGCGCTGCACCACCAGGTTAAGGACGTGAGCCACACAGGGCACATGGGTCAGTTGTCCCTGTCGGAGGGCGGAGAGGAGGTTGGTGCCATTGTCGCAAACCACCATTCCTGGCTTAAGCTGGCGTGGCGTCAACCACCTCTCGGCCTGGCCCTGCAGAGCAGACAGGACCTCTGCCCCAGTGTGGCTTCTGTCCCCCAAACACACCAGCGCAAGCACGGCATGGCATCTTTTTGCCTGCGTACTTGCGTAGCCCCGTGAACGGCTACGGAGCACCGCTGGTTCATAGGACAAACCACAGGAAGAGGCCATGGAGGAAGAAGAAGAGGAGGGGGTGGAGGAGAGAGGTGTGTCACAACCAGTAGTAGCATTTTGGAGGCGTGGCGGTGGGACAACCTCCAACACTACTGCACCTTGTCCTGAATCCTTCCCAGCTGCCAAAAGAGTGACCCAATGGGCCGTGAAAGAAAGGTAACGTCCCTGTCCATGCCTGCTGGACCATGAGTCAGCGGTAATATGCACCTTACCGCTGACCGCCCTGTCCAGCGAGGCCAAGACATTGCCTTCCACATGCCGGTAGAGAGCCGGAATAGCCTTCCGTGAGAAAAAGTGGCGTTTGGGAACCTGCCACTGAGGAACCGCACATTGCACAAACTCACGGAAGGGGGCCGAGTCTACCAACTGAAAAGGCAGCAGTTGAAGCGCTAGCAATTTAGCCAAGCTAGCATTCAACCGCTGGGCATGTGGATGGCTGGGAGTGAACTTCTTTCGACGGTCCAGCAGCTGGGGCAGGGAAATTTGCCTGCTAGAATCGGACGTCGGTGTACTGCTAGCAGAGTGGGCGCAAGTACTTGGCTGTGACACACCTAATTCTACACCTTCATTCCTCTCAGTGCATGTTTCAGAGAGGACTGAAGTTATAGTGGGGTTGGAGATCCCAGCTGATGCGGTGCAAGGAGAGGTCCGCTTTGTTCTTTGGTGTGGGTCTTTGAGGTAGGCTTGCCAACGAGCTGCATGGCAGGTCAACATATGTCTGGTCAGGCATGTGGTACCCAAGCGGCTGATGTTTTGGCCACGCGATATACGCTTGAGACATATGTTGCAAACAGCAGCTGTGCGATCTGATGCACTAGCCTCAAAAAAGGCCCACACCAAAGAACTTTTTGAATGACGGGCAGAGGCAGCGCCCTGCACAGGCGGAGCTCTGCGGTGTGATTCCGTCGGTGTACTGCCCTTACGCTGGCCACCAAAGGGCATCCTGCCTCGTTGGAGATGTGCCTCCTCCTCATCCTCCTCCTCCTCCTCTCTCCTATTAGGCACCCACGTGGAGTCAGTGACCTCATCATCCCCTCCCTCCTCATCACTGGAGCCAATCTGGCAGTATGCTGCAGCTGCTGGAACATGACTGCCAGATTGGTGTCCTTCTTGAGCATCCCCTCTGTCTGCTCTCACGCTACTGCCTTCCTCTAGCTGGGTTTCATCATCAGACCCTTCGAAACGCTGGGCATCCTCCTGGAGCATGTACCCAACACTGTGCTGAAACAGTTCGGGGGACTCCTCAGGAGGAGGACATGGTGGGTCTAGGGAAGGAGTGACTGATGATTTGTCTGACATTGATACCAGGGAAGAGGACGCTTTGGCAGCTGCTTTTCCAGTACCCTGAGCCTGGGTGAGAGAGGATGAGGAGGAGGAGGAGGGCTTGGTCATCCACTCTACCAAGTCTTCGGCATGATGTGGCTCAACATGTCCAGCTGCCGAAAAGAAGGACAAGCGTGTCCCATGGCCATGTGCTGATGACAATGCACCGCGTCCACGACCAGCACTGTTGCCCCCAGACACAGAGCCTGCTTGCCCTCTTTTATTGCCTCCTGACTGTCTGCCTCTCCTTGTTTGCCTTCCAGACATTCTAATAGATGGCCTGCAGGGAGATGGGAAAAAAGCAATAAGGGCTACCTTCAGGTGTCCTTCTCTGTCCCTTGAAACAAGGACTTTCACAGTGAAAGAAACTGACACTCTCCCTACCTACAGTTTTCTGTCCCTAGAAAAAATATTTTTTTTAAGCACAATATAGCACAAGGACAATTCACTCACTGTCCTTACAGGTCCCTGGAAACAAGGACTTGCAGAGTGAAAGAAAAAAAACACTCTCCCTACCTACAGTTTTCTGTCCCTAGAAAAAATGTTTTTTTTTAAGCACAATATAGCACAAGGACAATTCACTCACTGTCCTTCCAGGTCCCTGGAAACAAGGACTTGCAGAGTGAAAGAAAAAAAACACTCTCCCTACCTACAGTTTTCTGTCCCTAGAAAAAATGTTTTTTTTAAGCACAATATAGCACAAGGACAATTCACTCACTGTCCTTCCAGGTCCCTGGAAACAAGGACTTGCAGAGTGAAAGAAAAAAAACACTCTCCCTACCTACAGTTTTCTGTCCCTAGAAAAAATGTTTTTTTTAATCACAATATAGCACAAGGACAATTCACTCACTGTCCTTCCAGGTCCCTGGAAACAAGGACTTGCAGAGTGAAATAAACTGACACTCTCCCTACCTACAGTTTTCTGTCCCTAGAATAAATGTTTTTTTTAAGCACAATATAGCACAAGGACAATTCACTCACTGTCCTTACAGGTCCCTGGAAACAAGGACTTGCAGAGTGAAAGAAAAAAAACACTCTCCCTACCTACAGTTTTCTGTCCCTAGAAAAAATGTTTTTTTTAATCACAATATAGCACAAGGACAATTCACTCACTGTCCTTACAGGTCCCTGGAAACAAGGACTTGCAGAGTGAAATAAACTGACACTCTCCCTACCTACAGTTTTCTGTCCCTAGAATAAATGTTTTTTTTAAGCACAATATAGCACAAGGAGAATTCACTCACTGTCCTTCCAGGTCCCTGGAAACAAGGACTTGCAGAGTGAAAGAAAAAAAACACTCTCCCTACCTACAGTTTTCTGTCCCTAGAAAAAATGTTTTTTTTTAATCACAATATAGCACAAGGACAATTCACTCACTGTCCTTCCAGGTCCCTGGAAACAAGGACTTGCAGAGTGAAATAAACTGACACTCTCCCTACCTACAGTTTTCTGTCCCTAGAATAAATGTTTTTTTTAAGCACAATATAGCACAAGGACAATTCACTCACTGTCCTTACAGGTCCCTGGAAACAAGGACTTGCAGAGTGAAAGAAAAAAAACAAACACTCTCCCTACCTACAGTTTTCTGTCCCTAGAAAAAATGTTTTTTTTAATCACAATATAGCACAAGGACAATTCACTCACTGTCCTTCCAGGTCCCTGGAAACAAGGACTTGCAGAGTGAAATAAACTGACACTCTCCCTACCTACAGTTTTCTGTCCCTAGAATAAATGTTTTTTTTAAGCACAATATAGCACAAGGACAATTCACTCACTGTCCTTACAGGTCCCTGGAAACAAGGACTTGCAGAGTGAAAGAAAAAAAACACTCTCCCTACCTACAGTTTTCTGTCCCTAGAAAAAATGTTTTTTTTAATCACAATATAGCACAAGGACAATTCACTCACTGTCCTTACAGGTCCCTGGAAACAAGGACTTGCAGAGTGAAAGAAAAAAAACACTCTCCCTACCTACAGTTTTCTGTCCCTAGAAAAAATGTTTTTTTTTATCACAATATAGCACAAGGACAATTCACTCACTGTCCTTCCAGGTCCCTGGAAACAAGGACTTGCAGAGTGAAATAAACTGACACTCTCCCTACCTACAGTTTTCTGTCCCTAGAATAAATGTTTTTTTTAAGCACAATATAGCACAAGGACAATTCACTCACTGTCCTTAGAGGTCCCTGGAAACAAGGACTTGCAGAGTGAAAGAAAAAAAACACTCTCCCTACCTACAGTTTTCTGTCCCTAGAAAAAATGTTTATTTTTAAGCACAATATAGCACAAGGACAATTCACTCACTGTCCTTCCAGGTCCCTGGAAACAAGGACTTGCAGAGTGAAAGAAAAAAAACACTCTCCCTACCTACAGTTTTCTGTCCCTAGAAAAAATGTTTTTTTTAAGCACAATATAGCACAAGGACAATTCACTCACTGTCCTTCCAGGTCCCTGGAAACAAGGACTTGCAGAGTGAAAGAAAAAAAACACTCTCCCTACCTACAGTTTTCTGTCCCTAGAAAAAATGTTTTTTTTAATCACAATATAGCACAAGGACAATTCACTCACTGTCCTTACAGGTCCCTGGAAACAAGGACTTGCAGAGTGAAAGAAACTGACACTCTCCCTACCTACAGTTTTCTGTCCCTAGAATAAATGTTTTTTTAAGCACAATATAGCACAAGGACAATTCACTCACTGTCCTTCCAGGTCCCTGGAAACAAGGACTTGCAGAGTGAAAGAAACTGACACTGTCCCTACCTACAGTTTTCTGTCCCTAGAATAAATGTTTTTTTTAAGCACACTATAGCACAAGCACAAAACACACTGACACTCTCCCTACCTATCCTTCTCTTTCCCTAAACTAAAGGAATCCAGATTAAGCAAGAAAGAAATAACAGTCACTGTCCCTGCCTATGCTGCTCTATCCCTGCTCCGGAACACACTACACTAGGCCGCCGTGCTGGCGGCCTTTTATAGTGTGGGGCGTGTACTAAACACCCTCAGCAATAATTGGCCACAGGCATCCTGCCTGTGGCCAATCATTGCTCTCCTCGCTGCCGGCGCTGTGATTGGCCAAGCATGCGGGGTCACAGTGCATGCTTGGCCAATCACAGCGCCTGGATGACACTGCGATGGCGTAGTGCATTGTGGGCCGTTCGCGTCACTCGAATTTGGCGCGAACGGCCCAAATCGTTCGATCTTCGTCGAACGATCGAACAGCCGATGTTCGAGTCGAACGTATGTTCGACTCGAACACGAAGCTCATCCCTACTGTCCACTGCAAGTGCACTTGCTCTAGAGCTGAGAAGAGGCTCTGAAATGAGGGTAAGCTCTGCTGATTTCTATCATCTAGTCATGTGCAAGCAAAAATGCTGTTTTTTTTTTTTTTTTCCTTGCATGTGATTGAGTATTCTTTGCAAAGTGAAGCTTTACCTCATTTACTACGCTCTGGAGCAAGTGCACTTGCAGTGCACAGTATATTTGCCTTTATTTTTTATTTTTTCAATACATTTTTTTGGGGTTTTTTAGTTTACATAATAAGAACACAGAATACAGAGAAAAACAATGAAAACAAAGAAATCAAAGAAAACAACATAGTTGTGTTTAGGGATGAGCTTCGAGTTCGAGTCGAACTCATGTTCGACTCGAACATTGCCTGTTCGCCCGTTCGCCGAACAGCGAACAAATTGGGGTGTTCGCGGCAAATTCGAAAAATCTATGGGAGAAATCTAAAGTGCTAATTATAAAGGCTTATATGCAAGTTATTGTCCTAAAAAGTGTTTGGGGACCCGGGTCCTGCCCCAGGGGACATGTATCAATGCAAAAAGAAGTTTTAAAAACGGCCGTTTTTTCGGGAGCAGTGATTTTAATAATGCTTAAAATGAAAAAATAAAAGTGAAATATTCCTTTAAATTTCGTACCTGGGGGGTGTGTATGATATGCATGTAAAGTGGCGCATGTTTCCCGTGCTTAGAACTGTCCCTGCAAAAAGTGTCATTTTTGAAAGAAAAAAATGCATTTAAAACTGACTCGCGGCTATTAATGAATTGTCGGCTCCCGGCAATACATACAAAAGTCATTGATAAAAAAAAAAAAAAAAGCGTGGGGGTTCCCCAGAATTCAATTACCAGGCCCTTCAGGTCTGGAATGGATATTAAGGGGAACCCCGCCGCAAATAAAAAAAAATTGACGTGGGGTTCCCCCAAATATCCATTCCAGGCCCTTCAGATCTGGCATGGATTTTAAGGGGAACTCCACCCCAAATTAAAAAAAAAATGGCGTGGAGTCCCCCTAAAAATCCATACCAGACCCCTTATCCGAGCATGCAACCTGGCCGGCCGCAGGGGAAAAGGGGGGGACGAGAGAGCGGCCCCCCCTCCCTCCTGAACCGTACCAAGCCACATGCCCTCAACATGGGGAGGATGTCCCCATGTTGATGGGGACAAGGGCCTCATCCCCACAACCCTTGCCCGGTGGTTGTGGGGGTCTGCGGGCGGGGGGCTTATCGGAATCTGGAAGACCCCTTTAACAAAGAGGACCCCCAGATCCCGGCCCCCCCTATGTGAATTGGTAAGGGGTACATTGTACCCCTACCATTTCACGAAGAAAGCGTAAAAAAATGTTTAAAAAAACACACAAACACCTTGAAAAAGTCCTTTATTTAAAAAAAAACAAAAACCATTCCAGCGCTGAAATCCAGTGTCCCGCAGCGATCCCGATGTCCAGCGCTGTCCGTCATTGGTTGTGCCTGAGCGGACCTGATGGGGAACTCCCTCTCAGTATTTTAAATGTATAGACCCGCCCCTTCTAAAGTTCCCCATCAGGTCCGCTCAGCGGACCAGATGCGGAACATGAGAAGGGGCGGGTCTATACATGTATTACCAAAGTGAGAGCAGTTCCCCATCAGGTCCGCCCCCTCGGTATGTCAGACCCGCCTACGTCATTGGCTTGAGCGGGGAACTTCCTTCACTATGTAAATTTAAATTTTAATAATGCTTAAAATGAAAAAATAAAAGTGAAATATTCCTTTAAATTTCGTACCTGGGGGGTGTGTATGATATGCATGTAAAGTGGCGCTGAGCGGACCTGATGGGGAACTTTAGAAGGGGCGGGTCTATACATTTAAAATACTGAGAGGGAGTTTCCCATCAGGTCCGCTCAGGCACAACCAATGAAGGACAGCGCTGGACATCGGGATCGCCGCGGGACACTGGATTTCACCGCTGGAATGTTTATGTATTTATTTTTTTAAATAAAGGACTTTTTCAAGGTGTTTGTGTGTTTTTTTAAACATTTTTTTTACGCTTTCTTCGTGAAATGGTAGGGGTACAGTGTACCCCTTACCAATTCACATAGGGGGGGGGCGGGATCTGGGGGTCCCCTTTGTTAAAGGGGTCTTCCAGATTCCGATAAGCCCCCCGCCCGCAGACCCCCACAACCACCGGGCAAGGGTTGTGGGGATGAGGCCCTTGTCCCCATCAACATGGGGACATCCTCCCCATGTTGAGGGCATGTGGCTTGGTACGGTTCAGGAGGGAGGGGGGGCCGCTCTCTCGTCCCCCCCTTTTCCCCTGCTTCCGGCCAGGTTGCGTGCTCGGATAAGGGGTCTGGTATGGATTTTTAGGGGGACTCCACGCCATTTTTTTTTTAAACTTGGGGTGGAGTTCCCCTTAAAATCCATGCCAGATCTGAAGGGCCTGGTAATTGAATTCTGGGGAACCCCCACGCTTTTTTTTTTTTTTTCTCAATGACTTTTGTATGTATTGCCGGGAGCCGACAATTCATTAATAGCCGCGAGTCAGTTTTAAATGCATTTTTTTTCTTTCAAAAATGACATTTTTTGCAGGGACAGTTCTAAGCACGGGAAACATGCGCCACTTCACATGCATATCATACACACCCCCCAGGTACGAAATTTAAAGGAATATTTCACTTTTATTTTTTCATTTTAAGCATTATTAAAATCACTGCTCCCGAAAAAACGGCCGTTTTTAAAACTTCTTTTTGCATTGATACATGTCCCCTGGGGCAGGACCCAGGTCCCCAAACACTTTTTAGGACAATAACTTGCATATTAGCCTTTATAATTAACACTTTAGATTTCGAACGTTCGAGTCCATTGTATTTAATAGGGTTCTAAAGTTTACACGAACATTTTGTCTGTTCGCAGGTTCTGGTGCGAACCGAACAGGGGGGTGTTCGGCTCATCCCTGGTTGTGTTGCATCTCGTAGCTTAACCACATGACAACCACAGTAGGTTTTATTTGCATTCAGTATTTGACTATGTGCCGCCGTGGCGTTAGGGAATTACCCATTGACGGGAGCATGACTACATATATATCCAACCCCAGCAATCTCTCTAAATGGTCGCGGGGTCGGACCTTTAGATTAAATATTCCCTGTATGTAAGTCAATCAGAAAAAGCTTAATGATTACCATAACTAACTATGTGAAACAAACAACACAACTTGTCTTAACGAGTATCTGCTAAGTATAGTATTTTAGTCAGAATTCCTCTATTTTTATTGACCATGTTTCTTACATATTTGCTCATTTTGTATACCAGTCAAACCAAGACTTCCACTTTTGGTTAATTTTCTCATAATTACCTGCAGCAGAGGAATGTCATTTCTCAAATGTTCCATGTGTATGTATGGTGAGTATCACTTCCTCCATATTGGGTGTTTTTGGGTCTCTCCAGTGTCTTAGGATAATTAGATGCGCAGCCAGTAGTATATGTGATACCACTGTCCTATATTGTGGGAGGGTATTGTTCAGCTCCAACGAAAGCACAGCCATGCCCGGATTAAGTGCCAATTGAAGGCCTGTGGTTTTTAGTATAAGCCCTTCTATTTGATTCCAAAATAATCGTAATTTGGGACACGACCACATAATGTGTAGAAGTGTTCCTTTGTACCCGCAAATCCTCCAACAATTTGGAGAAGCCTCGGGGTGTATTTTTGCAATACGGTAAGGGGTCAGGTACAATCTAAGAATTAATTTTTGTTCCATTTCCCATAGATTTGTTCTCTTTGTAGAGTTGTAGATAAGATGAAATGTTCTTTCCCACTGTTGGGTTGGGTATTCTGCCCCTAATTCCTATTCCCAAGCTATCATTGATTGAGATTTTGTGCAGACGTCTTTTTCCTGAAGACCTGAGTATATGATTGATATACCTTTGGTCACAGGTGGATTTTGTTTATAGTGTAGCGGGGTTCTACTGTCATGGACTGCTGTTGTATGTATATACTCCAAAACCCTTCTCCGGAGTTCTGGTTATTACGTTACAGACTATTGTTTTGATATTTAATGATGCGGGTGGAACTTAGAGTACAGGGAGAGAGAGACTCCGTTGCCGTGGATACTTTGTGGACTATGGTACCCACAGTGCAGCTGTACTCCCATCATAGGCGTGCGCACGGGGTGTGCCTGGGCACACCCTAATGCCCAGGCACACCCCAGGGTCAGAATGTGTTTGTGATAACTCCCTTTCGGCACCCCTATTAACTTGCAGTGGTGCCAGTGGGACTATCTTTCAGATGGATGCCAAATTCCTGGGAGAACTGCAGACACTGGCTGCGGAATAAGCAGTCAGGAAGCCGCATTTTCCGATACGGTCTCTGTAGTTCCGGTTACAGAATCACTGACAGCTGAATATCACTCCGCTGCCTGCTGTCAGAGATGCAGTATCCGGGACATACAGAGGCAGCGTCGGATAACTCCCGCCTGCTTACTCTACAGCTGGTGGCTGCAGTCTTCACAGGAGTGGTTACCAGAACCCACCATCCTATGCTGTGTCCTGTGTTGCTACAAAAAAGCTTGAAGATGGAAGATTGTCTCTCTCTCCTCGGTACTGTTTTTTCTGGACAAGTCAGGGCTTTTACAGCTGCAGTACAGGTGGGCGGAGCAGGAAGAGATCATCACAGTGCAGCTCCGTCCACTGCTTCCTGCCCAGCACACAGCACAGCTCTCCCTGGGGCAGAGTGAAGACTCAGAGGAATGATGGCAGCCTGAATCTTCTCCAAATGTGAGTCCCGACCTTCTCTGCCTTCTATACAATGCTGTGCTGTACTGTACACCTGCTCTGCACCTTGCAGGGACCATTTACTGAAAGTGAAAGTAACTTTCTTGAATAGGATAAGAATTATCAGGACTTCTGTCACATAGATGTATTCAACATACACATTATATCTTATTAAAATCATATTTTTTTTTTTTAATAAGATATAGTATATATGGAATACATCTCTATGTAGTACCTCCACAAGTCCCAGTAATTCCTAACCTATCAAGGTTAGCATGAACCACAAGGAATGTGATTTTATAATACAGTCCAACAATTGCAGCTGGTGTTTTTTTGGGGGGGCAAACAACACCCCCGCTAGCGGCCTAAGAATGAGAAAAAAAGCGTCTGTGTTGCAGCGTTTCCGAATCGCTTTTCAGGCGTTTTGGAAGCGCTGCCCATTCATTTCAATGGGCAGGGCGTTTTGAGAGCGGTATATACAGCGCTCCCAAACCGCCTCTAAGATGCTGCTTGTAGGACTTTTCCTAACGTCCCACAAGAGCACCGCCTCAGTGTGAAAAGTCACACTGAAAGGGAGGCGGTTTTCAGGCACTTTACAGATGCTATTTCTAGCGCTAAAATGCCTCAAAACCGCCTCAGTGTGAAAGGGGCTTTGAAACCTTGTTCAATCAGCAGCTTGCATCAAATCAGCTGTAGCACTAATCAGTGTATACTGACGATGGAGAGTCTCCGCTGTCAGTCCTTGCATCCACATCGCTTGTGTAGATGCAAGAAACTGTCGGCTAGAAAACTGAACAAAAAAACCTGTGCACATGTACCAACTTAAAGCGGTTGTAAACCACAGCAGTAAAGAAAACAAAAATTCCCCTGGAAAACAATTGCACAATGTGCTAGTATGCATGGCATACTAGCACATTTTGAAATGCTTGCTTTAGAAGGAAGCACTCTAACAAGGCTTTCCTCCTCCCCTGGCATTCCTTCCGGGTTCGCGGGCCCTGGCTGTATGAGTGGCTGGAGCCACAATGACGTCACTCCCGCTCATGCAGAGAGCATTTGAGAGGTGGTGAGAAGACATTGTATTGGCTCCACCCAACCTGCTTTAACCCCTTGAACTCCATGCTGCACGCAGTTGTGGGCTGCTTGCAGAGTGCCGTCTTTCACATGAACGGGTCACTGTCAGTGGGTGTGACACCTGCTGAAAGCAACAGGGGGCATAATTGCAGCCGCGGCATGTAAACATGCCCAGCTGCTGCCTCTAAAGCTAAAAAAATGGTAGTGGCTAAGGGGCAGTAAAAGCACAGCTCAACAGCAGGTTTTTACTGCACCTCAACCACTAGTGTGAACAATTAAAGGTTTTAATACATTTTAAAAATATATATATATATTTTTTACTTTGATAAGTGTTTAATTAAAGCGGAGCTCCACCCAAAAATGGAGCTTTCGCTTTTCAGATTCCCCCCCCCCTCCGGTGTCACATTTGACACCTTTCAGGGGGGCGGGGGAGGCAGATACCTGTATAATACAGGTATTTGCTCCCACTTCCAGCGATAGATCGCCGCAGATTCCGCAGCGATCTACGCCATGTCTGGTCCCTCCTCTGTCCCCCCGCTGTCTTCTGGGAGACACACAGGTCCCAGAAGACAGCAGGGACCAGTGAGGACGCGCAGCGCGACTCACGCATGCGCAATAGGGAACCTTACCGAAGATGTCGGCGCCTCCACCCAGAAGCCAACTTCAGGTGAGGACATCGCGGGCGCCCTGGACAGGTAAGTGTCCTAATACTAAAAGTCAGCAGCTGCAGTTGTTGTAGCTGCTGACTTTAAAATTTTAATTTTTTTCGGTGGAACTCTGCTTTAATTTAAAACATGTTTGTTTACATTTATTTCTAAAAGCGTGCGCGCATGTGTGTATGTGTATATATACACACACACACACACACACATACATGTGTGTTTGAGCTTTGGGGTGCACACCCTAATGTAATAGGCTGCGCACGCCTATGACTCCCATAATGTATTACAACCCCCGCACTGCCTGTAGGGGGAGGCTACTTAAAGGAGGGGCGGGGCCGAGCTCGGTCTCTCTGGACTCCACGCTCAACCAAGCAGGAAGTGTGCGAGGCCTGCGGCCAGAGTGACTAGGCCCAAAGCCTGGGCCTACAATCTTGCGGAGGATCATCGAGCCAGAGAGGGTCCTCTTCCCATGTAACCAGTCCGCACCATCTTCGGATCAGAATCGGTCTGCCAACTGACATCTATCACTGCTGAAAGAGGGACCAGAGACTGTATCGTGGGAAGGTCGGAGATTGAGGTACCGGCTGTAGCGCATGTCAGGCGGACTAGGCCTGTCCGGGTGAGCAGGCACCTGCCCAGAATCTACAACCTTCTGTTAGGCCCGTGACTTTAGAAGGCCCACCGCCACCCTCAGTAGTGAGATACACATATTCCGGGACATAACGCAGTGTGGGTTAACTGCGTATTTAGGACTGGCGTTACACTGACTGTCAGTTCCACTCCCGAAAGCATTGCGGGACTTTAGTTCATATGCTCCTCTCCTGTGGATTACAATTAACAAGTGCACCAATGTTTTGCTAGCGAAGACTCTCACCCTTAGGAAACTATTAGTATAATCTGTGTCAGGCCTGACTGGAACTACTTCAAAGGGACATGGGGTGGTATTGCCCGCAAGGGGGAGCTCGCAAGCTTAGATTTGTTTTATCATAAGGAGCAGGAATTAGTGTTGTTAGAATCTATATTCAAATAATATTGCTGACTCCTACAGGGCCCTGCGGAGTCATTAGGAATTATTAGCCCATACATAACTGTTATCATATGTCCATTAACTTTTGATACAGTAAACAATATATTTGTTTAAATATACATTTGCTTGCAGTATTCTTTATTACCCTGAAGGATCCCAACGGGAGGAAGGTAACATTTCCATTGTCTGTGCAATTACTGTGATATATTTACATGCATAATTGTGTTCCTCCATAACCATTGGGTTTCACAAGTCGTCTGCTACCAGCTGTGCTAAGAGAGGGGTCGAGCCAGTTAAAGTGGTTGTAATCCACATTTAGTTTTTTTTTTTTCCCCCCACCTGTAAGAGAAAGGCGGAATGAGCTAGTATGACTAGCATATTAGCTCATTATGTACCACTTACCTTAGATCGGGGCCCCCGAAGCCGCCCGCGTCCATCCATCTAGCCGCATCCATCGCTGCGGCGATAGCCGGAAGGTTACTTCCGGGTATCGCCGCTGCAGCCAATCACAGCGCCGCTCCGGCGCTGTGATTGGCCGGAGCGGCGGTGACGTCAATCTGCGCATGCGCGCAAGAGCCGTCACAATCGGCTACGCCCAGCTATTGCTGGGAAGTAGCCTATTTTGTGAATGGGATTAACCCCATGAATGCGCCGTTCTCTACGGCGCGCATGCGCCGTAGACACGGAGCAATGTCATTTTTACTAAATATCTCCTAAGCCGTGTAGGTTTAGGAGATATTTCTTGCACCTACAGGTAAGCCTTAATCTAGGCTTACCTGTAGGTGCAAGTTGAAAAAGTGGGTTTACAACCACTTTAAGGGGTTGAGCATCAGAGGACAGACCCAAAACAAAACCAGCAGCTCCTTCGGGGGTAGTGCTACAATAGTATTTGGTTATTTTTGCCGGTAGTACCATAGACAACTTAGTGTTTTTTTTAAGTAGATGGGCTATCTGACAGTATCTATATTGTTCTTGTAAGGGTAGCTGGTATTCCAATTGTAGAGTTTTAAACTCTTTAATTACCGAACCTTCTAGTGTGTCCTCTACATAGGTGATGCCCCTACTCGACCAGGATTTAAAGTTGCTACCAGGTATTATGTGATCTATTGCTGAGATACCGTATATACTTGAGTATAAGCCGACCCGAATATAAGCCGAGGCACCTAATTTTACCCCAAAAAACTGGGAAAACATATTGACTCGAGTATAAGCCTAGGGTGTCCATCTGTCACTGTGCCTCACTGTGTCCATGTGCATGCCTCACTGTGTCCATGCCTCACTGTGCCCATGCCTCACCGTACCCATGCCTCACCATACCCAAGCCTCACTGTGCCCATGCCTCACTGTGCCCATGACTAGACTGACGTTTAACATGGGAGTCTATGGAAGGGGTGCCCGATTTTGAAAAATCGGTGCTCCCCGGCCGTAGGTCCTCAAGACAACAAACTTTGTACACTTGTGGAAGAGATATGTGGCTACATTTCTGCCAAGTTTTAGGTCCAGGGGATCTACGGCCGGCCAGTACCAGCTCCCCAAATTCACCGGAGAAATGACCGTTTAACATGGGAGTCTATAGAAGGGGTGCCCGATTTTGAAAACTAGGTGCTCCCCGGCCGTAGGTCCTCCGGACAAAAAACTTTGAAAAGAGTGGGGCTACATGTGTGCCAAGTTTTGGGTCCAGGGGACCTACGGCCGGCCGGTACGGGGTCCCCAAAATTCGGGAGATCAGGCGCAAAAAGGGGACTCGAGTATAAGCCGAGGAGGGCATTTTCAGCACAAAAAAATGTGCTTAAAAACTCGGCTTATACTCGAGTATATACGGTAAGTCGTTTTAAAGGTGACGTTTTCCCACTCCAATTTTGGCATTTCCTGAAATGAACCCATGCTCTAATAGATGCCAAAACAGGGGGGGGAAATTTCCAAAAATATCTTAGAATGAAGGGGAAGGACAAATTTCTTCTGCCAAAGCTTGACATACCCATTTGTGGTTGAACTACCAGAGTTAGACCAGTTAGGAACAGATGATCTCTCTAATCCCCTGTCAGAACGGGGATCTGTTTGTTTACATTGACAGATCCCCATTCTGGCTCTCTGTGGAGCGATCATGGGTCACCGGCAGACATCACGGCCGCCGGTCACGTGCATTAGCTCCGGCACTGTGCGCGCGATCACTATCTATTGCATGAACTGACGTATGGCTGTGTCGCTTCGCGCAATAGAGCCAACCTGCCGCAGTATTATGACAACAGCTGGTCGGCAAGTGGTTAAATTACAATTACTAATAACAATATGAAATTGGTATAATTTTTTTCACACAAATAAGAGAGCTTAAAATAATTAAAAGAGCTTTCTTTTGGTGGTATTTAATCACCACTGGATTTTTTTATTTTTTGCGCTATAAATGAAAAAAGACCTAACATTTTGAAAAAAAATAATAATAATTTTCTTAGTTTCTGTTATAAATTTTGCAAATTTGTTATTTTACTAAATTTATACTGCTACATTTCTTTGGTAAAAATAACCCAAATCAGTGTATAGCATTTGTTCTGTGTGAAAGTCATACAGCTACTTTCACACTGGAGCGGTGACAGCATTAGCGGTAAAGTGACGCTCGTTTTACAGGTCTCAATTTGGTAAACAGAGGCATGACAGGTCATGAAGGAAATCCACCCCAGATAAAATGGCACAATTATTATATTATTATACACAATTTATATATCGCCAACAGTTTACAAAGCACTTTACAATGTAGAGGGGGGACAGCACAATTACAGTACAGTTCAATACAGAAGGGACAAGAGGGGCCTGCTCATAGAGCTTGCAGCCATCCTCCCCCCCCCTCACTGAGCTCTCTCTGAGCTCAGGAGGAGAGCTGACACAGTGCCTCTGTCTGTTTAGATTGTGTGATGGCTGTGACTGGACACAGCCATCGCATGATCAGGAGGGCCAATCAGAGAGTCCATATCTTGATCTGTGATGTGCTGTGTCTGAAAGACATGGCCCTCATGTGATCGTGCCACTGTGTGGCCACATGTTCTGACAGGATGTATGGGTACGTCCAATATGAATGGTGCTTGTACCATCATGCTTTTTACAGTATGTACAGTGGCTAGGTGGGAAGTGGACAACGTAGATAAGAAAACAAAAAGGAACCCATGAGGACAGAAAAAGGAAGCTGCCACGGGTTTTGAAGGTGCATATTCTCAGGGCACCTTGACAACTGTCTTGTAATGCTACCCTCCATCCTTAGTTTACTGGCTAGATTTAATGTCATGCTCATCAACTCAGATGCCCAAGCAGGGTGAACTAAGGATGAGTGTAATGAGCCTGAAAAAGAAAACTTTTGTGGACTCTGACAGGAACGGTCATGCACTGTTAGAGCTCCGCTCTGTGTGAGGAGAACAGCTACAGAATAACGGAGCCCGCCAGTTCCAGTCACACAGAAACACACCGGACACCTCCTGGAATACAGAGGTACAGTTTTGGGTTATACTATGGTGCTGGGAGGCACTCGCACCAAAAACAAAAACCCCTCCATTAGGGAACCTAAAGCGAGCAGCTAAAATGGCGTCGGTGCCTTCCTCCTCAAAAGCCTCAGCGCACTCACAGAAACACCAACCTATACATACAGACTCCCCTGGCAAGTCGGACTCAGAAACAAGTGGCATACAGTGTATTTCACAAGATTCCCCAGCCTCTCCAGCTTTATTAAGGCAGTTTGAAAAAATGCTTAACAAAGCTCTGAGGCAAACCTCAGAACATATCACAAAGAGCCTCACAAAAGAGATAAGGGAGCTGGGTAGCCGCACAGAAGCGCTGGAAACCAGAGTGGATGAGATAGAAAATTCAGCACAGGACTACATGGCTGAACTGAAAAATCTTAAAGGAGGAAAATGTAACTTTACAATCTAAACTGGAAGATTTTGAGAATAGGGCCAGACGCTCCAACATTCGCATCAGAGGTATACTAGAGTCAGTGACAGACCTACAAGATACCATTACTGTCTTATTTCAGGAACTTCTGCCTACACTGCCAGCAGAGTGTTTAGAAATGGATAAAATTCATCACACTCTTGCACCCAAAAAGGCAGAGGGTCCACCTCGCGATATATTTGCAAAATTTCATTTTTACCGCACAAAGAAGAACCTGCTAGCAGCAGCAAGAGAAAGAAATTACTTATTGTTCTAGGGACATAAATACCAACTTTTTGCTGACCTTTCTCAACTGATCATTACCAAACGCCGAGCAATGAAACCCCAACTTCAGATACTACAAAATCACCACATAAATTACCAATGGGGTTTCCCTTTTTCTATCTGTTTTGCACACCAAGGCTCTAAATTCATCTGTAGATCAGAGGAAGAACTACAGCATACCCTACAAAATATATAATTGGTGGAACCTGGACCTGGTCCCAATTCGCCACGCAGAAGATCTGCGTCATCTTAGTCACAAAAATGCTCAAAACTTTCTGGAAACAATGGAAATCATCCCCACTCTCACAAAAGAAGTCGCCTGGATTCCCCTCCAAAATACAGAGAAGATGCCATGGACTAAATAGTATATGAAGACACTTTGAAACATTACTATATTGAACTAAGTACTGCCCATCTACTTTCCACCTTTTCAAGTAACCCTTAGTTTGAAACCAAGATGATGTCGCATTTGATTCCCTTTAAACTTATAGCACAATATTGAAACACCTAATTCAAATCCAAATACCAGTATGATAGAGAGTATACTTGTATATTTAGGTGTACATACTGTATACAATTATACGTTGTGGCATGAATGTGAATATATATGTAAGCATACAGTAGGTGCCGCCGATATTGTGTCAATCTCGCCGCTTCTAGCGGCGAGATTGACACCCTATGAGCTCCGTCGCGAGAGCCAGCGCCGAGCTGTCTCGTCATCGGGAAAGGAAAAATGTTCCTTTCACGATGAGCGACACGCATTGCCGATAGACGGAGATCCGACGTGGATTCCCGCCAATACCAGGCACTGCGTTTGGTATGAATCCTGAGCGGGAGCTCCACGCCAATTTTTCAAGAAAAAAACGGCGTGGGTTCCCCCTCCAGGAGCATACCAGGCCGGCAGAAGGTAGTGGAGGGGCCGGCAGAAGGACAACGGAGAGCCGGACGAGACGACGGGGAAGACCGGGCCTCTCCGCTAGCAAAATAGCTGCAAGAAGATAGCGGAGGCCCGGCAGAAGGAAGAAAGAACCGGAGAGTGGGAGAAGAACCGGAGAGCGGGAGAAGAAGAAGGCGACGGAGAAGACCGGGCCCCGCTAGCAAAAGAGCTGGAAGAAGATAGCGGTGGCCCGGCAGAAGAAAGAACCGGAGAGCGCGGCGACGACTCCCGAAGACGGAAGAAGACTGTGCAATAAAATACTTTAAAAAACTGTGTTGTGTTTTTATTGCCATTTTTTTTCCCACCAGGTGAAGGGTTAGGGGTACGATGTACCCCATACTCATTCACATAGGGTGGGGGGCCGGGATCTGGGGGCCCCTTATTAAAGGGGGCTCCCGGATTCCGATAAGCCCCCCGCCCGCAGACCCCGACAACCAACGGCCAGGGATTGTTCAGGAAGAGGCCCTGTCCTCATCAACATGGGGGCAGGGTGCTCTGGGGTGGGGGGGCCACAGGTCTCCCCCCTGCCCCAGAGCACCAAACCCCCCATGTTGAGGGCATGCGGCCTGGTACGGTTCAGAAGGGAGGGGGGCCGCTCTCTTGTCCCCCCCTCTTCCCCTGCGGCCTGCCAGGTTGCGTGCTCGGATAAGGGTCTGGTTTGGATCTTGAGGGGGACCCCCACGCCGTTTTTTCAGCGAAGGGCTTCCCTTTAAATCCATACCAGACCCAAGGGCCTGGTATGCTCCTGGAGGGGGAACCCACGCCGTTTTTTTTCTTTAAAAATTGGCGTGGAGTTCCCGCTCAGGATTCATACCAAACGCAGTGCCTGGTATTGGCGGGAATCCACGTCGGATACCCGTTCAATACAGTGCCGCGTCTCCTCGCTATTGCAGCGAGCGCGACATGTGTCGCCATCCTGTTGCCGAGATGTCGGCACCCCTGTCGCCGAAAATCTCTGCGATAGGATCGCAATGAATATACAATGTCGGCGGCACCTACTGTACGTATGAACGTGAATGTTTTGTATAAGTATGTATGTTTAAATTTATATTTTGATATACTTAGCTCCCCTTCCCCCTCCCTTTTTTTTTTTTTACCAAAATTACCAAGACAAATTGAAAGGTCTTATTATATTTAATTCTATATTTTTTTAATAAAAGTTATCACCCAAGGTTGGTAGCTGGTCTTCTCATAATACAAAGTTATTAATGAGATTCAATAAGAAATTTACGTTCTGTTCTAATTTAACCTAATCTCTATCTGATGGACACCATAACTGATTTTTTTTTAATATTTTTTCATGTACCCCAGGATTAATAATCTAATACCAAGCAGGTTTTACTTGTATTAGTTTTACTTCTAATTATTCTGCATTTTTTTTCTTCAATAATATTATTAGGGCCTTTTCTTCCTCACACAGATGTTCAGTGTGACCCAATTGGCCCTCCTCGTTTGCCCATCCATAATATGGGGGAAAACTTTACTCTTCAATATATGATATTTTGCATTTTATCGAACTTTATCCTTTTTATTTTCAGTTCTCTCCGCTTCTCTATATTTCTGACAGTACTGGTCCCTCCTCTTTCCTTTTTCCTATGGGTCCACACGGGTTGATTCATCCAGTCAGACATGATCAGACACTGGTGAGTGCTACCTTTTAGATCATATATCATGGCACCCTTAAACATTCTTTCCCTGAATGTTCAGGGATTCAACGTGCCACAGAAAATAACCAAAGCATTTTGTTCCTTTCAAGCCAACAAGGCCCACATAATATGCCTACAGGAAACTCACTTTGCAGTGAATTCTTCTCCAAAGTATATGAGCCCTTTCTATCCACAAGTCTTTACAGCCTCGACCAGCACTTTTTTGTTTCATTTAAAACGGCTTTTTACACAACTTTTTTTTTTTTTCACGCTATAGTGGTTGACTTCCCAGACAAAAACATTTTTTTTAGGATTTACTTTCTTACCCATCCATGGTCTCTATGTCTGCTCCATTATTGGATCAGGTTAGTCCATATATGCTTTTATACAAATAATTGTATACATTTTTTCTACTTTGCTTATTTAGTAAGGCTTGATATACATAATTATGTTGGAGCATACATGCTCTCATACAAAAATATTATTATACTATATAACTTGACGTTTATCTTACTAATTTTGGCAAATCATTGAGACATATACATCTATGTTTACAGCTGATATCTATCAAGTCACATACTGAGACAATTAGGACCATTAACCTTCACCCATGCCATGTCTGCCGCCTGGTGTCCCCCCTGGGGGTAGCCGTGTCTGCTTTCTCCCCCTGAGCTCCCGTGCCATACTCTGGCTGCTGCCGTCCATTTGGGGGTTCAGCGATGGAGACTCTGGTTTTGTTCATTGGTAAGTATTGGGCCGTTTTGCTCTGGCCCATTCTGCCATTGTTCTTACATTTACCATTGTGACACATCTTTTTGTTTATTTAGATACATCCCATCCGCATCCACCCCTGATCAGTGAGCAATGATGATGCCGGGTTTTCTGATGCGTGCATTTGTATATACTGCATTGTATAACGTCTGTATCAATTTTAATTGTTCCCCTTATCATGTGCAAATCCATTGGCTGAGTTATTATGCTATATTATTCATGTATGTACATCAATTTTAATAAACATTTATACTGCTACTACTTTTGTTACTCCGTGGCAAACTGTGACCACCTCATTCAAAGTCCCAAAGGGCGACTCTTTTTCTGTATAGCGCCAAAAGGAGAGGAACCCTTATAGCCTTTCACAGATCTACCCCATTCCTAATCCAGTAAAAAATTAAAGACCCTGAGGGGCGATATCTAATACTCACTGGTCATATCATGGATAATGCGGTAACGATAGTATCATACTACGCCCCTAACAAACAAGCAACCTCATTTCTATCACACTTATTACAAGTGGTAAATGCCCATAAATTGGGCACAGTCATCATATGTGGTGACTCCAACCAATAGACATGTACGCCGTCAATAAATTTGTTTTGTTTCATTCCGTTTCGTATTAGCCGTTAATTCGTATTTTGTAATTCGTGTCCGAAATGCAATTGAAATTCGTACGAAATACGAAAAGTTAACGAACCTAACGAAAATTCGTATTCCGTACGAATTTAAAGAGAATTTTGGACACAAAGTACGAAACACAAATTAACGGGCTACTACAAACCCAGGAAGTCAGCACAGCACAGGGAAGATGGGAGCCCCTCATAATGAGCACACGCAGGGGTACAACCCCAGGAGGAAGTCAGCACAGCACAGGGATGGTGGGAGCCCCTCATAATGAGCACAGCACAGGGATGGTGGGAGCCCCTCATAATGAGCACAGCAGGGGTACAGCCCCAGGAGGAAGTCAGCACAGCACAGGGATGGTGTGAGCCCCTCATAATGAGCACAGCAGGGGTACAAACCCGGGAAGTCCGCACAGCACAGGGATGGTGGGAGCCCCTCATAGAGCATATTGAGCCGACAAAAGCCATATTGAGAAAGGTATTTTTTGCTTTTTAAATTCATCATAACGAATGTTCGTAATTGTTTTACGAAAAGTTAACGAACCTAACGAAAATTTGTAACAATTACAAACATTAGTTATGATGAATTTAAAAAGCAAAAAATACCTTTCTCAATATGGCAGTCATCGACTCAATATGGTCTATGAGGGGCTCCCACCATCCCTGTGCTGTGCTGTGCGGACTTTCCGGGTTTGTACCCCTGCTGTGCTCATTATGAGGGGCTCACACCATCCATGTGCTGACTTCCTCCTGGGGCTGTACCCCTGCTGTGCTCATTATGAGGGGCTCCCACCATCCCTGTGCTGTGCTCATTATGAGGGGCTCCCACCATCCCTGTGCTGTGCTCATTATGAGGGGCTCCCACCATCGCTGTGCTGACTTCCTCTTGGGGTTGTACCCCTGCTGTGCTCATTATGAAGGGCTCCCATCATCTCTGTGCTGTGCCGACTTCCTGGGTTTGTAGTAGCCCGTTAATTCGTATTTCGTACTTTGTGTCCGAAATTAAATTTGGATTTGTACGAAATTACGAAAGTTTGTTAACTTTTCTAAACAGTTACGAACATTCGTTATGAGGGGCTCACATCATCCCTGTGCTGTGCTGACTTCCTCCTGGGGCTGTACCCCTGCTGTGCTCATTATGAGGGACTCCCACCATCCCTGTGCTGTGCTCATTATGAGGGGCTCCCACCATCCCTGTGCTGTGCTGACTTCCTGGGTTTTTAACTTCATCATAATGAATAATCGTGATTATTATGACAATAATAAAATGATATTAACGAACATTCTTATTTTGTCCAATTCTGAATCTCCCATCGACTACCAGTACCAGTCTGAGCAGTCTCCCACTCCCGAAACGAAATTCGTCAACGAAATTTCGTATAAAATTCGGAAGCATAGCAATTCGTATTTCAGATGCTTCCGAATGTACGAATTTTCGGAAATTCGTACGAATTTGATTCGTACGAAACGAATCGCACATGTCTACCAACCAAGTCCTCCTCCCATTTCTTGACAAGTCGCCCTATATTCCTTCTCGTAACTCAAGCAACGAATCATTTTCTAAACGACTCTCTCAATATAATTTAGTAGACTCTTGGAGAGAATGTAATTCATCCAAAAGATGCTTTACCTACTATTCACATCCACATAAGATAATCCACCCGTATAGACCACATTTTTCTAACTACAGCTATGATACCTGAAGTACTTGCATCTAGCATAATCCCCATCCCCTGGTCGGACCACAACGCAGTTTTCACCCCTTTATCCTCTACCATCCCTAAAGCTCACGACTCAACGTGGTATCTCCCTGACATCATACTCAAGAACCCCTCCTATAGCCAAATAATTGAACAAGCCATAAAGGACTATCTAGAATATAACACTAATCCTGACATATCTCCGCTTACCTTATGGGAAGCGCACAAGCCTGTGATACTTGGAATAATCCAAAGACAAATGGCACTGATCAAAAGAGAACGTAATATTCTAGCATGTAAATTAGAAACCAATTTTAATAATGCCTTTACCTCTTTCCAAAGCAATCCTACCCCTACATCAAAAGCACAATTGGAAAAAAACAGATAGGAATATGATTTATTCCTAACAGAATCAGCAGATAAGACATTACGCAGATCAAAACACACGTTTTATATGAAATCAAATAAACCTAATACCCTCCTGGCACGAGCACTAAAATCCATTGACAGACAATCCAACCCAATACGACTTACACTATCAAACAACACTTACTGTACCGTATATACTCTAGTATAAGCCAAGGCACCTAATTTTACCACAAAAAACTGGGAAAAACGTATTGACTTGAGTATAAGCCTAGGGTGTCCATCTGCATGCCTCACTGTGTCCATCTGCATGCCTTACTGTGCCCATGTGCATGCCTCACTGTGCCCATGTGCATGCCTCACTGTGTCCATGACTAGACTGACGTTTAACATGGGAGTCTATGGAAGGGGTGCCCGGTTTTGAAAAATCATGCTCCCCGGCCGTAGGTCCCCCAGACAAAAAACTTTTCACACTTATAGAGGAGAAATGGTGCTACATGTGTGACAAGTTTCGGGGCCAGGAGACCTACGACCGCCCGGTTGCGGGTCCCCAAAATCACCAGATAAATGACCGTTTAACATGGGAGTCTATGGAAGGGGTGCTCGGCTTTGAAAAATAGATATCACATCCTGCATGAACTTCCGACCCATCTCCCTCTTAAATCAGGACATTAAAATCCTAGCAAAAATTAAAGCTACCCGCCTCAACAAGATAATTGGCAAAATTATACACAATGAGCAAGTTGGATTTATGCCAAAGAGGCAAGCAAGCGATAATGTATGTCGAGCTACCCTTTTGGCATATATAGCCAAAAAAAGACGCATTCCTACATGCTCCTACATGCTTCCTGTCTCTAGACATTAGAAAAGCCTTTGATTCAGTAACCTGGCCATACTTACACTACACTCTCCAGAAATGGGGATTCGGTCCCCACTTCACTAGTTGGATATCAGCTCTCTAAGCTTTTGTAAAATATGCAGGCTATAAATCTGAATATTTTAATGTAGAGAGAGGCACACGTCAGGGCTGCCCACTTTCCCCCTTACTATTTTCCCTTTTAATAGAACCCTTAGCCCAATACCTTAGATTAGATCCAACTATCACTGGAATAGAACTAGGTGGAATCCAACATAAACTTAGATTATTTGCAGACAATATCTTATTATTCCTATCATCCCCCCAAGTCCCCCCAAGTCTCAGGCCCAAATCTAATACCCATTCTTAACAAATTTGCTACCATATCAGGATTAGAGATAAACCCCAAGAAATGTATTGCATTAAACATATCGCTTTCAGCAATAGATTTAACATCAGCTAAAATAGCACTACCCTTCACATGGGCCGTAGTGTCAATCCAGTTTTTAGGGATTCATCTTACAGCCTCTTTATCAGACCTATACTCAGCTAACTACCTTCTAAAACACATCACGAAGCTAATGGATAACTGGTCCCACCTTCCTATTTCTTGGATGGGGAAAATAAATGTTGTTAAAATGACAATACTACCCAAACTGCTATACCTATTTAGAGTATTACCAATAACAGTCCCCGCCCACTACTTACGCATTATCCAGAAAAGAATATCTAAATTTTTATGGGGATCTTCGCGCATACCTCTCAAAACACTATACTTACCTAAAAAAACTTAGGAGTTCTAGGAGTACCTAATTTTGCCACTTACTAAAGAACAGCTCACATACAGTAGGTGCCGCCGACATTGTATATCCTTTGCGATCCCATCTTGGAGATTCTTGGCGAAAGGGTGCCGACATCTCGGCGACAGGGTGCTGACATCTCGCGCTCGCTGCAATAGCGAGAAGGAGACGTGACACTGTATTGAACGGGAATCCGACGTGGATTCCCGCCAATACCAGGCACTGTGTTTGGTATGAATCCTGAGCGGGAACTCCACGCCAAATTTTAAATAAAAAATTGGCATGGGTTCCCCCTCCAGGAGCATACCAGGCCCTTCGGTCTGGTATGGATTTGAAGGGGAATCCCCTAAGCCGAAAAAACGGCGTGGGGGTCCCCCCCTTGGATTTACTGAAATTTCACAATTTTGTTAACTCATCCTTTATCCCCTTCCCATCTCTCTACGAAACATATGGTATCCCACAATCGGAAACTTTCCGATACTTACAAATTAAAAATTTCTTTACACCTAATATCACTTCAGACACACTAGTTTTGAATCTGCTTGCAAAAACGACCCACACACTAGAGGACTAATCTCCTCCCTTTATTCTCAATTACTAATAAATGCTTAAACGGATAAACCTACCTATGTGCGGAAATGGGAGGAGGACTTGGAATATGTCCTAAATGAGGCAGAATGGTTAAAAATTTAGTCCACAATTAAATCTTCCTCCCCTAATGTAATAGCTATGGAAACCAACTATAAAGTACTAACTAGATGGTACTTAGTACCAGCCAAAATTGCTAAATTTACCCCTGACTATCCCGGTCATTGTTTCCGCGGCTGCACAGAAGAAGGTACATACAAACTCATTTGGTGGTCCTGTCCGACAGTACAAACATTTTGGAAATAAATATATACATATGCCTCCAAAATGTTTAACGTAACCCTGCAATCCAATCTTACTATGACATTACTTAATCTCAAACCAGATAGTCTGACTCATGCCCAATTTAAACGTTTTATATTTTTGCTCACAGCAGCAAAACAAACTGTGGCGAGAGCTTGGAGAACTCCCTCTTTGGCATTGGCCGATACAAAACAAAGAATGAACAACGTTATGATACACGCCAAAATGGCGGCTATTGAACAAAACCAAAGTCCTAAATTCCGTAAATGATGGCAACCTTGGATAGAACATTTCTTACCGACAGAATTTAATGACTCTGTTTTAATGCCATGGTAGATGATTTGAAGTTATACTGATCATACAGGTCTGACTGACTTTTGGATCGACCCGGTGGACCCCTCCCCACTACTTCTTCTTTACTCTTTACTTTTCTTTTCTACTCTGTCTCTCCTTATACCTTATGATTGTGAAGTTCCATAGGTTCCGAATATAGTATCAGTTTTGAAAGGCAATCCATTAGCCCAAGTTTGCTCAGGAAATCTTTATTCAGTTACTCATAGCTATTAGAATCATTTACTGTTTGGACTTCTACATCTCTTTAGGTTGAACACATAATTGTTAATTAATTGCTTTAACTTTTCACACTTCCTAATCAACACTATATTTGTAACCACATATGAACATTATATATTAATTCGGAACTGTATAATGTACAGTACTTAATTTATTGTATTTAAATTATTGTATTTAATAAAATATTTTTGACATGGAAAAATAAAAAACTTTCATGCTCTTTATAGATATACCTTGAAACAGTTGAAACTGTCATCCTATTCCTATAGTTGTTTTTTAGAAACACGTGACTTTTTACATTTTGAAAACATATGTTGTTTTAGGTGTACAGATAATGGGGGGGGGGGGGGCAGTTGCTGCTGAAAAATTAACCTTTTTCAGAAAAGATACCTAATCTTAAAAACAAAAATGTTATTAATGCATTCATATATCAATCAATTAAACTATCTGCCAGTGTAGCTGTCTTGCAGACAATAAAATTTGTGTAGACTAGGGTCACACATTTGAAAGACTACATTTTTACATTTAGAACAAAGAAAAATATACAATAAGTAATTGTAAGCAAATGTTGCCCTCTCCAACCTCCATATATCTCCTGTAATGCTTTTAAGGCATTTAGCTGCTTTATCTGAAGTGACTTAATGGATGCAAGTATCACAAATATTTTGCATTTATATATTATTCATTTTTTTAGAGCTGTGAATAAGCAAATGGATTTCACTATATATTTCAGTCACCCACTGAAAATTCACCCAAATGACTGAGTTTTCTAAAGATAGTTTTCTCCTGTTGTTAAATGCCAGTTGTTCCTTAATTGATTTAGATGTTGTGGAATTTTAATCAGATTTTTGTATTTCAAATAAAATAATGAAAAAATGTATATTATTGTGTGTAAAATAAAAAAATAAAAAAATGAAAAAGTGCAAAGCTAGCATCTTTGCAAAGCCAAAGCTTTGAATTTAAGGGCAAACTATACAATATGTAAGCCAATTTTTGATTTCTTTTTAGGCAATATGTTTGGCTAAAAAGGTATATGTTATATATTACTACCGATCAGCTGTGGTTTAAAGAGACCCTTTTGCCAGTCCATTTATTTCAACAAAAATCTTTCCATAAGATTATATTTGCATATAACATAGTTTATGCCCATTATATACCTGTAAAATCCTCCCTTGTGTAGATATCAAAAACCCTGAGACTGCAGCTGGCAGTCACCATTTAGGATGTGATGTCAGCAGCCCCAGCAGAATCAGAGCTGTTACTCAAGTTTTACACGCTATAGTATTTCTTCTTTGTTTATTCCTCAGCTGCTACAAAAAGGTTATGAAGGAGGGTGAGTGGAGGGGTGGAGATGCTGAGTCAGCATAGATAGTAATTAGATGCTCTCAGAATGAGACTATGATATGCAAAGAGGGAAGGGGCTGTACTAAGTAATTGATTCTCTTGGAGTAGTCACATTTTCTAGCAAGTTCAAAGACACATTACAAAAAATGCAAAATAATTAATGGAAAGAAAAAAGCACAACAAATGAGCATTTAACGTTTTTTTGTTTTTGCTTTTTTTTTTTTTTTTTTTAATTAGTGTGATAAGGATGTTGCTAATCCCATTATGTCTTATAAATACATTCACTTTTAGCAAATAGACTGTTAACATAGAATTTACACTGCTGATTTTTAATTTTTTTTACGTTTTTTTTTTTTTACGAATACTTGTCAATCGGTGAAGCAAATCACGATCATGTCTGTTTCCCTCAATGATGGCTTATCTGCTTATCAAAGGCAATGGGAAGGGCTGTGTCCAGTGAGAAATTTCAGTTCCTTAAAATGTACTATATATAACCCTGTATAGCCAATGACTGATCAACTGATCAGTGTACCTGCCCGCTGCCGGTACCATGTGATTGCTGTGACCAATCACAGCAAATCACATGACAACTCTACACAATAGATGGCTTCCTTTCATGCAACTCATTGTGTATAATTGTGCTGCTAGCTGTGATGGGTCACAGTGATCACAGGGTACAGGCAGGGCCAATCACAGCCCATCTGTACCATGTGATTAGCTGTGGCTAATCGCAATAGTAAACACTGAATGAATCAGTTTAAGTCAGTAAAACTGGTTGCTTATACCAGTGAAATTCACAGGTATAAGCAATCATAATGTGAAAAAAAATCCTTATCACTTCACCAGAGTAGTACAGTGTTAAAAAAAAAGATCAATTATTTATTTTTTTACATACTGCCACCAGTCAGTGTCTCTGGTTGCAGCCACACCAGTTATATGATGGCATTGTACTGCACTGGTGACAGTATGCAGAAAAAATGTGACAAACTTAATTTTTACATTTCTTAATTTTCACAAAAATTGTGACAAAAAAATATAACTTTAAAAAAATTTCCATGCCTCTTACTAAATACCTTGGACTTCCTACTTTCCAAAAAAAGGGGTCATTTGGGGGATATCTGTACTATTCCTGGTGCTTTTGGGCCTTAAGAAATTAGATATTCCATCAGTATATCAGGTGTAATCAATTTTCAAAGATTACCATAGCTTTTAGGCTCTATAACTTTTCTACAGACCAAATAATAGACACCGATTTGGGTTTTTTCACCAAAGAAATACAGCAGAATACAGTTTGGTCTAAATCTATAAAGAAATATTATATTTTATAACAGAAACACAGAAAAACATGTTTAAAAAAAATAAAAAATAAAAATTTTCGTATATTTTGCAAAAAATTTAAAACTTAGCTGGTGATTACCATTATTTGACCATGCTATAGCAGCCCCAACAGTGCCGGTCTCCTGGAAGTGGGGACAGGGTATCTATCAAAGGCAGGTATCTGCTCCCCCCCCCCCGAAAGGTGCCAAATCTGGCACCTTAGGAGGGGAGGAGACAAATTAGCAGAAGTTCCACTTTTGGGTGGAACTCCGCTTTAATGTCAAATCACTTTTCATGACAAGCTGATGTTCGGACTGTATTAACACATTTTACTTAGTGCTGTAGAGTGGAGTTTTCCTTTAATTGAAGGTTTAACTGAAGCAGTTTGATAAAACCTTTTAGACATATTTTTATTCATTTGGATTTGTGCTGTCAGAGTTTTGACGGAACCGTTTTATTCTTTTGCAAACCTGTGCTGTCCTGTGCCATGGAATCAGTTTTGGCAACAACTGGATTTCAAACCTGATTCTATTTACCTCTTATTTTATTTTTTTCTAATTTCAAATTTCCTGACATTTACTGATAAAATGGCTTGAGACATTTATAATAATAATATTCCTTTCATTTAAAAAGGTGCTACTACAATACATGCCAAGAGAATTGTCCCCTGCAATAATGTCTTATTGAAGGCGATACTTGATTTATTAGACTGCAGTGGGAAAAAGAGCTTACCAAAAGCAGTCAGTGTTTGAATAACAGACCTATCAATCACGTCTTTGCACAACAAACAGCACACTCGATTCTCTTTTTAGAACCTTTCACTGCTGCTGGGTGAAGCTTGGGGGTATTGTTTTAATGTATCATTTTTGTGTATTCTGTGCCAGATGCCAGAGTAAGGGAACTGATTGAATCTATCAGCTCCATGCAGCTTTTTAATTTATTATAATGGCGAATGATAGGTGAATAGAATTAAATAATGCAAACTAAACATGAATGTGTAGTGAATTGCAATATTTGATGGAATCATTCTTGGCAATGCTCAAAAGATTTTGTTTCCAAGTGATATAAAAAAGGTTTAGATGTTTGAAAAGTCAAATCTCTTTATACAGGTATGCCAATCAAAGTTAGTAAAATGCTACACTGAGAAATAAGTTTGCTTCACAATGAAATGCTAAGTTCAATGTGTTGTTTTTCTAAATTCCAGCTTCCCTTTGTACCAGTATACCATTAACCACTTGCTTACTGGGCACATATACCCCCTTCCTGCCCAGGCGAAATTTCAGCTTTCGGCACTGCGTCGCTTTAACTGACAATTACGCGGTCGTGCGACATGGCTCCCAAACAAAATTGATGTCCTTTTTTCCCTCAAATAGAGCTCTCTTTTGGTGGTATTTGATCACATCTGCGGTTTTTATTTTTTGCGCTATAAACAAAAAAAGAGCGCCAATTTTGAAAAAAACAATTTTTTTACTTTTTGCTATAATAAATATCCCATTTTTTTTTTTCTCAGCTTAGTCCGATTTTTTTTACTAGTAATGGCGGTGATCTGTTATTTTTATTGGGACCGTGACATTGCGGCGGACACATCGGACACATTTGACACATTTTTGGGACCATTCACATTTATACAGCGATCAGTGCTATAAATATGCACTGATTACTGTATAAATGTGACTGGCAGGAAAGGGGTTAACACTAGGGGCGAGGAAGGGGTTAAATGTGTGTCCTAGGAGTGATTCTAACTGTGGGGGAGGGGGACTGACTGGGGGAGGTGACCAGTCTGTGTCCCTATGTACAAGGGACACAGAATTGGTGTCCTCTCCCTGACAGGTCATGGATCTGTGTGTTTACACACACAGATCCACGTCCTTGGCTGTGTAATGGGCGATCGCGGGTACCTGGCGGACATCGCGGCCGCCAGGCACACGCATCGGCCCCTCAGTGATGCGGTGGGCACACACGCGCGCTGCCGGCGGCGCTAACGCGCCCCCCAGTGGCCGGAGAAGAGGGGGGCATTGGCATTGTAGAGCCACCTTGTGGCCGTCTTTTTACAATGGCCGGGGCTCCAAGTGGTTAATGTACCTCTGTTGCAGAAAATAAAAATCTTTCTTTATCTTTTAGGACCTCAATGGCTCTTATATGAAACTCCTTCATTACTTCCTACTACCTGTCCTACTACCTGTCCTGGTAATTGGTATTTGGGATGGGAAATCTGTGAACTAAGGAAGTAGTTCAGCAGCTGACCTCAGTAACAAACACCTGCCCTACCCTCCACCCCTCTGCAGTTTCATGTTTTTCCAATGCAGGCAATGTCAGTGTCAAGTCTGTAAAGCTCACCATACACTATACCAGTGGTCTCCAAACTGCATCCTTTTGCTTGCCTTTATCCGGCCTTAGGGCAATTTTTCTTTCACTGATACATGACACTATTCCTCCCACTGAAACCAACAAACCAACAATGGGGTACCGGTAATATTCCAGCTACTGACAACAACAATGGGGAACTATTTCTCCCATTGACACCAATGATGGGGCACTATTTCTCCCATTGACACCAACGATGGGGCACTATTATTCCCACTGACACCAATGATGGGACACTATTTCTCCCACTGACACCAATGATGGGGCACTATTCCTCAAACTCAAACCAACAATGGGTCACTAGTAATCTCACTGACACCAATGATGGGGCACTATTCCATTCACTGACACCAAAGATAAGGCACTGATAATCTGACTGACACCATGGATGGGGCACGATTCCTTTCACTGACACCAACGATGGGGCACTATTCCTCCCAAAGAAAACAACGATGTTTCTCCCCCTAATACTAAAGATGCATTGTTTACTCCCACAGTCCGCCCCCCTAAAGTCTGAAGGCCATTAACTGCTTCCGGACCAGCCGCCGCAGTTTTACTGCGGCATGTTGGTTCCCCTGGGCAAAACTACGCTACCTTACGTTGCCTCGCCTTTTGGCCACTAGGCCCACGGTTTGCCGCCAGAGCCGATGCAAGTGCCCGGCAGCGCCATGACCGCCGGGCACCCGGGATCGCTTGTGACAGAGCGAGAACTGTGATCTGTGTGTGTAAAAACACACAGATCACGGTTTTCTCAGGGGAGAGGAGACTGATCGTGTGTTCATACAACGTATGAACACCGTTCTCTCTCCTCCTAGTAAGTCCCATCCCCCCACAGTCAGAACACACCTAGGGAACACGGTTAACCCTTTAATCGCCCCTAGTGTTAACCCCTTCCCTGCCAGTGACATTTATACAGTAATCAGTAAATTTTTATAGCACTAATCACTGAATAATTGTCAGTGGTCCAAAAAATGTGTCAAAAGTGTCCAATCTGTCCGCTGCAATATCGCAGTCCTGCTGAAAAAAAAAAATCACAGATCGCCGCCATTACTAGTAAAATAATTTTTTTAAAAATGCCATAAATCTATCCCCTATTTTGCAGACACTATAACTTTTGTGTAAACCAATTAATATACGCTTATTGCGATTTTTTTTACCAAAAATATGTAGAAGAATACATATCGGCCTAAACTGAGGAAAAATTTAAAAAATAAATAAAAAGTTTGGGATATTTATTATAGCAAAAAGTAAAAGATATTGGGGGTGATTTACTAAAGACCTGCGCCTGTAATGCAGTGGAGAAATTGGAGCAATTGCACAAAAAAGGGGACTCAAAACATTTATCAAAAATGATGGTGCACTTATATGCACCAAACCATATTTACATAGGAAGCGCTATTGCGCACTTGCGCAATCTTTTGCACCTACCATTAGCAAGCGCAGCCAATGTAATCTTCAACATTTTTGCCTGAATACTGTAGATAACTTTACTAGTTTAACATCTTCTGTTACCAGGCTAAAAAGTATGTATATAATATTGTTTAAATGCACAAATTCTGTCCAGAACATGTAGATCTGTCTTACAACTAATCAAGCCTTTTTACAGCCTTCTTTCAGCTTACTCAACTGCACATGTGCATTGACAAAGCACACCATTTTATGCTCGCCTGACAGGGCGCACACGCTTTAGCTTGTTAAATATGTGTGTTGCACACCGGGCGCATCTGCGTTCTCCAGAGTGCACAACTGCTTATACATTGAGCTTGTGCTCATTGTAATGCTGATCATGTTAATGAGCTTTTCCTTATCACATGGAGAATATTGCTTCCACTTTTATTCCTTTCATTCATTTCTTTTTGAAACAACTCAATATTCATTCTAGAGATCTTCCTCCTATCAACAATTGTGCAGATGTTTACTGGACTTGTAATTGTGCATTTTATGGTGATAGTCTATAATCATTGGAGCCAAAACTTAAATGAAAACATCTTCTCAACACATGTCTGTATATTGTGCATTCTGGACAATTCTTTCCCCATACACTGTCCAATCTGATTGGATGACATCTAAATCCACCAATTTCTCTGAGTAACCAATCTGATTGGATAACGTCTGCAGCTATCGCACTACACATACGTGAAATCAATGGTTGCGTGTTTCTAGTGAGCAAATCAGTGGTTATCAATCCTGTGCTCAGGGCCCACTAACAGGTCAGGTTTTATGTATTACCTTGGGGGAAGATGCAGACTAAGGCTGGGTTCACACTGATACGACACGACATTCATCCGACTTTCATCCTACTTTGCTCTGCGACATCAGTCCTACATTGATCCTACATTGGTCCGACATCCATCCGACATTCATGAACAGGATACTACTTTGATCCGACTTTGTGCTAGTCTGACTTGTCCTTTGACCAATCAAAACAATCCCAGGGTGAGATAAATTCCTTTTACTGCTGCTGTAATCACCATGTCGGATGTCAAATGTCGGATGGTTAGGACAAGGATCCTACTTTGATCCGACTTCAGTGATATTCAATGGGCTGAAGTCGGATCAAAGTCGGACCAAAGTAGTACAGGGAGCATTTTCAAAGTCGGACCGACATGTGTCGGACCAGTTAAGACGGCTCTCATAGGGAAACATTGATTTTCACACGTCATGCGACATGAGCTCCTAATGTCGGAGCGTTTGTCGGACCAGTGTGAACCAGGCCTGAATACTGCAATCACTGATCAGCAAATGATATCACCTGTCATGTATTTCAGTTATATTGCAAACCTGGCCTGACAGGGTTGATGACCACTGAATAGGGAGAACAGACATTGGACTTGTGCTCATTGTAATGCATGTTAATGAGCTTTTCCTTATCACATGGAGAATATTGCTTCCACTTTTATTCCTTTCATTCATTTCTTTTTGAAACAACTCAATATTCATTCTAGAGATCTTCCTCCTATCAACAACTGTGCAGATGTTTACTGGACTTGTAGTTGTGTATTTTAGGGTGATAGTCTATAATCATTGGTGGAGCCAAAACTTCCAGGAAAACATCTTCTCAACACATGTCTGTGTATTGTGCATTCTGGACAATTCTTTCCCCATACACTGTGCAATCTGATTGGATGACGTTTTTAATCAGCTGAGTAGCTAAATTTCCTAAATGAAGTTAGATAAACTAAGGCTGGATTCACACCTATGCATTTTTAGTGCTTTTTGCATTTTGCAGATTTGCACTACAGAACATGTTCCATAGGAAATCATGCTAAATGGACTGTAGTGCAAATCTGCAAAATGCAAAAAGCACTAAAACTGCATAGGTGTGAATCTAGCCTAAGGGATGGATATTGTATTGCGCATGTGCGCATTAATAAGCAGCACCTGAGGACGTTCATTGAGCAGGTGCGCATATTCGCGCCAAAACCCAACTCCTATGTTATATAAGGGGGCATGTGGTTTGTGTAAATTTGCCTAAAGTGAGGCCACCTTGTTGTGTGTATACTTTGTTAGCCAGGCATCGGATTTATTATTGCTTAGAGTTTAGATTTGTTTTAGTAACTATTCTAAATATCTGCGAATCACAGTTACTTCACTAATAAGAATTGTTTACTAAAATGTCTTCAGCTGTTACCTATTTTGACCTTAAATTTCTTACAAAGTGTAGTGTGATCCACACAAGACAGGGAGGTTTATGTATGTAGTACATGCATAGGTGTGCGCAGCCTATTGCATTAGGGTGTGCACCCCAAAGCTCAAACACATATGCGTGTGTGTGTATGTGTATATATACTGATGTTGCCAGTAGAGCAGTGCACGGTGTCATTAGAGCAGTGGATGGTGTCAGTAGGGCAGAAATTGGTGTCAGTAGGGCAGTGGACACTGTCATTCCTTTTTATCTTTATTATTTTATTTTCTATTTTTTACAATTCAATTTTTTTAATTATTAAAAAAAAAAAATTGGGGTGAAAAATAAGGGGTCTAAACAGGGGGAATATGTGCCACATGGGGTAATTAGGGTGTGCCCAGGCACACCTGGCACACCCTGTGCGCACACCTATGAGTACATGTATGTAGTTGGAGGGATGTGTATATAATGACTTGCCTTTTTTTTGTTGTATACTCACTTAGCTGTATGAAAGTTTATGCAATTGTCTTGATTTTGTTATCTATGTGCTAAAGACTTGTCTGTCCTGAGTGTTTGCTCCAGGGTTGCCAACTTTCAGTAAATTTACAAACAGTTTGTAAAATCCATAATTGTTGCATCTGGTAATGAATATCAGTTACGGACATGCAGCCTACATGTCCGTCATAGACAATCAAGGACAGATGCAAAAAGTACAGATTTTACAAACTGTTTGTAAATTTACTGAAAGTTGGCAACCCTGGTTTGCTCTTTTCTATGTGGAATGATTTGTTTGTTTTTCTGTGCATAGGCAACCTTCACATGATTTTTCTAACCACTGAGTATTTACTTTCACAGTGCTGTTTATTTGCCTTTATTTTATCTTTTTTTTTTTGGTGAACTTTTACTGTGTTTCTCAAATAAAGTTGTAAAATGCTTTGCAGTGCTTTTTCTGTGATTGGGTCTTTTTTCATGATAAAGGTGAACTCAGATATCAATCGCTATAACATGTGTTCTTTTATTTGCAAACAGATCAGATATTCAGTTTTAAAGTGGAGTTCCACCCAAAAATGGAACTTCCACTTTAAGGCCCTGTTCACACCTATGCGAATTGGTTGGGGCTTACACCGCATTCAATTCACATAACATTATAAAATATATTGATTGTAATGAGGCTGGTTCCTTCACATATGTGCGATGCATTGCCCAAAAAACGTGTCAGTTTTCTAGGCATTGCAGTGCGGCTCAGGTGCAAATTCAGGCCCATTATCTTCTATGGGCACGCATCTGATTCACAGATATATTCAGTTCTCAACAGGATTTTCTCCTTGCTCACTTCACTCCACTTCCCCTCCCCTATCCCCCTTCCCCTCCCCTCCCTGGTCAGCAAGTCCGCAGCTACACCACACATGAAATGCTGAACAGCTCTGTTATCTCTTTGCAGAGATAACAGAGCTGGAATTCGCACCGCACAACTGTGAACCCAGCCTTAAGAAAGGTGACCCCCCTGACATGCCACATTTGGCATGTCATTTTTTTTTGGGGGGGGGGGGAGCAGAAACCCTTTTTAGAGGGTTTCAGCTCCCACTTCCTCCCTAGGTTGCCTCGGCAACCAGAAGTAAGTCACCCCTCCCTCTCCGCAATAATCTGGGACACGTCCCAGATGATTGCTTCTCCTATCACTGTGTGCAACGTGGCTCGCGCATGTGCAGTGCGTGCCCGGCTGTGAAGCCACAGCCAGGCACCCACATAGACAATGCTGGTGCCGCGGAGAGGAGGGGGGAGACGAGCGGGGCTTCATTCCCCCACATCGCGGGCACCCTGGGACAGGTAAGTGTCCAATAATTAAAAGTCAGCAGCTGCAGTATTTGTAGCTGCTGACTTTTAATATTAGGGCACTTACCTGTCCAGGGTTCCAGGGATGTCCTCACCAGAGCCAAATTTTCAATTCTACTATTGGCTCTTGGGTGCTGGCTTCACCATCTTGGCTACGGTAAACCAGCAGTGAAGCCTTTCAGCTTCACAGCCAGTTACCTACTGCGCATGCACAGAGCACAGTGCACTTTGTGAATGAGCTGGTGGCAGGAGAAGAAGGAGGGGCGGAACATCCGAATGAGATTCTCGCAAGGTGGCAAATGTGGCATCAGAGGGGGGGGGGGAGGCAGGCAAACAAGCAGAGCTTCACCTTTCAACTTAAAAGGGGTTTAAAGTTATTTTTTTTCACCTTAATGCATCCTATGCATTAAGGTGAAACCTGGCAACGACGCCCCCCCCCCCCATTTACTTACCTGACCCCTCGAAAGTCCTACGCCGTGAATGCACAGGCTTCTCGGCTCATTCATTGGATGATTGATAGCACCGCAGCCATTGTCTCGCGCTGCTGTCAATCACATCCAATGACGCAGTGCGCCGCGGGGGCGGGGCCAGGTGATACAGTGAGCGACTACAGGCTGTATCACGGGAGCGCACCCGCAAGAACTAACCACCTCAGGAGAGAGCTCGCATGAAGGTGGAAAGTTCTTGCGGGGAGGAGCCGAGACAGCCGCTGAGGGACCCCAGAAGACCAGGATCGGGGCCACTCTGTGCAAAACGAGCTGCACAGTGGGGTAAGTATAACATGTTTGTTATTTAACCACTTCCCGCCCAGTCAATAGCAGATTGACGTCCGGGAAGTGGTTCTGTTATCCACCCTGGACGTCATATGACGTCCTGCGGGATAACAGCCGCCGCGCACCCGGGGGGGCGCGCATCGCGGCGATCGGTGGAGCGGTGGGTCAGTCTGACCCACCGCTACACTGATCTCGGTAAGAAGCCTCCGTCGGAGGCTTTTTACCACGTGATCAGCCGTGTCGAATCACGGCTGATCACAATGTAAACAAGAAGAGCCGTTGATCGGCGGCTCTCCTGACAGGGGGGGTTCGCGCTGATTGTTTATCAGCGCAGCCCCCCCTCGGATACCCACACTAGACCACCAGGGAAGCCCCCCAGGACCACCAGGGAAGCCCCAATCATGTGGATGGCCCCCATGGCCATCCACATGTAGTAAAAACAAATAAATAAAATAAAAACATTAAAACAAATATGCCAATCAGTGCCCACAAATGGGCACTGACTGGCACTTTCACAATGTGTGGTGGCTGGCATTGCTGGGCACCAGTGCCACCAATGCCACCTACTAGTGTCCATCAGTGCCACCTATCAGTGCCCATCTGTGCCAATCTGTGCCCACCTATCAGTGCCCGTCCATGCCACCTATCAGTGCCACCCATAAGTGCCCATCAGTGCCGCCGATGAGTGCCCATCAGTGCCGCCTATGAGTGCCAATCAGTGCCGCCTATGAGTGCCAATCAGTGCCGCCTATGAGTGCCAATAAATGCCGCATACCAGTGCCACATATCAGTGCCGCCTATCAGTGCCCATCATCAGTGCCACCTCATCAGTGCCACCTCATCAGTGCCACCTCATCGGTGCCCATCAGTGTCGCCTTATCAGTGCCCTTCAGTGCCACCTTATCAGTGCCCGTCATTGAAGTAGAAAAAGTACTTGATTACAAAAAAAATTAACAGAAACAAAGAAAAACTTAGTTTTTTAAAAAAATGTCGCTCTTTTTTTATTTGTTGTGCAAAAAATTAAAATCGCAGAGGCGATCAAATACCACCGAAAGAAAGCTCTATTTGTGGGAACAAAATGATAAAAAATTTGTTTGGGTACAGTGTAGCATGACCGCGCAATTGTCATTCAAATTGCGACAGTGCTGAAAGCTCAAAATTGGCTTGGGCAGGAAGCTGTATAAGTGCATGGTATTGAAGTGGTTAAAAACAAAAATACCCTTCAGGCTGGGTTCACACTAGTGCGACACGAAATCTGTCCTACTTTGGATCCGACTTTGCCCTGCGACATGAAGCCGACATATGTCCGACTTTCAATGAACGGGGATCCGACTTGGATCCCCGCCAATATCAGGCACTGTGTTTGGTATGAATCTTGAAGGGGAACTCCAGGCCAAATTTTAAATTAAAAAAAACGGCGCGGGTTCCCCTCCAGGGGCATACCAGGCCCTTGGGTCTGGTCTGGATTTGAACAGGCGCCCCTACGCCGAAAAAACGGCGTGGGGGGTCCCCCCAAAATCCAAACCAGACCCTTATCCGAGCACACAACCTGGCCGGCCGCAGGGGAAGAGGGGGGGACGAGAGAGCGGCCCCCACTCCCTCCTGAACCGTACCAGGCCACATGCCCTCAACATGGGGGGTTTGATGCTCTGGGGCAGGGGGGCGACCTGCGGCCCCCCCCACCCCAGAGCACCCTGCCCCCATGTTGATGAGGACAGGGCCTCTTCCCGACAACCCTGGCTGTTGGTTGTCGGGGTCTGCGGGCGGGGGGCTTATCGGAATCCGGGAGCCCCCTTCAATAAGGGGGCCCCCGGATCCTGGCCCCCCACCCTATGTGAATGAGTATGGGGTACATCGTACCCCTACCCATTCACCTGGTGGAAAAAAATTGCAATAAAAATACACTACACAGGTTTTCAAAGTAATTTATTGCACAGCTCCGGGGGTCTTCTTCCGACTTCCGGGGGTCTTCTTCCGACTTCCGGGGGTCTTTTCCGACTTCGAGGGTCTCCGGTGTCGTCTCCGGCTCTCCGGTTCTTTCTTCCGCCGGGCCTCCGCTAACTTCTTTTTAGCTCTCTTGCTAACAGAGGCCCGGTCTTCCCGTTGTCTCGTCCGGCTCTCCGTTGTTCTTCTGCCGGCCCCTCCACTAACTTCTTCGTAGCTCTTTCGCTAGTGGAGGGACCGGGCTTCCCGTCGCTGTCGCCGTCGGCTTCTTCTTCCCTCTTCTCCTTCTCGATGTTGACGCGTCGCTTCCTCTCGCTGTAATACTGGCTCTCCGCTCCGCTCCGCATTAATATAGGCTTCTCATGACGTCACAGTCACATGTTCCCATGACGTCACAGTCACATGCTCCGGGGCCATGTGCCCTGGAACATGTGACTGTGACGTCATGAGAAGCCTATATTAATGCGGAGCGGAGCGGAGAGCCAGTATTACAGCGGGAAGAAGCGACGCGTCAACATCGAGGAGGAGAAGAGGGAAGAAGAAGCCGACGGCGACGGGAAGCCCGGCCCCTCCACTAGCGAAAGAGCTAAAAAGAAGTTAGTGGAGGGGCCGGCAGAAGGACAACGGAGAGCCGGACGAGACAACGGGAAGACCGGGCCTCTGTTAGCAAGAGAGCTAAAAAGAAGTTAGCGGAGGCCCAGCGGAAGAAAGAACCGGAGAGCGGGAGACAACACCGGAGACCCTCGAAGTCGGAAAAGACCCCCGGAAGTCGGAAGAAGACCCCCGGAAGTCGGAAGAAGGCCCCCGGAGCTGTGCAATAAATTACTTTGAAAACCTGTGTAGTGTTTTTTTATTGCAATTTTTTTCCACCAGGTGAATGGGTAGGGGTACGATGTACCCCATACTCATTCACATAGGGTGGGGGGGCGGGATCCGGGGACCCCCTTATTGAAGGGGGCTCCTGGATTCCGATAAGCCCCCCGCCCGCAGACCCCGACAACCAACGGCCAGGGTTGTCAGGAAGAGGCCCTGTCCTCATCAACATGGGGGCAGGGTGCTCTGGGGTGGGGGGGCCGCAGGTCGCCCCCCTGCCCCAGAGCACCAAACCCCCCATGTTGAGGGCATGCGGTCTGGTACGGTTCAGGAGGGAGGGGGGCCGCTCTCTCGCCCCCCCCTCTTCCTCTGCGGCCGGCCAGGTTGTGTGCTCGGATAAGGGTCTGGTTTGGATTTTGGGGGGACCCCCACGCCGTTTTTTTCGGCGTAGGGGCGCCCGTTCAAATCCAGACCAGACCCAAGGGCCTGGTATGCCTCTGGAGGGGAACCCACGCCGGTTTTTTATTTAAAATTTAGCCTGGAGTTCCCCCTCAAGAGCAGTACAGCACAAGTCGCATGCCAAAGTCGGACCATGCAAGACTGCGGTCCGACTTTGATCCGACTTCAATGATAGTCAATGGGCTGAAGTCGGATCAAAGTCGGACCAAAGTAGTACAGGGAGCATTTTCAAAGTCGGACCGACATGTGTCGGACCAGTTAGGACGGCTCCCATAGGGAAACATTGATTTTCACACGTCATGCGACATGAGCTCCCAATGTCGGAGCGTTTGTCGCCCCAGTGTGAACCAGGCCTCAATCTTTTCTGTCCATTTACCAGGTGTAGTACTGCTTGTGGTTCCAGCTGGGAGAAATCCATCTTCAGGTCCCCCACTTGGGTGCTTTTCTGGAAAGTGGATACGTTGTGGCACAAGGCAAGACCTGGCATCAAGGATCTGCATAAACACCCTGGAGTGGCAGAGGTGGTGTGGAAGGAGCCCAACAACCTCACCATCCCTGTCCTCTATGATGCTGGTGGGGGTGCAGCATAGTCATTTCTCTCCATCAAGAGTCTGCGACGGATATTGGAGTCCCCCCATACTTTCTAAACATGTGCGTTCCCTGTCTTCTCAATTCTGCTTTAATTAATAAATACAATTTCATTGTACTGATCAGTGAGGAGTGGTCACATCTTAATTATTTATTGTGGGCTGGAACATTGGTATTTATTGTGGGCTGGAACATTGGTTCATCAGATTTTTTTTTTTTTTAAATATTCTTCATTTATATTTCAAAGGAGATACAACTGATACATTACACATCTTCCATTCCATATCTATACATGGTACATTTCTCGTCCCATCACTTTCATTAATCCCATTTTTTTTTACTCTTCAGTGTCAGTAGATTAGGCCCCTTTCACACTGAGGCGTTTTTACTGCGTTTTTGCGGTAAAAATGCCTGAAATAATCCTGCCCCATCATTCTCAATGTGAAAGCCCTGAGGGATTTCACATTGACGCGTTTTGCTGGCTGTGCGTTGGAAAAAATCCTGCAAACAGCTTTTTTGGAGCATCTGTAGGGCGCTAAAAATCGCGCTGTGAAAACGCCTATCTCTCCATTGAAATGAAAGAGTAACATGGCAAAAATGCGGTAAAACGCATATGCGTTTGCGCTATTTTTACCGCCAACGCGGTAAAATCATGGGAAAAAAACTCAGAATTTTTTTGCGTTTTTTCAACGCCTCGGTGTGAAAGGGGCCTCACATTCCATGAATTCCTGTTTATGTACTTCCAAAAGGACCCCTCTATCTGTTGAGTATCTCTGTCCTTCAAATCTCTTGGCATAACTTATTCTTCCCTTGCATGTTTGTATTTCCCCCCAACAACCCCCCCCCCTCAAAGCAAAACCAAGAAACCAAAAATCTGGTTAATCAGATTTCTGAACATTGTCGTCATGACAAAATTAATATTTACTGAGCTAAACTGTACCAAAGTAACACTGGCCATATGGTGGGGAACCTGGTCAGATTGCTGACTAGATTTAGATGTCATCCAATCAGATTGCACAGTGTATGGGGAAAGAATTGTCCAGAATACACAGACATTGATGTGTTGAGAAGATGTTTTCATGGAAGTTTTGGCTCCACCAATGATTATAGACTATCAACATAAAATGCACAATTACAAGTCCAGTAAACATCTGCACAATTGTTGATAGGAAGAAGATCTCTAGAATGAATATTGAGTTGTTTCAAAAAGAAATGAATGAAAGGAATAAAAGTGGAAACAATATTCTCCATGTGATAAGGAAAAGCTCATTAACATGCATTACAATGAGCACAAGTCCAATGTCTGTTCTCCCTATTCAGTGGTCATCAACCCTGTCAGGCCAGGTTTGCAAATAACTGAAATACATCCCAGGTGATATCATTTGCTGATCAGTGATTACAGTATTCAGTCTGCATCTCCCCCAAGGTAATACATAAAACCTGGCCTGTTAGGCCCCTTTCACACTGGGGCGGTTTGCAGGCGCTATTTTGCTAAAAATAGCGCCTGCAAACCGAGCCTAAACAGCGGCTCCTTTCTCTCCAATGTGAAAGCCCCGAGGGCTTTCACACTGGAGCGGTGCGCTAGCAGGACGGTAAAAAAAGTCCTGCTAGCCGCATCTTTGGAGCGGTGAGAGGAGCGGTGTGTTTACCGCTCCTCCACCGCTCCTTCCCATTGAAATGCATGGGATACCGCGGTAATACCGTCCGCAAACCGCGGCTGTAGCCGCGGTTTGCGGGTGGTATTAACCCTTTATTGCCCGCTAGCGGGGGTTAAAACCGCACCGCTAGCGGCTGAATAGCTCAACAATCCCGACGGTATAGCGCCGCTAAAAATAGCGGCGCTATACCGCCACCGCCCCCACCGCCCCAGTGTGAAACCAGCCTTAGTGGGCCCTGAGGACAGGATTGATAACCACTGATTTGCTCAATAGAAACACGCAACCATTGATTTCACGTATGTGTAGTGCGATAGCTGCAGACGTTATCCAATCAGATTGGTTGCTCAGAGAAATGGGTGGATTTAGATGTCATCCAATCAGATTGGACAGTGTATGTGGAAATTAATTGTTTAGAGAAATTAGTGGATTTAAATGTCATCCAATCAGATTGGTTGCTCAGAGAAATTGGTGGATTGCAAAGTGTATGGGGACATGAATTGTTTAGAGAAATTAGTGTATTTAAATGTCATCCAATCAGATTGGACAGTGTATGGGGAAAGAATTGTCCAGAATGCACAATACACAGACATGTGTTGAGAAGATGTTTTCATGAAAGCTTCGGCTCCACCAATGATTATAGACTATCACCATAAAATGCACAATTACAAGTCCAGTAAACATCTGCACAGTTGTTGATAGGAGGAAGATCTCTAGAATGATTATTGAGTTGTTTCAAAAAGAAATGAATGAAAGGAATAAAAGTGGAAGCAATATTCTCCATGTGATAAGGAAAAGCTCATTAACATGATCAGGATTAGGGATGAGCCGAACACCCCCTCCCCCCCCGTTCGGTTCGCACCAGAACCTTCGAACGGACCGAACGTTCGCACGAACTTTAGAACCCTATTAAATACAATGGACGCGAACGTTCGAAATCTAAAGTGCTAATTATAACGCCTAATATGCATGTTTTTGTCCTAAAAAGGGTTTGGGGACCCGGGTCCTGCCCGAGGGGACATGTATCAATGTAAAAATAATCTTTTAAAACTGTAGTTTTTTCGGGAGCAGTGATTTTAACGATGCTTAAAGTGAGGAAAAAAAGCCATTTAAAACTGCTTGCGGCTTTAATGTAATGTCTTGTCCTGGCAATATGGATGAAAATCATTGAGAAAAATGGCATGGCTTTGGTGGTGTTGCCACAACACTGTAAGCCCTCACAGTTACTCTTGGTGGGCGCAGGAATGGGCCCTGCTGTGAATTATTAGATCAAGAATTGTAATTGCATGCCCCTGTTGAACAGGGGCTGAAAAATTGGGCCTTAGGCACTGGTGCTGGTGCCACAACACTGCAACCCCTCACAGATAGTGTACTTGGAGCGCAGCAATGAGCCCTGTTGCAAAGTATTGCATCAAAAATGTAGGGTTTAGGTGAATGCTATGCAAAGCACACAGTAGTACACTAAGTGAAACACTGACTGTCTGCAGCTAGCACAATCACCGGCCTGCCTGTCACAGTATAGAGCAGTGTTTCTCAACTCCAGTCCTCAAGGCGCCCCAACAGGTCATGTTTTCAGGATTTCCCTCAGATGAAACGGCTGTGGTAATTACTAAGGCAGCGAAACTGATCAAATCACCTGTGCAAAATAATGGAAAACCTGAAAACATGACCTGTTGGGGCGCCTCGAGGACTGGAGTTGAGAAACACTGGTATAGAGAATAACTGTATCCAGGTGAGGTTTAGCTGATCGCTATGCAAAGGACACAGTAGTTCACTAAGGCCCCTTTCACACTGGCGCGGTTTGCAGGCGTTATTGTGCTAAAAATAGCGCCTGAAAACCGAGCCTAAACAGCGGCTGCTGTCTCTCCAATGTGAAAGCCCGAGGGCTTTCACACTGGAGCGGTGCGCTAACAGGACGTGAAAAAAAGTCCTGCTAGCCGCATCTTTGGAGCGGTGTGTTTACCGCTCCTACACCGCTCCTTCCCATTGAAAGCAATGGGAAACCGTTGTAATACCACCGGCAATGCGCCTCTACAGAGGTGCATTGCGGGCAGTATTAACCCTTTTTCAGCCGCTAGCGGGGGTTAAAACCGCACCGCTAGCAGCCGAATACCTCCGCAATTCTGACGGTATAGTGCCACTAAAAATAGCGGCGCTATACCACCGCCGCACCAGTGTGAAACCAGCCTCAGTGAAACACTGAGGCTGGTTTCACACTGGGGCGGTGGGTGTGGTGGCGGTATAGCGCCGCTATTTTTTAGCGGCACTATACCGTCGGAATTGCGGAGGTATTCGGCCGCTAGCGGCCGAAAAAGGGTTAATACCGCCCACAATGCGCCTCTGTAGAGGCGCATTGCGGGCTGTATTACCGCAGTTTCCCATTGCTTTCAATGGGAAGGAGCGGTAAACACACCGCTCCTCTCACCGCTCCAAAGATGCAGCTAGCAGGACTTTTTTTCACGTCCTGTTAGCGCACCGCTCCAGTGTGAAAGCCCTCAGGCTTTCACATTGGAGAGACAGCAGCCGCTGTTTAGGCACGGTTTGCGGGCGCTATTTTTAGCACAATAGCGCCTGCAAACCGCCACAGTGTGAAAGGGGCCTAACAGTCTGCAGCTAGCACAATCACCTGCCTGCCTGTCACAGTATAGAGACTAACAGGAACGGATCGATCTAAACTGAATACAGTGTATAAATATATATACAACACCTAGGATGCATATATATCCTCTACACACTGTAACAACAGCTAACTAACTCACTATAAATGACACTGCCTCTTTCACAAACGCCAACACACTACACAAGGCCGACTTCCAGGCGGCCTTATATAGTGTGGGGCGTGTACAAAACCCCTTGAGCCATAATTGGCCAAAGCCACCCTGGCTTTGGCCAATTACGGCTCTCCGTTTTTTCCGCACTGTGATTGGCCAAGCATGCGGGTCATAGTGCATGCTTGGCCAATCATCAGCCAGCAATGCACTGCGATGCTGCAGTGAATTATGGCCTGTGTCGCGCAACACGAATTTAGCGCGAACGGACCATAAAGTTCGTTTTTCGTCGAACGATCGAACGGCCGATGTTCGAGTCGAACGTGTGTCCGACGCGAAAGCGAAGCTCATCCCTAATCAGCATTACAATGAGCAAGTGCCCGATTTCTGTTTCATATTTAAGAATGTGTCTGCGCCCGTGCGCGCAACGATTCCGCGAATCCAGCGCAAGTCGCCAGCATGTCGCAATAATTATTTCTGCCCGCACAAATGCGCCAACATTTTCTTAAATCAGCCACATTGTGTTTTTTTCTAATTTGTGGCTCTTTTGCTTATAGCGCAAAAAAATAAAAAACGCAGAGGTGATCAAATACCACCAAAAGAAAGCTCTATTTATGGAAAAAAAAAGGACGTAAATTTTGTCTGGTTAGAGAGTCGCACGACCGAGCAATTGTCAGGGAAAGCGACACAGTGCGGAATCGCAAAAAATGGCCTGGTCATTGAGCAGCCAAATCTTCCGGGACTAAAGTGGTTAAACTGATTCTTTGTTTAGAAAGTTTGGAGACTCCTGCACTATACAATATGATTGTACAATCTCCGTTTGATCTACCATCAACCACTAAATGTATTGCAAGGGCCTATCTGAGTGGATACAGAGAAATTGAATTGATAGGTGTGTCCTTCTGTTATATAGTTTTGGTAAATCCAAAGGAGACTACTAAACTTGTACAATAGAATTGTATAGTGTATGGCCACCTTTATACACCTTAAATGAACTAGTTGCACATTAATTGTTAACGGCACCCCAAATTTGGACGCAAAAGTGTATTTTGTGGAGTTCAAAAATGTTAGACAAACACAAGGTTAAAAAACGTGCAAACTGCAACATGCGAAATGCCCCATGAGCTACTTTAATGCGTTTGTCAAGTGTAGGGAAGTCCATTGAAATCAATAGACTGCCCTATGCATGTCATGGGAAAAAACACACCAAAAAACCTATGCTACCACTATGTTGTGTGAATAGTGCCTGAAAGCGAAATTGGTGTGTTTACACCCTCACCCTCCCTGAGCTGAACCTGGATTACAAGAACATTGACACCTGAATGCCTCCCTCCCATGCACTTGTTTAAAGCTGGCCATACACTATGCAGTCTGATTGTACAATCTCTGTGCTAATTTCCAGACAGGTTTAAGCTTTTTCGACCTGCTACAGCCCAGGATTTCCTTGGTATATTTTTTACAGTTTAGTCTTGGCTTTCCAATGGACTCTTTTTACACAGCAGACATAGTTTTATTTAGGGCATTCGCTTGTTACAGCTCTTTCAAACTCTGTTCAAGCATTAATTGTTTCCAGCCTTGTTTCAGCTCTCTCTCCACTGCTACAGACAGGATTATTTTTTTTTCCTTGCAGCTCAGCCTTGGCTTTCCAATGGGCACCAGCACACAATAATGATGCTCTGAGTGGCCTAGAGGGTGGTGCTGTGCCTTTATACCATTGACCTGAGAGCCATATTATCAAAGCCTGTCTACTTATTGCCAAGAAAACTGGCTAAAAGACAGAATTCAGAGAGTAGTGGTTAATGATTCTTACTCTGAATGGTCCAAGGTTATCAGTGGTGTACCCCAAGGTTCAGTGCTGGGACCCTTACTTTTTAATATCTTTATAAATGATTAGAGATGTCCCGAACTATTCGCCTGCGAATAGTTACAGGCGAACATAGCTTGTTCGCGTTCGCCGCGGCGGGTTTACATATGCGATGTTCGGTCCGCCCCCTATTCGTCATCATTGAGCAAACTTTGACCCTGTACCTCACAGTCAGCAGATACATTCCAGCCAATCAGCAGCATACCCTCCCTCCCAGACCCTCCCACCTCCTGGACAGCATCCATTTTAGATTCATTCGGAAGCTGCAGTCTTAGTGAGAGGAGGGACAGTGTAGCTGCTGATTTAATATGGAAATCTATAGCTAGGCCAGTGTATTCAGTGTCCACTCCAGTCCTGAAAGACTCATCTGATCTCTGCTGTCAGGACAGCGTCCTGACAGCACCCCAAAAAGCCCTTTTTAGGGCTAGTACATCAGTCTGCTTTTTTTTTTTCCTCTGTAATCTAATTGCAGTTGCCTGCCAGCGTGTGTGTATTCAGTGTCCACTCCAGTCCTGAAAGACTTATCTGATCTCTGCTGTAAGGACAGCGTCCTGACAGCACCCCAAAAAGCACTTTTTAGGGCTAGTACATCAGTCTGCTTTTTTTTTCCTCTGTAATCTAATTGCAGTTGCCTGCCAGCGTGTGTGTGTCAGGCTCACAGCGTATACTGTGCCCACTTGCCCAGTGCCACCACTCATATCTTGTGTCACAGTAGATTACATTTAAAAAAAAAAAACAATTTTGACTGCAATAGAATAGCAGTCAGTTGCCTGCCAGCGTGTGTGTCAGGCGTACAGCGTCTACTCTGCCAACTTCTGCCAGTGCACAGTGCCACTCATATCTGGTGTCACAGTAGCTTGCACGCATAGTACAACTAAACGAATCTAAAAAAAAATGACAGGCAGAGGCAGGCCACCCCGTAGGGGCCGTCGTGGTCGTGGTGCTGTGATTCCCTTTGGCCCTAGAATAATGCCCAGTGTTCAGAGGCCACGTACCCTGAACTTGAAAAGTTTTGAGGACATAGTTGACTGGCTAACACAGGACACCCAATCTAATACAGCTTCCGCTCGGAACCTTGACGCACCATCCTCCTCCAGCTCAGCTTCGGGCACCTCTCAAGTTACCACTCGCCCGCCTGCCACCACCACCAACACTAGCACCACAGCTGCTTCACTTGATCTGTCAGAGGAGTTATTTACACATGAGTTGGAAGAAATGACTGATGCGCAACCATTATTGCTAGAGGATGTAGATAAAAGGGATATGTCTCAGTCAGGCAGCATTACACACATGGACGTACGGTGTGATGATGATGATGTTGTACCCGCTGCTGCTTCCTTTGCTGAGTTGTCAGATACAAGTGAAGCGGTTGATGATGACGATGTGTCCGTGGATGTCACGTGGGTGCCCGCTCGAAGAGAAGAAGAACAGGGGGAAAGTTCAGATGGGGAGACAGAGAGGAGGAAGAGATGAGTTGGAAGCAGGGGTAGGTCGTCGCAAGGAGCTAGTGCCACAGTAAGACAGCATGTATCGGCATCCGGGGTCAGCCAGACAGCACGCCAATCAACGCATGCTGTTTCCACCACCAGAATGCCGTCATTGCAAAGCTCAGCAGTGTGGCATTTTTTTTGTGTGTCTGCCTCTGATAACAGCGATGCTATTTGCAACCTGTGCCAAAAGAAACGGAGTCGTGGGAAATCCAACACCCACCTAGGTACAACTGCTTTGCGAAGGCACATGATCGCACATCACAAACGCCTATGGGATCAACACATGATGACGAGTACAAGCAGCACACAAGCTCAAAGCCACCATCCTCCTCCTGGTCCAGCATCTTCAGCCACGTCAACCACTGCTGTCCTCCTTGCCCCCTCTCAACCATCCGCCACTCCGTCTCTCGCCTTGAGCAGTTCCTGCTCATCTGCCCACAGTCAGGTGTCTGTCAAGGACATGTTTGAGCGTAAGAAGCCAATGTCACAGAGTCACCCCCTTGCCCGGCGTCTGACAGCTGGCTTGTCGGAACTCTTAGCCCGCCAGCTTTTACCATACAAGCTGGTGGAGTCTGAGGCCTTCAAAAAATTTGTAGCTATTGGGACATCGCAGTGGAAGGTACCCGGCCGAAATTTCTTTTCACAAAAGGTAATCCCCAACCGGTACTCTATTGTGCAAAAGGAGGTCATGGCATGACTGGCACACAGTGTTGGGGCAAGGGTCCATCTGACCACTGATACCTGGTCTGCAAAGCATGGTCAGGGCAGGTATATCACCTACACTGCGCATTGGGTAAACCTGCTGATGGCTACCAAGCATGTAATGCGTGGCTCTGCAGAGGAGTTGGTGGTGACACCACCACGACTTGCAGGCAGGCCTGCTGCCACCTCCTCTACTCCTCCTACTCCATCCTCTTCAATAACCTCCTCGGCTGAGTCCTCTTCTGCTGCTGCGTCTTGCTCCACATCAACTGCACTCCCCCAGCTCCCCAGGGGCTATTCCACATCCCGGATACGACAGTGTCACGCCGTCTTGGGGTTGACTTGCCTGAAAAGCAGAGAGTCACACCGGACCAGCACTCCTGTCCGCCCTGAACGCACAGGTGAATCAGTGGCTGACTCTGCACCAACTGGAGATTGGCAAAGTGGTGTGTGACAACGGAAGCAATTTGTTGGCGGCATTGAATTTGGGCAAGTTGACACATGTGCCGTGCATGGCACATGTGTTGAATCTGATTGTACAACGCTTTGTGCATAAGTACCCAGACTTACAGGACGTCCTCAAGCAGGCCAGAAAGGTGTGTGGCCATTTCAGGCGTTCCTACACGGCCAGCGGCGAAACAACATGCCAGTGAGGCGCTTGATTTGCGACAGCCCGACACGTTGGAATTCAACACTCCTAATGTTTAACCGCCTGCTCCAACAAGAAAAAGCCGTCAATGAGTATTTGTATGACCGGGGTGCTAGGACAGCCTCTGCGCAGCTGGGAATTTTTTTGCCACATTACTGGACGCTCATGCGCAATGCCTGTAGGCTCATGCGTCCTTTTGAGGAGGTGACAAACCTAGTCAGTCGCACTGAAGGCACCATCAGCGACATCAGCCCATTTGTTTTCTTCCTGGAGCGTGCCCTGCGAAAAGTGCTTGATCAGGCCGTAGATGAGCGTGAAGAGGAAGAGTTGTGGTCACCATCACCACCAGAAACAGCCTTATCAGCATCGCTTGCTGGACCTGCGGCAACGCTGGAAGAGGAGTCTGAGGAAGAGGAGTCAGAGGAGGAATGTGGCTTTGAGGAGGAGGAGGAAGACCAACCACAGCAGGCATCCCAGGGTGCTCATTGTCACCTATCTGGTACCCGTGGTGTTGTACGTGGCTGGGGGGAAGAACAGACCTTCAGTGAGATCAGTGAGGATGAGGAACGGGACATGAGTAGCTCGGCATCCAACCTTGTGCAAATGGGGTCTTTCATGCTGTTGTGCCTGTTGAGGGACCCTTGTATAAAAAGGCTGAAGGAGAACGACCTGTACTGGGTGGCCACGCTACTAGACCCCAGCAGAAAGCAGAAAGTGCCTGAAATGTTACCAAATTACCGGAAGTCGGAAAGGATGCAGCAATTCCAAAATAAATTAAAAAGTATGCTTTACACAGAGTATAAGGGTGATGTCACAGCACAACGGGAATCTAACAGGGGAAGAGGTGAAAGTAATCCTCCTCCTACCACGACCACGCCGGCAAGGACAGGACGCTTTACAGACGTGTTGTTGATGGAGGACATGCAGAGCTTTTTAAGTCCTACGCATCGCCACAGCCCTTCGGGGTCCACCCTCAGAGAACGACTCGACCGACAGGTAGCAGACTACCTCACCTTAACTGCAGATATCGACACTCTGAGGAGCGATGAACCCCTTGACTACTGGGTGTGCAGGCTTAACCTGTGGCCTGAGCTATCCCAATTTGCGATAGAACTTCTGGCCTGCCCCGCTTCAAGTGTCCTTTCCGAAAGGACCTTCAGTGCAGCAGGAGGTATTGTCACTGAGAAGAGAAGTCGCCTAGGTCAAAAAAGTCTAGATTACCTCACCTTTATTAAGATGACTGAGGCATGGATCCTGAAGGGACTGACAGTGGGCGATACATTTGACTAAAAAAGGCCTGATGAGTTGAGCTGCCTTGGGCTAAAAATGGTCCACACGCTGCTGTATTTTATCTCTGCTTGACGGATGACTTGTGTGACTTATCCGCCACCAACTAGGGTTCAAGCCTGTCAGGTCACCTGTGGCCAGATCACAGATGCACACCGTAGGAGGACAGGAGTGCACCACAAGATAGTGAACCCTATGGCTGACTGCTGCGGATAGGAAACTGGGTGGTTGTGGAAAGTGGGACCAGAGGAGCACAACCGGAATCCACAGGAAGTTAGAGCCGAGATTCCCCAGGGCGCGGAGTCTAAGACCCAGCAGGTCTTCACCAGAGCCTCTAGTGATGAAGATGTTGCGCTGCAGCTAGGTCCAGGTCGCAGCCCCTAGAGTCTCCTAGCTCACGCCCCGTAGGGTAAGGGGGAAAGAGGGGAAGCAGCAGCACAGGATACAAGAATAGCAAAGGACAAGCCGAAGGTCAAGGGTCACAAGCAGACAAGGATAAATGAAGGACAAGCCGAAGGTCAAGGGTCACATGCAGACAGGGATAGTCAGGAACAAGCCAATATCGTAACAGAGAGACAGACGTAGCACACGGCAGGCAGGAACCCAAACACACAATGCTTAACTAACACGTTGATCAGCAAAGCAGGCTTGCAGTGCACAGGTTAATATAGTGTTCTGTGATAGGGCCTGGGGTGGAGTCAGGCTGGGAGGAGATTATAAAGGAAGCCAGGTGAAGGGGTCTGGCCTCTAAGATGAACACATGAGGAGGAAAGGTAAGATGTCAGACAGACATTAGTGCATATCCATGACAAAGCCGCAATGTTTTAGGGCACTTTCTGCCTGGAAAATATAAATTTTTCTGGCAGCTGCTCCAGCAGCGGCTGCAACAATACCTAATTTTTCAGGCATGTGTACATGCCTAATTTTTATGGCATCTGGTGCTGCACTGTGGCTGCAAAAACAAAACAAAAAAAAAAAGCACATACATGTGTCAATTCCCCTTCGTGATCGTTACCTTGTTGTGGTGACTGGTGAAGGGGCTTGCGTATCACAATGAAGCGACCACCTCTATGATCGTGTTGGCAATGGCAATGTTGGCACACCCCAGATGATAGGTTGTTGCTTCATTGTGAACAGACCAAAAGCGATCGGCTGGATAATTTTGCATAGAGAAAACATTAATTTTCTTTGTGATCATCTAAGGTGATCATTAAAGCCTTGCGTTGGGCTTCCGGTTCCGGCGCCGCATGAGGTAACTGCACCTCCTCACAGCTCCCGCACCAGGACCCAAAAACAGCTTATAAAGCCAGCCAGAGCGGCCCCTCGTAGCCATCCTCTTCACCCGGGCTACCCCCTCACTACCATGGACCGCTTCCTGGAAAAAAGCGGCGCTCGCTCGTTCGCGGCCGCGGCGGTGCCGCCCTTGCAACCCGCAAATCGAGGCCCCGGCTTCGGCCTACTCCCACGCCGCGGAAGAAGCTCAGGCAGCCGACATGGAGGTGAGCGCTCATCCCTCCCTGCAGATCATCACACCCCCTGCCACTGCATCTCAGGGTCCCTCTATGCTGTCTTCACAGCTAGCCACACCAGGGGACATTTCCAGCTCCCCACCCCCCGGGGATGCTGCTGATAGCACCCATCGAATTGCTGCTGCTGTAGCAGCTCTTCTCTCCCCCATGATCTCTGCCTCGGTGGAAAAGGCAGTCAATGCAGGCATGCAACAAATTAAAGCCCAACTTGCTGAACACTCCACTAGGCTCAATGAAATGGAACACCGCCTCTCTGAGGTTGAAGATGAACTCTATCAAGCGCAAGCCACAGAACAGTCGCAGGACAAAACAAATCAGTACATCATTCAAAAATTAGAAGATTTGGAAAATAGGTCGAGAAGGAGCAACTTGCGATTTGTAGGTGTCCCTGAATCGCTTCCCTCAGCAGCTACGGCTGAATTCTGCTCAAAACGCATCCCGGAGGCTTTAGGCCTTTCAGGCCTGTTCACAGTGGAACGCGCACACCGTATGGGGTCCTTCAATCCCGAACGTAAAACACCCCGACCTATTATTGCCAAGTATCTCAATTATGCCGACAAATCCATCATTCTTCAGACATTCAGACAGTCCCCTTCTCTCCAAATAGACGGGGTAAAAATCCTAATTTTCGCGGACTACTCGATTGAAGTCACCAAGAAAAGAAAAGCTTTTCAACCGATATGTACTGAACTCTTCAAGCAACACATAAAATTTACCCTGGCCTTTCCTGCAACTCTACGCCTCAAATCGCCGAAAGGGGATCAACTTTCCTTCCAGGATCCGGCGGAAGCAGAATCTTTTCTCCGCTCCCTAAGGGGTGAATCTCACCCCCACACGCCCTCCAAGTCGAATTCCAGTCCACGAGCGTTGGAACAGAGAAGCCCCTGCAAGGATTCTCCAAAACGTTTTAGACTTTCTGGTCCAGAACAGCGCTACCAAAACTCCCGTTGATGGACTGCCTTACACCGCCATGAACTTCCTTCCTCACCATTACAGGTCGTATGATCTTTTTTTGTTCTGTCAACTCGAGTGTCGGGGATACACGATCTACTTATCGTGCTCTCCATTTATCCTCAATCAGGCACTGTCACCCGAGTGATCACCCAGTGATCTTCCCCACAACGGCTCTGAATCCGTGTGCCGTTCCATCCATTCCATCTTATTTATTTTTTTCCCTTCTTATGTGGTTCAATCAATATATTGTTTCATATGTTATGCCTAAAACCATTCTTTTTTCTCTTTCTCCCCCTTCCAGGGTGGTAATGCGTGCGCACATGCCTACAGGCCGCACTGCACACTAGTTCATTTGTACTGTACTTGCCCTCCCTGACTCCGCTGTGTGATTTTTTTTTTCTTTTTGGCTCCCTGCCATAACTCCATTCCAGGGGTCCCTCGCACTTTATCGAGGTCCCCGGGGCGCTCAGGCACAATAGCTGGTCCGAGACGGGTCATGTATGGGGAGCTACCTTGCACAGCGAACTCATGCGGAAAAAAGCGAAGTTCTTTATGATGCTCACGTTAATTTGTTGTTTTGTTTTACTTTGTTCTCTTTTCCTTTACCCCCCCTCATCCCCCCTCTCCCCACTCCACATTTCAACATGCACTCCTTACCCGAGGGCTCCACACACAGATGCTCACATCACTAACGCGCCTAAACTTTACCTCTTGATCCCTGCCTATAATCTTACAGCTACTAAAGCGCCGCCTCTACACCTTATCATCCACGATATCTTAAGGTAATCTCATGGAATGTGAGGGGTCTCCGTTCTCCTAACAAGAGAATGAAGATTCTTCGCCACCTCAAAAGGCTAAAAGCGGACATAGCATTACTTCAGGAATCCCACCTTTCGGCGTCTGACTTTAGTCGATTGCAGAAACTCTGGGTTGGAACAGTCTTGGGTTCAGAATCGGTTGGACGGAAGGCTGGGGTCCTCCTTCTTTTCAACAAAAACCTCCCTTGTACTGTTCTATCCACGCATACAGACAACCAAGGCCGCTTCATCTCCTCCAGGGTTAGAATTGGGTCAAAAGAAATAGTGATTTCCAATGTATACGCCCCCAACAGTCCCACAAAGACATTTTACTCTCAGCTCTCCACTTGGCTCCTCAACACTTCTCACTTACCCCACCTAGTTGGGGGAGATTTTAATGACCTCATGCATCCTACAGACGATAGGTCCTCTCCAAAACAAACCACACCGGCGCCTGCTGGATTTGCTCCCACACTATTTGCCTCCACTATGGACTCCCTCCATCTTACAGACATCTGGCGCTTAACACACCCGGTAGACAGGGAATTCACCTTCTATTCTAATCCTCACAAGATCCTTACTAGGATCGACTATTTTTTTGGGACCGACAGTATCATCCCCCTGGTTTCAGACGCAGTGATCGGAGACATAGCCATTTCGGATCATGCCCCAATACTCCTTACCCTAGACAATCTAGACCTCCCCCCCCACCCTAACATCTGGTGCTTCCCTTCCTTCCTCCACAATAATGCTGATTTTCGCGCTTACATGGAACGAGCATGGGAGGAGTTTTCCTCCGCGAATGCTCCACATGCAGGGGACCCGAACCTTCTCTGGGATGCTGGAAAAGCATACTTGAGGGGTCGGATCATCTCATATGCCACTTCCTTTAAAAGAAACGCACTATCGAAATTCAAGCTGGCCAGCGACAGACTTCACCTCGCACAACGCAATCTAGCCGCCTCGATGTCACCGGCAAACAAGGCGGAGTGGTCCGCGGCTAAAACTGCCTTTGACACCTGGGCGGACACCCTGGAACTCACAAAAAAATCTCACCTAGATGCCTCCCTTCATAAATTTGGTAACAAAGCTGGCAAACTCCTATCCAGACTCTGTAAGGGGGCGCACCGCCCGACGCACATCACCTCACTGCGGGACCGCACGGGAACTACACACTCTACCCCACTTCGCATCAATAAAACCATGCTGGAATATTACACAGCCCTTTATGCACCCGATCCCATTGACCATAAAATAGCCCAAGCTTTCCTTGAAAAAATGAATCTACCAACTATCTCAACTGCCCTTCTAGATTCCCTGAATGCCCCTATCTCCCTCCTTGAAATAGAAGGCACTATACATGCTCTCCGCCCCTCTAAAGCCCCTGGCCCGGACGGCTTCACAAGTGAATTTTATAAAACTCTCCAAAATATAACTGCGCCCATGCTCCACTCGGTCTATTCCAACATCTGGGCGGGAGGTCCCTATCTACCGACAGGCAACCAGGCCATCATTAAGCTACTTTCTAAAAAGGGCAAAGATCCTCTGGATCCGGGCTCATACAGGCCTATTTCACTACTCAACCTGGATGTCAAAATTCTCTCGAAGATTGTGGCCTCCAGACTAGCAGTCATCCTCCCGGACCTCATTCACCCGGCCCAATCAGGATTCGTGAAAGGGCGGACAGCCACCCTTAACATACGTAAGGTTCTCCTGGCCCTTGAACGAGCCAAACAGGACCCTACGGGTGATTTTGCCATTATAACGTTAGACGCTGAAAAAGCTTTTGACAATGTAAGCTTTGACTGGCTTTCCCTCACTTTGTCTAAAATGGGATTCACAGGCCCTTTCTGTCATCTTATCAATGCCATGTATACAGCGCCCTCAGCTAGACTTGTTGCGGCTGGACTCCTCTCAGAGGATTTCCGCCTCCATAAAGGGACCAGACAGGGTTGTCCTCTCTCCCCCCTCCTGTTCAACTTAGCCTTAGAACCTCTGTCTAGATACCTTTCCCAGATAGCCCCTTTACGAGGCATCAAAATAGGCAAAGCGGAACTTCGCACCTCACTATTCGCCGACGACGTCCTCATATTCACGGGCAACCCCAGTAATGACATGTCGACCATTAAAACTACCTTTGATGAATTTCGACTGTGCTCCGGCCTCCGTATCAATTATTCCAAGAGCGAGATTCTCCCTATAGGGACACACTCCACACCCCCCTGGGCTCACCACTCTCTGTTTAAGGTTGCATCTTCTCACATCACCTACCTAGGTATAAAGATTGGGAAATTGCCCTCTTCCATCTATCACCTCAATTACCCCCCCCCCTCTTCACAAAACTCTATCAGGAACTGTCGAACTGGATGGATCTTCCCCTCTCGCTCCTAGGAAGGTGTCACCTTATCAAAATGATTAGCTTCGCCAGACTGCTTTATCCTTTGCAAACCATTCCCTTGCTTTTGAAACATAAAGATATCAAACTCCTAAACTCCAAAATTTCACAGTTCATCTGGCACGGCAAAAGACCTCGGATAGCCTTTAAAAAACTACACCTTCCTAGACGCAACGGGGGTATCGGTCTACCTCATATTAGATTGTATAATTTAGCATGTCTGTTCAGGACCAGCTTAGATTGGATAGCTCAATCATCCCAATACTCTAATTACGTCCTGGAATCTGAAATGGCTCACCCGCACTCTCTGGTGGCCCTTCTACACTGCAGATGGAAAACTGTCCCCCCACCTTATCAACACAATCTCCTGCTAAGGGACACAGCTATAGCTTGGAGAGAAATCAGAAAAACACTCAAGTTATCTCCTTTCATCTCTCCCCATTTACCAATCCAAGGCAATCCTGACTTCATCCCTGGTCTCCACTACAAAGCCTTTTCGGTCTGGCAGGCTCAAGGTCTGACACATTTCTCCTCACTGTGCGATGGCAACACTGGAAAACCACTGCCCTTTTCTACAATATCCTTGTTTTTTTCTCTGCCCCCCTCTCACGTATTTCATTATAACCAATGCATTAGCTTCTTATCTAACACGTGTAAAGACAACCTCCGGAGATTCGAAAACAGCTTTTCTGAACGTTTACTGCGAAGTGGACGTTATAAAATCGCGGACATCTACAGACCTCTCCTGCAAGAATCTTCCCCGTCTATGTCCTCCTCTTCTATTGCGAACTGGGCTAGGGATTTCCCAGTTCCAGATATAACGAAAAAAATCCTATCTGGCCTGCAGAAAACCCTTCGACTGACACCCAACGAAATTTGGAGAGAACCCAACTCAAGATCGCACACCGGGCTTATATCCCATTTATCTCTCCTAACTCCAATAGAGATGGCGCCTCCTGCCCTCTATGCAAGGCACCCAGACCTTCTCTCTCCCACCGCTTCTGGTCCTGCTCCTTCATTTCCTCATTTTGGGATCAAGTCCTATCCTATATATTCAAAATCACTCTGCTGAAACTCCCCAAAGACCCTTTACTTCTAATATTTGGTTATTGGGACCCTATATTGTTACCCTGGTCTCTTTCGCCGGCTGCAACGATCCCCTCAGGGACTACCAAACGTCCCTCCTCGAAAGACCTGATTTTACTTTGTTTGCTTCTCGCGAGGAGACTCATTCTTAGGCACTGGATCTCTCCCCAAAGCCCTTCTCTCATCCAACTCGAAAAGGACTGCCTCAACCTCTTCTACAAAGAACGACTTCTTACGGACTTTAAAGAACCCAGATCTAGAGCTCGCTTTCTCTACAGATGGGAATCCTTCATCATAACAACCCTCTCGGCAGCGGATCAGGCAGCTCTGGAACAACTCTCTTTCTCGTACGCTGACCCTTTCCCAATTGGGCTGTAAATCTTGATGACATTGCACAGTCTATATTTTCCGGATGGCCCACCAGGGCTGTTCTTTTCTCGGGACCATTCATGTAATGGAATGATCAGCACACCACTGTCTCTGGAGCTCTCCCCCCCCGTTTGTTTTGAGTTTTCCCCTATTCCTGATTCTAAACACAGGGGCGCGTAGACAGATCCATCCAGTATTCCACCTTCCGGTTGCATTGCTTTTTAGGTATTTATCTAGGATGACCTGCAGTACCCTCACTAGGTGAGAATTTTGTGTATACAGCACCCTCTCTTCATATCTTCATATCTTCATAACTTCATAACCCCATAAGGTTAGTCTTCAAGTGTGCTAGAGTCATGTGCTACATTTTGTTTTGCCCTACCTGTTGTACCCATCTAGCTACACCGATATTCCTATGTACCATTGTTTTAAACCTGACTAACAGCCTTATGTTCTCTTATGTTCTCTTTTGTACTTGTGTACTTATCTTTACACCTGCTCAAGTGTCTTTCATTATTCCAATAAAAACTTGTTAAAAAAAAAAAAAAAAAAAAGCCTTGCGTTGTGCAAATGGACTGTTTGTCTGTCAAACAACCGCAAACTCCCCGTTTAACGCACCACAGAGTTTGGTCTGTCACTGTGAAGCGGGCGTAACCCTTACACTACCTGATCGATACATCATCATGCCTGATGTTTTAAAGCACGTTATTCCAAACAATTTAGGAATGTTAGGTGATTTATGCCCTTTATGGATTAAAACCCGACTCTGCGTCAACTACGTAATTTTCCATGGGAGTTTTGCCATGGATCCCCCTCCAGCATGCCACAGTCCAGGTGTTAGTCCCCTGGAAACAACTTTTCCATCACCATTGTGGCCAGAAAGAGTCCCTGTGGGTTTTAAAATTCGCCTGCCTATTGAAGTCTATGGCGGTTCGCCCGTTTGCGAACATTTGCGGAAATTCGCATTCGCCGTTCGTGAACGGAAAATTTTATGTTCACGACATCACTATAAATGATATTGGGCCTGAGATCAAAAGTAACATTTCTGTCTTTGCAGATGACACCAAGCTATGCAGTGGAATAACGTCCTTACAGGATGTCACCAATTTACAAGCCGACCTCAATGCTCTGTCTAATTGGGCGACTATGTGGCAGATGAGGTTTAATGTTGATAAATGTAAAGTTATGCACTTGGGGGCTAAGAATATGAATGCATCATACATAATAGGGGGAGTACAACTGGGGGGATCTGTAGTGGAGAAGGATCTGGGGGTTTTGGTAGATCATAAGCTCAATAATGGCATGCAATGCCAAGCTGCGGTTTCCAAACCGAGCAAAGTCCTTTCTTGTATTAAGAGAGGTATGGTCTCCAGAGAGAGAGATATAATTTTGCCCCTGTTCAAATCATTAGTAAGACCTCATCTGGAATATGCAGTTCAGTTTTGGGCCCCAGTTCTCAAAAAGGATATTGGGGAACTGGAGAAAGTGCAGAGAAGGGCAACCAAACTGATAAGAGGCATGGATGAGCTCAGCTATGAGGAAAGATTAGAGGAACTGAATTTATTCACTCTTGAGAAGAGGAGATTAAGGAGGGATATGATCAACATGTACAAATATATAAGGGGTCCATATAGTGAACTTGGTGTTGAGTTATTCACTTTACGGTCAACACAGAGGACATTGCGGCACTCTTTGCGTCTAGAGGAAAAGAGATTTCACCTCCAAATACGGAAAGGTTTCTTCACAGTAAGAGCTGTGAAAATGTGGAATAGACTCCCTGCAGAGGTGGGTCTGGCCAGCTCAGTAGATTGCTTTAAGAAGGGCTTGGATTCTTTCTTAAATGTACATAATATAACTGGGTACTGACATTTATAGGTAAAGTTGATCCGGGGAATATTCAATTGCCTCTCGGGGGATCAGGAAGGAATTTTTTCCCCTGCTGTAGCAAATTGGATCATGCTCTGCTGGGTTTTTTGCCTTCCTGTGGATCAACTGTGGGTATAGAATTGGGTATATGGAATTGTACGATATATATTTTTTTATATTATTTATTTATTTATTTTTATGGTTGAACTGGATGGACTTGTGTCTTTTTTCAACCTAACTATGTAACTATGTAACTCAGGCTGCCTGACTATCCTGCAAAGGCTGTTTGTACCTGAGTACTCTGTTATAGCTGCCAGTCTTAGCCCCTGATTAGATATGACTACTCTATAGTTTCCTGACTTGCCCTCTGCACTGTAGCCCAGCCTGCTTCTTTCAACCCCGGGTAGGGCAATCCCAGAGGCCAATACATAGTGCTAGTTTGCTGAAAAGCACTGGAGTTTCTGGCTATCATCCTTTGTGAGGTACCTTAGTGAAGACAGACAGGTATTTGGTCACTTAACCTTCCAGGGGGCACTATAATACCAACTCATCATTTGGAGTGCCAGGGTCTTCTCCTGGAAACAGCTCAGGTCAAAGTGCTGATTCAGCTGGAGAATCTTCAGAGCTTCAGATCTTGGCTTTACATCCCAGAAGTGTCCTGGCTCTCTGCTTCTGCATGGTAGCCCTGTGCCTGATGGTAACTTCGTTCTAGACAGTTCAATTTTCATTGTTTCACTCCAGACCTCTACTACACAATGTCCTGTCATTATGGTACAAGTCAATTTAGTCCCTGGACAGATCTATTTATGTTGTCATTAAGGACCAAGTTGTCTCTGGCCTGGTGGCTCAAAAGCCAGCTCTGGAGTTACAGAAGTCTTCCACTCTCATATTCTGGAAAATTCTCATGATAGATGTCATCCTGTTAGCCAATTATATAAGATGCCTATCCAGCCTGTTTATCTGATTCAGATTCAGTTGGACAGTGACATTACCGTGACATACGTGGAACATCAGGGAGTAATTGGAAGTCACACTTTGGCAAGAAAAGTAGAATGTATCCTGTCCAGGACAAAACTTCACATTTCCACTTTCTTGTTCATACATCACGGGACACAGAGCAGCATAGTCATTACTATGTGGGTTATATAGAATTACCTTCAGGTGCTGGCACTGGCAACTTCCAAAACAGGAAGTACCCTCCCCTATATAAGCCCCTCCCATCCGGGAGTACCTCAGTTTTTTGCCAGTGTCTAAGGTGTTGGTCAAGGTTAACATGTATTCATCTGGGCTTGTGTACAGGTTCTCTGGGCCTTAGCAAGCTATTCCGGATCCGACCAAAAAAGCTTCATAGCTAAACGGTCGGTACCCGGGCCTTGCAGAGAAGAGCAGGGTTTTGCCTGTAATGCCTCTCTTAGGAGGGCTGGACCCTGGGATCCAGAGCTCTGGTCATACCCAAAACTAAGAGGCTATCTGTGCAGGGTGCTATACAGGTCCAGGGGAGTGGAATCCTTGGGAACCCGGTCCCTGAAGGTCTAGTACAATGCCTGCCGTGAGAGGTGAAGTTTGGGCTTCTGTGGACCAAACAAAGTCCTGCGGCGGGGAAAAGGTAAGTGGGGGCCCCTCAGGAACTTGGTTCTATTGAGGGGACCCCCAAGCCTAATATGTCTTTCTGCCTGTTACCTAAAGGGTATTCCCGCTAATAGCTGTATATGCCTAAGAAATCCTAGAAATGTTTTTTCATAAGGGAAGTTTTAAAAAAACTGTAAACCTGGAAATGTTTTTTCATAAAGGAGGTTTTAAAAAAAAAAAAAAAAAGACAAAGGTGCGGTACCTGTGTTTGTCCACTAGAGGCCGCTGTGGAACGTCTTTTTTCTTGGGACTATTCCTTCCATGGTGAAAGTCCAGGCAGATGAGTGAGCTCTCTATCAGGGAAGCTGCATTCCTCTGTCATGCTGCCAAGTAGTTTCCTTCCATCCCCGAGTCCTGGTGAAACAGGGACCCTGGCTCCTCTCCCTACATGGCGCCAAGAGCGCACACGTGCACGCGCGCGTGCGCGCACACATGCTTTCCTTTTATAAGGTTTAGCTTCAAAAAAGGGGGCGGAGCCTGGCGGATGACGCGCTCTGTGCGCCCAGCGCTTCTGCGCATGTGCGGGCGTCCCAGCAAGATAAAAGGACTCAGTCCACGCTGCTTGCTATGGGCACAGAGCATGAAAAGGAGCTGGTAGCATGGTATAGGGGCTTACAGCGGGCGGTTGATACAGGCATCCCCAGAAAGACGCATTAGTAGACACCCACTGATGTACATAGCAGCAAATTGCATTAGACTATTTCAGTAAGGGGTGTATTGCGGCTGGAATACCTCAGCTTTGAACTAAGGAATATGCCGCCTAAAAAACTCCGAGATATACCTCTCAGGAAGTGTAGGGGGTCTCCATCGGGCTCTGAGGATCTGGAGCAGTCATCTGCACCCTCCTCCCCTGAGAAATCAGAGGTTAATACCCATAAGGAACCCCCGGGAGTGCCAGGTACTGCGGCTGTCCTCAGTCCACCTGCTCCTGCATATATAACAGAGGAGGTTTTTTCCTCAACTCTGGAGGGATTGGAGCAGAGATTGGCTGCATTGATCGCTTCTTCTCTACAGGAAAGAAAGCGCGCCAGATCTCCATCACCTCCATTAGAGTGCCTGTTGGCAGAGCAACAGTCCCAGGAAGGGACCGACCTACCTGAAGGGGATCAGGAGGAGGTTAGCTCTGTTTTTGAGGAATCGACAGTAGATGAACCATTTTCAGCATCACAGACTGAAAGATTGTGGGTCCAGACCCTAACTGACATGGTTCGATCTGCATTTAAAATGCCTCTTGTTGAACCATCAACTACTGCTGTCTCCTCATTGGGGTCGCTAAAAGCTCCCCAGGTTAATTGCTCCTTTCCAATACATCCATTATTGGAAGGACTTATATACCAGGACTGGGAACATCCTGATAAACTATTTGTTCCGCCTAAAAGGTTTCTGGTGATCTATCCCATGGAGGAAAAGTTCACCCAGAGATGGAATGTTCCTACGGTGGATGCAGCCATCTCTTCTGTGAACAAATCACTGACATGTCCAGTAGATAATGTTCAAATGTTCAAAGATCCAGTGGATAAAAAATTGGAATCTTTATTAAAATCTGCTTTTTCCACAGCAGGGGCTGTTACACAGCCAGCAGTGGCAGCTATTGGGGTCTGCCAAGCTTTAAAGGATCAAATGAAAATGGTCCTGAGGGATTTGCCAGACCAGCAGGCCCAGGCTCTGGCTGATCTGCCTAGAGCATTATGCTTTGCGGTTGACGCCATCAAGGATTCTATCCATCAGGCCTCCCGCCTCACGCTGTCTATGGTACATATGCGTAGGCTTCTGTGGCTCAAAAACTGGTCTGCTGAAGCTCCCTGTAAGAAGCTCTTAGTTAGCTTCCCATTTCATGGGGAACGCCTTTTTGGCGAAGACCTGGATAAGTATATCCAGAAGATTTCCAGTGGTAAAAGTACTCTCTTACCGAGTAAAAAGAGGTCTAGGGGTCCATCTTTTAAGAGGACTACCTCTCCTATCCCTGCGACGTCTGCTACTAAGCAGTTCCGACGGCCTCCTCGGTCAAACTCAGGAGGTAAAAATCAGGGACAGCCACAGGGTAATAAAAAGCCCTGGATCCGAAGAGGTACTAACCAGCCTCCAAGTCTAGCCTATGAAGGGCTGCCCCCACTCAAACGGGTGGGGGGAAGACTTCAGTTGTTCGCAGAGACCTGGCGGAAGACGATCAAAGACAGATGGGTGCTCTCCGCAGTAACTCTGGGATACAAGTTGGAGTTAAAAGAGTCTCCTCCGTCCCATTTTATGTGGTCAGGCATGCCAAGAGACCCTCTGAAAAGAGGGTCTCTCCTATTGGCGTTAGAACAACTATTGCTCCAAGGAGTAATTATGGAGGTTCCTATGGAAGAGTGGGGGTTGGGTTTCTACTCAAACCTTTTCACAGTCCCGAAGCCAAACGGGGACATAAGACCCATATTGGACCTAAAGAGTCTAAACAAATTTCTAAACGTCCGGTCTTTCCGGATGGAGTCGATCCGATCGGTCACCGCTGCCCTACAAGGGGAGGAATGGTTAGCCTCGATCGACATCAAAGATGCTTACTTGCATGTTCCCATCTTTCCAGGTCATCAAAAATTCCTACGCTTTGCAGTAGAAGGGCGCCATTTTCAGTTCAGAGCCTTACCATTCGGTCTGGCCACAGCACCACGAGTGTTCACAAAAATTCTGGCCCCACTGTTGGCCGATCTAAGAACACGGGGTGTAACGATAATGGCATACCTAGACGACCTGTTGTTGATGGACCACTCAGTTGCCAAGCTAGAAGTGGTAATTGTCGATACAATCAAGTATCTAGAGTCTCACGGTTGGGTCATCAACCTGGACAAGTCAGCCCTACAGCCAGTGAAAAACCTGGTATATCTAGGGCTACGGCTGGATTCAGACCAGAGGAAAATTTTCTTACCTCTAGACAAGGTATCCTCTTTGAGGGCCTTGGTCCATCTGCTTTGTGCAAAAAGACAGCCGTCCATACGCCTGTGCATGAGGCTGCTAGGAAAGATGGTAGCATCATTCGAAGCTGTGCCATACGCCCAATTCCACTCAAGGAATTTACAAAGGGCCATATTGTCAGCCTGGAACGGAAAAGTTCAGGCTCTAGATGGCTTTGTCCCCTTCCGTTCGGAAGAGTCTCTGCTGGTGGTTGATCCCCCAGAATCTCCAGAAGGGAAAACCCTTCAGCCCGATATCTTGGAAGGTGGTCACTACAGATGCCAGCCTTATAGGCTGGGGGGCAGTACTGGAGCAATGGTCTCTCCAGGGCAGATGGTCAAATGTAGTAAAAACCCTGCCCATCAATCTCTTAGAGATACGAGCAGCCCGGTACGCCCTAGTAGCCTGGACATCCAGACTCCAAGGGTCCCCTGTCAGAATTTAATCAGACAATGCCACAGCAGTGCCATATATCAATCATCAGGGAGGCACCAGGAGTCGTGCAGCCCAGAGGGAAGTAAGTCACATCCTGGAATGGGCAGAAAAGCATGTCCCATGTATATCAGCTGTCTTCATTCCAGGGGTGGAGAATTGGAAGGCGGACTTTCTGAGTCGCCAACAGTTATGCCCAGGGGAATGGTCCCTTCATCCCGAGGTCTTCCGAGCAATATGTCAGCGGTGGGGAACTCCGGATGTAGATCTGCTAGCATCCAGATTCAACGCAAAGGTGGACAGATTTGTCTCCCGGACAAGGGATCCCCTCGCTTGCGGCTCGGATGCTCTGGTGTTCCCTTGGGATCAGTTCAGACTGATATATGCATTCCCTCCGCTACAATTGTTGCCTCGACTCCTTCGCAGAGTCAGGTTGGAGAAGAAGCCGGTGATCCTGGTGGCTCCAGCGTGGCCCCGAAGGGCCTGGTACGCGGAGATCATCAAAATGTCTGTGGGGAGTCCTTGGACCCTTCCACGTCGTCCGGACCTGCTTTCGCAAGGACCGATATACCACCCTTCCTTACTAACTCTAAGTTTAACGGCCTGGCTATTGAATCCCACATCCTAAAGAAGAGAGGTCTCTCTAACTCTGTGGTATCAACTATAATCAATGCCAGGAAGCCTGTATCCAGGCAGATCTACTATAGAGTTTGGAAGGCGTACATCACTTGGTGCGAGGCCAGAAAATGGCATCCACGTAAGTACGTTATAGGCAGAATTCTGGATTTCCTGCAGTGGGCTGTAGACAGGAAGTTTGCCTTAAGTACTATCAAGGGCCAGGTTTCGGCCTTGTCAATACTATTTCAAAGGCCCCTGGCTATGCATTCACTTGTCAAATCCTTTATGCAAGGTGTGACTCGTATTATTCCACCGATTAAGGCTCCCATATGCCCATGGGATCTAAATTTGGTTCTGTCGGTTCTGCAGAAGCAGCCATTTGAACCTTTGCGGCACATTTCCTTGGTTCTACTCACCAGGAAATTGATATTTTTAGTAGCCATATGCTCGGCTAGAAGAGTGTCGGAATTAGCCGCCATGTCCTGTAAAGAGCCATATCTGGTTATCCATAAGGACAGAGTAGTATTACGTCCTCACCCAGGCTTTCTTCCTAAGGTGGTATCGAGGTTTCACTTGAACCAGGATGTGGTTCTTCCTTCTTTTTTCCCCAAACCAAGCTCGGTAGAGGAAAAGTTATTGCATTCTTTGGATGTAGTAAGAGCAGTTAAAGCTTATCTAAAAGCCACTGCTCAGATTCGTAGAACGGATTCTTTGTTTGTTCTGCCGGAAGGCCCCAGAAAGGGTCAGGCAGCATCAAAATCTACTTTAGCCAAGTGGATTCGACAGGTCATAATACAAGCCTATGGCTTGAGAAGTAGACCGCCTCCGTTCAAAGTTAGGGCGCACTCCACGAGAGCAGTTGGAACTTCATGGGCAGTGCATCACCAGGCCTCCCTGGCGCAAATTTGTAAGGCCGCAACATGGTCTTCAGTACACACGTTTACTAGGTTCTACCAGGTGGACGTTAGAAGTCAGGAGGATGTCGCCTTTGGGCGCAGTGTGTTGCAGGCCGCAAAAGATCCTCATGCCTGATGGCGCCCAGCTTATGTATGGTGTATCCCCCCCCCTCATGTGGCATTGCTTTGGGACGTCCCACATAGTAATGACTATGCTGCTCTGTGTCCCGTGATGTATGAACAAGAAAGTAGGATTTTTAAAACAGCTTACCTGTAAAATCCTTTTCTTGGAGTACATCACGGGACACAGAGCTCCCACCCCTCTTTTGGGGACACGTATTGCTTTGCTACAAAACTGAGGTACTCCCGGATGGGAGGGGCTTATATAGGGGAGGGTACTTCCTGTTTTGGAAGTTGCCAGTGCCAGCACCTGAAGGTAATTCTATATAACCCACATAGTAATGACTATGCTGCTCTGTGTCCCGTGATGTACTCCAAGAAAAGGATTTTACAGGTAAGCTGTTTTAAAAATCCTACTTTTTTCACCAAAGCATAGACAATTCAATTGGCAGGCAGACTTCCTCAGCCAATAGTGCCCTGTAGAGTAGTCCCTACACTCAGTTGTTCTAGGACCCATGCCACAGGAGAGGATAACAAAATGTGGAACATCTATGCCTGAATTCTGGGCAATTCTAAAATGGCAAAGCTCTGACACTTCCAGGTATTGTCAAAGTTTACCTACTCCCTTCCAGCCGTACCCAAACAATTTTTGAGTTAAGATCATGAAATAAAATATTTTCTTATTTTTTTCAAAGGATGGCCTTTTTTTTAAAACATACTTGACAAGGAGCAACCTCTAAGCAGAGCTCCCTACCTCTGGTATGCCCCATTTATTAACCTAACCCCCACAAAATTACAGCTGGTTTGAAGTTATGAACAATACGTAAAAAATATGAGAACTAATTTTTATATGCGTCAGTAAGGCTTAATGTACACAAGACGTTTAACAAACTCTTCTGAACGATTTAACTTGACAGATGTTTGAAAATGTCAGTTTTGCCGATTTTACATGCCGCGTTTACCCGCATTTAGCCACATTTGCGTTTAGAAGCATTTTTTTTTTAAATAGTCAAAAATTAAAAATGCCTGTAAACGTAACGCGGCTAAACGTGAGTTACCAAGTTTACATGCGTTTACAAGCTGTTACAGACGTTTTGTGTTTTTAAATGCCTCTAAACATCCGTCCTGAATGCATTTTTCCAAAAAATGCTTCTAAACTCAACTGCTTAGAAAAAACTAGAAATGAAAAGTTAGTCTATAGGATAATCTCAAGCCAAGAACAATTTTTAAGGAAAAATATGCAGCCCTAATGTACTTACAGTACTGACAAAATTTATTTGGCTCAAGGTTTTTTACCCTTATTTATTCTATGCATCAAGGTAAAAAACATTTTGTGTGCAGCAGACCATCCCCCTAATACTCACCTGAGTCCCATTTCAATCCAGCGATGTGCATGAGAGCCTCAGCTGTCTGGGGACTCTCTCTTCTTATTGGCTGAGGCAACAGCAGGAGCCATGGTCAATCACAGCCAGTGAGCCAAAGAATATTAAAACAATGACATCTTCCCTTAGCCCAAGGGACACTTCACATTGAATGTAGGCATCAACCTCAGTGCTGAAAAACCCTAAACTTATGCGGCATACACACAATCGTTTTTCATGCCATTTTTTTAACCAACGTTTTTCTTGTCGTTTTTTTTTCATGTTTCCTCTCAAGCCTGTCTTGCATCCACACGATCATTAAAAAAACAGCTCGAGCAAAGCGCAGTGACGTACAATGGCACTATAAAGGGGAAGTTCCATTCGAATGGCGCCACCCTTCATGTTAGTAAACTTTGTTGAGCGGCGATTCGCGCTTTTCAGCCTCGTGCTTTTCAGTCCGTTACAGCGTGATGAATGTGCTATCTCCATTACGAACGCTAGTTTTACCAGAACGAGCGCTCCCGTCTCATACTTGATTCTGAGCATGCGTGTTTTTTCCCCTCGTAAAAGGATACACACTATCGTTTTTCACGTCGTTAAAAAAAAGGACATGAAAAACGACGTGAAAAAATAGAGCATGTTCAAAAAAATTTAATGCTCGTTTTTCACACCGTTAAAAAGGTTCTGGAGCATACACACGATCGGTTTTAATGGCCATTTTAAAAAATTGCATTTTTAACTGCATGAAAAACGATCGTGTGTACACCGCATTAGGCTTTAAAGTGATTGCTAACTCATATTAAAAAAAATAGCAAACATGTCATAATTACCTTCTCTGTGCAATGGTTTTGCACAGAGCAGCCCCTTTGCCAAGCACCCACCATAGCAAGCTGCTTGCTATATGGGCATCCGTGCAGGGTCCCTTCTAAATAATTATTTCACTTTAGTGCAGAGAATGCATTAAAGCGGTTGTACGCCGCGTGGGAGTCTTCAGCTGGGCATTCACAGCGCATGCGCCGCTTACATCAGAGGCTGCATGCAAGGTGAATATCTCCTAAACCATACAGGCCTTATTATAGGCTTACCTAAAAATGGGTATACAACCACTTTAAGGTAAAAAAATTGCATTAGGGTAAAAAAAAAAACACTTTAATGCCTAGTACACACGATCGGTTTTCCCGGCGGTAAAAAGTCCGCGGGGAAAACCGAGAACCTGCTCGGTAGCTTTTTCCCCCTACACATGGCCGGGTTTCCCGGCAGGAAAACTGCCATGAGAGCTTTGGAAACCCGGCCGTGTGTATGCTCCACCGCAGTGTTTCCCCATAGGAGAACTGCTGGCTTAAAAACCGCAGAGAATCCCGGCAGGGAAAAAGAGAACATGTTCTCATTTTTCCCGGCGGTATTCCTGTCGGGAAAACTGCGATGGAGCATACACACGGCCGGGTTTCACGGCCAAAAGCTCTCATGGCAGTTTTCCTGCCAGAAAAACCGGTCGTGTGTACTAGGCATAAGAGGACATCTGCTAAATGGGGACACAAGCATGGGCGTCACGAGGGTGGGACCTGAGGGGGCCACGTCCCCCACAATTTTACTGTGTGCCCCCCCTTGTGCCCCCCCAAGTAAAGTTGTCGGTATTTAACAGATTTCTAAACATAAAAAAATTTCCGCCAGCGCCGCGGCTATCTGAGTTTCCGTCCGCGGCGCTGAATGACTGAATGAATCTCACTACAGTCAGTAACAGACGTCAGCCTGTCAGGTGACGTCGCGTCTGACGGCCGCCGCTATTGATTATGGGAATTGTAGTCTGCGGCGCCGGCTACGTCGTGCTCAAGCTCCCTGCTCCCGGGGGGTGGAGTCAGTGGAGTCAGTGAGTCACTGAGAAGAGCAGCGCAGCCAGCCTACCGCATGCTAACTCCCATCGCCGCGGTCAGTTATGATGAATAATTCAAATTGATCATGATTTGCCCGCCAACTCCTGCTCCAGTCCAGTCACAGTGCCTCTGCCACCAGTGCTGCCACAGGAAAGGCATGTCACTTCTTCCAAAAAACAGTAAAAATTTGCTTGCATAGTTGCATTACCATTTATAATTTAAATCTGAAATAAATAGCTGGTGGTGCTGGTGCCGGACAACAGTAACTTCAAAGATACATAAGACAGAGCTCTCATGGAGGTAACAGAAAAAATACTTAACTAATATTAGAAAAGCATGATGAAAAGGTGAAGTAACTTTGACTAAATAGTATATAGGAGGCTTTGTTTTTTCTTTTTGCAAAATCCAAACCAATGTGTGTTTTAGAGGTTAAAATATATATCATTGACCCCCAATGATATATATTTTAACCTCTAAAACACACATTGGTTTGGATTTTGCAAAAAGAAAAAACAAAGCCTCCTATATACTATTTAGTCAAAGTTACTTCACCTTTCCATCATGCTTTTCTAATATTAGTTAAGTATTTTTTCTGTTACCTCCATGAGAGCTCTGTCTTATGTATCTTTGAAGTTATTGTTGTCCGGCACCAGCACCACCAGCTATTTATTTCAGATTTAGGCTAGGTTCACACTGCTGCGATGCGGGAACGCTGCGAATCCACTGCGGGTTCCCGCATCGCAGGTTTTCCGGCGGCAGTTCACACTGCCCTATGCGAACTGCTGGGAGTGTCAATTAAAAGTTAATGACACCCCCAAATCAGTTCACATATCGCAGTGCGATCTGCAAACTCGGACAGGAATCGGTACGCATGAGTGTGAACACCCATGCGATCCGATTCTGCTGCGGAAAAAAAAAGGGTCCTGTGATGTGCACTTGCAGTGCGGTGCGGATCACATGCGAACTCTGACATCGCAGCAGTGTGCACCTAGCATTAAATGTGAACTGTCGTGCGTGTCGGGTGTGATGCGGGAACCCGAAGTGGATTCGCAGTGTTCTCGCAACGCACCAGTGTAATCCGGGCCTAAGAAATATTTTTTTTAGTTTACAAAATGCATGCATGCAATGACAGTTGATAAGGATTAAACAATAAATTGGTATTTTACCATGAATGAGTTAAAATTTGCTGACAATTAAGAATTCAAATTTCATATTTGTGCGTTTTGTGTGCATTGTCAGGAATATTTCATGTTAGTGCGTTTTGTGTGCATTTTCAGGAATATTATATGTTAATGCGTTTCGTGTGCATTGAATTCGTCTGGAATATTTCATATTTGTGCGTTTCATGTACATTGTCAGGAATATTTCATATGTGTGCGTTTCATGTACATTGTCAGGAATATTTCATATTAGTGCGTTTCATGTACATTGTCAGGAATATTTCATATTAGTGCGTTTCATGTACATTGTCAGGAATATTTCATATTAGTGCGTTTCATGTACATTGTCAGGAATATTTCATATTTGTGCGTTTCGTGTGCATTGTCAGGAATATTTCATATTTGTGCGTTTCATGTACATTGTCAGGAATATTTCATATTTGTGCGTTTCGTGTGCATTGTCAGGAATATTTCATATTTGTGCGTTTCATGTACATTGTCAGGAATATTTCATATTTGTGCGTTTTGTGTGCATTGTCAGGAATATTTCATATTTGTGCGTTTCATGTACATTGTCAGGAATATTTCATATTTGTGCGTTTCGTGTGCATTGTCAGGAATATTTCATATTTGTGCGTTTCATGTACATTGTCAGGAATATTTCATATTAGTGCGTTTCGTGTACATTGTCAGGAATATTTCATATTAGTGCGTTTCATGTACATTGTCAGGAATATTTCATATTAGTGCGTTTCGTGTACATTGTCAGGAATATTTCATATTAGTGCGTTTCGTGTACATTGTCAGGAATATTTCATATTAGTGCGTTTCATGTACATTGTCAGGAATATTTCATATTAGTGCGTTTCGTGTACATTGTCAGGAATATTTCATATTAGTGCGTTTCATGTACATTGTCAGGAATATTTCATATTAGTGCGTTTCATGTACATTGTCAGGAATATTTCATATTAGTGCGTTTCGTGTACATTGTCAGGAATATTTCATATTTGTGCGTTTCATGTGCATTTTCAGGAATATTTCATATTAGTGCGTTTAATGTGCATTAAAGTCAGCAGCTACACATACTGCAGCTGCTGACTTTTAATATTAGAACACTTACCTGTCCTGGAATCCAGTGATGTCAGCAACCCCGTTTTGTGTGCATTGTCAGGAATATTTCATGTTAGTGCGTTTTGTGTGCATTTTCAGGAATATTATATGTTAATGCGTTTCGTGTGCATTGAATTCGTCTGGAATATTTCATATTTGTGCGTTTCATGTACATTGTCAGGAATATTTCATATGTGTGCGTTTCATGTACATTGTCAGGAATATTTCATATTAGTGCGTTTCATGTACATTGTCAGGAATATTTCATATTAGTGCGTTTCATGTACATTGTCAGGAATATTTCATATTAGTGCGTTTCATGTACATTGTCAGGAATATTTCATATTTGTGCGTTTCGTGTGCATTGTCAGGAATATTTCATATTTGTGCGTTTCATGTACATTGTCAGGAATATTTCATATTTGTGCGTTTCGTGTGCATTGTCAGGAATATTTCATATTTGTGCGTTTCATGTACATTGTCAGGAATATTTCATATTAGTGCGTTTCGTGTACATTGTCAGGAATATTTCATATTAGTGCGTTTCATGTACATTGTCAGGAATATTTCATATTAGTGCGTTTCGTGTACATTGTCAGGAATATTTCATATTAGTGCGTTTCGTGTACATTGTCAGGAATATTTCATATTAGTGCGTTTCATGTACATTGTCAGGAATATTTCATATTAGTGCGTTTCGTGTACATTGTCAGGAATATTTCATATTAGTGCGTTTCATGTACATTGTCAGGAATATTTCATATTAGTGCGTTTCGTGTACATTGTCAGGAATATTTCATATTAGTGCGTTTCGTGTACATTGTCAGGAATATTTCATATTAGTGCGTTTCGTGTACATTGTCAAGAATATTTCATATTAGTGCGTTTCATGTACATTGTCAGGAATATTTCATATTTGTGCGTTTCATGTGCATTTTCAGGAATATTTCATATTAGTGCGTTTCATGTACATTGTCAGGAATATTTCATATTTGTGCGTTTCATGTACATTGTCAGAAATATTATATGTTAATGCGTTACATGTGCATTAAATTTGTCAGGAATATTTCATATTTGTGCATTTCATGTACATTGTCAGGAATATTTGATGATGATTTAATAATGCACATTTTAGTAAGGTGTGTGTGGTAATGCAGTTTCTTATTTAAGTGGAGTTCCGACGCCCAGATTTTTTTTTTTAAAGTCAGCAGCTACACATACTGCAGCTGCTGACTTTTAATATTAGAACACTTACCTGTCCTGGAATCCAGTGATGTCAGCAACCCCGGGTGCTGCCGCCGCCATTGCGGGTAAGGGATTCCAACAGTGTAGCCTTGCAGCTTCATGGCCAGCTCCCTACTGTGCTTTCTGTATTGGCCCAGTGGTGGGGGGAGGAGAAGGCCGGCCAAGGTGAAGCACATCGCCGCGACCGTGTCCGCCAGAAGTGGGGACAGGGTACCTGTCAATTTAAAACAGGTACCTGCTCCCCCTTGAAGGGTGTCAAATGTGGCACCGGAGGGGGGGGGGAGGAATTGAATACGGTAAGCAGAAGTTACACTTTTGGGTGGAACTCCGCTTTAGTTATTTTAGTTGATTGCTAGTTGCTGGTTGGATTGGCAACTACATTTATCAATGAGACATTTAATAAAACAAATGGTATTCATTTATGGTAAGTGTTCCATAAGAACATCATTTTCTTTTTTTTTCCCCCAGATAATTTTTTTTATCATAACTCAAAAAATGGACATCCGTTCATTTTATTCCGTGGTAAATGTTAAGGCCCAGAAGGCTGATATTTCAAAAGAGCAGCAAAAAGGAAAAAGTCAGCCTGGTCCGTCTTCTTCCATTGAGGAGTGTGAAGAGCTTGAGAAGGATGACGTTGAATATGACACTGCTGAATTAATATCGGATAATCATGAACCTTGCAGGTTGAAGACGCAAGCACCTCCTCACTAAGCAATATTCAACACAGTGCTTATGAAGAGCAATTCAGTGAAGCTGAACAGCCACAGAGTGCACAAACATCTGCTAGCATTGAAAAAACAAAGGTACAAGGACCACATGATATCAGCCAGTGTGCTAGTGAAGGGCCAAGACAGCCTGCATTAAAAAAATACCCACAGAAACAAATGGGAGGACGCTTCAGGTCATTCCGCCCACAGTGGTTTGGATCATTTGAATGGTTGGAATATTCTGTGTCCCAGGATGCTGCATAGTTTCCCGTGCCGGTTTTTTTCAACACCAAAATATCTCCATGGGCATGCTAAAAAAGTACCGTTTATCAACATAGGGTACAAAAACTGGAAAAATGCACTCGAAACTGGTAAAGGAATACTACAGCATGAGAAGTCTGCTTCACACAAGGATTGCCATGTCAGATGGGAGGATTTCAAAAAGAGTGTAAGCCAGGATACATCAATTATGAAAGATCTAACTAAAGCTCATACACGAGAGGTCAATGAGAATGGGGAAGGAAAGGGAGTAGCCATATAGGCTCCCCTTTCCTCATGGGGTCACTGTAACTGCAAGGTTAATACATAAGTTTCTAAGAAGGTTTAGCTACAGGGCTAGAGAGTCAATAGTTTTAAAAAAAAAAAAAAAAAAAAACCCCAGTCAGTAGATTTGATTAAGCTCAGGTGTGTTAGAGAGTTCTGGAAATCTGAGAATCAGTAAGGGATTGGTTAGTGAAATCAGGTGTTAGATCAGGAAAATTCTAGAAGCTGGTTTCTGGTCCATTTAAGGAGCAGTTCCAGGCAGGTTAGTGGTGCGATACCAGAAGATTCCAGCAGGAGGAGCTCCCCACCCTACCCCCCCCCCCACCTTTTTCCCGTCGCGGCCAATTCATGTGGTAGGCTCCCTCTGGTGAATTGCCAGAGGGGAGAATTTAGGAAAGTCAAGTTCAAGTAATAATCAGCTCGAGTCTCAGTGGCTGGGTTGAGTACGGGTATTGATAAACACTTGGTTGGAAAGTATGTTTTAAAAGTTAAAATTGGTGGATTATGGATTTATGTTTTGAAAACCAGTGAATCAGGCCGTGGCCAATAATTATCCAAAAAAAAAAAAAAAAAATGTTACATGGAGATTAATAAAATTAGTTGTTTAAGTTATAACTTGCTCTGGTGTTTTTTGTGCTCTATGCATGTTTGCGGGGGTGTGCATGATGCATGTGATCCCATAGACATTACTTAAAGACAATTGCCCAAGTTTTGTTGCTAACAGCCAAGACTAAAATTGCCCAGCGAGAGCATCGGTACAGCTCAGATTATGTCAATCATGGAAATGTGCGTGAAATTCTCTATTTAATTGCAGAAAAAGACAGCGTTGTAAGAAACAAAATTACAGGACCAAGGAATGCAAGATATCTACATCCATCTATACAAAATGAACTTTTGTCAATTATGGCTGCTCTTGTTAGAGAAGGCATCGCACAGAGCATTAAAGGAAGTCCCTTTTCCATCATTGCAGATGAAACAAAGGATCTGAGTAAATCAGATCAACTGTCTGTCGTAGTCCGATTTTTTCACGATAAGATGATCCATGAACGGTTCTTACAATTCTACCGCGCAGATAGCCTTGATGCTGAATCTCTAACAGGATACATATTCCAGGTCCTAGCATCTCTAGGCATTGATAAAAATTATTGTGTTGGACAAGGCTATGATGGAGCCTCTGTAATGAGTGGCCGGCTTAATGGTGTGCAAGCACGCATTAAAAAGGAGGTGCCTTGTGCACTTTACATTCATTGCATGAGTCACCGCCTCAACCTGGTCATCGTGGACACTGTGAAGAATGTACAGGCAGCAAATGAATTTTTTGTAAAACTCGAAAAGCTATATGTGTTTTGCAGTACATCTGTTGTTCACTCTGTGTTTGCTAATGTGCAACAAGAAATGTCAAGCAAACCAGCTATCCAGCTTAAACAATTAAGTGACACAAGGTGGACATGCCAACATGCAGCCTGCAATGCTGTTCTCAAAACGCTTGGCCCTCTTTTGGAAACTCTCAATATTTTGGCAGAAGGGAACCATACTGAGAGAGCAGTTGAGGCAAAATCCATTCACCGGTTCATTGATTTTGGCTTCATTCTGGCACTTGTGTTTTTTGAGAACATACTAAAAAGGACCCAGACGCTCTCTAACATGTTACAAGCCAAAGATATTGACTTGGCATCGGCTGTCCTTCTTGTACAAACAATTTTACAAGAGCTTGAAGAAGTGCGCAATCCAGAGAGGAGACCTGAAGCTAATTCTGGAACAATAGAAAGTGTCTGGGCAGAAGCAATTCAACTGAGCATCAAGTGTGGAATATCAGCACCAAATGATGATTCTACCGAACCGCCTTCCAAGAAGCGAGATCGCCGGCCTCCTCTCAACCTAAGAAATAGCATCATTTTGGAAACTGTAGGGCATCGACAACAACTGCTCAAAAAATATGATTTCATTCAAATGTTCATGTATGTTGTTCTTGACAGAATAATTTCAGAGCTAAAATCTCGATTTTCAAAAGATTCTCTGGAAATCATGGAAGGCGTACAGTCTCTGAATCCTCGATCGGATTCATTTCTTAATTTTGAAAAATTGCTACCAATGGCCAAATTCTACTCCTGCAACACAGAAAACTTGGAGATTGAGCTGAAACAGGCAATGCTAACCCTACAGAGAAAAAAATCTTCAGATGCCATTGAGGTACACACAATTCTTGAGTTCACTAACTTTCTGGAGCCTTACTCTATTCCATTTCTTGAACTTTATCGGCTATGTAAAATAGCTTGTGTTTTGCCAGTCAGTAGTGCCTCATGTGAAAGAAGCTTTTCTGCACTAAAGTTAATAAAATCATTCCTACGCACAACAATGACTGAGGAAAGGCTTTCAGATCTTGCCACATTGTCAATTGAGGCCAGACTTGCATCCCAAATAAATATGGAACTTGTAGTTAGCAGGTTTGCATCAATCCATAAAAATTCACGTTTAAGCCTATATTAGCGTGAAAGACAAAATTTAAGTTCATTTTTTTTTTTTTTTTTATGCTGTGCACTTTAAAAGCATAACACTGCATATTTGTTGTGACGTTGCACTTTATTTTACGTGCACTTGTTTCCTTATTTAAGAATTGCTATTTGAAAGCTAGATATTTAGAGTTAAAGGGACACTATAGGGTCAGGAATACCAACAGGTTAATTTCATTCTCCTCTGTCTGTCCTATGAGGCTGCAGGACCCCTGACCCTCTGTCTGGACAGTGCTGATCACAAGAAAAAAAAAAACCTCTCTAGCAATACACACCAAACTGAGCATGTACAGCTTGCCACAAAACTGTACTATCAGGAGGGGACTGTGGAAGAAGGGGAGGATCAGAGAAGACAAGATCAAACAGCCTTTTTACATAATGCAGAGGTTTAGCCCCTTAGGTTTCAAAGTGAGTATAACAAGCATGCTTTACTGCATATACAGACTGATTTTACTGTTGTGGGTTTAGGAACACTTAAGCTCAAGTTGTTCTGGTGACTATAGTGTCCCTTTAACAAAAATAGTTACAATTATTGTTGTTCATTTATATAACTATAGCTTGAATATGTTTTGGTACATACCTGGAAAAATTACTATTATTGCCTATGCTTCAAAATAGGTATTGCAGTTCATTTTGCAATGTTTACCATTATGTGGTTTAATAGTGTTGTAGGGAATTTTAAATTATTTTTGTACACTTCAACTATAGACTTAAATTAGCATGATGTAGGGCCAACCCTTCTTAGTAGTTTTTCATGGAAGTAGGGCTAAATCAGCTTTTCTTACAGGACAAGCTACAGGACAAGCTCATTATAGTTGGCCCTTCATAATGCCAATTTTTGTCTATGGCTATGGGTCTTGTTAAAGGGACTCTCCAGCTTCCTTCTCGGAAGTATGCCTAGGCACTTTTTTGCACATTGATAAAAGTCCGCAGTTGGACTGAAATGTTGACGCTCAAGTGTATTGTATGTTGCACAAATAAAACAAAGGTGAATTTGTAACAAGACCTCTGGAGTGCATTCTATTCTTGATTTTTTTTTGTGTGTGTATATATACTGTATATATATGTGTGTGTGTGTGTGTGTGTGTGTGTGTGTGTGTGTGTGTGTGTGTGTGTATATATATATATATATTGTGACAGCAGGAAGGTAAAGTCACCTGGTTGCATCCAGGGGGGTAGATATATTTCGCCCAGATTCAGGCTTTACGCCGACTTATACAACTAGGTGGAGAGTTGTATAAGGCTAGTGGGCTCATGGATGACTCATACCTCTAGGGAGAGTGTGGGGCGTCGTACAGACAGGGAGTTGATGAGACCAGCTGAAGCTTGTCAGCTCATTCAGGCCTCTATAAGAACTCCCAGCTTCATTAGATGTTAGCTCATGCCTGGAACCAGACCTGTGTGGACTGTCTAGGGAGAGTGAACCCCTGTGCGGTGAGACAAAGCCTGTGTGGCTATTTGCTTGGACATTTAAAACCAGGGACTTAGGGACTAGGACAGCACTAGGCTGATCCCAGTTGTTAGTTAGGAAACCTGTATGTTTAGTCAGAGGTCAAGTTGACCAGGATTTATTTTGTTTATGTTTCTTTTGCTTTGCTGTGTTTTGTCACTGTAAATAGAAAATAAACCGCACCTTTTTGATTTTGAAAACCACAACCACCGTTTGCTGGGCCTGTTTTTGTGTGGGGAGCCCATCTCGGGGGTCACACACACCCGCTGCCGAGCTAACCCCCTCACACTTGGTGGAGAACCAGTGGCAGTTTTTTTTTAAGCCAGCATGGAGGAGATACTGAAGCAGCTGGCTCTAGCAAATGCCAATCAACAGCAGACAAATGCAGGTTTGCAAAAGAGCCTTGCAGCTCAACAACAGAACTTCGCAGCCCAGCAGCAAGCTCATCAACAGAGCCTTGCAGCCCAGCAGCAAGCTCATCAACAGAGCCTTGCAGCCCAGCAGCAGACAAACGCAACTTTGCAACAGAGTCTGGAGGCTCAGCAACAAGCCCAGCAGCAATCTGAGGCCCGCTTCATAGACCTGTTACAGAAGCAAGAGCAGAGACTACAACAACAGATGGAAGCAGCAATGCAGCAACGTCCGCAGACCAGTGAGGAAAGCCGTCCCACTAATACCGCGTCCTTTGGGGTGAGTCGTTTATTGACAAAAATGACTGGAGAGGATGATCCAGAGGTATTTTTGACCACATTTGAAAGGACCGCTGAAAGAGAAAAGTGGCCTGAGGAGCAGTGGGCTGGACTGGTGGCTCCTCTGTTAACTGGTGAATCGCAGAAAGCTTACTATGACCTAGAGCCTAACCAAGCAAAAGACTATGCAATGCTAAAAGCTGAAATATTGGCAAGGCTGGGTGTCACCCAGGCTGTCCGGGCTCAGCGTGTGCATAACTGGACTTTCCAGCTTGGAAAACCCCCCAGGTCTCAAATGTATGATCTCATTCACCTGAGCAGAAAGTGGCTACAGCCAGAGACTTTGTCCGCACCAAAGATTGTGGAACGTGTTGTAATGGATCGGTTTTTGAGAGCTCTTCCTACTGCCATCCAAAAGTGGGTAAGCCATGGAGACCCAGAGACGGCCGATGGTCTTGTGGATCGTGTGGAGAAATACTTGGCTGCAGAGAACCTGACGGCCTCTTCCAGAGACACTCGGACTTTCCACCCTAAGACCAGACCATCCCCAGGGGCGGATAAGAGGATTCCAAGGGGTGAGGGTGGAGAGAGTGAGAGGGTGGGAGCTCTACCCCAAGTTTGGCGAGAACAGCCTGGGAAATCAGCGGCTCAAGAGGCCGCAAGAAGGATCGTTTGCTACCGCTGCCGGCAAGCGGGACATATTGCAGCCAATTGCCCGGTTGTGGAGGAACCCATGCAGTGTGACTTTCTGACGGGCAGACGTCAGTCGCTGTGTGCGACAGTCGCATGCACTGCCATTCGAGGAACTGAGAAACATTTATGCAAAATGTGTGTTAATGGTAGAAATGTTGTGGTATTGCTGGATTCAGGTAGCCTTGTGACCCTGATAAAGGCTGAGTTAGTTAAAACAGAGGTCTCTGGGAATAGCATGGTAGCTGTTATTTGTGTGCATGGGGACACCCGAGAGTATCCAGTGACTACAGTGTGTTTCGAGACCCCCAAAGGTACCCTCTCTCATCCAGTGGGCTTAGTATCTCAGTTACCGCATGACGCCATTGTGGGAAGGGATTTTCCGAAGTTCTGAGAACTGTGGGATGATCCTGAGCCCCCCACTGGTGCCCCTATGTACCAGGAATGTGATAGCCAGAACTCCCCTGAGAGTGGTGAGGACTCTCCAGAATTTCCCTTATCAGTATTGGCAGGGGAGACTCAAGAAACTGGAGAGGAGCCCACCTCCTCAGACGAAAACCTACCGTCTGTGGAGTTTTCTGATCTTGAGGTTCACAGGGAAAACTTTGCCACAGAACAGTTGAAAGACCCCGCCCTAATAAAGGCACGGGAAAACGTAGTGAAAATAGATGGCGAGTTAGTGAACCCAGATAATACCTGCACTTACCCATACTTCAGCGTAGAGAAGGACCTACTGTATCGGGTGGCAAAAAGGGCAGAAGAAACCGTTGAGCAGCTTGTGGTGCCCAAATCTTACAGGAAGTTGGTGTTGGAGTTGGCCCATGGGCACATTCTTGGAGGTCATCTGGGGACAGAGAAAACCCGAGAGAGGGTATTACAGAGATTCTATTGGCCGGGGGTGATGAAGGACATAGAAAATTATTGTTCCTCCTGCCCTGTGTGTCAGAGGTCGGCCCCGATGCCACATTTCCGTAGCCCGCTGGTCCCTCTACCCATCATTGAGGTCCCGTTTGAGAGGATCGCCATGGATTTGGTAGGTCCTATAATCAAGTCCGCTAGGGGGCACCAGTACATATTAGTTATAATGGACTATGCCACCCGTTATCCAGAAGCGATCCCTCTCCGAAATACCTCGGCCAAAACCATAGCCAAAGAGCTATCTCTTGTGTTTAGCCGGGTGGGTATTTGTAAAGAACTGCTTACGGACCAAGGTACACCCTTTATGTCCCGGGTTATGAAGGAGCTGTGTAAATTGTTCAAAGTGACGCAATTACGTACATCTGTGTATCACCCCCAAACCGATGGGCTGGTTGAAAGGTTCAACAAAACCCTAAAACAAATGTTGAAGAAAGTGGTGGATAGAGATGGAAAGGATTGGGACTGTCTACTTCCTTATCTGATGTTTGCTATTAGGGAGGTGCCCCAATCCTCTACGGGATTCTCCCCCTTTGAGTTACTGTATGGGAGACACCCAAGAGGGCTGTTGGATATTGCCAAGGAAACTTGGGAAAGTGAGAGTTCTCCCCACAGGAGTGTGATTGAGCATGTCGCCCTGATGCAAGACCGAATTGCACAGGTAATGCCCATCGTGAAGGAACATTTGGCCCAAGCGCAGTTAGCACAGCAGAGAGTGTACAACCGTGGAGCCAAGACCCGTACCTTTTCCCCGGGGGATAGGATACTGGTACTTGTCCCTACGGTTGAAAGTAAATTCCTTGCCAAATGGCAAGGCCCCTACGAGATAATGGAAAAAGTGAGCGAAGTGAATTACAAGGTCAGACAACCAGGAAGGCGAAAGCCCGAACAGATCTATCACGTTAATCTGTTGAAAGCCTGGAGGGATAGAGAGTCCCTAGTCGCAGACACTTGGTCACCAGCTCAAATTGGTTGCGTGATTCCGGAGGTTGGAATAGCAGCCACCTTGTCACAACCCCAACAACAGGAGGTTAAGGAGTTTGTGCTTCGCAACAAGGAGGTATTCTCTGAGCTGCCGGGACAAACATCTGGGGTAGAGCATGACATCATTACCCCGCCCGGTGAAAGGGTGAAGTTAAAACCCTATCGGATCCCAGAGGCCCGACGGGAGGCAATACGGGAGGAAGTACAGAAAATGCTGAACTTAGGGGTGATAGAGGAGTCCCAAAGTGATTGGTCTAGTCCCATTGTGTTGGTGCCTAAACCGGATGGGAGCTGGCGATTTTGTAACGATTTTCGACAGTTGAACAAAGTTACAAAATTTGACACCTACCCCATGCCACGTATAGATGAGTTGATCGACCGGCTGGGAACAGCCCGATACATGACGACTCTTGACCTCACAAAAGGGTATTGGCAAATCCCCCTGGCCAAGTCGGCCAAAGAGAAAACCGCATTTGTAACCCCAGACGGGGCGTTCCAATATAAAAGAATGCCGTTCGGGTTACAGAATGCGCCGGCCACATTCCAGCGGAAAATGGACCAGATGCTGAGGCCCCATCGGAAGTATGCTGCGGCTTACCTGGATGACATAATTGTCCATAGCACAGATTGGGCCTCACATCTGCCAAAAGTGCAAGCAGTCCTGGACTCTGTTCGGGAAGCGGGGTTTACGGCTAACCCCAAGAAGTGTACCATTGGGCAGGAGGAGGCCAAATATCTTGGGTACACCATTGGGAGGGGAGTAATAAAACCCCAACTCAACAAAGTCGAGGCCATCCAGAGTTGGCCACGTCCCAACAGCAAGAAGCAGGTACGAGCCTTTCTGGGAATCGCTGGGTATTATCGGCGATTCATTCCCCACTTTGCTTCTAAGGCTGTGCCCCTAACCAACCTGACGAAGGGGAAAGGGTCGGTCATGATTAAATGGACCCCCGAGGCTGAGGCAGCATTCCAATTCTTGAAACAAGCCTTATGTAGCCAGCCAGTGTTGTACTCACCCGACTTCTCTAAAGACTTTGTCGTACAAAGTGATGCGTCAGATGTGGGGTTAGGAGCAGTATTGTCCCAGGTCTGGAACGGGGAAGAGCACCCAGTCATTTACCTCAGCAGGAAGTTGAAGTCCCATGAGGTAAATTACGCCACCGTTGAAAAGGAGTGTTTAGCGGTGAAGTGGGCTCTAGATTCCCTTCGGTACTACCTGCTAGGTAGGCACTTTGACATGGTTACGGATCACGCTCCGTTAAAGTGGATGGCTCAAAACAAAGAAACAAATAGAAGAGTGAATAGGTGGTTCCTGGCCCTACAGGAATTCAACTTCACAGTAAAGCATCGCCCTGGCGTTCAAATGGGGAATGTGGATGCTTTGTCTCGAGTACATTAATGCCTGATTGCTGGTGTTCCAACCCCGAGGTTAAAACAAGAGGGGGGGGTATGTGACAGCAGGAAGGTAAAGTCACCTGGTTGCATCCAGGGGGGTAGATATATTTCGCCCAGATTCAGGCTTTACGCCGACTTATACAACTAGGTGGAGAGTTGTATAAGGCTAGTGGGCTCATGGATGACTCATACCTCTAGGGAGAGTGTGGGGCGTCGTACAGACAGGGAGTTGATGAGACCAGCTGAAGCTTGTCAGCTCATTCAGGCCTCTATAAGAACTCCCAGCTTCATTAGATGTTAGCTCATGCCTGGAACCAGACCTGTGTGGACTGTCTAGGGAGAGTGAACCCCTGTGCGGTGAGACAAAGCCTGTGTGGCTATTTGCTTGGACATTTAAAACCAGGGACTTAGGGACTAGGACAGCACTAGGCTGATCCCAGTTGTTAGTTAGGAAACCTGTATGTTTAGTCAGAGGTCAAGTTGACCAGGATTTATTTTGTTTATGTTTCTTTTGCTTTGCTGTGTTTTGTCACTGTAAATAGAAAATAAACCGCACCTTTTTGATTTTGAAAACCACAACCACCGTTTGCTGGGCCTGTTTTTGTGTGGGGAGCCCATCTCGGGGGTCACACACACCCGCTGCCGAGCTAACCCCCTCACAATATATATATATACACATACATACACACACGTTTTATGGTTGGCCCCCCTACTTTTGTCCTTGTCCCCCCATGTGCCCCCCCTAAATATGAAAGCTAGAGACGCCACTGGACACAAGTATGTGTATTTGATGACAGATGGATCATCAATAAGGATTTTCATTTTTTTTTTCACTTTAAAATTAAACAGCAATTCATTCATACCCACCAAAAAAGATTTACTAACAAGGTAATACATTTGCTGCTTTGCATTTTTTTTTTGACACCTCATAATAAATAGTTGCTCTGTGTTAGTTTCAGGTAACCTACTTCTTGTTGGGATATATGCAGTAGTTCTATATGTTTACACTTCAGTACTCTCCTGAGAAGTTTTTGTAGTTATTTATTTTCATATTTTTTATCTAGATTTTCAACTTAAGCTTCCATGCCCTTGAAAACTGGGTGATTTATAACAGGGAAACAAAATCTTTCTTTCTGAAGTAAACAGAGATAACTTGCGAGTATCTTTTCTTTTTTTTTTTTCTTTTTTCCTTTTTTCCTTTTACATTCTTTTTGATCTTCACAGACTTCCTTTATTCTGCCTGTGTTCATAGATTTCAAAGGGTGGAAAGTTCTGTATGTATGGCAAATGCACTACACTTCACACAGCATTGTTTTTGAAAACCGTAGCACATCAAATTGCTGCAAAATGATAGCATGCAGATGTGATAGAAAACTCCACGGGATCCTAGTTTTTTTAGCACTGGAAGAATGGTTTCACTTTTTAATGTAAGAGTACCAGCATTTATGGAATAGGAAACAGCTGTCAGAATGCCATGTTTTCTGAGAAATTAATCCGGTTTCACAAGCCCGACCACCGTTAAAACTTGTCAGCATCTGATCTTTCACGCAGACCATGTGTTCTACATTTGCAGGTAGATACAATTGAACGTGTCACTTTGTAGCAGTGGAAGTAAGAATTACATGTAAAGGGGAAAATGTTACAATGGTTCTAAGGCCCTATTCACATCTCGCGATTTGGAATTGCTGTTTATTCTGCCCGCATTTGCAAATCCTGTGGCGATCGCTCATACTGGCACCCCAAATGTGATGTGATTCTGCCACGATTGTATGGGCTGGCCCTATGCGATATGCAAAATAGCGTGCAAATCACTCAACCTAATTGTGAGCAGGAATGCTTATTCCCACTATGCAAAAAAGTGTGAGTGGAGACTAATGGCAACAAAGTTTTTTTTTGTTTTTTTTTTTTACCTTAATGTATTCTCAGCATTAAGATAAAAAAAAACTTTCAATAGCAGCTCCCCTCAGCCCCCCTTAAAGGGGTTGTAAAGCGTCGTATTTTTTCACCTTAATGCATCCTATGCATTAAGGTAAAACAACACCTTGCACTCTCTGGTCCCCCGAGCGTCGTTCTCTCAATGTCTGAACGGCTCCTCAGTGGATAGATAGATAGCAGCTCAGCCATTGGCTCCCGCTGCTGTCAATCAAATCCTGTGACGCGGCCACCGGGGCAGGGCCGAGTCATACACTCGGCGGCTATGCTCGCCGAGTGTATAACACGGGAGCACGCCCACAAGGTAACCCCCTTGGGAGAGAGCTTCCCAGAGGGGGTTAGCTCTTGCGGGCAGGAGCCAAGACAGCCGCTGTGGGACCCCAGAAGAGGAAGTTCGGGCCACTCTGTGCAAAACTAACTGCACAGTGGAGGTAAGTATGACATGTTTGTTATTTAAAAAAAATAATAACCTTTAGTGTCCCTTTAAACACTTACCTAAATCTATTCTTAATCCAGCACTGTGCCATGTTTCACACCACTTTTTCTCTCCCCCCTCTCTCACAGGCTTGGCTGAGGGCAGTGGGAGCCATTGATTTCTGCTGCTGTCAGTGAAATCCTGTGAGGCCCCTTTCACACTGGGGCGGGCAGGAGCGGTGGCGGTATAGCAGCGCGATTTGCAGCGCTGCTATACCGTCGTTCTTACCGCGGTATGCGGTCGCTAGGGGGGTGAATTTAACCCCCGCTAGCGGCCGAAAAAGGGTTAATACCGCCCGCAAACCGCGGCTATTGCCGCGGTTTGCGGGCGGTATTACCGCGCTGTCCCATTGATTTCAATGGGCACCCGCGGTAAAGGAGCGGTGAACACACCGCTCCTTTACCGCTGTAAAGAAGCGGCTAGCAGGACTTTTGGAGCGGTCCTGCTAGCGCACCGCTTCAGTGTGAAAGCCTTCGGGCTTTCACATTGAAGGCTACAGGGCAGGACTTTTTCATGCGGTATATTAGCGCTAAACCGCATGAAAAACGCCCCAGTGTGAAAGGGGCCTAAGGAGGGAGTGGAGGGGTAGCGATGAGCAAGGCTGTGTGCGTCTATAAACACACACAGCCCCGCTCCAGAGAAAGCCTGCACATCTTCCTGAACAGCAAGCACTTGCATTTGGGGCAGACACAGAAGAGTAGCCACTTAAGCCCCGGACCATTTGGCTGGCCAAAGACCAGATCAATTTTTGCAATTCGGCACTGCGTCGCTTTAACTGACAATTGCGCGGTTGTGCGTTGTGGCTTCCAATCAAAATTTACATCCTTTTTTTACCACAAATAGAGCTTTCTTTTGGTGGTATTTGATCACCCCTGCGGTTTTTATTTTCTGCACTATAAACAAAAATAGAGCAACAATTTTTTTTAAAAAAGCAATATTTTTTACTTTTTGCTATAATAAATATCCCCCAAAAATATATAAAAAAAAAATGTTTTTCTCAGTTTAGGCCGATACGTATTCTTCTACATATTTTTGGTAAAAAAAATTGCAATAAGCATTTATCGATTGGGTTGCGCAAAAGTTATAGCGTATACAAAATAGGGTATAGTTTAATACCATTTTTATTACTAGTAATGGCGGCGATCAGCGATTTTTATTGTGACTGCAACATTATGGCGGACACATCGGACACTTGACGCCATTTTGGGACCATTGCCATTGATACAGCGATCATTGCTATAAAAATGCACAGATTACTGTAAAAATGACACTGGCAGTGAAGGGGTTAACCAGGAGGGGGCGCTGAAGGGGTTAAGTGTGTCCTAACTGTGGGGGGGAAGGGCTACGAGTGACACGACACTGATCACCGCTCCCTATTACAGGGAGCTGTGATCAGGAAGAATGGGAAAATGCTTGTTTACATTCGAATTTCATAGTTCTTCCTCTCCTTGAGACGATCGCGGGTATCCCCGCGGACATCGAGTCCACGGGACCCGTGGTCGGACTCACGGAGCTTGCGGCGCACGCCCACAATGCTGCATCTTAAAGGGGACGTACAGGTACTTCCATCTGCCCAGTCGTGCCATTTTGTCGACGTATATCGTTGTGCACTGGTCCTTAAGCGGGTAGCAGAGATTGCTGGCATGGGACCCCAGAAGAGGAGGTTCAGTTTGCTCTGTGTAATGTCATTGCACAGAGCAGGTAAGTATAACATATTATAAATGGAAAAAAATTCAGCGCTGCCTTTAACAGTAAAAAACTAAGTGTTTAGGACACAAAGTGAGTGTGATACTCTGAGGCCTGGTTCACACTGGGGCGACAAACGCTCCGACATTGGGAGCTCATGTCGCATGACGTGTGAAAATCAATGTTTCCCTATGGGAGCCGTCTTAACTGGTCCGACACATGTCGGTCCGACTTTGAGAATGCTCCCTGTACTACTTTGGTCCGACTTTGATCCGACTTCAGCCCATTGACTATCATTGAAGTCGGATCAAAGTCAGACCGCAGTCTTGCATGATCCGACTTTGGCATGCGACTTGTGCTCTGCTGATCTTGAGGGGGAACTCCAGGCCAAATTTGAAATAAAAAAACGGCATGGGTTCCCCCTCCAGGAGCATACCAGGCCCTTGGGTCTGGTCTGGATTTGAACGGGCACCCCTACGCTGAAAAAACGGCGTGGGGGTCCCCCCAAAATCCAAACCAGACCCTTATCTGAGCACACAACCTGGCAGGCCACAGGGGAAGAGGGGGGGACGAGAGAGCGGCCCCCCTCCCTCCTGAACCGTACCAGGCCACATGCCCTCAACATGGGGGGTTTGGTGCTCTGGGGCAGGGGGGGTGACCTGCGGCCCCCCCACCCCAGAGCACCCTGCCCCCATGTTGATGAGGACAGGGCCTCTTCCCGACAACCCTGGCCGTTGGTTGTCGGGGTCTGCGGGCGGGGGGCTTAACGGAATCCGGGAGCCCCCTTCAATAAGGGGGCCCCCGGATCCCGGCCCCCCCACCCTATGTGAATGAGTATGGGGTACATCGTACCCCTACCCATTCACCTGGTGGAAAAAAATTGCAATAAAAAAACCACACAGCTTTTTAAAGTATTTTATTGCACAGCTCCGGGGGTCTTCTTCCGACTTCGGGGGTCTCCGGTGTCGTCGCCGCGCTCTCCGGTTCTTTCTTCCGCCGGGCCTCCGCTAACTTCTTTAGCTCTTTTGCTAACGGAGGCTCGGTCTTCTCCGTCTTTTCGTCCGGCTCTCCGTCGTCCTTCTGCCGGCCCCTCCACTAACTTCTTGGTAGCTCTTTCGCTAGTGGAGGGGCGCGGTCTTCCCGTCGTCGCCGTCGGCATCTTCTTCCCTCTTCTCCTTCTCGATGTTGACGCGTCGCTTCCTCCCGCTGTAATACTGGCTCTCCGCTCCGCTCCGCATTAATATAGGCTTCCCATGACGTCACAGTACCCCATACTCATTCACATAGGGTGGGGGGGCCGGGATCTTATTGAAGGGGGCTCCCGGATTCCGATAAGCCCCCCGCCCGCAGACCCCGACAACCAACGGCCAGGGTTGTCGGGAAGAGGCCCTGTCCTCATCAACATGGGGGCAGGGTGCTCTGGGGTGGGGGGGCCGCAGGTCGCCCCCCTGCCCCAGAGCACTAAACCCCCCATGTTGAGGGCATGCATCCTGGTACGGTTCAGGAGGGAGGGGGGGCCGCTCTCTCGTCCCCTCCTCTTCCCCTGCGGCCTGCCAGGTTGTGTGCTCGGATAAGGGTCTGGTTTGGATTTTGGGGGGACCCCCACGCTGTTTTTTTGGCGTAGGGGCGCCCGTTCAAATCCAGACCAGACCCAAGGGCCTGGTATGCCTCTGGAGGGGAACCCACGCCGTTTTTTTAATTTAAAATTTGGCCTGGAGTTCCCCCTCAAGATTCATACCAAACACAGTGCCTGATATTGGCGGGGATCCAAGTCGGATCCCCGTTCATTGAAAGTCGGACATATGTCGGCTTCATGTCGCAGGGCAAAGTCGGATCCAAAGTAGGACAGATGTCGTGTCGCACTAGTGTGAACCCAGCCTGAATGTGTGAGTGAATGGTGAAAGAAATTACCTTCACCTGAAGGGTGGGTGCTGCTATTCAATTAGCCTGAAAAAGACTAAAAAAAATATGGAAAAAAAGGAGATCAAAAAAGCGCAACCCAATAAAATTAATATCAGTGAATAAATTCACTAAAACAATGTGACTAAAAAATTCCAACTGATATCCCATACGACATCACAAAGCTGAAATATAAGTGAAACTAAATAAAATAAAGACAAATAAAACTTATTGCATAAAAACTCTCAAAATGATAAAAGTCCATGTGATGTTATATCTATTGGGAAATAATTCTCTAAATGAAAAACACTATAAGATTGTTGCCGTGAAGATGTTCTTATGCGGCGGACGACATGATACTCAGATGAGTTGATAGTATAAGCTTCACATCCAATGGATTACTGATAAGCTTCACATCCAATGGATTACTGATAATCTTCACATCCAATGGATTTCTGATAAGTAAATGGCTGCTTACCATATATAAGATGATATTGGGCTCAGGATTAGGCCGACCTGCCTTCACACAATCTGTCCTCGGTGTTCACCACACATGGATCGATTTGGAATTCCAGAAGCGGTCACCATGAAGCTGAATCCCACAGACTGCAGACACTTCAGTAATGTTTCAAATGCCGTGAAGTGAGTTTTGTATTTTATGTAGCTCATGTTTTCCACATACAGCAAGCAGAGATTGACATCCAGAAGTCAGCAGTCAATTACCAGAGAAAGGAAGAAGAAAAAATCCTCATGGTGCAGTATTTCTTCATAAAAAATGTATTTATTGCCCAGGCTTCATTAAACACTGATATTAATAGAACAGAGACAGTTTTTCAAAAACAGCCGCGGTTAGCACCAGCTAGCTGGAACGTGATGACGTCAGAAACTTGTAGCTCCACCCTACATGTTCCCCCGTGTAAGGATTTTACTGGGAACGGAGGCTGAGAATAGTATAACATAGTACTGTATAACAAAGTATAACATATTTGTTATTTTAATTCAAAAATAAAAAATGTTTACAATTGCTTTAAAATAATAAAAATATTTGATGCATTTTTCAATGCCATACCGTTATTTTCAAGTTTGAAACTTAGAAAACATGGTATTAACCACTTAACGACCACTGTATATATACGTCAGCAGAATGGCACGGACAGGCACAATCACGTACCTGTACGTGCCTGCATTCGTATGGGTGGGGGGGGGCCGATCGGACCCCCCTCCGGTACAGTGAGCGGCCGGGATCACTTCGGGAGCGATCCGTGATGAGGGGGCCGCCATTCGATTCTGGCCACTCCCTCGCGATCGCCCCCGGTGAATGAAAAGCTTCCTCTGCCTGTGTAATGTTTACACAGGCAGGAGGAAGTGATGTCATCTCTCATGCGGCGCTCACATATACCGAGCGCCGCATGAGAGAAGACATCATGTTAGTGCACTAAACAGCACACTGACACCAGGACACATAGGCACACGATCGCCCCCCCCAGGCCCCCCCAGACACCCCCAGATCACCCCCCAGCCCCCAGTCACAGTGTCACTGATTGCAGTGACCATTTATTTACTGATCACTGCAATCAGTGACATTTGTGACTGTAAAAGTGTCAGGTTTAGGTCCAGTGTAGCCCCCTAACCGCCCCTAATAAAGGTTTAACCCCTTGATCGCCCCCCCAGGTAACCCTTTCACCGCTGTCACTAAGCGATCGTTTTTCTGATCGCTGTCTTAGTGTCAGTGATGCCGATAGGTAGCCAGTTATTTTTTTTAGGTTCGCTGCAGGTTTTTATAGCGTCAGGTACCCCCATATATTACCTAATAAAGGTTTAACCCCTTGATCGCCCCCCAGCTAACCCTTTCACCCCCTTTTGCCAGTGTCACCAAGCGATCGTTTTTCTGATCGCTGTCTTAGTGTCGGTGATGCCAATAGGTAGCCAGTTATTTTTTTTAGGTTCGCCGCAGGTTTTTATAGCGTCAGGTACCCCCATATATTATCTAATAAAGGTTTTAACCCCCTAATTGCCCCTAGTTAACCCTTTCACCAGTGATCACCGTATAAGTGTTACTGGTGACACTGGTTAGCCAGTTAGTTATTTTGTTATTTAGGTTCCCCGTCAGGTTTTTATATAGCGTCAGGTACCCCCATATATTACCTAATAAAGGTTTAACCCCCTGATTGCCCCTAGTTAACCCTTTCACCAGTGATCACCATATAAGTGTTACGGGTGACGCTGGTTAGTTAGTTTGCTTTTTATAGTGTCAGGGCACCCGCCGTATATAACCCAATAAAGGTTTAACCCCCTGATCGCCCGGCGGGTGATATCAATTAGGTTTTAGTGTCAGAGAGGGTCTGCGTCGCCCCAGGCAGCGTCAGGTTAGTGCCAGGAACGCTAACACCCACGCGTGAAGCATACACCTCCCTTAGTGGTATAGTATCTGAACAGATCAATATCTGATCTGATCAGATCTATACTAGCGTCCCCAGCAGTTTAGGGTTCCCAAAAATGCAGTGTTAGCGGGATCAGCCCAGATACCTGCTAGCACCTGCGTTTTGCCCCTCCGTCCAGCCCAGGCCACCCAAGTGCAGTATCGATCGATCACTGTCACTTACAAAACACAACACACATAACTGCAGCGTTCGCAGTGACAGGCCCGATCCCTGTGACTCCAGTGCTGTAGGAGGTGATTTCACCACCACAGTTAAAAAAAAAAGAGCATATATGCCGAAGCAGGGGGGCAGCAGGGGCAGAGGAGCGATTTTTGAATTTGCCATGAACACCTCAAATTGTTCGCTATTCGGTGAACGGGTGAACAGCCAATGTTGGAGTCAAACTCATGTTTGACTCGAACAGATAGCCCATCCCTAATTGCTAATGACTTCCAGGGCAGCTAGTGGCAATCAGTGTAGTAGCATAGCCTAATACATAGATTTCCAGCTTCCTTGGGGACTGGCCAGGTATGACACATTCATACTTACATTAAAACAAGCTAGGCCAATGAAACTATGCAAATATAGTCATAATCAAACTTCAGTTTTAATTCCCTCAAGGAAGCAGCATAGTAGTCTTTTAATGTATTTTACAGCATCCCTGAAAGTAAACAGTGTTCTAGGGGAACAAAGTTGTAACTAAGGGTGTGATCTACATAAAAAAGTTGGGTTGATTTTTAAAAAAATGATCACAGATTTGGTATCATTGCCAATAGTTTTTTTTCCATAAAGATTTTATTGAGTAAAGCCAAAATGAACAATACAGAAATTATCTGACAGGGACAATTAGAAACAGTATACAATTAAACTGCAGAGTAGGCAGTTTGAGAAAGGCAAATGTGATAAGTCAGAATCATCCTTTGTTTATAGTAAATATAGAAAAAAATGGGAATTGGAAGGTGCACTTTTCTGCCAACATCCTACATAACATTATAGAAGGTTTATGCAACAAAATGCATTAGAGAGATGCCCCCATGCACTTTTTTTTATCCTTCTTACATTAATAAAACAGGCATTAACATGCCATTTTTTTACTAAATATGACTCTCAATACTATCTTCTCTGCCATACAAAGTCCATGGGGGCATCCCTCTAATGAATTTTGTTGCATACACCTTCTATTGGTTATAGTAAACAAATGTAAGAAAAAACTAACAATGAACTTCTAAGGTGGGATGTCACCCAACTGTAAGAACCCAGGTATATCTGGTAGTAAGTGGAGAAACAGAATAACAAACCAGATGGCAGAGGCGTGAAGATCACGCTCGGGTGACTTCAAGATAAAATCAACACTTATGCCCCGTACACACGATCGTTTTTAATGTCATTTTTTAAACCAACGTTTTTCTCCTCGTTTTTTTTTTCATGTTTCCTCTCAAGCCTGCCTTGCGTACACACCATCATTAAAAAAAACGATCAAGCAAAGCACAGTGACGTTCAACACGTACGACGGCACTATAAAGGGGAAGTTCCGTTCAAATGACGCCACCCTTTGGGACGCTTTTGCTAATTCCGTGTTACCGCGTGTTAGTAAAAGTTTGGTGAGAGACGATTCGTGCTTTTCAGTCTTCGTGCTTTGAAGATCGTTTTCGGGAGTTCAGTTTGCGCCTGTGGGTTCGTATCTGTTTAGCACTGCTTGTAGTCAGTTCGTATCTGTTTATTCAGTGCGGCCTGCTCTGCACGTTCGTGTTTTTCAGCTTGTTCTTCATAGGCCTTGCTGTTCTTCCGTGCGTTCTTCTAGTTCGTTCTGTTCAGCCGACCGTTATCTAGCCATGTTGCGGCTACGTACTCGTCGTAGAGTTCGTGCTGTAGTTGGTGCAGGGGTTCATGCTGTATCCCGACTCCATGCCATGAGCAGGGTCAGGAGGAGTTCATGGACCAAGAATTGGTTGCTCCAGCGGCACCAATTCTGTCACATGCCTTTGTTGCGGGAGATCAGGGAGAATAATCCTGATGATTTCAGGAATTTTCTCAGGATGTCTGACCCCGTATTTCAGCAGCTGTTGGCTTTGGTGTCCCCCTATATTACCAGGCAGGACACCGTTATGCGGGAAGCCATCAGTGCTGAGCAGAGGCTCATCGCCACGTTGCGATACCTGGCTACTGGGAGAAGCCTGCAGGACCTTAAGTTCTCCACAGGCATATCCCCCCAGGCTCTGGGGATCATTATACCAGAGACTTGTTCTGCCATCCTTCAAGTTTTGCAGGAGGACTATATTAAGGTAAGTGTTCTTCTTCAAAAATTCACATTGTATGGTTTTTATTTTTGGATATTTTTAATTTGCTTTATTTGCAGTCCCTAATTCACATGATTCTTAGCTGCAGGGAATGTCCCCTTTCTCCCCATGTTTTATTATTTAAAGTTTGGGGTTTGAGGCCTACCTGTAAATTTGGCTTACCTAACCTCTCCAGCATGCTATCCTGGGGCCATACCTACCTTGCCTAGTCATTTCCATGTTTTTTATTCTATGTTCCATCATAGTGCTTTACCCAAAACACACCCTAAATTTTGCCTAGGAATGTTTCATTTTTGTTAACTTCAATACAGAGTGCTACAGCCTTCATGAGTGATATTCCCAACTCATCTTCAACCCCACCCCCATAATTTTTTGGTTTGTTTGTTTTTTGTTGCTTCCAATTTTTTATGTTTTGAACAGTTTCTACCAATGTTGGCCATGAATGTGTGTATGAAATCAGCTTTCAATGTTTCTGGCTCCAAGTATTAATTTATTATTTCTTTAATTCCACAGTTCCCTTCTTCGCCACATGAATGGCAGAATGTGGCTTCCGAGTTTGCCCAGCGATGGAACTTTCCGAACTGTGGAGGAGCCATCGACGGCAAACATGTTCGGGTCGTCCCACCACCCCATTCGGGATCCTTTTATTATAATTATAAGGGGTTCCACAGCGTCGTGATGATGGCAGTGGTGTCGGCCACCTACGAGTTCCTCTATGTGGACGTTGGCAAGAATGGCAGGATGTCTGATGGAGAAGTTTTTGCCCAGACGGAGTTTGGGGAACGGCTCCTTTTGGATCTGCTGGCCTTGCCACCAGCGGAGCAGAATGTGGAGGGACTACCTTTTGTCTTTGTGGCGGATGAGGCGTTTGGCCTATGACCCCATTTGATGAGGCCATTCCCACAACGCACCCTCACCCCTGAGAGGAGGGTGTTCAATTATCGGCTGGCCAGAGCCAGAAGGGTGGTGGAAAATGCGTTTGGGATCATGGCCAGCCGATTTCGCCTCTTCCTTACCTCCATCCACCTTGCCCCATACAAATGGAAGCATGTGGTTATGACGTGCTGTGTGCTGCATAATTTCCTATGGGTGCATTCAACGAGTTATATATCTTTGAGTGGGCCTGAGGCCTCTTTAATCAATGCAGAAACTTTGGTGGCCCTGGAACCTGGCCGTCCTGGCTTGGCCCCCCCCCAACCGGACGTGAGGTCCGTAACCAATATGTGGACTATTTTATGGGTAGGGGGGCCATTGAAATGCCAGACAATCTTTAATAATTTTATACCAAAAAAATATAACTTTTTCTTGAGTAAAGATTGGTTTGGATTTTTTATTGTATAATGTTTGATGTTTCTGGTAGGTTTACCTAGTGCACTTGTTTTGCCATGTGGATTAAACAATCTTAATTAGCCTTCATTGTCAGTGTAAACACCAAACATTGATTAGTTCACTCAGCACCACATTTACATAATGAAGCCACAATTATTTGTTATGTAAAAATACCTTTATTTCTTTTTTTAGGTGGGAAACTTCCTTAGAAATGTGGATGTTCCCTTAATTTCGGGTGTATTAAAACGCATGACCAGCCATGCATAAACAAACTATATTCGTCAAAATTTTGAAAAAGCTAAACATGTGCTAGTCATTAAAAGGGTAAAATAACAAAAATACTTATAAAACTCTGCAAGTAAAACGTTATTTGGTGTAAAAACATTAGACACGCCCAAGCACAGCCATGATATTTTGGAGCCTTTCCTCCACCCGCTTTGTATTTGCCCTGATCTCTAGCAAGTCTCCCTTAATTTTTTCGAGGTCACGACAGCAGACCATCAGGTATTGGATCAGGATCTGGGCACTGTGATGTGTCAACTTATTGGGGTCTTCGGCCAGAACTGCACCTAAATGTAAAAATAAATATGTAGGATAGAATATGTAGGCCTACATCTATTTAACATGCATGTGTCTGGTTTCTCTCTGACCTGTGGTGGTGCCACTTTCCACTTCCACAACATCACATTCCTCTCCATCCTGGGGTTCTGGGGCTATTGTTGTAGGTGTTGCAATTATCGTCTCATCTGAGGTAGCTTTTCGAATCCCTAGGGAGATTGAAATAAAAGGAATAGTTTCATTAGTAGCGACTCAATTTTGCTAAAATAAGAAACATGAAAAAAAACTTTGTAATCATTCTTTTGAAGCATGCTCCATTTTAAATTTTACCCCCTGTGCCAACCGGGACAAATGATTGGATACATAGCCAAAACCAGAGCATATACATTTTGAACACAAATTTGACACATTGTAACACCCCAAAGTATCTACACAGGATCACCTGTTTGTGACACCCTCAAGCTTTTTGGCTTTAGGCCCACACTTGTACTACTGCGTTCAGATGTTTCATCAGCTGCTGAGCATTCACTCCCTTAACATTACCATGCATATCGTTTTTTCTAACGAACAAATGTCCTTTGGATTAGCACCCAAAAAATAAGTGAGGCCCAAATTTACTCCCCCAAATAAACCAAAATACATGGGTGTTCACACTGGATGATCCTAAAACATCGTTTGAGGAACTGTACGGAGAAAGAGGTTTAATACGTCCGTTTACTGTGCGGACGAACCTGAAAGATGGTATCTTTCAGTGTACTATATGAAAGTTAAAAATACACGACAGAATACAAGAAAATAATATGTACCATGGAAACTAAAAAAAAATTACTTACTTTTTAATATAACTTTCTTGATTCTTTTATATTGGTCGGCCTCCCGCAACTTCAGATCTGACCATCGTTTTCTGAGCTGTTCCTTCGTTCTGCACACCCCAAATTTTTTGTGAAGACTTTTGACCACTTTGCCCATAATTCTGGACTTGACCAGATTAGGCCTTTTATACGGACCATGCTTGGCATCATAATCCTCCTTCTTTAAAATGGCGACCATCTCCACCATTTCCTCGAATGACATGTTGGATGCCTTATATCTCCTGGGTCTTGATTTGGCCTCCTCTGGAATTTCATCCTCTGTAGAGGTAATCTCAGCCACCTGTGTCTCCGCCATGTTTTGTTCAGCACTACGAGCGAGAAGGGGTGGGGAAAGTACAATATCGAACGTCAGGGGCGGGGAAAGCGTGCAGAGTTTCACGCATGCGCTGTGTATATCAAGTGAAGATCCATGTCTGGGAAATACGTTCATTTGTCGGGAGAGGGAGTTAGCAACGAACGTCGTGACGAAGGTAACTAACAATTTTACTTTTTGAGGTTCATCAGACTGTCATGGATATGCATTAATGTCTGTCTGCCATCTTACCTCCCTCCTCATGTGTTCATCTAGAGACCAGACCTCCTTCACCTGGCTTCCTTTATAATCTCCTCCCAGCCTGACTCCACCCCAGGCCCTATCACAGAACACTATATTAACCTGTGCACTGCAAGCCTGCTTTGCTGATCAACGTGTTTGTTAGGCATTGTGTGTTTGGGTTCCTGCCTGCCGTGTGCTACGTCTGTCTCTCTGTTACGTTATTGGCTTGTCCCCGACTATCCCTGTCTGCTCGTGACCCTTGACCTTCGGATCGTTCTTCGTTATCCTTGTCTGCTTGTGGCCCCTGACCTTCAGCTTGTTATTCGGTTCTCTCTTATCGTGTGCTGCTGCTTCCCCTCTTTTTCCCTTATCCTACGGGGCGTGAGCTAGGAAACTCCAGGGGCCGCGACCCGGTCCCAGCCTGCAGCTAACATCCTCACCACTAGAGGCCCTGGAGAAGACCAGCTGGGTCTTAGACTCTGCGCCCTGGGGAATCTTGGCTCTAGCTTCCGTTTGGATCCCGGTTGTGCTCCTCTGGTCCCGCTTTCCACAACCACCCAGTTTCCTATCCGCAGAAGCCAGCCATAGGGTTCACTACCTCGCGGTGCACTCCTGTCCCCCTACGGTGTGCATCTGTCACCTGGCCACAGGTGACCCTGACAGTTTGATCAGCCATGAACCCGGCTGACATCCCGCTCCCCGCGGATGATCCATTGCAGGGCATAGTTCGCAGACTTGAGACCCAGGAATCAAATCAGACTCAGGTGATGCGATTCCTCCAGGATCTGGCTTCTCGATTCGAGCAGCTTCAGGTCTCCTTGGAAACCCCGAATCCGCAACCCCAAGTACAACCAGCGGCTGTACCTATCGCACCAGTCGCAGCCTCACACTCACTAAGATTGCCAGCTCCGTCCCGTTTCTCTGGGGACTCCAAGGCCTGCAGGGGGTTTCTCAGCCAATGCACAATTCATTTTGAGCTTCAGCCTCAAAGCTTCCTGTCTGACCGGGCTAAGGTAGCCTACATCATTTCCCTCCTCTCCGGTGAAGCTTTGGCCTGGGCTGCCCCCCTGTGGGAGAGGAACGATCCGGTGGTTTCCAGTCTGTCCAATTTCTTGAAGCTCTTCCGTAACATCTTCGAAGAGCCGGCTCGGGCTTCTTCAGCGGCTAGTGCTGTCTTACGTCTTCGCCAAGAATCTAGTTCAGTGGGGCAATATGCTCTACTGTTCCGTATCCACACAGCTGAATTGAGCTGGAATAATGAAGCCCTGGTCGCTACCTTTTTACATGGCCTCTCTGACCGAGTGAAAGACGAATTAGCGGGAAGAGCCATTCCCGTCGGTCTGGACGATGTAATTTCATTATGCAACCAGATCGACATTCGTTTTCAAGAGAGGTCCTTAGAAAAAAGACGCCAGCACTCTCTGGGTCCTAGCCAGTCTGAGCTCCCCTTCCTTCATTCCGTGGAGCATCCTCTACCTGCTGAAGAACCTATGCAGCTGGGCCAGACCAGACTAACCCCCGAAGAACGTGCTAGGCGCAGAACTCTGGGCTTGTGCCTCTATTGTGGGGGCAAGGGTCATTTTCGTGACCCCTGCTTGCTTCGTCCGGGAAACGCTCGGGTCTATTACATTTGGAAGGTGGAGTATTGGACCCAGAAACATCACCTTCTCGCCTACTCTTGCCGGTGTTCCTTCATGTAGGCACTTCTCCTCAGTCAACCCTTGCATACCTGGATTCCGGGGCTGCCGGCAATTTTATGGATTGGAGAACTGCTTCTTCTATGAAGCTTACCCTTTCACCTCTCACTACCCCATTGGTAGTCTCGGCAATTGATGGCACTGTTCTCCCAGGGGGCCCTATTCGCTTCCAGACGCTACCCATTAGGATGTCGGTAGGGATTCTCCACCAGGAGTGGATATCCTTTCTTATTCTACCCAAGGCCTCTATCCCAGTTGTATTGGGCCTCCCTTGGCTACAGCTCCACTCTCCACATGTGGACTGGGTCTCTGGGCAGATCCTGGCCTGGGGTTCCTCATGTTTCTCGTCGTGTCTTCTCAAGGTGACCCCCAAGGAGAGTCTTCCGGTTGCTGCCACTTCTGTTTCTTCTGATCTTCCTGCTGCATACAGCGATTACCGGGATGTGTTCTGTAAGAAATCAGCTGAGGTGCTTCCTCCCCACAGGTCTTTTGACTGTGCTATTGATCTTGTCCCCGGAGCAACTCTACCCAGGGGTCGTACCTACCCTCTGTCCATCCCAGAGACCCAGGCCATGTCGGAGTATGTCGCAGAGAATCTGGAGAGAGGTTTCATCCGGAAATCCTCATCGCCTGCAGGGGCAGGGTTCTTTTTTGTTGCCAAAAAGGATGGTACCTTAAGACCCTGCATCGATTATCGGGGTTTAAATGTGGTTTCTATTAAAAATCGATACCCCTTACCCTTAATATCTGAGCTATTCGATAGGTTGAAGGGTGCCTCCATTTTCACCAAGTTGGATCTCAGAGGCGCGTACAATCTCATTCGAATACGGGAGGGTGACGAATGGAAGACTGCACTCAACACTAGAGACGGGCATTACGAATATCTGGTGATGCCTTTTGGTCTGTGTAATGCTCCAGCCGTGTTTCAAAACTTTGTCAATGAAATCTTCAGAGATCTGCTGTACCAGTTTGTTGTCATCTATCTGGATGACATTCTGATCTTTTCTGAAAATCTGCTCGTCCACAGAAACCATGTCCGCACTGTACTTCAACGTCTTAGAGAGAACAATCTCTATGCCAAGCTGGAGAAATGTTCCTTTGAATGTTCTGAGGTCCTGTTTTTGGGGTGCTTCGTCTCATGTTCGGGTCTTCGTATGGACCCTGGGAAGGTCTTGGCTATCACCAACTGGCCTCTTCCTGCTAGCCTCAAGGCCACACAGCGCTTTCTTGGCTTCACTAATTATTATAGGCAGTTCATAAGGAATTACTCTTCCATTGCCGCGCCTATTATCGCTTTGACCAAGAAGGGTGTGAATGCCAGAGACTGGCCTCCCGAAGCTGTCTCTGCATTTCACAACCTGAAACAGGCCTTTGTTTCTGGCCCCCTCTTGAGGAGACCAAATCCTGGGAATGCATTTTTTATTGAAGTGGATGCTTCCTCAATGGGGGTGGGAGCTGTGCTTCTTCAAATCTTTGAGAAGAGACGCCAACCATGTGCGTTCTTCTCCAAAAAAAATTCTCAGGCAGAGAGGAATTATGCCATCGGTGATCGGGAACTTCTCGCAATTAAATTGGCGTTAGAGGAGTGGCGTCATCTCTTGGAGGGTTCCCCTCACTCCATAACGATCTTTACCGATCACAAGAATTTACAGTATCTACAGAATGCTAAACGTCTGAATCCTAGACAGGCCAGGTAGAGTCTCTTCTTTGCCCGTTTTAATTTCACGATTACCTACAAACCTGGTTCCTGCAACGGTCGGGCTGATGCGCTCTCTAGGTCATTTGACACTTTGGATGAGGAGTCCGCCCCTGAACCTGAGCCGATCATTCCCACCTCATGCATTGTTGCCCACTCTACCACCCTGAAGTCAAAAATTCCGCCTGGTAAGACCTTTGTCCCCACTGAGCTAAGAGCTAAGAACCTTCGTTGGGGACATGATTCCAAGGTGGCAGGGCATTCTGGATTCCTCCGATCCTTCCTACTCATCAGTCGTCACTACTGGTGGCCTAATCTCCGCTCAGACGTCAAAGACTACGTTAAAGCTTGTCATGTCTGTGCTCAGTCCAAATCCTCCACACAAGCTCCTGCTGGTCTCCTCATGCCCTTGCCCATTCCTAAGGAACCCTGGGCCCATATTGCCATGGATTTTATCACCGATCTCCCACTGTCTGAGAATAATACTGTCATTTGGGTGGTAATCGATCGATTCTCCAAGATGGCTCATTTTGTTCCTCTTCCTGGTCTTCCTTCTGCCCCTGCCTTGGTTCCCATTTTCATTCGGGAAATTCTCCGCCTACATGGGGTCCCTTCTCATATTGTTTCCGACAGGGGAGTCCAATTCACGTCTCGTTTTTGGAGAGCCTTTTGCAAATCCTTCAATATTGTCTTGGATTTTTCTTCTGCTTACCATCCCCAATCCAATGGACAGACTGAGAGGGTTAATCAGGAGTTAGAGGTCTTTCTTCGCACCTTTGTGTCTTCTCACCATGACGATTGGTCCTCTCTACTCCCGTGGGCAGAATTCTCCCATAACAATCATGTGAATACCAGTTCGCAGAAGACACCCTTTTTCACAGTTTATGGAAAACACCCTCAACTTCCTCTTCCCATGATCTGTTCTCCAGACATTCCAGCTTTGGCTTCGGTTCAGGAGTCTCTCAATTCCGTTTGGGGTCACGTTCATGATTCCCTCCGGGCAGCTGCTGAAAAATTCAAAGGCTTTGCCAACCGCCGCAGGCGTAAACTGCCTTCTCTTCAGCCAGGGGACAAAGTCTGGCTCTCTACCAGGAACATCAAGCTCCGAGTTCCTTCTCTGAAGTTTGCTCCACGATTCATCGGTCCATACACGGTAACTGCTAAACTGAATCCGGTTTGTTTCAAACTCCAGATTCCTAAGAGCCTTAAAATCACTAACTCCTTTCATGTTGCTCTTCTAAAGCCTTTAGTCCTCAATACATTCTCTCGTCCTCTCCCTACCGTGGCGCCTGTCTCTGAGGATAATCAGGAGTACGAGATCAGTCAAATTCTGGACTCCCGACTCTGTAAAGGCGTTCTTCAGTACCTCGTTCATTGGAAAGGGTTTGGTCCTGAGGAGAGGTCTTGGATCACTGCATCTGAGGTCTTTGCACCTCGTCTGTTAAAGGAGTTTCATCTGAAGTTTCCCTCTAAACCTGGGCCCAGGCGGGGAAGGGGGAGGCCTCGTAAGAGGGAGGGTACTGTCATGGATATGCATTAATGTCTGTCTGCCATCTTACCTTCCTCCTCATGTGTTCATCTAGAGACCAGACCTCCTTCACCTGGCTTCCTTTATAATCTCCTCCCAGCCTGACTCCACCCCAGGCCCTATCACAGAACACTATATTAACCTGTGCACTGCAAGCCTGCTTTGCTGATCAACGTGTTTGTTAGGCATTGTGTGTTTGGGTTCCTGCCTGCCGTGTGCTACGTCTGTCTCTCTGTTATGACATTGGCTTGTCCCTGACTATCCCTGTCTGCTCGTGACCCTTGACCTTCGGCTCGTTCTTCGTTATCCTTGTCTGCTTGTGGCCCCTGACCTTCAGCTTGTTATTCGGTTCTCTCTTATCGTGTGCTGCTGCTTCCCCTCTTTTCCCCTTATCCTACGGGGCGTGAGCTAGGAAACTCCAGGGGCCGCGACCTGGTCCCAGCCTGCAGCTAACATCCTCACCACTAGAGGCCCTGGAGAAGACCAGCTGGGTCTTAGACTCCGCGCCCTGGGGAATCTTGGCTCTAGCTTCCGTTTGGATCCCGGTTGTGCTCCTCTGGTCCCGCTTTCCACAACCACCCAGTTTCCTATCCGCAGAAGCCAGCCATAGGGTTCACTACCTCGCGGTGCACTCCTGTCCCCCTACGGTGTGCATCTGTCACCTGGCCTCAGGTGACCCTGACACAGACGAGATTTGTGTGCTCAAAATATGTAGACAATGCACAGTTGAGGAATGTTGCCTGAAATATATTTTTTTTTTGGTTTCTCGCTTTTACAGATATCATGAATACTTTTAAAAACCCAGACTTCATGGGGGAGTTCATCGACAAATGGCAAGAGCTCCCTATATTATGGCAAACAAAAAGTGGCGTTAATAAAAATAAAGACGCCAGGAAAGCAGCACTGGAGAGCCTGCTTGCATTTGTGCAAACAAAGATACCCACAACAACTCTCCAAGATGTCAAAAACAAAATTGCGACCATCAGAGGGACATACAGGACCCAGAGGACTAGGGTCCTGAGGTCCCAGAGGTCAGGTGCACCAGCAGATAAGGTTTATAAACCCAGTCTGTGGTACTACAGTAAGCTTGCTTTTCTGGATGACCAGCTGGAAGTGCGGGAATCTCTCTCCACCCTTCCCCCCAGAGGTCAATCCAGCCTTCCTTGTACCCAACCCTCCAGCCTTCCCTGCAGCCAGTCCTCCAGCCTTCCTGTCAACCCTGCTCTGGCTTCCTCTGAGGATCAAGATCAGGGCCTTGAGGAGGCAGATTTGGAGATATGGAGCCAGGTAAAGTATTGATATCTATATTTATATCTTACAAAATTGTAGAATTTAAATAGATGTTAGTATTGTTAAAGGTATGTACACTTCTACCAATAAAGTTTGTGAAGAGCAAGATACAGTAGTGGCCTAATTTTATGTGCACAAGACAACAAAACCAGGATGCGGAATCAATGAAAATGACATAACTTTTGGCATTGATTTCAACAATGTCTAAAGGTGAACAATGTCTGTGAATGATGATGTGGCAAAATAAATAATGTCCCTTTCTTTTTTTACAGCCAGAGCAGAGCCAGGAAGAGGGTGATGTTGGGGATCAGGAGGAGGCAGGGCCCAGTGGCACCCAGGAGGAGGCTTGGCCCAGCACAAGAGCCCAGATGCCTCCCCTGGTAGTTAAACCACGAGGGCCAAGGAGAGGTAGGCAGGTGGAGGAGGAAACCAGGGCCTTCCTCAGAGAGGCAACAGCGGCCCTCAGAGAGGCACCCTCTGTTGATGAGGGATTTGCCGCAGTCCTCGCCCACAAACTAGGGCAAATGGAGTTGCAGCAAAAAATTTACAGTGAGACCCTGCTATTGAAAGTCATCAATAAGGGCGTGCTGGGTGAACTCACTAGGTACACGGACATAACGGAGGTTGTCCCTACTCCTCCACCTCCTCCTCCTCCTCCTACTACTCCTCCTGCCACAACCTCTCCTCCTGATCCCCAGCCTCCAAGGAAGAAACCAACCAAGGCTGCAGAGAAGGCTGGAGAGAAGGCTACAAGGAAGAGGAGAAAATAATGCCTGCTGTAGTACCACAGACTGGGGACATATAGGACTTATCTGCTGTGGCTCCTGACCTCTGGGAGCTCAAGACAAGATTGGGCTCCTTTTTTTTGGGCATCTAATCTCTATTTTGGTTTGGACATCTTGGATGGTTGTTGTGGGGTCAAAGGGATGCACAAATGCAAGCAGGCTCTCCAGTGCTGCCTTCCACTTTAATTTGTTAATGTTCTGAAATAAAAAAAAATTTAGTGCCCTTAAAAAACTTGACTATGTGATTTGTATTTCAAAAGAGAGCTTGCTAGGGAGCAGGCAGGGACATCTCAAATTATATTATTGTTATTATCAGGGGACACAAACCTCCCTGAGGCCAAATGAGACACATTTGGAAGGTTGTTGTGGTAACTTTACACAAGAATAATTTAAGCCAAAATAATAAAAAAAAGGCCACAAAAAAAAACACAATAGTAAAATATAATTTAAAGAAAAAAGGAGAATTACATTATTTTATTATTATTAGTATTATTTAGGAGGGAGGTGTGGCTTATAAATAATATTTTACAATCATTAGAGCAATTTGGAATTACTTTAGAAACAAGTTTGGCATAACTCTCAATGTCATTATCAAAAGAGGGTAATTTTAAAGCATTATCAAAAGAAGAACGGAATGCGCAGCATTAAAACGATGCTATTAATTCCACCGTGACGAATTTCCCATCTCCATTTCCAACATTAGCTTTACCAAAACGAGCGCTCCCGTCTCATAGTTGCTTCTGAGCATGCGCGTTTTTTTTCACGTCGTGAAAGCATACACACTATCGTTTTTCACGTCGTTAAAAAAAACGACATGAAAAACGACGTGAAAAAAGAGAGCATGTCCGGAATTTTTAATGCCCGTTTTTCACGTCGTTAAAAATGCTCTGGAGCATACACACGATCATTTTTCAGGGCCATTTTTTAAAATGGCAGTTTTAACGGCATGAAAAACGATCGTGTGTACGGGGCATAACAAAGCTGGGCAGCCTAGACAGTCTTGCAGAGATTCCAGATCCCAAAAACATTTAATCATCAACTTTGACATCAGGGGCTTGATAGCTGTTGCTAATCTAGGACTGATTCATTTTGACAAATGTCAGCCGGTCAATGGAGTTTGTGGACAGACACGCTCTTTTATCCCTAACAAAACCTCTGGCAGCACTGGATGCAGGGCAGCCTAGCAGCTCAATTGCATACTAGGCAAGTTTTGGCCAGTGGTCTATTCTCATGACCCAGTAACCCAGTGGATGGTCTACTGGACAGTTCTTCAAGTCTGTTTTCGTCCCTAGATAATCTTTCACCATATGATGCAGATGTTGCCAATGGGATGTTGAAGCTAACATCCGTGGGCACCGAGAACCGAAAATGTATGCAAAGAAATAGCGAATAGGAACCTACCATTGTGGTACATCACATTCTGCAAATTCACAGCAGGGGGCAGAATCCACCAGGCAGAAAGGCAGGAGTTGTAAAGCCAGCAATTTGGACAATCTGGAATTTAGACATTGGGCATGTGGGTGGCAGGGAGGTTAAATACCTTTGCAAACATGTGGTACCCAAATAGCTGGTGTTTTTTTTCACAATTGATCTGCTTGCGGCAGAGATTGCAAATTGCAACAGTGCAATCAGCTGCACATGTGCTAACAAAGGCCCACGCAGCTGAGCTGTGGGAAGTGGGTCAGGAGATAACAGGTTCGCAATCTAATAGAATAGGGTGGCTGCTCTCTACTGTTCCATGAAAGCTGCCTCTGGAGGACATCATGCCTCATTGGGGTTGTGCCTCCCTTCACTTTCCTCCTCTTCTTTATCTGGCATCCAAGTCGCGTCAGTGACCTCATCATCTGTCAGGCCTGCCAGGAGATTACAACCGTCCCCCAGCAACAACTCACGGTTAGAAGGCTGAAGACAGGAACCCAGGAGGGGTAAGGACAATCCAAGTAACGCAGTCTAGAATGAGCCAGGTGGGGTCGGCAACAAGATAAGCAAAATCCAAGAGATAATCCAGGTATCAAAGTCAAGAATGAGCCAGGCGGGGTCGGCAACAAGATAAGCAAAGTCCAAAGGATAATCCGAGTATAGAAGTCAAGAATGAGCCAAGTCAGCAACCAAAACTAAGAGCATCCATAAACAGGAACCTATACTAAGGCATGGACAGGAAGGGGAAGTGAAGATTTATAGGGACGCTGATGAGATGACTGCTAACAGCTGGTCCCAGGGTAGAGCAAACATCCCAACTGGTGAAGTGGAAAACAACTAGGATACTAACATAAAACCAGTTCCCGGTGGTTCAGGCAAAAGGAGACCGTCCATGAACACCAGGTCCCAAGATCAAATCCTGGACACGGCGTGACAGTACCCCCCACACAAAGATGACCCCAACCTATTTGGTTTTGGATGGATGCCTATCGTGGAAAGACTTCACCAGCTGTGGGGCATGAACTTCACAAGCAGGCACCCAAGTCCTCTCTGCAATGGAGTAGCCCTTCCAGTCCACTAGATATTGTAATTGTCTACCCCTACGTCGGGAATCCAGAATTTTGCTAACTTCATACTCTTGATGGCCATACACAGAGACTGGAGAAGGACGTCTAGAGGGAAGAGAGAACCTATTCTTGACAAAGGGTTTAAGCAAAGATACATGAAACGTATTAGGAATGCGAAGGTGAGGGGGCAAGCATAGTTTATAAGCCACAGGGTTGACCTGACAGAGAATGTGAAAAGGTCATATAAATCTAGGACCTAACTTGGGGGAAGGTTGTGGCAGTTTCATGTTCTTGGTGGACAACCAAACCAGCTGATTGAGACGATAGCGGGGTGCAGGTTTTCTGTGATGATCTGCATACCCCTTGTATCTTCGTACAGACTGAAGCAGAACCTTTATGTTTCTCCAGTGCATAGTTAATCTTGACACCATGTTGGCTGCCACAGGTACCTCTACCAAGGAAGACTGGAAGGGGAGAACCCTGGGTTGATACCCAAAGGCAGCTTGGAAAGGGGAACATCTAACGGAAGTGTGCCACTGCGAATTGTGTGCTAATTCTGCTAGAGTTAACATCTCGCTCCAGTTGTCATGTTCAGCATTAATATAAGCTCGTAGGTAGATCTCCAAATCTTGATTGACCCTTTCTGTCTGGCCATTAGATTGGGGGTGGTTTCCAGAGGACAGGGAATTCTTGATCCCCAGATGTTTGCAAATGGCCCTCCAGAAAGAGGATATAAATTGAGGGCATCTAGCGCTAACAATATCAGCAGGCATGCCATGTAAATGGATGACATTCTCAATAAAGGATAGAGCCAAGCTTAGGGTAGAAGGTAGTGCGGGCATGGGAATGAGGTGGGCCAACTTAGAAAATCGGTCCACTACCACACACATTATAGTATTCCCACTGGAGGTGGGCAAGTCCACGATAAAATCCATGCTGATATGAGTCCAGGGAGCATGAGGAACAGGTAACGGTTGAAGTAGACCTTGTGGAAAAGAACGATGCATTTTGATGGCAGCACAAACTGAACAGGCTCTAACAAAGGCTATAACATCCTTTTTTAGAGTACACCACCAAACCAGGGACTTCAAGCGTAGGAAGGTTTGATTGATACCAGGGTGTCCATATACCTTCTGACCATGGGCCCATTGTAACAATTCTTTCCGTAATTCTAGGGGAACAAACAAGGTATTGGGTGGAACTGAGAGATTAGAAGGTGCCCGAGACTGTGCAGGAAATATTGGGCCGAAGGCTGAGGATGGCAAAGAACAGGAGCAGAGCAAAAAGCAGATTTTAGATCGAAAGCCTCTAGAGCTTCAGGAGAACACTGAGAGAATTTGGTCCCTTTTTTTGTGAGGACAGTGATGGGAGCCAAAATTTGGGAGAAATTCTTGATAAATTTGTGGTAGTAGTTACAAAATCCAATAAAACACTGTATTTCCTTTAAGGTAAAAGGTCCATTGTAAGATAGCATCGAGTTTCTTGGAGTCCATCTGGAATTCTTTAGATGAAATTATATAACCTAAGAAAGGTATTTCCGATTGTTCAAAGGAGCATTTGGAAAGTTTGGCGTACAGCCTATGAGCTCTTAAATGTTGGAGAACAGTGCGAACATGGCCATGGTGAAGCTTTACGTCTTTAGAGTGAATGAGTATATCATCTAAATAGACAACATATAGAAAATATCATTCAGAAATTCCTGAAATACAGCGGGGGCGTTGCAAAGCCCAAAAGGCATCACAAGACACTCATAATGCCCCCTTCTGGTATTAAAAGCTGTCTTCCATTCATCTCCTGCCTTAATTCTAATGAGGTTATATGCAGACCGAAGATTCAGTTTGGTGAAAATCTTTGACAGCTCGGTAATTAAAGGCAGCGGATACCGTTTTTTTTACAGTAATGTGGTTGAGAGATCTGTAGTCAACGCAGGGTCTAAGTCTTCCATCTTTTTTCTCCACAAAAAAGAACCCTGCTCCCACAGGAGAGGAGGAAGGCCAGATGAAACCCTTCTTTAGACTGTCTTCAATGTATTCCTCCATAGCCTTTGTTTCCGCAAGGTTAAGAGGATAGGTTCTCCCCTTAGGAAGTGGAGAACCGGGAAGCAAGTCAATAGCACAGTCATAAGGGCCGTGTGGAGGGAGCCCCTATGCTTCCTTTTCAGAAAATAAATCAGCAAACCCGGCATATGCCTCCGGTAGTTCAGGGGCAGTAGACACCTCAAGAATGGACACTTTATTACATACCAACTTTTGGTTACAGTAAACATGGCAATAGGTGCTCCAGGCAGAAATTTGACCAGAGGACCAGTCAATAGATGAGTTATGTTTACATAACCAAGGGAACCAAAGAATTACAGGATACTTAGGAGATGGAATGACATCAAATGATAACACTTCGGAATGCAGAGCACCCACCAGGATGGAAAGGGGCTTGGTCTTGAGAGTGATAAGTTCATCACCAAGAGGTTCTCCGCCGAGAGTTGTAACGCACAGTGGTGGAACTTTCGGAACAGTGGGAATCTGAAGACTCTTAACCAGTGCTGCATCGAGAAATACCCCACCAGCACCGAAATCAATAAAGGCAATTGTTGGACAGCACTTATCGTTCCAATACAAGGATATAGGTACTACTACTCTCTCTAGAGGAGTTTTCAGAACAGGGTGGCCTAATGGGGCTCTTCGATCTCCCATTAAGCCCAGGAGTCTTCCGGCCACACCGGACAGGAACGCAGGAAGTGACCCGGCTTTCCACAATATAAACAGAGGCCTAGGGTCCTGCGTTTGGTACGTTCATCGTCAGACAAACGCACAGCCCCAACATCCATGGGTTCTTCCTCAAACTCGCCAGTAGGAGGAACAGAAGAGACTAGTGATTGTCGATGGGAAGGTTTAGCATCCAATTTGTGAGGAAGAAATTGTCTCTGGCGCCCCCTCTCAGACTGACGTTCAGAGAAGCGAGTGTCCACCAGGATACACAAATTGAAATCTTCCAGGGCCACAGGGATCTCTCGGTAGGTTAATTCGTCCTTAATGCGTTCCGCGAGACCTCTGCGGAAGGAAGCCTTAAGGGCGCAATTATCCCAGGTAGTCTGCCGCAAGTGTGCAGAATTCTATGGCATAAGATGCTACCGTGCGTTTACCCAGGTGTAAGTCAAGAATACTGGCCTCAGCTGCCCTTATTCTGCCAGGAACGTAAAATATTCTCTCAAAGGTTTGCATAAACGTGGGGTAATCAGTAAGTACAGGAGAATCTTTCTCAAGAAGAGGTGACACCCAGGACAGAGCTCTACCCTTAAGCAAGGAAATAATAAATGTCACCTTGGTTTGGGTAGAGGCAAACACAGAAGGTTGATTTCTAAAATGCAACCGGCAATGGTTGAGAAATCCCCTGCAATCCAAGGGGTTCCCATCATACTTAAAGTATCGGGGAGAGGTATCTTTGGAGTGGGAGTACCCTTGGGGTTAGACACAACTACAGGTTCCCCAACCCCAGACTCATGGGTTTTAGGTGTAGCAGGACTAGTACCATGTGCAGTGGCCAAAGATGATAACATAGAAGTGATAGCATCCAATTTCTCCTCCAATGATTGTACACGATTAGCCTGCTCACCCAACATCTGACCTTGTAGAGAGACTGCCTGCACCAGCTCGCTGAGGTCCATCTGGCCTTAGTATAATGTCAGGCATGCCAGGAGATTACAACCATCCCTCCGCTTTCCTGACCGGTAGTCTTGTTATCCCAGTATCAGGTGGAGGGACGGTTGAGATCCTGCAGCCAGGAAATAAGGAACCGCAATGGATGGTGCAGATAGCCTAGCCACAACCCCCAGCAACAAGTCACGGTTAGAAGGCTGAAGACAGGAGGGGAAAGGCCAATCCAAGTAACGCAGTCTAGAACGAGCCAGGCGGGGTCGGCAACAAGATAAGCAAAGTCCAAGGGATAATCAAAGTATCGAAGTCAGGAACGAGCCAAGTCAGCAACCAAAACTAAGAGCATCCATAAACAGGAACCTATACTAAGGCATGGACAGGAAGGGGAAGTGGAGATTTATAGGGACGCTGATGAGATAACTGCTAACAGCTGGTTCCAGGGTGGAACAAACATCCCAACTGCTGAAGTGGAAAATAACTAGGATACTAACATAAAACCAGTTCCCCGGTGGTTCAGGCAAAAGGAAACACTAGATCCCAAGATCAAATCCCGGACACAGCATGACATCATCATTATCCCCTCCATCCTCATCATCTTTGGGGGGGAACATGACTGGCAATTTGTGGTTTATCAGTGTTCTCGCCTCATGTTACTCACATATTACAACATCACAATCAAGTAATGTCTGTGCATCGTCAAGAAGCAACAGGCTGACGCTGTGTTCAAATAATTCAGCTGACTCCTCCATGCATGATGCTGGGGCTGTGGACAAGGAGGCAGAATAAGCACTCTGACAGCTGTGCTAGACTGCGCACTAGTCTCAGCTTGGGTGGTAAAGGATGAGAAAGATGAGGATGATTTAGTATATCAGTCACCACCTCCTCTGCACGCTGTGGCTGGATAGCACGGGCAACATCACTAAACAGAGAAAAATGTGCCCTGCCTGAGGATGGACCACGTCCACCTTTGCCTGTGGACACAGATGCTACTGGCCCCCTCATAGTGGCATGGGAATGTCTGCCTTGTTGGCCTCCCATGATGGGGGGCTTATTATCAAAATGTAATAGATCAGGGGTCTCAAACTGGCGGCCCTCCAGCTGTTGCAAAACTACAAGTCCCATGAGGCATTGCAAGGCTGACAATTACAAGCATGACTCCCACAGGCAGAGGCATGATGGGACTTGTAGTTTCGCAACAGCTGGAGGGCCGCCTGTTTGAGACCCCTGTAAGAGATACTGGAAAATGTGTAATTGGATGCACTTTATCCAATAAAAAGTGGTGATTGGTGCACTTCAAAATTGAGGACTAAAAAAGGGGGAACAACAGTGTCAGAAAAACTGTGGCTGGCAATTTAAAAAAAGGCATGGAACAAAAAACCCTGCAGCAACCCCAAAAAAAGAAGGGGTATACAGCACTAAGGGGGAATGATGGGACTGTGATGTCATATGGGGGCGGGGTCAGCGGGTGGCATCACCCGGTGACCACGCCCCATGCCAATATAAGTGGTTGCGCTCCACCCACAGAGCATTGTAGCGGCAGACAGCGACGAGGCAACATCGGGCGGAGGGAAGAAGACGACGATGAAGACCGGGACCACGCTAGCAAAAGAGCTGGAAGAAGATAGCGGGGCGCCCGGCAGAAGGCAGAAAGAACCGGAGATCGTGGAGAAGGCACCGGAGAGTGGGAGAAGAACCGGAGAGCGCGGAGACAACACCGGAGAACAGAACAAGAGACCCTCCGAAGTTGGAAGAAGACGATGATGAGGACCGGGACCCCGCTAGCAAAAGAGCTGGAAGAAGATAGCGGGGCGCCCGGCAGAAAGACCCCCGAAGTTGGAAGAAGTCCCCCGGAGCTGCCTAATAAATTACTTTAAAAACCTGTGTTGTGTTTTTATTGAATTTTTTTTGCCACCAGGTGAATGGGTAGGGATACGATGTACACCATACTCATTCACATAGGGTGGGGGGCCGGTATCTGGGGTCCCCCTTATTAAAGGGGGCTACCGGATTCTGATAAGCCCCCCGCCCGCAGACCCCGACAACCAACGGCCAGGGTTGTCGGGAAGAGGCCCTTGTCCCCATCAACATGGGGACATCCTCCCCATGTTGAGGGCTTGTGGCCTGGTACGGTTCAGGAGGGAGGGGGCCGCTCTCTCGTCCCCCCTCTTTTCCTGCAGCCTGCCAGGTTGCGTGCTGGGACAATGGGTCTGGTGTGGATTTTTAGGGGACCCCCACGCAATTTTTTTTAAGTTTGGCGCGGGGTTCCCCTTAAAATCCATCCCAGACCTGAAGGGCCTGGTATGGATTTTGGGGGGACCCCCACGCCATTTTAAAAAAAAATAGTGGGGGGGTCCCCTTTGAATCCATACTAGACCCAAGGGCCTGGTATGGACCTGGGGGGGGGCACGCTGTTTTTTTTCTAGATTTTTTTTTAGAGACGGCAATGTTTATTTTTTTTACATTTCCTTTAACAACCAGCTAGAAACAGGTTAAAAATACGCAAATTGCTGCAAAATCGCGGTACTTGTGTTTTGGATACGGGTCCATTGAATTCTATTACATCCAAAACACTGTTTTTGGCCTGGGAAAAAAAATATGCAGTTGTGTTTAACCTCGTTTTTTACAAAGCCAAAAAATGCCTTTAGACGCCAAAAATGTCCACGTTTCAGACGCGGGTACCGGCGTTTAGCCGCATTTTAGTTTAGAAGCGTTTTTAAAGGTGACCTATTTTTTCATTAATTAAAAAAAATTACAAAACAGTAAAGTTAGCCCAATTTTTTTGTATAATGTGAAAGATGTTGTTATGCTGAGTAAATAGATACCTAACATGTCACGCTTTAAAATTGCGCACACTCATGGAATGACACCAAACTTCAGTACTTAAAAATCTCCCTAGGTGATGCTTTAATTTTTTTTACACGTTACCATTTTCGCATTACAGAGGAGGTCTAGTGCTAGAATTGTTGCACTCGTTCTAACGCACGCAGCAAAACCTCACATGTGTGGTTTGAACGGCTTTTACATATGTGGGCGGGACTTACGTGTGTGTTCGCTTCTGAGCGCGAGCTACCGGGGACATGGGTGTTTTTTTTTTATTATTTTTTTTTGGGGTTTTTTACTTTTTTTTATTTTTTACACTTTTAACTTTTTGGGTTTTTTGATCACTTTTATTCCTATTACAAGGAATGTAAACATCCCTTGTAATAGGGATCTATTGTGACAGGTCCTCTTTTTGGAGAGATGCAGGGTCAATAAGACCCCACATCTCTCCTCCAGGCTGGAAAGCATGAGATCGGTCAAAAAAATTCACTGATCTCATGCTGACAGCCAAGATCACGGCTTTGTTTACATACGGGAACCAGGCGTGATGTCATAACGTCGCGCCCAAGCCTCCGACGGTCATAGAGATGACTGGTGACCATCTGGTCACCAGTCATCTCTATGCTTCCCATCCGGCGCCAGCCAATTCGTTCTCTGAGCCCCAGATGGCACGGGAGAGCCCGGAGAAGCACCGGATGGTGGCGGGAGGGGGGGAAACGTCCCCTCCAGCCGCCTATAATAACGATCAAGCGGCGGAAAAAACAAGCAGGGGTTCTAACACTTACTTGGTTTCCCTCAAAATGCCCACAATTAGAATCGTATTGCCTTGAGCTAGTTTTAAGTGCAGTGCTCTAAATCAGTGCTTCTCAAGTACCCCCAACAGGCCATGTTTGCAGGTTTTCCTTCATCTTGCACATGTGCTTTAAATCACAGTCAATGGTTTTGTATTTTGGACAGCAATTCTCGATAAGATAAATTCACAAAACATGTCCTGTTGGGGGTACTTTAGGACTGAGGCTGAGAACCACTGCAGTAAAAAGGAAAATTGAATACTTACCGCTCTGTATTTTTCATTTGCTAGTGACTATCAATGACAGCACACAATACATGCATATGCTAGCATGAAGGCACCAGGGTAGACAAATCACACCTGTTTTGTTTTGACATGCCAATCAGCTGTCACAATTGTTGCATAGAAAACAAAAAAGAAACATCAAAACTTTGCATCAAATTTTATTGGTCAACAAAACAAAGGGAAGCCAAAATAAAAAACAGGGTCAATTTGAAACAGTCACATCTTAAGAAAGATTTAGCAAAATAATGCAGCACAGACAATTAAATCAAAGTGAACAAACAACACACATTAACAACATCAAAATTATTTCAGGGGAACATTTCCCCCCACACAAAAAAATACAATCAACAAAAGTAAAACAAACATCTGTTTTGAAAAGACATAACAAATAAAATACATGTGTTACAAACTCGATAAGGACACCAAAATTTACTTTTTGCCAGGCATTCAAGCACACACACACTTGCCTCTTTTCAGGGCAAGGGAGAGGATGTGATCTGCGAGCTTTATATAACATAGGTTTGTGTGCTAATGAGGCAATTGAAAACACACGCACAGTCCATGAAACACCCAAAATGCAAGTTCACCCAATGCAGAGACTGAACTTCAAAGTGGGTACACCTGTTAAGGATGTCCTTCAATTACTAACTCATAAAAACACACTCTCTGAGCATGCCCAGAAATATCCAGGTGCTGTTCACACACAAAAAGCACAAAAAAAAACTGCCTGGGCATGCTCAGAACAACACAAATGCAGCTAGCAGAAAATAACCCCCCCCCCCGTCCAAAATTAAGCACATCATCCAGCATGCTACAAAATTAGAGATGGGACAAACACCCCCCCCCACACACCAACAAATACCATTGCAGTCTATGGGAACTGACTTGTTAATTTTGCTAGTCCCCACTTGGCTGGCTTATCTTCTAGTTATTGGCCTTAAAATAGGGGCCCAGGTCCCCCCCTAAGGGACATATATCAATGTCAACAATTTGGACAACACCAAAAACAAAACAAGGAGAAGTGCCTTTAAATATGCCAAATTGCTTAAGGGCGATTTCACACCACATGCAGTCCATTGTGTTTTTTATGCATCAAAAATGCATGGAAAGTTGGTTATATGGTTCTAAATGGCAGTGTTTGTTCCAGTGCGTTCCAGTTCCTCAAAAAAAGTAGAACATGCTGCATTTTACCTGCACTGGACTGTACTGGAATGCAGCAAAACGCATCAAAAATGCACTGGAACGCACCGGAACACACCTAAATGCACCAAAAACGCACTGGAACACACTTGTCCTTATCTATGGTTAATAAAAAAGAGGGGTGAAAAAAAAGCACTGGACTGCATCAAAAACGTACCAAAAATGCACTGGAACGCATCAAAAACGTGCATGCAAAAAAGCACCTGGAACGCATCCGGATTGCGTTTCTATAGTGTGAACTGGCCCTAGTTCACACCATAGAAATGCAGTCTGGATGCGTTCCAGATGCTTTTCTGCATGCACGTTTTTGACACGTTCCAGTGCATTTTTGATGCGTTTTTTTATTTTTTTTCAAAAAAAAGGTTTATTGTGATTAGATGCAGTACAATCATAAAATAAGGCAACAAAGGACACCAACCGAGGTCGGTACAAAATATAATCATCAGAAACAAACAAAAGAAGGCCACTTGGAATTATGTTCCATCACAATATCATAGACCACAGTACCTAATATAGAGGGTAGAGCAGACTCAGCATACAAAAAAAGTAGGCGCCAATAAATTTAAAGCAGGCCCTGAGGGACAACGGCCCTACGTCTACTCCCGACCAGTCCACGCACCCCAATTGGGATCCTGCTGTGCACGGAGCGATCGGGAATAGAACACCCAGGGAGGGATATGAACAAAGGGCTTGGCAACCCGCCAACCTGTCCTGGTTGCTGACCCCCTGAGGGGGCGAACCATCCGGGGGGAGTCTGAGCTCGAACCTCTGTTAATAGTCTGAAGGGGTTAAAGAACCCAACTAATGTAATGGCTTCCAAATGCCTGTAAGGCGGAGCATCTAGCTGTATCCATCAACATAAAACAAGAAAGACTGAACAGATGTAATTCCTGAGTAGCCAGTGACAGTCTAAGACAGAGATTGAGAGTAGGAAGAAAAGAAAAGAAGAAATAGGGGTAGGGAAGAGAAGGGGGAGCGAACTAGAGAATAAGAGGGAAAGGAGGGGGCGGGGGAAGTCAGGATTCCTCGGGGAGAGGGGGGAAGAAGGATCAGCAACAAGCCGAATCGGGGCTGTCCAGAGCTCACCTATTGGGGAAGAAGGGATATGCCTACGTGTGTAGCTCAGGGTTCCCAAATAAGACGGAATTTTTCTGGATTGTCTAGTAAGGTATTAGAAATCCTTTCCTGTGTCATTATCCAGGAAATCTTGTGTTTAGCTTGGTGAAATGACGCCGAGGGCGACTTCCAGGCGTGGGCTAAGGTAATCTTGGCCCCCAGAAGGATGAAGTGTATGAGAGAGCGGGACAATTTAGGGACCTTAGGGAGAGCATCATTAAGGAGGGCAATAGTAGGGTTTTGCTTCACCTCGAAACCAGTGACTTTGCGAATGAGGCTGAAAATTCTATTCCAGAACCCCCTAATTTTAGGGCATTCCCAGAGGGTGTGGAGGAGAGAGCCTACGAGGCCACATCCTCTGAAGCAGAGGGGGGAAGACTGCGGGTAGAACTTAGAAAGGCTAGTAGGGACCAGATACCATCTGGAGATAACCTTAACGTCAGCTTCCATCAGGGAGGTGTTTAAGATACCTTTAAATGAGCGGGAGAAATTTGTGTGCCAAGTGTCTAGGTCCCATTCAAACTGGAGGTCATGCTCCCATTTCAACATATAGCTCGCTTTGCCCTGGGGGTCAGCTAACGCTGAATAGATCAGGGAGATGCCCCCCCTGACGCCCATGGCTGAGGAACACCAATGCTCATATTTAGTAACAGAGAGTGGGTTGTCTGAGCTTTTCCAGACCCCACGCAGAAAATGTAACAACTGATAATAGCGGAAAGTTTCGGAGGAGGGCATGTCCAGTTTGGAAGTGCAGTATTTGAGCGAGATGGGGCCATCATTGTTAAAATATTGTCCTATTCTGTATAGACCCTTGTCGAGCCACCATCCAAAAGCCTTGATGTTTAGACCCGGGGGGAATTGGGGGTTGTGGAAGATGTGAGCCAGGGGATGCCAGGAAGAGGATAGTGAGGGATGTTTATGAAGGATATCACAGAGGGCCATTGAGTAAGAAAGGGCGGGTGACAGGATTGAGGGGTGGTCCTTACGTCGTCTCCAGGCTAAATAGTCCAATGTGTGGTTAGGGGTTGCCTGCCTTTCTATGTCTACCCAGTCTGGTTTAGGTCCTTTAGCATATATTGCTGAGAATTGACAGAGTTGGGCTGCTTGGTAGTACCACCACATATTGGGAAGGCCAAGGCCTCCTTTCTTCCTTGCCCTATACAGAAATTTTTTAGATAGACGATGTCCCTTGCCCCCCATATGAACTGTATGATTTTTGATTGGAGTCTATCCAGTGCTCGCTTCTTGACAGGGATAGGCAGGGACCGGAAAAGATAAAGCAATTTGGGCAAGAGGGTCATCTTGACCGAATTGACTCTACCCAGCCAGGACAATTTATAGAGAGACCATTGTGTAAGTTCAGTTGTGAGTTTTTTGAACATGGCAGGGTAATTGTGTTGGAATAGGAGCTCTACTTTTGGGGTGAGGAAAATACCTAAATAGGGAAGAGAAGAGGCGCACCAGGAGAAGGGGAAGTTTGTTTTGAGCCTATCGACCATATCTTGGGGTGTAGTGACGTTCAGGGCCATTGACTTTGCCATGTTGACCTGAAGGCCTGAAACCTTTCCAAAAGTGTTGAGGAGTTGGAGAATATTGGGGGTCGACTTGAGAGGGGAGGTGACGAAAAGGAGGACATCGTCCGCAAAGAGGGCACATTTGTGTGTATGTTGACCACATTGAACCCCATGAATGTCCGGGTGTTGTCTAATTGCTAGAGCTAGGGTTTCTATCGCTATCGCGAAGAGAATAGGGGAGAGCGGGCAGCCCTGTCTGGTACCTTTTAAGATTGGGAATTGGTAGGAGAGACATCCCTGCAGTTTGATCTGGGCTTTCGGGGAGGAGTATAGAGACTCCAGGGTTCTTAGGAATTCCGGGCCAAAGCCCCAATGGCGTAGAATGGTAAAAAGGTATGGCCAGGTGACCGTATCAAAGGCCTTTTGGAGGTCTATGGAAAGAATGTATCCCTTCTGGGGGGACCCGCCATCCCAGCAGGATTGCATGAGGGAAATCAAATCTACCGCTCTCCTGATCTGGTCCGGTCCCTGTCTCCCGGGAATGAAACCCACCTGATCCTTATGAACATAAGAAGCGATGAAGGAGGCCATTCTGTTGGCCAAAATCTTGGTCATGATTTTCAGATCATTATTGATCAATGAAATCGGCCTATAGTCGCCTACATCACTAGGATCTTTTCCCTGTTTGGGGATCACAGAGATATATGTGAGATTGGCAGCGGGTTCGAGAGTGGAGCCTTCTCGTAGGGAGTTAAAGAGAAGGGCCAGACGAGGAGAGAGGACCCCAGAGAAGGTTTTGTAATAAAGGGCGGAGAAGCCGTCCGGCCCTGGCGCCGAGTCTGTTTTGAGACTTTTGATGACTTCCTGGACCTCTTCAGTGCTAAAAGGTGATTCCATCATGGATCTATGGGACTCTGAAAGTTTGGGGAGATCAATGTCAGCCAAAAATGATTCTAAGGGAACAGGGTCAGCAGAGGAGGGAGATGTGTATAGTTTGGAGTAGAAAGCCTGGAAGGTTTCTAGGATTTTATGGGGGTTCTGGGTGAGAGAACCCGATAACGATTTAATCTTGGGTAAGGAGAAATTTTTGATCCTTGGGGAGAGTTTGGCCGCCAAGCATGAGCCGATTTTATCAGCTTTTAAGTAGAATTTGCCGCTTAACCAGCTCAAGTGTTTGCCTGCGTTAGAAGTTAAGGCAAGATTTAAAGCAATGCGAACGGATTCCAACTTGGCCAGACTGGCGGGAGTGGGTTTAGACTTATGGGCTTTACTAAGTAGTTTAAAATCCCTTTCCAAGTTTTCTACATCTACCTTCCTTCCTTTTTTCAGGTTGGAAGCCATTTGAATCATCCTCCCCCTCAAGACGGCTTTATAAGCTCCCCAGAGAGAACTAGGGGTCGTGTCCCCGGTGTCATTGAGGAGGAAAAATTCTTGGATGTCCTTTTCCAGCATGGTGCAGTGGACCGGGTTGGCAAAGAGGGATTTACTCAAGCGCCACTGAGGGGGGCCTGAAGGTGATAGGGAGTTGGAGATTCTAAGGGTTACTAAGGAGTGGTCAGACCACGGAACTTCTTGTATTGAGGAGTGAGTGGCTGTGTGAATGTCCGAATTGGGTACGAAGATGTGGTCAATCCTGGCAAATGTTTTGTGTGGGGCAGAGTAATGGGTAAAGTCTTTGGCTGTGGGATTTAACTCCCTCCAAGAATCAATCAGGCCCAAGTCGTGTAGGAGTCGGGCGATTCTGAGGCTTTGATTGGAGGGTCTCTTAAGGTGGGGCCTGTTCTGGTGGGATTTGTCAAGTGTGTGGTCAAACGTGATATTGGAGAGTCACCCCCTATTAAGACTCTACCTTCTAGATGAGAGGAGAGGGTTGAGAACATGGATGCGAAAAAATTTGCCTGGCCCCAATTGGGGGCATAGTATGAAACAAAAGAGTACGTCACCCCTTCTATGAGCCCTTTGACCAGCAGGTACCTACCATCTTCATCACGAATTGTGTGGATGTGGGTAAATGGGATACGCTTAGCCAAGAGAATGGCCACCCCTCTCTGTTTGGTGTCAGCATTCGCAAGGTAGAAGGTGGGAAAGCTACGGTGGAGGAAGGAGGGGGTATAGCTAGCGGGGAAGTGGGAACTCCTGAAGAAGGACAACATCAAGGCTTCTGGTGTGGTAGCTCTGAAAGGCCTTCCGGCGTTTAGAGGGGGAATTAAGTCCCTGTGCATTGTGGGTAGCTACTTTCAAAGGCAGCTTGCGAGTGTCTGTCTCAGCCATGGGTGCCCGAGGGGGGGTGCGAGAATGTAAAAGGGGAGCTTACCTGAAGAGAAGAGAGAATCCGGACATCCAGCGTGAGGTAGGTTATCAACAAACGCCCTGGAGTAAGGCCTGGGGGAGTTCTCCGCGAGGAATCCTGGAGGAGAGGGGAGGAGAACACTGTGGGGAGGAGAGAAGGCAGGGGGAGAAGAAATAGAAAAAAAAGAGGAGAAAAGATCAGAGATGTCATTATGTTGGTTAAATAAATCACAAAAAGAGAACAAAACAAACATATGCAAAAATTCAGAAAAAATTCAACAGGACCGGCTAGCCGGGTCCAAGTCCAAGGACTCCTGCAAGAGGGGTCTTGGAGAGGGTGCAACCCCAATAGGGGTTGTCTACCTGATGTCACCAGAGGGAGTAAAAGTCCCTCCGTGTCACAACAGAGAGAGTGGCATGATGAGCCGCTCCGGCTGTCAGAGCCCCCAATGGGGGGTAAAACAGTACTGGAACGGCCAAAGTGCAGAAAATACTGTAAACAAACAAATATAACGATCCGTAAAACTGTATAACCAGAACATAACCAGTGCAAGGAGTGGAACCTGCAAGGGAGAGAAAGGGAAGGTGGGGAGGGAGGGCAAGAAAGGGAGGGGGGAAGGGGGAGGGGAAAGGGAAAAAAGGGGGGGCAGGGGGAAGGGAGGGTAGAGGCTACTAGGCCTAACCATAGGTAGGAACTAGGAAAGGCATATCATATATGCAACAAATCAGAAAGTCAATGAAAGCGTCCTCCTCATCGAGGTGTGAGGAACGGGAGGTATTGGGAGTCCCAACTAGCCATAAGATGGGCAAGTGGGGCCCAAACCAAACAGATCAAGACCCTGGCCCGCCTGATGCAAGTCAGGGCGGTGCGGGTCTGTCTACCACCATACTAGAGGGGGAGAGTAGTTAGCTCTCTGAATTATTAGGGGTAGTCAAAAACAACACATCTCCCGTCCGGGAGTAGAAAAGAAGTCCCTCATCTCGGGGGTCTGGATTCTCTGTCTCTTCGTTTGGTGTTTATTCCATAACGGGGTCAGAGGACTGCCTGGGGGTGGACGCTTTGAGGAGCCTGATTTGGTTGTCGCTTGTTGTGTAGAAAGTTCTTGGGAGATAAGACCAAGTTGAAGCAGGAGACGTTCGCCATCTTGAAAGGTGGAAAAGCCAAAGGATTTGTCCCTGAAATGAAATTGTAGGCGGAACGGAAAAGCCCAGCGGTACTTGATGGAATTCTGGTTGAGGACCTCCAGGAGGGGTTTAAGGGACCTCCGTTTCTGGACTGTGATGGGCGAGATGTCGGCAAAGATTTGGATTTTATTCCCTTGGAAGGAGAGATTGTCCAGGTTGCGGGTCTGTCTCATAACATCCTCCTTCACACCATAATAATGGGGCTTGACTACAATGTCCCTTGGGAGACCATCTGGACAGGGGGGCTGGAGGGCTCTGTGAGCCCTGTCAAGTTCCAATCTGTGGTCCTGAATGTCTGGCATGAGTTCTTTAATGAACAATTTAACTGTGCTGGGAACATCAGTAACAGATTCAGGGATCCCACGTATACGGAAATTATACCTCCTACTTCTGTTCTCTAAATCATCGATTTTAGAGAGAGCTGTCTCAAGTTGATCTTGCAAGGTTTGGATGCATGTGGTATTTTGGTTAGTTTTGATGCGTTTTTGATGCAGTCCAGTGTTTTTTTCCACCTCTTTTCACTTAGGACAAGTGTGTTGCAGTGCGTCTTTGGTGCATTTAGGTGCATTCCAGTGCGTTTTTGGTACGTTCCGTAGCGTTTTTATTGTGTTTTACTGTGGTCCAGTACAGTTCTGTACATAAAAAATGCAGCATGACCAATTTTTTTTTCCTTTCTGAAACGCACTGGAATGGACTGCAGTGGTGTGAACTATGCCATTGGCATTAATGTGATCAACTTTCTTTGCTTTTTCATGCATCAAAAAAACGCACTGCACTGCCCTTCAGGTCTGGTAGGGATATTAAAGGGAACTCCGTGCCAAATAAAAAAAAAATGGCGTGGGGGTTCCCCACAAAATCCATACCAGGCCCTTCAGGTCTGGTATGGATTTTAAGGGGACCCCCGCGCCAAACGTAAAAAAAATTGTGTGGGGGTCCCCCTAAAAATCCACACCAGACCCTTATCCGAGCACGCAACCTGGCAGGCCACAGGAAAAGAGGGGGGGACGAGAGAGCGCCCCCCCTACCTCCTGAACCATACCAGGCCGCATGCCCTCAACATGGGGAGGATGCTTTGGGGGTCTGTGACCCCAAAGCACCATGTCCCCATGTTGATGGGGACAAGGGCCTCATCCCCACAACCCTTGCCGGTGGTTGTGGGGGTCTGCGGGCAGGGGGCTTATCGGAATCTGGAAGACCCCTTTAACAAAGGGGACTCCCAGATCCCGGCCCCCCCTGTGTGAAATGGTAATGGGGTACAAATGTACCCCTACCATTTCACAAAAAAAAGTGTCAAAAATGTTAAAAATGACAATAGCCGGTTATTAATGTCTTCTCCTTTCTTCCATCTTCTTCTTCCATCTTCTTCTTCCATCTTCTTCTTCCAGCTTCTTCTTTTCTCCATTCGGGTTTCTTCCTCCATCTTGTTCTTCCTCTCCCTCTTCATCTTCCTTCTTCCTTCGGTGTTCTCGTCCGCATCTTGCTCCGGCTTCTTGTTCCCTTCTTCTTCCTCTGGCTGCTCCATTTGAATTGGAGGTTCCCACTGTATGACGCTTCAGTTCTTCAGTTCTCCTCTGGGTCCGATGCCACCCGGTGACCCCGCCCCCCTCTGACGCACATGGATTTCACAGGGACTTTCCCCGTGGTGTCAGAGGGGGGCAGAGTCACCGGGTGGCAGTGGACCCAGAGGAGAACTGAAGAACTGAAGCGTTACACAGCGGGAACCTCGAATTCAAGCGGAGCGGCCGGAGAAAGAAGGAGACAAGAAGCCAGAGCAAGATGTGGACGAGAACACCGAAGGAAGAAGGAAGATGAAGATGAAGATGAAGATGAAGAACAAGATGGAGGAAGAAACCCAAATGGAGAAAAGAAGCTGGAAGAAGAAGATGGAAGAAAGGAGAAGACATTAATAAAGGAATTGTCAAAAACCGGCTATTGTCATTTTTAACATTTTTGACCCTTTATTTGTGAAATGGTAGGGGTACAATGTACCCCATTACCATTTCACACAGGGGGGGGTGGGATCTGGGGGTCCCCTTTGTTAAAGGGGGCTTCCAGATTCCGATAAGCCCCCCATCCGCAGACCCCCACAACCACCGGGCAAGGGTTGTGGGGATGAGGCCCTTGTCCCCATCAACATGGGGACATCCTCCCCATGTTGAGGGCATGTGGCCTGGTACGGTTCAGGAGGGGGGCGCTCTCTCATCCCCCTCTTTTCCTGCAGCCTGCCAGGTTGCGTGCTCGGATAAGGGTCAGGTGTGGATTTTTAGGGGGACCTCCACGCATTTTTTTTTTAAGTTTGGCGCGGGGGTTCCCCTTAAAATCCATACCAGACCTGAAGGGCCTGGTACAGATTTTGAGGGGGACCCGCACGTCATTTAAAATAAAAAAAAATTGGCGCGGAGTTCCCCTTAATATCCATACCAGACCTGAAGGGCCTGGTAATGGAATTTGGGGGGACCCCACGCATTTTTTGGGGTTTTTATCAAAGACTTTCAATGACTTTTCTCTATATTGCCAGGAGCCGACAATTCATTATAGCCGTGGGTGCTTTTAAATGCCTTTTTTTTTCCTTTAGAAATTTCATTTTGCTGGCGCACTGTTATATAACGGCAAGTTCAGAGCTGCGCCTGTTCAACTTATGCAAATTGATTTACGTGACTTGACATTTACTAAGATTTTGCCGGCGCAGTGTCCCGGCGCATTTGAACAAGTGAAATTCCCGCGCTGAGCACAAAAAAACCTCTTGCAGTTCTAAACCTAATTGCTGGCGCAGCGGGCTGGTTCTGAAAATTTTACTTTCTCATTCTATTTTGGGCATATTTATTACTTGGGCAGGTGTCACTACACTTCCCCACATCACCCCACATCACCCCCATTATATTGGCACTTCCAGCTTCTTTATATTTAGATTTTAAGATGCCTTGCGCCAGGTCCATAGTAGCGCACTGAACGCCTTCTCCCGTGCGCCGAGAACACTATAGTAAATGGGGAATAGCGCTGCGCTACCGGCGCAAATGTTTTGTAAATACCAAAACAGCCGTTGTGCACGCAGATGCGCCGATACTCATGGCGCAAACCTTTCATAAATCAGCCCCTAAGTGTTATGTAATTCTATGTTAAACTCTGCACTACACTAACACACCACAGTGACACTACACTATACTCATACTCAGGGCTGCTGTTAGAAATCATGGGCCCCGTACAGCCTACGTGACAGGGCCCTATTTTTATTTTTTTTACAGTTTTCAATAAGGCAGTACAACCATTGCTCCTGCTCAGCAGGTGCATGGGCCCCTATTTTGAACTGATGGGGCCTGGGCCAAGTACAGGAGGGCTGGCTGTACTGCCTTATCAGCGTCCCTGCTCACACTATACTGACACACTACACTAACACTACAGTATACTCACACTACACTGACACTACACTATACTGACACACTATACTCACACTACACTAACACCACACTAACACTCTACACTAATAACACTTTAACTTGTTAGTAGCAAACTGAACCCTGCTCTATCTATCTCCACTTCAACAACACACTGCAAAGGTTCCTGTGGGAAGGAACCTTTTATTGTGTGGGGTGAGACATTGAGCACTGAGCCATGATTAGGCAAAGTCATGGCTCTGACTGTGCTCTGTGCCCTGATTAGGGCCCTAGAATAAAGTGTGCAGAATTTGGGTCATGCTTGGCGATGTTTGGGCTAAACTTTTGCTTGGCTCGAACTGTTCGCCAAACTCGTATTGCCAATAGTTGCCAATCAGAATTCTTGCTTATATTTTCCCCAAAAATTAAGAAAAAAATGTATTAGTTATTACTGGCAGAAATTGTGTTCATTTTCAAGATTTAAAGCCATACCACAGTCACTTTATTATTTGTTGGATAAAGTAGAGAAGAGTTAAACTTATATTTAGGATACAAACATTGTCATCAGTTCTAACCTTTCCTCACTATGCAAAAATCTGTTTTATATTTGCATGGATCCATGTTGAAAAAAAAAATCCCCAATAGGATGCAGACAGCAATGAAAACCTGACCAAAGTTTAACGCTTCCCTGATTTACTAAAATACATTTTGGTTTGAGTTATATTTTAATACATCAGCCCCAGTGGATCTAATTTACAAAGAAGCACAATTTTTATTTAGCGCAATGAAACGGTGTTCACTTCAGTCATCCAATCATCTTTCCACCTGATTGAGTGTTCAATGTGAGCACAGATTCACTGAGCTAAGCAAAACAACCCCATTGTGTGCTAGCACACTTAGATCTATATAATAAATACGCCAGGAAATAAACCTTTTTTTTTAGTCAAATGGAAATGGCTGAGTGGCTACTGTACCATATGTTGATTAAATTGTTCATTATTTGGAAAAAAAAAAACCTTTATAGAGGGATTTCACAAATCCCTCTATAGGAGGCAAGCTAAATTTAAATCTAAGCTGACCAAAAAACATTACCTCAATGTAAATTCCGCCCAAAAATTCACCTTTTCTGAATTAAAATAGTATACACATGTAGAATTACCTTGTATCTTAAGGCAATACAGTATATCAATTCACTAATCATATGCAAGCATAAATCCTTTTTTCTACATTTTCTTGCACATGATTGGGTTTGTAAAGTGAACGCATGTTCATTGCATTTACCGTACTAATATTTACTTTAGTAAGTGAGCAGACGCTACTCTTAGGCCGCGTACACACGATTGGAATTTCCAACAACAAAACTTGTCTTGGATACACACGGTCACACAAATGTTGTCGGAAATTCCAATGGTCAAAAACGCGGAGACGTACAACAGTACGACGAGCCAAGAAAGATGAAGTACAATGATTCCGAGCATTCGTCAAATTGGTTCAGAGCATGCGCAGCACTTTTGTGCGTAGGAAATGGCTACACACGGTCGGAATTTCCGACAAGAACTTTTCTTGTCGGAAAAATTGAGAACCTGCTCTCAAACATTTGTTGTCGGAAATTTCGACAGCAAATGTCCGATGGAGCCTACACAAGGTCGGAATATTCGACCAAAAGCTCACATGGAACATTTGTTGTTGGAAATTCCAATTGTGTGTACGCGGCATTACTGTTCCTTGGTAAAATAAACCCCAGTAACTTGAAAAGCACTCAATCCACTGTAACAACATGGCAGCCAGAAAACTGATATTTTCAGGAGATATCAACTATGTTAGCCTCCATAATGCCTCAGTACTTCCTTCCTCAGTTGATTTAATAAAAGAGTAGAGCATGTTTAAAATGAATTTTCACATTGCTTAGTAAATAAGGTAAAACCTTCACTTAAGCCTTGTATACACGATCGGATTTTCTGCAGACAGAGCGTAGGACTTTTGTCCGAAGGGCGTTGGCCATGAATTTGTCTTGCATACAAATGCCACACAATTGTCGGCCAACAAACACAAAACTACATGTTTTTTTAGCTCTTTAGTGCCACCCTTTGGGCATCTTCTGCTAATGTCTTGTTTGGTGAGCATTGATTCCGAGCATGCGTGTTTGTACTTTGGACTTTTGTCCGACGGACTTGTGTATACACGCTCGGAAAATCCGACAACAGACCATTGTCCATTAAAAATGTTAAAGTGTCCCATCCAACATTTGTCCTCGGAAAATCCGACAACAATTGTCTGATGGAGCAAACAAACGGTCAGATTTTCCACCAACAGCCTGTCATCACACAATTCCCATCGGAAATCCGATCGTGTGTACGAGGCTTTAGTTCGACTCATTCCCTTACCTTAATGAAATATTAACACAAACTTAGGGAAGATATACAAACTCCAATCACACAGTGTTCTGATATGAACTGAACCCAGTACTCCAGCCTACCGATAAAAGAAAACGAACAACATACCTAGCCATATGTCAAAGATGATCATAAAATATTGCATAGTCAGTAGAAACATATATGAACCTCATTTAAAAAATTACTTTCAGAAAAATGTTTGATTTGTGTCTTGAGTACTGACTGAAAAAGCATGATGTGCCCCTAATGATATTAAAGATGTTCTAATAGATTTTCCTAAAATGGGGTCTAGTAAAACCACTCTTCGTTTTGGATTTATAATTTGCTCCTTTGATCAATATCATGCTTCATTTGATCCTCGAAATGCAAGCATATCAAGATTATAAATAAGCAATATTTTTTTAACAATACAATAAACCAGAAAGAAAGATTTTGGACATCATTTTTAAAATGTTACCAAAAACATGTTAACACCTAGTTGTATATTTTATTTGAAAGGTCACTAACTGCCCTTTCAAAATGCCAGCAAGAAATAAATCTTTTTTTGTGAGACAACAACAATCACATAATTATAAAACAAATCAGAGAAAAGTATAAAGGATTCCTAAAGTATCTAAACATGAATCAAAATCTGTCAACAACTTTATTCCTAGTTCTTTTTGCTCACTCTCTAACAAATTTAATTTCCTAGCATACTTTACCTTTTCTTTCTAGTTTGAAAATTGGCATGTATTGTTTCCTAAAGTGGAACTTCAGTGAAAAAAAAATGCCAGGAGAGATAGAGTTCTAAAAGCAGAAAAGATTTCAAATGTCTGTTCTGGTAAGAATAACCCTTTCCTCTGTCTCCTAACAAATATTTAACCATTTCAGCCCCGAAAGATTTGGCTGCTCAATGACCAGGCCATTTTTTGCAATACGGTGTCGATTTAACTGACAATTGCACGGACGTGCGATGCTGTACCCAAACAAAATTGACGTCCTTTTTTTCCCATAAATAGAGCTTCCTTTTGGTGGTATTTGATCACCTCTGTGGTTTTTATTTTTTGCGCTATAAACAAAAAAAGAGCGACAATTTTGAAAAAAAAACACAATATTTTTTACGTTTTGCTATAGTAATTATCCCAATAAAAAAAAATAAAAAATAAAAATAAACTCAGTTTAGGCCGATATGTATTCTTCTACATATTTTTGGTAAAAAAATGCAATAAGCGTATATTGATTGATTTGCGCAAAAGTTATAGCGTCTACAAACTATGGGAAAGATTTATGGCATTTAAATGGTTTTTATTATTATTTATTTTTTTACTAGTAATGGCGGTGATCTGCGATTTTTTTTTTTTGGTGGTATTGCGACGTTGTGGCGGACAGGTCGGACACTTTGACACAAGTTTTGGCTTCCAGGGGATATGAAAGAAGGTCTGCAAAACTGCAAGCCTCTTTTTTTGTAAAAGTAAGCAGTTATCATGCACCAGGTAATCCTTCACAGGATGGAGGCATTGAAAGAACCAGATAAATAACTTCTGACTCCACTTGTCTGATCACCTCCTTATTGCAGAAAAACTCCATAATATAAGATTGCAAAACGCGATCTCTATGCAAGTTACTTCACAAACCGGAAACAAATGAAGAATGGAATAAATACAATATCTTTGTTTCAATTTTCAGGCTGTTTACTTGTGAACAAAGGTGTTGCTGATTACAACAATGGAGCAAATGTTTTTTCTTTGCCTAAGATTTTTCATTACATAAAATGTTGCTTAAAAAAAAAGTTGAATTGTATCTATAAAAAGAAGATTAACAAAGAGTTCCATAACCAACACGCACCCCCCACCCCTCCCCCCCTCTTCCCTGCCACCTCTGATTTATTGCATGGTTCATATCTATGCAGTTTGCTTTTGATCTGTTTCTGCAGTGCTTCTGCGGTTCCTTTTTTCGTTTTTTTGCACACATATTTTTTACGCATTTTTCGGATGTTTTTTAATGCATTTTTTTTGGCCAGTTTGTTGTTGGGCAGACATAAAAAAATGCACGGGAGCTGTGTGGTGCATTGGGCGCCCTCCCTCTTTCCTCCCATCCACCTTTGGTTGATGCGGGGGACTGGGCGAGCCAGTCCCACTGCGCATTGGCGCCACGCCTCCCCATGCCATGCACACTGCCCCCTCTCTGGGTGTCCTGTTGCTGGCGTGAGTGTGATTCCAATCGTGACCAGCACATGGGGAGATGCGTCTAACTGTTGTGGGTGGCTTCAGTCGCTCCGACAGGAGGGCCTCCCCTTTTTTGTTGTGCTAGCGTGACACTGGGAGGAGCCTGTTTGGCCATGCTGAGCACATAAGGATCCCCACTTCACTCTGCTAGCTCTCTTGGCAGTAGAGTTGCCACCTCATCCCTTTAAACCCGAACACATATGAATTACACAGGTTCTGTGGCTGATTAAGGTGGTAATTAAACTGACTTGGTGCCTTATCTGCATTAAATTAGCCACAGAACCTGTGTAATTCAGATGTGTTCGGGTTTAAAGGGATGAGGTGGCAACCCTACTTGGCAGAACCTCCAGCAGCATAATGCACAGATCTGTGGAACATGTTTCTCTGTCACAGCTTTAGGTAATCACCTGGCTGGGCTTTCTGCCTATGCTTTCTCTTCAGTGTTTGATTGAAGACAGCATTGGCTGGCTGGCTGGCATAATTTTTCTTATATCCTCTGCTCTTTTCCTTCTGAGCAGATATGCTTTTTTTTCATTATTTCCACACTTCATTTATATCTAACTTTTATCTTGGTGTTGGGCTCCAGTTACTGTTCAATACTTTTTAACATATTATGTATCTTTATGTATTTACAGTCTACCTGACTTACTCACTTTTACAGCATTGGAGCCCAAATGTTTTTTTCTTTATCACTTGTTTCCTTTTCTCTGGGGATCATGATGTGTGTCCGGCTTTCCTGCGGGCCCCTTCCTCAGCTCCCGGGATGAACATTTTGAAAAAAATGTTTATTGTTTTTTTTTTTACATTATATCAGTGCTTGGTAAATGAATTTCGACTCACATACAGTCATGTAAAATACAAATGAAAAGAAAACAGGAAACAAAGAGGGGGAAAAAAAAAACAAAAAACAAAAAAACAAAAAAACAAAAAACAAAAAAAAAAACAATAGCACAGTGATTACCCGTTTAAAACAATATTACAGCAACAGGATGATGAGGCAGTACAAAGCCTAGTGCCTTTAGGAGCGGAAGCAACGTTTGGGGTATCAAAAAATAAAATAAAAATGTTATAACCTCGGATATGGAACTGGCAGTAGAAGCAGCGGCGGGTGGAGAAAACAGATGAGGGTCCGAAAGAATCAAGAACGTCAAGGAGCCATGAAGACATGTTTTCATGGTTCAGGGCGGCATAAATGCAGAGGGGTCAGACAGATTTGATAATTTAAGGTTGCCTAGGGAGTTTGTAAGGTCTCGTTTGAGATACCAATCTGTATAGCGGAACGGTTGCATGAGTTTTTGTAGATCCTCTTGGGCGAACGTGTGTTCCATGAATTTCCGCCATCTCGTAAAGAATCGTGAGGTGGAGCGAAAGTTCAACACAATAGTGTCCAACCTTTCCAGATAGAAAAGCGATAAGAGGGCTTTTTTTAACGCCGGTAGGTTTGGCGGTGTTGAGTTGATCCAGTGAGACATGATAGTCCTGCGGGCCACCAGGAGGCAGATATGCGTCCAGTGGGAGATGTGAAGCGGAGTCTTTGTTGGTGGCGTGGATAGGGATGGTTCACTGCCAAATAAACATATAAGGTAATGTCTTGGGATCCGTATTTTAGTGATTCTGTAGATAAAGTTTAGAACAGAGTCCCAGTATGCAATGATGGGTTGGCACTCCCAGAGGCGGTGAAGCAGTGTAGGATGCGGTGTGGAACACCAGGGGCACCGCTCTTGAGCTGGTTCTGCCTTGTTGATACGGAAAGGATAGTATGCTCTGTGAATAATTTTGAATTGCGTCTCACGCCATGTTTCGGATATGGTAAGTTTGTGAACTTGTCTGTATCCCTCAAGGATTTTCTCCGAAAGGCCTTCGTCCTCAAATATTTGGGACCATTTCTGGAATGGTTTAAGATGGAATTTGGCAGTCTGATGGTCAATAAGGTGAGAGTATAGGCTGGAAATGGAGTAATCGTCTCTGCGTAGTACAGTATCAATGAAGGACTTTCGGAGGGGATCCGTTCCAGGTCCGTAGCATGAGCGTAAATAACTGACCAATTGGTGGTAGAAGAAAACGTGTGTCGCTGGTAGAGAGAATTCCCTTGATAAGGTTTGGAAGGATTTGAAGTCGCCAAGGGTATTGAGGTACATAGAGGTAACGCTGGTAAGACCCTTAGCACTCCATTGTTCAAAGGCTTTGTGTAGGGTGGAAGGGAGAAACATAGGGTTGCCTAGGATTGGCAGAAAGCAAGAAATACTGGAGGGTAACCCCAGTAGTCTCCGCACCTCTCTCCAGGCTATAATTGTGTCTTTGATGAGTATACTCGATCTAAGGTGTATTGGTAGTTTGTTAGGATTTGAGTGGAGAATGGCTGGTAAGGCATATGGAAAGGTTGAGGCACCCTCGAGTATGGTATCGGAGTATCTAGAGCTGCCAGATAACCAGTCAAGGCCCTGCCTGAGTAGGCAGGCGAGATTGTAAAAACGTATACTGGGCAGGCCCGCCCCCCCTTCAGACTTCGGGAGACACAGTTTTTGTAGAGCAATGCGTGATTTTTTGCGAGACCATATAAAGGCAGACAATGCCCCATGGATTTTTTTTACATCAGAGTGTTTTAATAAAAGAGGTATGGTCTGCATAGGGTAAAGTAGGCGTGCAAACGACACCATTTTAAAAAGGTGACATCTCCCAAAGAGCGAGAGGGGGAGGGCCGCCCATGCTTCCAGCTCCTTTACAACTTTTGATATTAGCGGTGGGAAGTTAAGTGTATATAAAGTGGAAGGTTCTCGGCCGATGTTAATGCCCAGATACGTAATTTGTCGCGTTGCTATGGCAAAAGGAGATTGGTGTCGCCATTTGTCAGACATCTTGGGGTGAAGTGATAGAACTTCGCTTTTGTCAAAGTTAATTCGAAACCCTGAGCACAGTCGGAAAGTATGAAAGAGTTGCCGGAGTCTGTCAAAGTCCGTGAGGGGTTGGGTGGAGAATAATAATATGTCATCCGCAAATAGGGCGGAACGGAGAGTTTGGTTGCCTATTGTGATGCCACTGACCCCGTCAGGTGAGTTGAGTATTCTAGATAAAGGTTCGATAGCGATGTTGAAAAGTAGAGGGGAGAGGGGGCATCCCTGTCTAGTTCCTTTTGTCAGGGGGATCGTATCCGAGATAAAGTCGGGGGTGACCAGACGCGCAGTTGGGGATTCGTACATTCGCTGTAAAAAACGCATAATTGGACCCGAAAAACCAAAGTCCGCCATCACTCCAAATAGCCAGGACCAACTGATATTGTCAAAAGCCTTTTCGGCGTCTAGTGATATTATAGCTATGTCTTGCTCAGGGTTTGATCTAGCATATTCTAACGCCATTAGAACCTTCCTGATGACGTGTGATACGAAACGTACGTCGAGGCGGTACTAGGTCACGTACAGACGCTACTTCCGGTCCCTCTGGCTCCTCCATTATCGTAGGTGGAACGCACGCCAGATATCCACAGACGGGACAACCTTTCCATCTCCCTGTTATGCTATCCAGCCTCAGTGCCGGGTTTGTGGCACTTATACAAGTAAGCAGGCATTTGGCTTTTTAACTTTTACATTGTTTGGCCTAATAAACGGAATTACGCTATCACTGCATTATTTTCATTTCATATCCTTATCTGAGCCTCCATGAGGCAGCGGTTCTGGTCCGACATCATCTCCATTTGACCTAAGCAAAGTTTTTTGCTGCAAGCACATTTGACTTCTTTTTTAAGTAAAAGGGTCAACTTCATTTGGTAAGCTGCCATCCTTATTTGAGCACATTTGGGTGATTCGTCTTTCTCAGTCGGTGAAGGTGGATTTCTGACAGTTGTCACAATCTATGGATTTTCTGTTTGCAGCTCTTCAGATTTTCACTTGATTTATCTTCCATTCATTGATTATAAGGACTTGATTGTCACTTGATATATGAACTCACCATTTATATATTTTTCTCACAAATGTAAATTTGTAATAAGGTATGAAAATATTTTTTTCTGTATTGATTTACAGGAGCTCACTTTACACATACCTATGCAAGATCTGGGAAATCTTGTATAAATTTTACTTTGGTTATACACAGTTTAATTTAGCACGCTAGGCAGGCTGGTGTTTTGGTATTATAATTTGTATTGTTTTTACACTTGGTATTTTGTTTATTTATCACGAGTAATTTCACTCAGCGCCTCCACTAGTATATAAAATTTATATATTTATCCCCGCCATTAGAACCTTGCGTATGTTCAGGGTGGCCGAGCATCCCTGAACAAACCCTGATTGTGCCGGGTGTAACAAAGAGGGGAGTAGATGGGCTAAGCGTGACACAATTATCTTAGATAGTATTTTGACATCCACATTGATTAATGAGATTGGGCGGTACGATCCTGGAAGTGAGGGGTCCTTACCTTTTTTGGCGATTAGTCTAATATGTGCCTGTGTTCCTGTAGGGAGATAGGGGCCCCCCTCCCACATGGCTGCATACACATGTTTAAGGGTGTCGGGAATAAAGTCCTTAGTTAGCTTATAAAATTCGGCCGTGTAGCTATCCGGGCCTGGGGCTTTAGCAGACGCCAAAGATGTGATCATCAGTTGAATATCCTTGACTGTGATGGGCGTGTTAAGAGCAGCTAAATGGTCCTCCTGAAGTTTGGGCAAGCGGATTTTAGCTAGAAGGGCTTCGGCAGTAGGTTGGTCATTTGGGTCCCTCGAGTATAGAGTAGTGTAATAGTCAGCTAGTAGTTTACTAATTTCGGTAGGTGTGGTAACCAGTGTGCCAGCAGTATTTTTCAGTGCAGAGATATGGGTAGGTCGTCTTTGGCCCATGCAGAGTTTCGCCAATAGTTTGCCCGCCTTGTTACCAAACCTATGAAAGTGTAACTTAGAATAGGAGGTTTTAGTCATTTCTTGCTGCTCAGCCCATAGATCGAATTCTCGTTTGGCTTTTTTCCAGGTGTGTATATTGTCAGGTGTACGGTTAAGTGTAAGTAGTTTGTGCGCCGAACGTAGGGCTTCACTAGCTCGCATGTAGTGTTGTTTGGCATTCCTCTTGAATTGGGCGGTGTAAGAAATAATTTTTCCTCTCATGAAGGCTTTTCCAGCCTCCCAGAAGAGGTTTGGGTCTGTAAGGTGCGTCGCATTAGTTGAGGCATATTCCGTCCATGCTCCATAGAGCGTGCGGCGGAAGTCTTCATTATCTGCTAGGTAAGAGGGGAAGCGCCATATGTGCGAGGGAGAAGAGGGTTGGGCATCGATCAATTGTATTGCAATGGGGCTGTGGTCTGAGATTCTGGCGTTGTTGATTTCTGAGTCTCCTAGCATTGGGATAAGTGCGGAGGAGGCAAAAAATAGTCGATGCGAGAGAAGGAATTGTGGGGGGGGGAGTAGAAGGTATAGTCCCGGTCAGTCGGGTGTGCTAATCGCCATACATCTATCAAGTGCATGGAATCTATGGCTTGTGTTAGGAGTGTCGGGGCCGAAGGTGGCGTGGTATTTCTGGTCCTCCTACGCGTCGTGTCACCTCCTCGGTCAGCTGTTGTGGACATAACTGAATTAAAGTCCCCTCCCACTAAATGTAGAGTCCCCGGGGCAGCCAATATCCAAGCCACCATGTCTTGGAAGAATGAGGTGTCTGGCGAGTTAGGGGCATATATATTAGTGATAGCTACTTCCTTGTTAGCTAAGGTCATGTGTATCGTTATTTTGCGGCCTGTCAGGTCAGTCTTTATGTCCTTAATAGTATGTCTCAGGTGTTTGTGTAGTAAGATGGCAACTCCAGCTTTGCGCCCTACGGCCGGTGAGCCATATACAGTTCCTACCCACAGTTTGCGCAAACGGGCCAAATCGTCTGCGGAGAGATGTGTCTCCTGAAGCAGGGCCACATCTGTCTGGAGACGCTTCAAGTGTCTAAGAATGGACATGCGCTTACTTGGAGAGCGAAGCCCCTTAACGTTCCACGATACAATCTTTAGGTGATTCCCATCGGTTGAGGAGGCCATATCCGGTCTGGAGATACGTATTGAGCTTGAAGTGTGGAATTAAGTCTCCCTTCAGGCATTGCGTCATCAATCCGAGGGTCACCCAAGTATTGCAGGTTTCCTGAAGTTATAGGCATAAACATAAAACGGGTAATTAGAAACATTACAAACCTTAAACTAAAACAATAAAAAAAAACATAACATAAGTCCGGTGCAAGAAGCACCTATCAAACAGCAAGGACTTCACTTTTTTCCACATGAGGCTAAAACGCATGGCAGAGCCCCCGCCATACGCCTGTTCCTTTCCTACGGGTGAAGTGCGAGCTTCAGAGGAGGAAAGGCAAGGGGAGGGGAGAGGGGAGAAAGGGTGGAGGGGAAACAGGGGAAGGGAAAGGCAGAGATGAGTGGATGGTTTAGGTTCTGGGAGGTTGCTGTATATGTCAAGGGTCATCTCAAGGAGGGAGAAAGAGGGATGATGGTACTCTTCGGTTCCCATGGGCCTCTGCCGAAAGGCAGTCCTTGAGATTTGTTGTCAACGACTGCCAGAACGATCCGCCTGAGGTGTAGAGCGACTTCTTTTGTATGGCGGTTTGGTCGGGCTGCCGTGTTGTTTGTAGGATGTAGAAGAGGAGGTAGCCGGAGATGAGGAGGATCCTTCCGCTGAGTTGGTGTGTTCCATTTCAGTGCCAGCTGCTGCAAGGTATTGATCTGCTTCATCAGGCGAAGTGAAAGTTAGGTGTTCCCCTGACTGCTTTTGGATACGCAGGGTGGCCGGATACGCCAGGGAGAATTTCACTTGATTGCGGTATAGGGTTGAGCAGATTGTGGAGAACGCTTTACGTTGTTTCATCACCTCGATTGAGTAGTCTGCAAAGAGTAACAGTTTCGTCCCGTCCAGTGATAGGGAGCGCGTGCGGCGGAATGCCTGCATAATGGCGTTTTTGTCAGCGTAGTTCAGATACTTAACAATGACATGTCTGGGTTTGGCGCGACTTTCCATGTATTGACGGATGCGATGGGCGCGCTCAACAGTGCAGGGTATGCGGAGTCCCAGTTGTTCAGGAATAACTTTAGCGCATATGTTCACAAGCTGATTGTTAGCTATTGATTCCGGCAGTCCTATTATGCGCAAATTGTTTCTTCTGGAACGATTCTCGAGATTGTCCAACTTGTCCCAAAGTTCTCTGTTTTCAGCAGTTATGCGGGCCATTACTGCTGACTGAGCAGTGGTGTCATCTTCCAGGGATGATATTCTGTCCTCCGCTTGTGAAATCCTCTGGGCTTGTGCCTGTACTTCAAGGTGGAGCTGTTCTAGCCCCCTGTGTACATCAGCATCTACTGTGGCAGCCAGAGTGGGTCCCAGCAGGGCGACTACCTCCTGTGCAATGCCCGCTGGTGATGCAGGATCAATTGCCTGTGTCCCTGTAGCAGCGTGTGGCTGCGGGGATTCCCCTATGCAGTGTGCGGCCGCCATTTTGGCTGATCCTGGAGCCGCGTCTCCCGCGGGGGGTGCCGAGGACACTATTCAGGCGTTGGAACGCTCCACAAAGCGGTCCATATGTGCCTGCCTTGCAGCGGGAGCGGATGGGGGGACACTCCGAAGCTCTGGCCGGGCTTTAAAGCTGAATTCGGGAGGAGGGCGGCGGGAGCTGTGACTAGCTACCGCTGTCTCATGTGGCGCCGGAACCGGAAGTCCGGGATGAATATTTTAAGCAGCCACCATTTGACATGTAAGTACTTAGCAGGATGAGTTAATTTCTCCCCTCCTTTACATATATAGTCTCCCTCGTGTTTGGGTGTAACATTGGACCATATAGTTTTATGATGATATGGTAGGAAACCACGAAACCTGCACCGGGCCAATTTTGATGCACCATTTTATTTTTAGGTTGTTTTATTTCATCCACTTCCAAGTTACCCCACCATGTTGCTTTTTAAGCGATTCTTTATAATGGACAACTGTCTTACACCTCAATAAGTAATCTCTAAGTTGCTATGATTGTTTTTATGAATATCTGGTTATTAATATGTGATTGATATGCTTGTTTACTAAGGATAAGCCGAACAACCCCCGGTTTGGTTCGCACCAGAACTTTCGAACAGGCAAAAAATCTCTTTGAACACGCGAACACCGTTAAAGTCTATGGGACACGAACATGAAAAACCAAAAGTGCTCATTTTAAAGGCTTATATGCATGGTATTGTCATAAAAAGTGTTTGGGGACCTGGGTCCTGCCCCAGGGGACATGTATCAATGCAAAAAAAGTTTTAAAAACTGCAGTTTTTTTGGGAGCAGTGATTTAAATAATGCTTAAAGTGAAACAATAAAATAGAAATATTCCTTTTAAATGTCGTGCCTGGGGGGTGTCTACAGTATGCCTGTAAAGTGGCACATTTTGCCCATTGGGTCTGGTATGAATATTCAGGGGAACCCCGAACCAAATTTAAAAAAATAAATGCGTGGGGGTCCCCCCAAATTCCATACCAGGCCCTTCAGGTCTGGCATGGATATTAAGGGGAACCCTACGCCAAGTTTTTTTTTATACCAGACCCTTCAACCGAAAAACAAAAAACAGAGGGGGGCGTGGTCACCAGTTTACGTCTCCGGGTGGCCCCGCCCTCAGCTATATAACAGCTGTCACAGCGGGAGAAGCGTCACTCGGCGGCCACCTCCCATGGAGTCGGAACTGTTGCGGCTTTTTTTGGTTTTTGGTCGATTGAACAGCGGAATAGAAGATGAATGGACATCGCTGAACGTTTTTATTTTTTTATTTTTTAATAAAGCTGTCTCTTGTCTTTTTTTACAATTTTTGTCACTTTTTTGTGAAATGGTAGGGGTACAATGTACCCGTTACCAATTCACATAGGGGGGCGAGATCTGGGGGTCACCTTGTTAAAGGGATCTTCCAGATTCCGATAAGCCCCCCGCCCGCAGACCCCCACAACCACCGGGCAAGGGTTGTGGGGATGAGGCCCTTGTCCCCATCAACATGGGGACAAGGTGCTTTGGTGTCCCCAAAGCATCCTCCCCATGTTGAGGGCATGTGACCCGGTACGGTTCGCCCCCTGTTTTGCTGCGGCCTGCCAGGTGGCGTGCTCGGATAAGGGTCTGGTATGGATTTTTGGGGGGACCCCTACGCCATGTTTTTTTATTTTGCCGCAGGGTTCCCCTTAAAATTTATTCCAGACCTGAAGGGTCGCTGATAGCTGTATAAATGACAATGGTCCCAAAATAGAGTAAAAAGTGTCGGATGTGACCGCCATAATGTCGCAGTCATGATAAAAATCGCAGATCGCCGCCATTACTAATAAAATAAAAAATGCCATAAATCTATCCCCTATTTTGTAGACGCTATAACTTTTGCGCAAACCAATTAATATACGATTATTGTAAAAAAAATTACCAAAAATATGTAGAAGAATACATATCGGCCTAAACTGAGAAAGAAATTTGTTTTTTTATATATTTTTGGGCGATATTTATTATAGCAAAAAGTAAAAAATATTGGGTTTTTTTCAAAATTGTCGCTCCTTTTTTTGTTTATAGCGCAAAAAATAAAAATGCAGAGGGGTTTAAATACCACCAAAATAAAAACTCTATTTGTGGGGAAAAAAAGGAAGTAAAATTTTGTTTGGGTACCACGTCGTGCGACCGCGCAATTGTCAGGTAAAGCGGCGCAGTGCCGAAACGCAAAAAGTGCTCTGGTCAGGAAGGGGGTAAATTCTTCCGGGGCTGAAGTGGTTAATATTCATGCCAGACCCAAAGGGCCTGGTAATGGACTGGGGGAGAACCCATGCCATTTTTTTCAATGAGTTTTATCTATATTGCCGAGACCCGACAATTCATTACAGCCGCGATCAATTTTAAATGACTTTTTTCCTTTAGAAATGCCATTTTGCTGCGGGACTGTTCTAAACATGGGGAAAATGTGCCACTTTACAGGCATACTATAGACACCCCCCAGGCACGAAATTTAATGGAATATTTCACTTTTATTGTTTCACTTTAAGCATTATTAAAATCACTGCTCCCGAAAAAATGGGCATATTTAAAACTTTTTTTTGCATTAATACATGTCCCCTGGGGCAGGACCCAGGTCACACTTTTTTGACAATACCATGCATATAAGCCTTTAAAATTAGCACTTTAGATTTTTCATGTTAATCTCCTATAGACTTTTAAGCGGTGTTCCGCGGCTTTCGAATTTGTCACGAACACCCGATGTTCGAGTCGAACTTACGCTCGACTCAAACATCGGGCTCATCCCTGTTGTTTACCATACATGTACTCATTTTGCTATGTCATGTTTTTAAATGTATTGAATAAAACATGTCTTCTTACATTGACTCATCTTTTAGCCATTTAAAGTCCCAAACCCTCTTACTCTTTCGTCCATGAACCGACAGCTTCTCTATTGACAAAGTGGGTATTATCCGTTAATTAGGAGTGACTAGGCAGAAAACTTGTAAAAAGTGTTGCTTCACACCTTCTACAGTACCGCCCAGGGGGCGGACCCTCTGGGTATATCCCTTCAGTCTGCATCTTGCAGATCAGTTTTTTTTCTGTCTAGCAAGGAGTAGGACATGGCTCCCTTCGGGCCCATTGGTCCGGGGGAAAAATATGTTTTTTTGCTACATTTTTTTGTTTCCTGCGATCTTCGATCAATTGCCGACTGGGTGACAGGCTGGATCGTCGATCCTTGTAGTCTCCCCAGTTTCGGCCATCGAGCGTGTGCCGACCCTAGCTACGCGCTGGGTTTTCCACAACATGCCCGTCGCTCCACGGGTGGCCGGTGAGCCTACGCTACAGGGCCTGCATCGGACCGCTCAGCTCCGGCTGACCTTACAGCCGAGTCGCAGCAGCCCGGCCGGTGAGCTTACGCTCCAAGGCTTGCATCGGACCGCTCAGCTTCGGCTGACCTTACGGCCGAGACGCAGCAGCCTGTCCGGTGAGCGTCGCGCTCCAGGGCATACATCCCCTTGGGTCCCCTTGGGTCCAATCACAGCATGCCTGGCCAACAGTCACCTTCCGTGCGCGGACGATGACCTGTTTGGAATGTCTTCCAGCATGATACATGCAGGATAGGTAAGTAAACTCCCCTGCCTCGGCTGGGTGATTTGGCTGGACATTCCTGGAGAGACCAAGTAAGTGGTTGTGGCCCCTTTCTTCCCTCTTTCCCTGCCCTTCCCTCCTCCCTGGGCTTCTAGCTAAAGGTTGCTGGGTGCTGGGGGTCACCTAAGGGGTTCCACTGGAGCGGGGACTGGCTGTAACTAACATTTAAAAGAAATGTAATTTCTGCTTACCTGTATGTGCTTCCTCCTCCATGCTGTCGGGGGCCATTTTGCGCTGGTCCATGCCGGGTTCGGCCTCTAGTGACTGCCCGGCGGCCATCTTCCTGTGGTTTCGGAGCCATTTTCTAGTAGTTCCACACCCACTGGCCTCTATCGACTGATCGGGGGCCATGTTTGTAATGATCCACGCTGTATGTATATATTGCCATTCGGCGAACATCTTTTTTGGTCTACGGCTGCTTTGGCCTCTATCTTCGGCTCAGCGGCCATTTTCTTAGAGCCCACATTATATTCCATACAGACGTTTTGGCGGCCATTTTGCGAGAGTCTCCGGCCTCTAGGGTGCATTACACTGGCGCAAAAAATTCACACAGGAAGCGCTGATAAAAGAAGCAGACTGACACAGCAGCGGTGGGACAGCATCACAGGCGCAGCACACGGCAGCATAGCGGTACCGGTCCAGGGTGGTGAGTCCTCTAGGTGACCCAGCATCTCTGCAGCGCAGGAGGGTGGCCTATTGATATCTTGCCTGGAGCCCTGTTGGTGTCAGCTTGTGGTCAGCATGGCATCTGAGCCAGATGTCTTCTCCCCTGAAACACCAGATTTAGCAGCTGGTGCCCCTGAGGTGTCTATGGACGCTATGTCGGCAATCCTAGAGGCGTTTGCTGCCAGGGTAAGCAGCACACGGGAATACAGGGGGTAGTAAATGCCCCCGTCCCCTGCAATCTTCTGGGGATATTTCTGAGACAGAACCAGGTCCATCTATGGCTCATGGCCCAGATTCTGACGCATCAGAGACAGCAGAACGTGACTGATCGGACAGTGAGGATGACTCCAAGTCCAGGTCAGTACGCGAGACGGCTTTGATATCTGACCTTATTACTGCAGTGCGGGATACGCTAAAGTTGGAAAATGCTGCAGAAGCAGCAGAGACTCCGGTCCCCTTTGGGTTTCGTAAACCTGCCCGCACTGCTAAGGTGTTCCCTTGTGTGTCTTATTTTGATAAACTCTTATACAGGGAATGGGAGAACCCACTGAGGGTCTTTACAGCCCCAAAGAGGTTTGCGGTACGGTACGTCTTTGAGGAGAGTTTTCTGAAGAAATGGACCTCTCCCCCTATAGTGGACCCTATGGTGTCTAGACTTAATAGAGCTACCACTATTCCAGTAGAAGGGGCTCCTGTTTTCAAGGACCCCGTGGATAAGAAGGCTGAAGCACCCGCTCGCTACCTATATTCAGTGGTAGGCTCGGCAGTACGCCCGGCATTGGTCGGGGGCCCTAGTGTCTCTGACACTTACTGAATGGGCAAAATTGCTACTCCAGGGGTTAAAGGAGCGAGATGCTCCTCCTGATGCGATAACTTTGGCCGACCAGTTGGTCCAGGGCCTTAAGTTTGTCTGCGAGTCAGACATGGATACTATTCCCCTGCTGTCAAAAGCTTCGGTTTATGCAGTAGCAATACGCCGCCTGATCTGGCTAAAGGGCCGGTCTGCGGACCAGACTTCCAAGAAAGCCCTGTTGGATCTGCCTTTTAAAGGCGACAGACTTTTTGGGGCTTCTCAGGATGACATCATCAAGGATGCCACAGGAGGTAAAAGCACTTTGCTTCCCCAAACTAGCAAGTGCAAGGGGCCACGCCAAGGGCAAGGGCCCTCCTTTACTGCACGCAAGCATTTTTTTCGTCCCCCTAGGGCATCAGGGAAAAGACCCCAGGCCGACAAGGCGCCTGCCCAAGGACAAAAGCGTCCTTGGTCCCGCAGACCCAACAAGCCTGCGGACAAATCTGCGTCCGCATGAAGGTCCGCCCCCACCCAGCTCTCGGGTGGGGGGACGTCTTCGCAAATTCGCGACTCAGTGGACAGCTCTAGTCTCCGACGGGTGGGTTTGCAAAGTAATATCCTCAGGCTACAAGATAGAATTTCTCTCTTGTCCACCGGACAGATTCGTCACCTCCAATCTCCAGCTACTACCGACCCATCGGGAGGCCCTGTATGGGGCGGTCCAGGGTCTACTGGAACGCGGGGTAGTTATTCCAGTTCCAGAACAGAACCGGGGTCAGGTTTTCACTCAAATCTGTTCATTGTGCCGAAGAAGGAGGGGGTTTGTCCAATCTTGGATGTCAGAGCCCTCAATTGCTTTGTGAAGGTACAAAGATTTCAAATGGAGTCGGTTCGATCTGTAGTCACGGCTCTCCATCCGGGGGACTTTCTGGCCTCCTTGGACGCATACCTGCATGTCCCCATATACTCCAGACACCAGAGGTTTCTGCGATTTGCTATCGGGAAGAACCACTACCAGTTTGTGGCCCTCCAGTTTGGCCTTGCCTCAGCACCCAGGACGTTCACCAAGGTGCTCGCTCCGATTCTGGCACTTCTAAGACAGCGAGGTATCGCTATCATGGGCTACTTGGACGACCTTCTACTGAAGGCCCTTTCAAGCTCAGAACTAGAGGTAAGCGTGTCCATTACCTGTCAGACTCTTCGAGACAGTGGTTGGATACTAAACACGCAAAACTCAGTATTGGTACCCACTCAACACCTAGTGTACCTGGGGTTGATTCTGGATTCCTCAGAGGCAAAGGTATTCCTCCCTGTGGAGAAGTTGCAGACACTCCGGGCTGCAGTACGGCAGCTGACTTCCAGGAATTGGAGAAAAAAGGGGGACGCCATAGGCGCTTTGGGACTTTGAATGAGATTGCATCAAAAGATGCATCTCCATCCCATATGCAAGGGATGGAGATCCATTTGGGACCAAGGTAACCTGTTTGTCACCCCTTCCTTCTTTAGCCCACATTTTTTTATACGTTGTCCCTTAATGTGGGATCAACCTGATGGATTCATTTATCCATTGTAGACATTGATACGGCTATACGAGAGTACCTCCTGACTATTTGACGCCTTATGACCATCTGCTCTCTGTGGAAGATGCCCTGGTGCCCTGCTGTGCCTGAATTTCTGCCACCTCAGGTCCCGGGACGGGCGGTCTTACGGCCCATCTCTCATACACATCAAAAATGAGACACACTGTGTAAGTAACCAGAACTGACTCTTTTGTCGTTCCTGAGGAATATACTTTTATACCCTTATTATATTCAATTGTGTTTTTCCAGATACCCCATTACATCTGCCCCTGAGGAGTGTTTTTCTTACACGAAACGCGTCGGGCTTACAAAGGATGTAGCTACTAGCGCAAATGGGATTTTGTTTCAGATTGACACATTTTTATGATTTTTTGTTATATTGTACTTTCGTTTACCACACATATTGTTTCTTGCTCAGTTTTTATGTGTCCATACATTCCCCTATTGATTCATTTGAATCACCTTTTGCTATGTATGATTATATGATATACTATCACCTTTTATACAGATATCATGATGGTTAATTATGCATTATGTACTTATTGTCGGTTTTACTGTAAATACTTTATATTTAATACATGCATGCAATATCAAATGTCTCAATCCTTTTTATCCCCATCCAGTCCACCATTTCAATTAAAGTCCCAATTTCCTTTGCTTTTTCCCTTGCATCAAAAGATGCATCTCCATCCCATATGCAATCTCATTCAAAGTCCCAAAGCGCCTATGGCGTCCCCCTTTTTTCTCCACTTATATTAGGGATGGAAATGGTGGTCTGTAGTTGGCAGTGTTCCCCTGCCATCTGTATATATGGGGTTGTCCTATTGTGTGGTGAGACTCATCCACACAAACAGGACACTATCTATGTTTCTATCACTTGAATGGGCTGTCAAGCACATCACTGAGCAGGGATGCGTCACTGTGCAATTTGGGTCATTCTCCACCTGTTACCCGGGACTGCGATGCGCTCAGGGTGCCCCCCGCATTCTCCCTCTTGGGGATGTGGGCGGGTGCCGCCAGCGCATCGGCGCCACGCACCGCCCATTCAGGTAACGCCCCCCCTGGACGTTACGCTGTTGGGGCGTTAACATCCATCTTAGCCGACCAGTGGAATCATGTGGTGCCAGTGTTGGGCGGGTTCATATACCGCCGGCATTGGTCCCCGCCCCCCGCAGTGTCGAGCCAGCAAGACGCTGGTGGCGCCTTCGTGCACGTGCAGGACGCAACACAGGGCTTCTTCCCCGGCTTCCAGCTTTCCACACATAGGCCTCAGTTCTGACCAGCTTCTGTCCCCCCAACATGTACAAGGTATTTGTCTACATCTCCCTTGCAGTCCAAACCCTTATACCCCTTTTCCACTAAGTGGGACTTTACTGATGGATTGATTATCCATTACAGATATGGACACTGCCATAGGAGGGAATTTGTCCTCACCACTTCCCATTACCTTCTGATGCCTGGGGAAGTTTGCCTGGGCGCTCTGATGTGCATTTGAATTTCTGCCACTCCATTTGGGACCAAGGTAACCTGTTTGTCACCCCTTCCTTCTTTAGCCCACATTTTTTTATACGTTGTCCCTTAATGTGGGATCAACCTGATGGATTCATTTATCCATTGTAGACATTGATACGGCTATACGAGAGTACCTCCTGACTATTTGACGCCTTATGACCATCTGCTCTCTGTGGAAGATGCCCTGGTGCCCTGCTGTGCCTGAATTTCTGCCACCTCAGGTCCCGGGACGGGCGGTCTTACGGCCCATCTCTCATACACATCAAAAATGAGACACACTGTGTAAGTAACCAGAACTGACTCTTTTGTCGTTCCTGAGGAATATATTTTCATACCCTTATTATATTCAATTGTGTTTTTCCAGATACCCCATTACATCTGCCCCTGAGGAGTGTTTTTCTTACACAAAACGCGTCGGGCTTACAAAGGATGTAGCTACTAGCGCAAATGGGATTTTGTTTCAGATTGACACATTTTTATGATTTTTTGTTATATTGTACTTTCGTTTACCACACATATTGTTTCTTGCTCAGTTTTTATGTGTCCATACATTCCCCTATTGATTCATTTGAATCACCTTTTGCTATGTATGATTATATGATATACTATCACCTTTTATACAGATATCATGATGGTTAATTATGCATTATGTACTTATTGTCGGTTTTACTGTAAATACTTTATATTTAATACATGCATGCAATATCAAATGTCTCAATCCTTTTTATCCCCATCCAGTCCACCATTTCAATTAAAGTCCCAATTTCCTTTGCTTTTTCCCTTGCATATGGGATGGAGATGCATCTTTTGATGCAATCTCATTCAAAGTCCCAAAGCGCCTATGGCGTCCCCCTTTTTTCTCCACTTATATTAGGGATGGAAATGGTGGTCTGTAGTTGGCAGTGTTCCCCTGCCATCTGTATATATGGGGTTGTCCTATTGTGTGGTGAGACTCGTCCACACAAACAGGACACTATCTATGTTTCTATCACTTGAATGGGCTGTCAAGCACATCACTGAGCAGGGATGTGTCACTGTGCAATTTGGGTCATTCTCCGCCTGTTACCCGGGACTGCGATGCGCTCAGGGTGCCCCCCGCATTCTCCCTCTTGGGGATGTGGGCGGGTGCCGCCAGCGCATCGGCGCCACGAACCGCCCATTCAGGAAACGCCCCCCCCTGGACGTTACGCTGTTGGGGCGTTAACATCCATCTTAGCCGACCAGTGGGATCATGTGGTGCCAGTGTTGGGCGGGTTCATATACCGCCGGCATTGGTCCCCGCCCCCCGCAGTGTCGAGCCAGCGTGACGCTGGTGGCGCCTTCGTGCACATGCAGGACGCAACACAGGGCTTCTTCCCCGGCTTCCAGCTTTCCACACAGAGGCCTCAGTTCTGACCAGCTTCTGTCCCCCCAACATGTACAAGGTATTTGTCTACATCTCCCTCGCAGTCCAAACCCTTATACCCCTTTTCCACTAAGTGGGACTTTACTGATGGATTGATTATCCATTACAGATATGGACACTGCCATAGGAGGGAATTTGTCCTCACCACTTCCCATTACCTTCTGATGCCTGGGGAAGTTTGCCTGGGCGCTCTGATGTGCATTTGAATTTCTGCCACTCCATTTGGGACCAAGGTAACCTGTTTGTCACACCTTCCTTCTTTAGCCCACATTTTTTTATACGTTGTCCCTTAATGTGGGATCAACCTGATGGATTCATTTATCCATTGTAGACATTGATACGGCTATACGAGAGTACCTCCTGACTATTTGACGCCTTATGACCATCTGCTCTCTGTGGAAGATGCCCTGGTGCCCTGCTGTGCCTGAATTTCTGCCACCTCAGGTCCCGGGACGGGCGGTCTTACGGCCCATCTCTCATACACATCAAAAATGAGACACACTGTGTAAGTAACCAGAACTGACTCTTTTGTCGTTCCTGAGGAATATACTTTTATACCCTTATTATATTCAATTGTGTTTTTCCAGATACCCCATTACATCTGCCCCTGAGGAGTGTTTTTCTTACACGAAATGCGTCGGGCTTACAAAGGATGTAGCTACTAGCGCAAATGGGATTTTGTTTCAGATTGACACATTTTTATGATTTTTTGTTATATTGTACTTTCGTTTACCACACATATTGTTTCTTGCTCAGTTTTTATGTGTCCATACATTCCCCTATTGATTCATTTGAATCACCTTTTGCTATGTATGATTATATGATATACTATCACCTTTTATACAGATATCATGATGGTTAATTATGCATTATGTACTTATTGTCGGTTTTACTGTAAATACTTTATATTTAATACATGCATGCAATATCAAATGTCTCAATCCTTTTTATCCCCATCCAGTCCACCATTTCAATTAAAGTCCCAATTTCCTTTGCTTTTTCGACTTCCAGGAATTGGTCATCACTCCGTTTTTGCATGTGAGTGTTAGGCCTCATGGTAGCCTCCTTCGAGGCGGTCCCATATGCTCAATACCACACTCGAGTGTTACAGAGGGAAGTTCTGTCCAGATGGAACAGATGTCCATCATCTCTGGATTATCAAATCCGAGTGAGCCACCTAGTCAGGAGATCCCTGGTATGGTGGCTGACAGCACCGGCTCTAATGGTCGGGAAGTAATTTCTTCCGGTTTACTGGATAGTGATCACAACGGACGCCAGCCTTACAGGTTGGGGGGGAGTCTGGGGTGTTCAGTCAGTGCAAGGTCGCTGGACCCCAGAGGAAGCCCTCCTGCCGATCAATGTCCTAGAAATCCGAGCGATCAGGCTGCGCCTCTTCAAATGGTCTCAGAGGCTGCAAGGGCGTCCAGTCAGAATCCAGTCAGACAACGCCACAGCAGTGGCATATGTCAATCATCAAGGGGGAACAAGAAGCTCAGCTGCAGCATCGGAGGTCACTCTCATCCCGAAGTGGGCAGAGAGGAGCGTACCGGCACTGTCGGCCGTGTACATTCCGGGTGTGGAAAACTGGCAGGCGGACTACCTCAGCCACCAGATGCTGGACCAGGGAGAATGGTCCTTACCCCCGGAGGTGTTCCAACTCCTCTGCCAAAGATGGGGCACACCAGACGCAGATCTTCTGGCTTCCCGACTCAATCGGAAGGTATTGAGGTTTGTGGCCTGGTCAAGAGACCCATGGGCAGACGCAACGGACGCATTGGTGGCATCGTGGGGTCAGTATTGGCTAATCTATGCCTTCCCTCCCTTAAGGCTTCTTCCTCTTCTGCTCCGCAGAGTGGAGGCAGAGGGAATTCCAATGATCCTAATCGCTCCAGATTGGCCTCAGCATCCTTGGTACGCCGATCTAGTACGTCTGGTAGCAGACGTCCCCTGGCGCCTACCACTAGGGAAGGACCTGCTATTGCAAGGTCCCATACTCCATCCTGCTTTACGGGCACTGGCTTTAACGGCATGGTTTTTAGAGAACCAGGTACTGAGAGACCGGGGCCTGTCAGATTCAGTAATCTCTACTATGAGAAGTGCTCGGAAACCGTCCTCTAGGAAGGTTTATCACCGCACTAGGAAGGCCTACATCTCCATGTGTGAGGAAATGAAATTGCATGCACGTACTTATTTGGTTTCCAGAATCCTGCTGTTTTTACAGCATGGGGTGGACCAAAGTCTTGCCCTAAGTATGATTAAGGGACAGATATCTGCCCTGGCTGTCTTTTTTCAGTGACCCCTGGCGACTCACTCTCTACGTGAGTACATTTGTGCAGGGGTTCGACATGTGGCCCCTCCGGTCTGTCCCCCGCTACCTCTGTGGGACTTGAACCTGGTCCTCTCGGTGCTTCAGAAGGCACCGTTTGAGAATATTAGAGATATTCCCCTGTTGACACTTTCTCAGAAAGTGGTCTTTTTGGTGGCTGTTACGTCAGTTAGATGAGTCCCTGACCTGGCAGCCTTGTCCTGCAAGGCTCCCTATTTGATTTTCCACAAGGATAAGGTGGTGCTGCGGCCGCAGCCTTCCTTTCTTCCGAAATTCATTTTGGCTTTTCATCTCAATGAAGACATTGTACTTCCATCCTTGTGTCCTCATCCGTCGAATCCTAAGGAGTCGGCGTTGCATTCCTTGGACATTGTCCAAGCTTTGAGAGTATACCTATCTGCTACTTCCCTGTTCTGGAAGTCAGACTCACTGTTTGTTTCGGTGGCTGGTCCGAAGAAGGGCCAAGCAGTCTCGTCGGCCATCATCTCTAGGTGGATCCGACAGATAGTAATCCAGGCTTACGTCTTAAAGGGTCAAGCACCCCCCTTCCCGGTCACGGCGCATTCGACAAGGGCAATAGGTGCCTCTTGGGCTTTCCGACATCAAGCGTCTGTTTCCCAATTATGTAAAGCGGCGACTTGGTTGTCCGCTCACACTTTCACAAAATTCTACCAGGTTGATGTAGGTGCATCTTCGGATGCCTCTTTCGGCCGCAAAATTTTGCAGGCGGCTGTTTAGAGTTGCAACGCCTCCGTTGGAGGAGTGCTGTTTTGTGTTTGGGGTGAAGTTTATTTTTATGCTGTTACCACCCCTCGTTTTTTCTCTGACACTGCTTTGGGACGTCCCACTTTGTCAATAGAGAAGCTGTGTCAGTCCATGGACGAAAGAGTAAATATGATTTTTTACTCACCGTAAAATCCTTTTCTCTGAGTCCATGGACTGACACAGCACCCACCCCTCCTTTTAAGTTTGTACTGCTTTTTGACGACCTGATCTGCAAGATGCAGACTGAGGGGATATACCCAGAGGGTTCGCCCCCTGGGCGGTACTGTAGAAGGTGTGATGCAACACTTTTTACAAGTTTTCTGCCTAGTCACTCCTAATTAACAGATAATACCCACTTTGTCAATAGAGAAGCTGTGTCAGTCCATGGACTCAGAGAAAAGGATTTTACGGTGAGTAAAAAATCATATTTACTCTTTTTTTGCATATAGATTTAGGGATGACGATGTGTGATCCCACACACCTCATTTAAGGTCCCAAACCCCTCTTTTTAACTAAAAAAATGCAAATCGCAGTAAAATTGCACTACATGCTTTTCTGCAGCTTCTTCATTCCAAAGCCATCTATTTTAAATTGCTTTTAAATAAATCCCTGACCCTTTCCAAAAATGCAGCATCTGAAAAAAGCATATATGTTAATGTGTCCCATAGGAAACCATGTTAAATGGACTGTAGTGCGTTTCTGCTAAAAACCAATAAAAAAACGCATCAGTTTGAACTGAGCCTTATGGTACCCTGAATAGGGTTGAGCGAACCCGAACTGTAAAGGGTTTTTGGTACCCGGACCCGAACCCGAACAATGTACTGTAGGTTCGGGTTCGGGTTCGGTGTTCGGCAATGTAATGGCACATTTTAAATAACTGCAGGGCAGCCAATCATCATTCGTTTAACTTGTGGCCCTTAGAAGCCATCACAGCTATGCCTACTAATGGCATTACTGTTATTGGGCCAGTGCAGCATGTGACCCAGCCTCTATATAAGCTAGAGGCACATAGCACAGCACGTCACTCTGCTTCAGTTAGTGTAGGGAAAGGTTGCTGCTGCTTTGAGGGAGATAATTAGATAGTAGTCCTGATTCAGAAATCAAATTACTCAGCGATCTACCTTGCTTTTGTTTTGTGGGTGCAGTGCACAATCTTTTTATCCTGCCCTGAGCCCAGTGCCAGAGAAAAGATAATTTTTATCCGTCTGTTAGTTAGGTTGGCTTCGGTGGGCATTTTATGCAAGCTCAGTGCACCAGCACTGCATATGTTACTGTGAGATACACACTTTAGATACTGTTCTCCTATTCTGCTCTTCAAAAAAAGTAATAATATAGGGCAAAAAAAATTTTTTTGATGTGTTTTCTGCCCCAAAAAATTTTTTAGTGCATTTTCTGCATATCTGTACGTGTGAAATACACACTTTAGATACTGTTCTCCTATTATGATCTTCAAAAAAATAATAATTTAGGGCAAAACATTTATTTTTTTGGTGCATTTTCTGCATATCTGTACCTGTGAGATACACCCTTTAGATACTGTTGCTCTATTCTGCTATTCAAAAAACACCCATTTAGGGCAAGATCCTAAATTTGAGAAATATGAGGAGACAGTCAAATAAGGGACGTGGCCCCCGGTCGTGGTGCTGCTGGTGGAGCTCCTGTTGCAGGGAGAGGACGTGGTCGATCTGTGCCAGCTACACGCACAAGTGAAACACCTTCCTTAAGTGTGAGTCGGCGACAGAGCCTGCAGCGGTATTTGGCCGGGCCTAATGCGGCTCTACGAATGTTGAGGCCAGGACAAGTACAGGTGATAGTAGATTGGGTTGCTGACAGTGCCTCCAGTTCCTTCACATTGTCTCCCACCCATGTTATTTTAAGTTATTTCTCTATCCACATTTGTTTGCAGAGCCCTTGCCATGCTCTTAACAACATTTTGCTGCCATTTGCAGCCCTCTAGCCCTTTCCATTACTTTTTTAGAGCCATTTTAGTCCTCAAAAGTTCGGGTCCCCATTGACTTCAATGGGGTTCGGGTACGGGGTCAGGTTCGGGTCAAATTTGAGTCCCGAACTCAAACTTTTTTCTGAAGTTCGGCTGAACCCGTTGAACCCGAACATCCAGGTGTCCGCTCAACCCTAACCCTGAAACCCCAAAAACTAAGAGACCTCTGATAACCAGCCAAGATTTCAGATTAACAGTGCTGTTCCCATTCGTTGCAAATAGTTGCTCATTTCTATTAGTTTGTATTTGTGCCCATCACATTTTTGGACCAGAGGCAGGACATAGCTGATTGGACAATTAAAAGTTTTCCCACCAACCAGGAAGCTGGTTGAGACAAATATAATCAAGGCAGGTAGGAAAAAAAAAAATATTGTTACCTGCATTACATACAGTTACTGGAAAATTATATTTTATGATATTGGTGATTTAAAAGCATGTAGTGACAGCTCCCTACACTTTACTGGTAAATAACACCAATGTTCTAAAGTCATAACAGTATCGTAATTGTGTTAGCCCTTTTTTGATAACTCTTACTACAGAATGGAAAGACAATAAGTGCATGTACTGTATTGGTAATCACAACCAGTATTTTATTACATAGTTTTTCAGGATAAAAAAATCAAACCACTTACCAACACAATATAGAAGAAAACAGGCAGACAGTTTAGCACTATATCTAATTTGTAATATTGACCTCTAGGCTTAATCTTCTGTAAAATGTTTGGAGGAGATTAAAAAAATCCATCTGCAATCTATCACAAGAGAGCTGGTAATAGCCAAAAATATCCAAGTATGTCATATGTGATGGATCCTGCCAGTCCAGAGTAAATGTAGCGGACCCCCCAAATTTGGGGTCGCTATGCTTTAAATTTAAGGGTAGCCTGAGCAATAGTTTGGCTCAGGTTCTCTAATTCTGTTAGTTTGGACTCTGCTCTGCTGTTGTGTTGCCTGGAGTGTAGTTCCCCTTGACCTGTGGGTGGCGCGGTTGCCTAGGTCTCGGGTTGAACCTTAGTTGGCGTTGCAGGATTGGGTGTCCTCTCTCGGCTGCCGTGCGGTGGGCGGGTTCTGCCTGCTGTGCATGCCGGGAGAGAGTACATAAAGGGCAGACACCATGATCTGGTGTGGTGTGCCGGGGGGATTCCAAGGAGGACCTCTGGTGGCGAAGTCGCGCCCTTTGGCCTTGCTGGCTGAGAGGTGCGTGAACTGATCGAGGAGTCTCGGGCACCTTTAGCCCGAGGCTATAGAGTTCCAGGTAGGCCCAGTACCTTAAACTGGGTCTACAACCAACCACTGGAGTCCCTGGGAGCCTGAGTGAGGGTGGCCCACTCTGAAATAGAGGAAACCAGGGGAGGACCTGTCCGGAGGACCGGTGGAGGAAGTCACTGTCTCAGGAAGGCCTGGTTGCCTATCAGAGGGAAGGATTCATGAGTTGCAAGATAGCTCCTGTAGTGTGCCCCATTGGCACCTATGGTCTTTAATAATCTACAGGGGTTTCAAAGTTCTACTTCAGGAATTAAAGGATTCTGTGGCAGAGGATCTCCTGAACTTGTCCGTGAAGGGGACGAAATCAAAGTAACCATTTGTGCTTCATTCCGGCTGCTAGAACCGTGAGAGGGGACTATCCGGGTGAGCAAGGCCCACTCGGGCTTGAGTGGCAAAGTGTAACGATATGTGTTGTGTGCCTGAATCTACCTCCCTATACAACTTCTTTCTCTCTTCAACCTCCCCCTGTTGTTATCAAGCAAAGGAAAAATAAACTCTTTGTTGGAGTTGACACTGTCTGGACATTGGCCTTTTTAAGCAGGAAATACAGACTCTTTCCTACACTCTAGGGACGAGAACCAGTGGAAGGGGGTAACTCGCCGCAGGACCCAAAAATTGCAAGATCACCGCTCAACCTCTTATACCAGCCCAGGAGGATACAGGCATGTGGCATGGTGTGCCTTAAACCTGCGAGTGAAGGTAAGCAGGAAAAAAGGGTCTGTGTGCTACATAAAATAATCCTAATCCTTCATAACCTCGAGAGCACCTCCCTTTCTATACTAACAACTGGAATTGCATGCAGCAAATCACATTTATATGAAAGGGGATCACCGCTCTGAAGCCTCTGGATCCATGTAATGCTTCTGCCCCACTCTAAGCACACGCAGGTGCTGGCTCTGCACAATATAGGTGATAAAGAAAAAATTCCCGGACGGCCGCACTCTGCAAAAGGATGCTGGTTTATTTCATAAAATCCACAATGTACAGCAAAAACACCCAAAAGTGAACACAGAGATTGGCTAACGCGTTTCACATCATAAGATGCTTACTCATAGCTAAAAAATACAAAGGAAACAAACATATTAATATGCAAAAATGGGCCAAACCACCTGCCAATGGGAGGATGTAAGACAGGTGTGGCTTTTACCATATAATGAAACCATGATTGGATCCAATGAGGTCAGAAACACATACATGGGGAGAAGAAGAACACACCTGTGAAATATAAAAAAAATCAAGAATAATGATACATAAATTAGTGAAAATCACATATATGTAATATATGTATAAAGTGTAAAATAATGTATCATATAAAATATTCAATATGTGAAAAACATAAAGAATACATTTTGAAGGAACCATATGGTTCAATAAAGAATGAAAACTGTGTGTTAAATAGTATGCAAAAAAGACCTATAAAGAAAAGAGAGAAACAAAGAGGAGAAAAGTGTATGTGTGGGAACGTGTGGCATAGGGATATGGTGTGGGTGTGTAAAAAGTGGAAAAATAAGTGAAAAAGGAAGAAAAGAATAAGTAAAAGTAGATTCATATGAAAGTGTGCAAAGGGCAGTGATATGTGAGTGAGTGAAAAAAGCATGAATGAAAATAGGAAAGTGACAGGATGCATGTAATGCATGTGCATAACTCTTTGAGATAACTAAAAAAAGGGGTATTGTATTATATCATTATATAATAGAGTGCTATGATGCGCAGTGTGTAATATATGACTATGATAATAATGAAAAGGATCAGTGAAAGGGAGATAAAAAGATGGAATGAAACTTATTATGTGTGAAATGAAAATATATTCTTACGTATAGCCATCCGTAAAAGAATAATACAATAAAAATATATGTAATAATATAAAAACATATGTGACAAAGCCATGTATAAAAAGAAGAGACATTAAATGGTGATAATCGATCCACCATAATAATACACATATACGGCTATCACAAAAATTAAGTGTCAGAAACTAGAGGTTCTTAGATAATATTGGTAGCCCTGGAACAGAAAAGTTCTGTTGGTGCTAATTTACATGGACATTATGTAACATTATATTAGCCATCAGAAAAGGTGAAGATCAGACTACTGAAAAGACTATAAATGTTATTGTAATATAATATGGTTCATCGTGTATGGAGTATCGAAACCACCTACGAGGGCAATACCAGAAAAGAAAGAACCAAGAAAAAAGAAAGGGACTGGGGAAAAAAAGAGCGAGAGAGAAGAAAGAAGAAGAGAAAGCGGAAAAAGAAAAAGGAGAAAAAAGAGAAGAAGAAAAAGGAAAAGACCATTCAGCCGAAACATTATTACTCTACTGAATAGATATACTGTATGTATCCAGAATTGGATAAGAGCTGGATAAACCTGAAAGATAGGATACAGGGGGACCATAAAAAGCAGGGAGAGCATGACGCTCCTAGTACAAATAGACCAGTGTTTCTCAACTCCAGTCCTCGAGGCGCCCCAACAGGTCATGTTTTCAGGATTTCCCTCAGATGAAACAGCTGTGGTAATTACCAAGGCAGTGAAACTGATCAAATCACCTGTGCAAAATAATGGTAAGCCTGAAAACATGACCTGTTGGGGTGCCTTGAGGACTGGAGTTGAGAAACACTGAAATAGACTCTTGCTTAATGTAAAAGGTGAAATGGAACTATAGGTTGGAAATATTAATATGATGATGGTGACAAAAAATGCAATGCAGAATATAGATGGAGTGTATAAAGCAATACTAGTGGACCCGATGGAGTCCACCGTTATGCATGATAATAAATGATTCATAAGGGTGCATGATTATATATAAGTCACATCACTATATATCGCATCGCAAATTAAAAATTAAAAATTATCACATCATATATTTAATAGAAATGGGATACATCCCATTCAAAGTTACCATATTTATCGGCGTATAACAAGCACTTTTTCCCCTTAAAATCAGGGGGAAATCGTGGGTGCGTGTTATACGCCGATACTCACCTATCCCCGTCGAATCTCCGCTGACTGTGAGCGGAGCGCAGCGATCGTCGCCGAGATACACATAGCCGAGTGTACTCAGCTTTTCTCGGCTCCACTCACAGTCACGCCCAGTCCCGCCATTGGACCTGTGTTATGTCCATCATAGGGCGGGACTCGGCGTGACTGTGAGCGGAGCCCAGAAAAGCCGAGTAGAGCCGAGTACACTCAGCTATGTGTATCTCGGCTCCGCCCAGTCCCTGTGTTCTCTGCTGCGTTCGCCCCGCTCGGCGGCGCCAAATTTAAATTCGGCCAAGGCCGCAATGGACACTGGGGGGGGGCAAGGCTGCAATGGACACTGGGGGGGGGGCAAAGCTGCAATGGACACTGGGGGGCAAGGCTGCCATGGACACTGGGGGGGGGCAAGGCTGCAATGGACACTGGGGGGGCAATGGACGCTGACAAGGCTGCAATGGACACTGACAAGGCTGCAATGGACACTGGGGCAAGGCTGCACTGTGACAAGGCTGCAAATGACACTGATAAGGCTGCATTTAAATGTAAGTTTTTTTTTCCTTAAACTTCCCTCCTAAAAGTTTTTTTCCCTAAAATTCCCTCCTAAACTTAGGGTGCGTGTTATACGCCAGCGCGTGTTATACGCCGATAAATACGGTAAGTCCTTTAGGATATCTAGTATCTAAAAGAAAAATTCACCGAACTTCCTGCTTACAAAGTAAATTGAATTTATCTCCACCTCTAGGGGGTCTTACTATTTTATCAATGCCCTGTATGACTAAACTGGATGTGTCTTTTTGATGGACTGTTTTCCAGTGTCGGGCAACATTGGTGGCATGATCTTTATCAATATCATACAAATGATCATAGAGGCGGTCTTTTAGTCTTCGTGTTGTCCTGCCTACATATTGGACAGTAAACACAACTTCGACCACCACATTTATATGTGCCTTTGAATGACAACCAATTATTAACGTTAGTTGTGCTAGAGAAGAGGCTAGGTGATAGCATATTGCTGAGAGATAGAGCTCTGCGAGATACAGTGTGGATGCCCCTCTCTAAGACCTGTGAATATATGGAGTCGTGAGACAAGACAGGAAGATATTTGGTAACAATTTTTTGTATTTTGTTAAATTCTAAGCTGTAAGGGGTGGACAAGGTAGGGATGCATTGAGGTTTCTGTGTATATTTAAATTTAGATTTGGACCTGTTAGTAGGCCTATCGCTCAGGAGACTACCGCGTGATGCCGATTTAGCTATGGCTAGGGATGAGCTTCGAGTTCGAGTCGAACTCATGTTCGACTCGAACATTGCCTGTTCGCCCGTTCGCCGAACAGCGAACAAATTGGGGTGTTCGCGGCAAATTCGAAAAATCTATGGGAGAAATCTAAAGTGCTAATTATAAAGGCTTATATGCAAGTTATTGTCCTAAAAAGTGTTTGGGGACCCGGGTCCTGCCCCAGGGGACATGTATCAATGCAAAAAGAAGTTTTAAAAACGGCCGTTTTTTCGGGAGCAGTGATTTTAATAATGCTTAAAATGAAAAAATAAAAGTGAAATATTCCTTTAAATTTCATACCTGGGGGGTGTGTATGATATGCATGTAAAGTGGCGCATGTTTCCCGTGCTTAGAACTGTCCCTGCAAAAAGTGTCATTTTTGAAAGAAAAAAATGCATTTAAAACTGACTCGCGGCTATTAATGAATTGTCGGCTCCCGGCAATACATACAAAAGTCATTGATAAAAAAAAAAAAAAAAGCGTGGGGGTTCCCCAGAATTCAATTACCAGGCCCTTCAGGTCTGGAATGGATATTAAGGGGAACCCCGCCGCAAATAAAAAAAAAATTGACGTGGGGTTCCCCCAAATATCCATTCCAGGCCCTTCAGATCTGGCATGGATTTTAAGGGGAACTCCACCCCAAATTAAAAAAAAAATGGCGTGGAGTCCCCCTAAAAATCCATACCAGACCCCTTATCCGAGCATGCAACCTGGCCGGCCGCAGGGGAAAAGGGGGGGACGAGAGAGCGGCCCCCCCTCCCTCCTGAACCGTACCAAGCCACATGCCCTCAACATGGGGAGGATGTCCCCATGTTGATGGGGACAAGGGCCTCATCCCCACAACCCTTGCCCGGTGGTTGTGGGGGTCTGCGGGCGGGGGGCTTATCGGAATCTGGAAGACCCCTTTAACAAAGAGGACCCCCAGATCCCGGCCCCCCCCTATGTGAATTGGTAAGGGGTACATTGTACCCCTACCATTTCACGAAGAAAGCGTAAAAAAATGTTTAAAAAAACACACAAACACCTTGAAAAAGTCCTTTATTTAAAAAAAAAAAAAAAAAACATTCCAGCGGTGAAATCCAGTGTCCCGCGGCGATCCCGATGTCCAGCGCTGTCCGTCATTGGTTGTGCCTGAGCGGACCTGATGGGGAACTCCCTCTCAGTATTTTAAATGTATAGACCCGCCCCTTCTAAAGTTCCCCATCAGGTCCGCTCAGCGGACCAGATGCGGAACATGAGAAGGGGCGGGTCTATACATGTATTACCAAAGTGAGAGCAGTTCCCCATCAGGTCCGCCTCCTCGGTATGTCAGACCCGCCTACGTCATTGGCTTGAGCGGGGAACTTCCTTCACTATGTAAATTTAAATTTACATAGTGAAGGAAGTTCCCCGCTCAAGCCAATGACGTAGGCGGGTCCGACATACCGAGGGGGCGGACCTGATGGGGAACTGCTCTCACTTTGGTAATACATGTATAGACCCGCCCCTTCTCATGTTCCGCATCTCGTCCGCTGAGCGGACCTGATGGGGAACTTTAGAAGGGGCGGGTCTATACATTTAAAATACTGAGAGGGAGTTCCCCATCAGGTCCGCTCAGGCACAACCAATGAAGGACAGCGCTGGACATCGGGATCGCCGCGGGACACTGGATTTCACCGCTGGAATGTTTATTTATTTATTTTTTTAAATAAAGGACTTTTTCAAGGTGTTTGTGTGTTTTTTTAAACATTTTTTTTACGCTTTCTTCGTGAAATGGTAGGGGTACAATGTACCCGTTACCAATTCACATAGGGGGGGGGCGGGATCTGGGGGTCCCCTTTGTTAAAGGGGTCTTCCAGATTCCGATAAGCCCCCCGCCCGCAGACCCCCACAACCACCGGGCAAGGGTTGTGGGGATGAGGCCCTTGTCCCCATCAACATGGGGACATCCTCCCCATGTTGAGGGCATGTGGCCTGGTACGGTTCAGGAGGGAGGGGGGGCCACTCTCTCGTCCCCCCCTTTTCCCCTGCGGCCGGCCAGGTTGCGTGCTCGGATAAGGGGTCTGGTATGGATTTTTAGGGGGACTCCACGCCATATTTTTTTTAAACTTGGGGTGGAGTTCCCCTTAAAATCCATGCCAGATCTGAAGGGCCTGGTAATTGAATTCTGGGGAACCCCCACGCTTTTTTTTTTTTTTTTTCTCAATGACTTTTGTATGTATTGCCGGGAGCCGACAATTCATTAATAGCCGCGAGTCAGTTTTAAATGCATTTTTTTTCTTTCAAAAATGACATTTTTTGCAGGGACAGTTCTAAGCACGGGAAACATGCGCCACTTCACATGCATATCATACACACCCCCCAGGTACGAAATTTAAAGGAATATTTTACTTTTATTTTTTCATTTTAAGCATTATTAAAATCACTGCTCCCGAAAAAACGGCCGTTTTTAAAACTTCTTTTTGCATTGATACATGTCCCCTGGGGCAGGACCCAGGTCCCCAAACACTTTTTAGGACAATAACTTGCATATTAGCCTTTATAATTAACACTTTAGATTTCGAACGTTCGAGTCCATTGTATTTAATAGGGTTCTAAAGTTTACACGAACATTTTGTCTGTTCGCAGGTTCTGGTGCGAACCGAACAGGGGGGTGTTCGGCTCATCCCTGGCTATGGCCATACCTCTATCAATGACAGATTTAGGGTATCCTCGTTCTGCAAACCTCAATGCCATTTGATTGGCTTGTTGATCAAATTCTGATTCTGTGCTGCAGATTCTTTTTAGTCTAAGAAATTGTCCTACAGGAATACTATGACACTGACTATGACACTGACAATGTCTATATATGGAAAAAAACAGTCTTCCACAATCACCGCATACGAAAACCTTTATCCAAAAAAAGAGTCAGTTTTTCAGACACGGAAGGTGAACCAACCAACGACACTTTTGCTGCTACAGGATCAGATTCTTCATCAGATCATGTAAGGTATGAACCAATATGAACTAATCGACCATACACATAGAGATCAGACGGCAGCTTTAAACCAGGATGGCCGAGGCCGCAACAAAAGGAACAGAAAGAAGAAAGGATAACGAGAAGATGAGGCAAAAAACACAAAAGAGTCAAAGGAAATTCGTTACCAACTGCGGGGTCGGAAGTAGTGGAATATCGCAATGTCATTCATTTATCAACACGTCTCCTCTCTAACACAGAGTCTTCACGAGGTTTGAACTTTTGTCCATCAAATCACTTTGACCTTTTTGGCACCATATTGGACGTTAACAGATTGGCACGTGTATTAATACTACAGAAGCATTACTTCACTGATCCCGAGAATGACAATCAATCCATTCTGTCTGCAGAACAGTCATCAAATGGTGAGTCCCTTCCTTCTCCTAAACTTTTCACTGATATATGTGCACTTACAGATCTTGTAGATCTTGCAACAGAGTCTGATGTTCATAATGACAGTCGTGATTCCAGGTTTTACCCAGTGTCATTTAAAATCAAAACTGATTTTTATCCGGGCAATTCAAGGAGTAAAGACATGGACCTTTATCAAAAATTGGTGGAAAGAGATTTAACTAATTTAGTAAGGAACATATCCAATAAAACTACCGGTAACATTTCTGCTGATGAGAAAATATCTTTAGAAAATCTGCGTAAAGAGTGACTCATCCATCGTCATTAAAAATGCCGATAAAGGCGGTGCAGTTGTAGTACTAGATGCCACTCAATACAGAGATGAAGCCTTGAGACAACTATCTGATTCAAATACATACTTAAAATTAAAAGGTGATCCCACCGCTGCCTTTTCTAAAGAACTCTCTTCCATTTTGGACAAAGCAATATACATTGGAATTTTTACATCCAAAGATAAAGAAATGTTCCTTCCTGCCTCTCCGGTCATGCCGATATTCCACCATTTGCCAAAATTACATAAGGGGCTCTCCCCATTAACAGGCAGACCCATTGTGGCAGGCATTAATTCTCTTAACGAGCATTTGGGACAATGGGTGGATCAACAACTGCAACCCCTGGTCATGGAATTACCTGTTTACTTGCGTGATACCAAGCAATTATTGTCTAAATTGGAATATGTACCATGGAATGAGAATTATTGTTGGATAACATGTGACGTTTCCAGTTTATATTCATCCATTCCACACAACCTTGGTCTACAAGCAGCGTCCCATTTTTTGAAGAAGTCAGGATGTTTTTCTCCAGTTTTACAAGAATTCATTATTATATGTCTGGAGTACCTTTTGACTCATAATTTCTTTATGTTTGACAGGGTCTATTACCTCCAGAAATACGGAGCCTCCATGGGAGCTAAATTCTCACCATCCTTGGCTAACTTATACATGGGATGGTGGGAGAGTCCCCGTCGTAAGGACACTGTATTTTTTTGTAGGTACATTGACGACCTCCTGTTCATAGTTTCTGACCCGTTATTTAATCTAGAAACATGGTTGGAATACATGAATGACAATATGCTTAACCTAAAATTCACAGGCACCATGAATAACAAATCTATAGAGTTTTTGGATGTCCAATTGACAGGTCAAGGTAGAACCATTGTTTCCACTCTATATAGGAAAGCCAGTGAAGGCAACACTATTCTTAGGGCAGACTCTAGTCATCCAGGTCACACTATTAAAAGTATTCCTGTAGGACAATTTCTTAGACTAAAAAGAATCTACAGCACAGAATCAGAATTTGATCAACAAGCCAATCAAATGGCATTGAGGTTTGCAGAACGAGGATACCCTAAATCTGTCATTGATAGAGGTATGGCCATAGCTAAATCGGCATCACGCGGTAGTCTCCTGAGCGATAGGCCTACTAACAGGTCCAAATCTAAATTTAAATATACACAGAAACCTCAATGCATCCCTACCTTTTCCACCCCTTACAGCTTAGAATTTAACAAAATACAAAAAATTGTTACCAAATATCTTCCTTTCTTGTCTCACGACTCCATATATTCACAGGTCTTAGAGAGGGGCATCCGCACTGTATCTCACAGAGCTCCATCTCTCAGCAATATGCTATCACCTAGCCTCTTCTCTAGCACAACTAACGTTAATAATTGGTTGTCATTCAAAGGCACATATAAATGTGGTGGTCGAAGTTGTGTTTACTGTCCCTTTATAAGGAAAGGTGATTCTGTCATTTCTGCCACTACGGGTAAATCACATAAAATACATTCTTTTATAAACTGCAATACACGGTACATTATTTATGCTATCACCTGTACAATTTGTTCAGTCCAGGAAGTTCGGTGAATTTTTCTTTTAGATACTAGATATCCTAAAGGACTTAACTTTGAATGGGATGTATCCCATTTCTATTAAATATATGATGTAATAATTTTTAATTTTTAATTTGTGATGCGATATATAGTGATGTGACTTATATATAATCATGCACCCTTATGAATCATTTATTATCATGCATAACGGTGGACTCCATCGGGTCCACTAGTATTGCTTTATACACTCCATCTATATTCTGCATTGCATTTTTTGTCACCATCATCATATTAATATTTCCAACCTATAGTTCCATTTCACCTTTTACATTAAGCAAGAGTCTATTTGTACTAGGAGCGTCATGCTCTCCTTTCTTTTTATGGTCCCCCTGTATCCTATCTTTCAGGTTTATCCAGCTCTTATCCAATTCTGTATACATATATCTATTCAGTAGAGTAATAATGTTTCGGCTGAATGGTCTTTTACTTTTTCTTCTTCTCTTTTTTCTCCTTTTTCTTTTTCCGCTTTCTCTTCTTCTTTCTTCTCTCTCGCTCTTTTTTTCCCAGTCCCTTTTTTTTTTTCTTGGTTCTTTCTTTTCTGGTATTGCCCTCGTAGGTGGCTTCGATACTCCATACATGATGAACCATATTATATCACAATAACATTTATAGTCTTTTCAGTAGTCTCATCTTCACCTTTTCTAATGGCTAATATAATGTTACGTAATGTCCATGTAAATTAGCACCAACAGAACTTTTCTGTTCCAGGGCTACCAATATTATCTAAGAACCTCTAGTTTCTGACACTTAATTTTTGTGATAGCCGTATATGTGTATTATTATGGTGGATCGATTATCACCATTTAATGTCTCTTCTTTATATACATGGCTTTGTCACATATGTTTTTATATTATTACATATATTTTTATTGTATTATCCTTTTACGGATGGCTATACGTAAGAATATATTTTCATTTCACACATAATAAGTTTCATTCCATCTTTTTATCTCCTTTTCACTGATCCTTTTCATTATTATCATAGTCATATATTACACACCGCGCATCATAGCACTCTATTATATAATGATATAATACAATACCCCTTTTTTTTAGTTATCTCATAGAGTCATGCACATGCATTACATGCATCTTGTCACTTTCCTATTTTCATTCATGCTTTTTTCACTCACTCACATATCACTGCCCTTTGCACACTTTCATATGAATCTACTTTTACTTATTCTTTTCTTCCTTTTTCACTTATTTTTCCACTTTTTACACACCCACACCATATCCCTATGCCACACGTTCCCACACATACACTTTTCTCCTCTTTATGTTTCTCTCTTTTCTTTATAGGTCTTTTTTGCATACTATTTAACACACAGTTTTAATTCTTTATTGAACCATATGGTTCCTTCAAAATGTATTCTTTATGTTTTTCACATATTGAATATTTTATATGATACATTATTTTACACTTTATACATATATTACATATATGTGATTTTCACTAATTTATGTATCATTATTCTTGTTTTATATTTCACAGGTGTGTTCTTCTTCTCCCCATGTATGTGTTTCTCATTGAATCCAATCATGGTTTCATTATATGGTAAAAGCCACACCTGTCTTACATCCTCCCATTGGCAGGTGGTTTGGCCCATTTTTGCATATAAATATGTTTGTTTCCTTTGTATTTTTTAGCTATGAGTAAGCATCTTAGGATGTGAAACATGTTAGCCAATCTCTGTGTTCACTTTTGGGTGTTGTTGCTGTACTTTGTGGATTTTATGAAATAAACCAGCATCCTTTTGCAGAGTGCGGCCGTCCAGGAATTTTTTCTTTATCAGCAAATCACATGTGTTAGTCTGTAGCAAAATGCAACACAAACATTGGCCACATATACAGTTAATGTTTTTAAAAATAAAAAGCAACTATCACTGTTCCTGCATCAGCTAAGAAAGCAGAGGAAATGCATGTATATCTGCAAAACAGCTGGAAATCTACGTTAGTAAATCTTGAGTGCTTCAGTTTGCTGGCAATTTAGATTTTTGAAATAAAGGTAATATAAAGACAGACTGAAAGTAATGATATATTTATTAATAAATTAGTAATAACATATGGATTTGTATATAGTGCTATAGTTCAGGAGCCGCTGGTAGATTTGGGTCCTCTGCTCTTGTCCAGCCCTATGTGAGGCCTGAACCTCACTGACACCAAATGTCAGCAATTGCATTGTTTACATTCTGTTGTCATCTGGGAATCCTGCTGACAGCCGATCCTTAAAGTTGACCTTCAGTCATTTCCATCTATTAAATCTTCTGCCCTCATTGTTTTCACTTTAGAAAGTAATATTTTTTTCTGCCAGTAAGTACCTTATACAGCCCACTTCTTGTTTCTTGTCTGGTAATAGGCCTAGGCTAATGACATCATGCACATCTCTCTCTCTTTCTCTTGTGAGAGTTTGCCAGGAAGGGCCAGTCATAAGAGGGCCAATGAAAGCTGCAGAGTTTGAGGTGTGCCTCTGAGCGATCTGTAAATCCAGGAAGTGAACAGGCAGCAGCTTCAGCTGCCCACAGTTAAAATGGTTGCAGCCAGACTTGTACAGTACAGAATCACAGTATATATAAAATAATATGCAAAGTGGTTGGGGGGAAGCTTCAGAATGACAAAGAACTGCAGTTCCTCTTTAACAACCGGTTATTGTGATTTGTGAATATACAAAACAAGTGCCAAAGATACAAAACAAATTTCTGAAATTCATTTTGTATCTTCGGCATATATGTTTTAAATTTATTAATGCTGTTCCAATCCAATCCACAAATACACAAAACAAATTTTGAAATAACTTTTGTATCTTCGGCATTCATTTTATATGTTTGGAGTGGCTTTAAATGACAAGCGAGCACCCCCCCGAACCATACTAGGCCACATTCCCCTTAACATAGGGGGGTGCTTTGGGGCAGGGGGGCTCTCCCCCAAAAGCACCTTGTCCCTATGTTGATGGGGACAAGGGCCTCTTCCTCACAACCCTGACCCGGTGGTTGTGAGGGTCTGCAGGTGGGCGGATTATTGGAATCTAGAACAAGGAGCCCCCATATCTCTCTCTGCCAGCTTTTGTGAATAAATGTGGGCAAAAAAGTGGCAAAAATAAAGAGACAGTTTTTGACAAGTCCTTTAATAAATAAAAAACAAAAACAATGTCCCCCCAAAGTAAATCCAGTGTCAATCACGATGATACCCAACCACTAAACCAATGACAGGTGACCCCATTCCTTTATTTACCATTGGCACTGGGTACCAGAGCTGGAAGTCGGCGGGTGCCTAGCGATGATAAACAAAGGGGCAGGGTCATCCACTGTCATCAGAGACAACGCCCCTTAATTTATTGACCATGGTGGAAACCCAACATGTCGGACATCGAGAGGCAAATAACGTGTGTGGACCTTTTTTTTTTTCTTCATGATTGATGTTTGATTTACCTCAGGGGACATTCTTTTTGTTTTTTAATAATGGACTTGTAAAAAAACGTCAGCACAGAACTTCTTGTGGGCTGCCTCTGTCTGTCTTTCTGACGGTGGGCTGCTAAAGCAATGAGCTCCCCCTTATGATACATTTGCATGCTTCCCGGACAGAGATCAGGGAAACCTCAGGGTCCTCAGGTCTGGTATGGATATTAAGGGAAACCCTGTGCCAAAATTTAAAAAAAGATGGCGTGTGTGTCCTCCCCACAATCCATACAAGGCCCTTCAGGTCTGGTATGAATATATAGGGGAACCCTGCGCCAAAATAAAAAAAAATGGCGTAGGTCCCACCCTAAAATCCATACCAGACCCTTAGCCACACACGCAACCTGGCAGGCTGCAGGAAAAGGGGGGATGAGAGAGGGCCCCCCCACTGAACAGTACCAGGCCACATGCCCTCAACATGGGGAGGGTGCTTTGGGGTCCCCCAAAATACCTTGGGGACAAGGGTCTCTTCCCCACAACCCTTGCCCGGTGGTTTTGGGGGTCTGCGGGCGGGGGGCTTATCGGAATCTGGACCAGATTCGGCCCCCCCTATGTGAATGGGCATCGGGTACATTTTGTGAATGGGGAAATCGTTTTTGACAAATCCTTTATTAAAAAAATAAAAAGTGTCCCGCAATGTAAATCTTCACTCACAGCGTCGACGGATGAAAAAAAACTGGAAAACCTCTGCCTCCATGGGAGGCGTCCCGCCGACTGCAGCCTTTTTGCGATGACAGCTGTTATATATCTGAGGGTGGGGCCACCCTGTGACGTTACCCGGGTGACCCCGCCCCTTCTAACATCATGTCACGTGACATCATAGGGGCGTGGCCGGACGCTGTGATTGACAATGAATGGACATTGCGGGACATTATTATTATTATTTTTTAATAAAGGAATTGCCCAAAACTGTCTCCTGTAATTTTGAAATTTTTTACACTTTTTTTGTGAATGAGTAGGGGTACAATGTACCCATTACCCATTTAAATAGGGGGGCCGGATCTGGGGGCCCCCTTGTTAAAGAGGGCTTCAAGATTCCGATAGGCCCCCCGCCCACAGACCCCCACTACCACCAGGCAAGGGTTGTAGGGAAGAGGCCCTTGTCCCCATCAACATGGGGACAAGGTGTTTTGGGGGGACCCCAAAGCACCCTCCCCATGTTGGGGGCATGTAGCCTGGTATGGTTCAGGAGGTGGGGGAGCCCTTTTCCTGCGGCCTGCCAGGTTGCGTGCTCAGGTAAGGGTCTGGTATGGATTGTGGGGGGGACCTCCACATAATTTTTTTAATCATGGTGAGAGGTTCCCCTTAAAATTCATACCAGACCTGAAGGGCCTGGTATGGATTTTAGGGTGAACCCCACACGCCATTTTTTTTTATTTTGGCGCAGGGTTCCTCTTAATATCCATACCAGACCTGAAGGGCCTGGTAATGGACTGGGGGGGGACTCACGCCGTTTTTTACTATGAATTTTATGTATATTGCCGGGATCCGGCAATACATTACAGCCACGAGCAGTTTTAAATTACATTTTTTCCTTTAGAAATGTAATTTTGCTGCTCCCATTCATTACACTATGTACAGACACTTTGTAAGCAGCCTTACATAGTGTGGGGCGTGGGCTTAGCCCCCTGAGCCATGATTGGCCAAAGGCCAATCATGGCTCTCACAGCAGATGTGATTGGCCAAAGCATGCAGGTCAGGTGCATGCTTTGGCCAATCAGCAGCCGTCAATGCACTGTGATCTCGCACACAGTTAGAACACACCCAGGGAACACAGTAAACCCTTTAATCGCCCCTAGTGTTAACCCCTTCCCTGCCAGTGTCATTTATACATTGATCAGTGTATTTTTTAGCACTAATCACTGTATTGGTGTCACTGGTCCCCAAAAAAAGTGTCACTTATGCCTTGTACACACGATCGGAATTTCCAAAGGAAAAAGTCAGACGGAATTTTTTCATCGGATATTCCGACCGTGTGTGTGCCCCATCTGACTTTTTTCCGTCAGAGTTTAGAAAGAGAACATGTTCTATTTTTTTCCTATGGAAAAAAATGCTATCGGAAATTCCATTCGTCTGTAGGGAACTCCGACGCAGAAAAAAACACGCATGCTCAGAATCAAGTTGACGCATGCTCAGAAGCAATGAAATTCATTTTTCTCGGCTCATCATAGTGTTGTACGTCACCGCGTTCTTGACGGTCGGAATTTGATGTGACAGTGTGTATGCAAGACAGCTTGAACGGAATTCCGTTGGAAAAATCTGTCTGAGTTTATCCTGACGGAAAATTTGATCGTGTGTACAAGACATTAGGGTCAGATTTGTCTGCCGCAATGTTGTAGTCCCACTAAAAATCGTGGATCGCCGTCATTACAAGTAAAAACAATAAAAATTAATAAAAGTACCTAGATCTATCCTTTATTTTGTAGATGCTATAACTTTTGCGCAAATCAATCAATATAGGGTTATTGGGATTTTTCTTACAAAAATATGTAGAAGAATACATATTTGTCTAAACTGATAAAAAAAATCTTATTTTTTTTCAATTTTTTTGGGCGTATGTATTATAACAGAAAGTAAAAAAAAAATTTTTTCAAAATTTTCACTTTTTTTGTTAATTGCGCAAAAAAACAAACACAGAGGTGATTAAAAAACCCCCAAAAGAAAGCTCTATTTGTGGGGAAAATAAGGACATCAATTTTGCTTGTGTACAACATCACATGACCACGCAATTGTCAGTTATATTGATGCAGTGCCGTATCGCAAAAAATAGCCTGGTCATTACGGGGGTAAATCCTTTCCGGGGCTGAATTTGTTAAACATATATCAACACTGTTGTATTATACACAGTATATAATACAGTATGTACAGTTTCTAATACACCTCAGGTGGTGTACACAGTATATAATACAGTGCAGCCGTTGTACAGTTTCTAATACAGTGCAGGCGGTGTACACAGTATATAATACATGGGCAGGAACTTTACCTTTCCTTCACTGCATAACTCTGCTGGCAGCTGGGAAGGATGCAGGACAGGGTTCAGTGTTGGAGCTTGTTCCGCCACCACGCCTCCAAAAAGCTGGTTGTAATTCTGCCACAACATCTGTATGCTCCCCTCCCTCCTCTTCTTCCTCTATGGCCTTCTTTGCAGATTTGTCCTCTGAACCAGCAGTGCTCCCTAAGTGCTCAAGGGGCTACGCAAGCAGTCAGACTAAAAGATGCCATGCAGTGCTTGAGCCACACTGGAGCAGAGCTTCTGTCAGCTCTGCAGGGGTAGGCTCAGAGGTGGTTGACGCCACACCAGCTTCAGCCAGGAATGGCACCACCCTTCTCTATGCACCCCCCTCAGGGACACATGTTCCATGTTTGGCCCACGTCCTGGATTTGGTGGTGCAGCGTTTCTTGACCAGATACCCAGGCTTACAAGATCTCCTGAAGCAGGTCAGAAAAGTCTGTGGTCATTTCCGCGGGTCATACAATGCCAATGCTCGGCTGGCTGACATTCAAAGGGAATGCAACCTGCCCACCAACCGCCTCATTTGTGACATGCTCACTAGGTGGAACTCAGCATTGGCAATGCTGCAGCGGCTGCACACACAGCAGAGGGCCATCAATGAGTACCTGTGTGAGTATGGCATCAGGAGAGGGTCAGGGGAGCTTGGCTTCTTTTCGCCATGCCAGTGGCTACTGAACAAGGATGCATGCACTCTCCTGTCACCATTTGAGGAGGCCACAAGGATGGTGAGCAGCGACAATGCATGCATCAGTGACACTGTCCCTCTAGTCTTCCTGCTGGAGCACATGCTTTGTGGAATCATGGACAGGGTACTTGAGGCGGTGCGCAACGATTTATATAGGCATGGGGTGTGGTCACCGGGTGATGTCACCCGGTGACCCCGCCCTTATGTCGTCACCACTAGGAGCATGATGGGACTGTGACGTCATAAGAGGCGGGGTCACCCGGTGACTGCGCCCCATGCCTATATAAATCATTGTGCACCGAGCACATGGCATTACAGTGGAAGAGAGTGTCGTGTGAACATCGAAGAAGAGAAGAGGGAAGAAGACGACGGGGAAGACCGGCCAACGCTACCAAAAGAGCTGTAAGAAGATAGCGGAGGAGCCCGGTAGAAGGCAAAGGAGAGCGCGAGAAGAACCAGAGAGCGGGAGAAGAACCAGAGAGTGCAGAGACGACACCGGAGAGCGGGAGAAGAGAGCGGAGAAGTTGGAAGAGACCCCCGAAGTTGGAAGAAGACCCCCGGAGCTGCCTAATAAATGACTTTAAAAACCTGTGTAGTGTGTTTTCTTTTTTCTTGACACTTTTTTCCTCCAGGTGAATGGGTAGGGGTATGTACCCCATACTCAGTCACATAGGGTGGGGGGCCGGGATCTGGGTGCCCCCCTTATTAAAGGGGGCTCCGATTCCGCAGACCCCGACAACCAATGGCCAGGGTTGTCGGGAAGAGGCCCTTGCTTCTTTCTCGCAGCGAGCGCGAGATGTACAGTACCCTGTCGCCGAGAACCAGCGCGATGGGATCGCGCTGGAAACACATTCTCACGGGCAGGTACTGTATCTAGGGGCAAGAGCAGACTTGGATACCTTTCCAACAGAGCATCCACTGGGTTACTGGGTCTTGAGGATGGACCACTGGCCAGAACTTGCTCAATATGCAATTGAGCTACTGGCCTGTCCTGCATCCAGCGTGCTTTCTGAATGCACATTCGGTGCTGCTGGAGGGTTTGTAACAGATCAAAGAGTGCGCCTGTCCACAGACTCCATTGATAGGCTCACATTTATAAAAAAGAATCAGTCCTGGATCAGCAGCTATCAAGCACCTGATGCTGATGTAACTGATTGAATTTTCTATGGATCTGAGATTCCTTGAAGACTGCCTATGCTGCCTATCCTATTCCTCCTGAATCTTGATGATGCTAGCCAGGGCCGGTGCTACCACTAGGCAAACTAGGCAGCCGCCTAGGGTGCCCTGCTGCCTAAGGTGCCCGGCCACTGGTGTGCCTTCTCTCTTCAGAAAGCAACTAAGTCTCAGCATCAGCGGGCAGCCGCCGCTCCCTTCGCACAAAGTGTCAGAGGCACAGCGATGGCAGAGGACTGTGTCTGTGGCCCGACTCCCGAATGAATGGAAGCAAGCAAACATTTAGTGATGGGCACTGATAGGCTGCATTTGATGGGCGCTGGTGAGGCTGCATTTCATGGGCGCTGGTGAGGCTGCATTTCATGTGGCACTGGTGAGGCTGCATTTGATGGGTATTGGTGAGGCTGCATTTGATGGGCACTGGCGAGGCTGCATTTGATGGGCACTGGCGAGGCTGCCTTTGGTGGGTTCTGGTAGGCTGCATTTGATGGGCGCTGGTGAGGCTGCATTGATGGGCATTGGTGAGGCTGCATTTGATGGATGCTGGTGGGCTGCATTTTATGGATGCTTCATTAAAAAGGTGGGGCCAAGGGGGTGGCGGCAAAATTAGGTTTCGCCTAGGGTGTCAAAAATCCTTGCTCCAGCCCTGATGCTAGCATCCAACAATATTTTTGGTTTAGGGCACCACCACCACCCAAGGCCAAATTTTCCTGCCCCTGTTTGACAGGGGCATGTAATTACAATTTTTGATATAATATTTAACAGCAGGGCCTGATCCTGCGCCCAACAAGAGTAACTGTGAGGGGTTACAGTGTTGTGGCACCACCATCCAAGGCCCAATTTTTATGCCCCTGTTTAACATGGGCATGTATTTAAACTTTTTCATATAATATTTAACAGCAGGGTCTGTTCCTGTGCCCAACAAGAGTAACTGTGAGGGGTTACAGTGTTGTGGCACCACCAAAACCAAAGGCCCAATTTTTGTGCCCTGTTTAACAGAGGCATGTAGATACAATTTTTTAAATAATTAACAGCAGGGCCCGTTCCTGTGCCCAACAAGAGTAACTGTAAGGGGTTACAGCAGTGGTTCTCAACTCCTGTCCTCAGGACCCACTAACAGGTCAGGTTTGCAAGATAACTGAAATACACCACAGGTGATATCATTTTCTGCTCAGTGATTGCAGTATCCTAGTCTGCATCTCCCCAAGGTAATACTTAAAATCTGGCCTGTTAGTAGGTCCCGAGGACAGGAGTTGAGAACCACTGGGTTACAGTGTTCTGGCACCACCAACACCTAAGGCCCAATTTTTCTGCAGAGTATATAGTGCAGTCCATATAGTATATATACTGCAGTTCAGATTATATAGTGCCTGGGGATCTGGGGGACCCCCACACCATTTTTTTTTACATTTTGGCAAGGAGTTCCCCTTAATATCCATACCAGACCTGAAGGGCCTGGTATGGGTTTTGGGGTGGACCCCCCACGCCATTTGTTTTTTATTTTGGTGCGGGATTCCCCTTAATATCCATTCCTTCCAGACTCGAAGGACCTGGTAATGGACTGGGGGGGGAGGGCACACAATTTTTTTTCAATTTTTTTTATGTATATATCCGGCAGTACATTACAGCCACGAGCAATTTAAAATATTTTAAATTACATTTTTTCCTTTAGAAATGTCATTTGGTGGCAGGAATGTTAAGAACATGGGAAAGATGTACTACTTTACAGGCAGACTAAGGGGACTCGTCATGCACAATATTTAAAGGAATATTTAATTTTTATTGTTTCACTTTAAGCATTATTAAAATCACTGCTCCTGAAAAAAAACGTCTGTTTAAAAAAAAAAAAAGTGCATTGATACATGTCCCCTGGGGCAGTACCCCGGGTCCCCATACACTTTTTATGACAATAACTTGCATATTAGCCCTTAAAATTAGCACTTTTGATTTTTCATGTTTGTGTCCCATAGACTTTAACGACGTTCGCACAAATTTTTTGCCTGTTCGCATGTTCTGCTGCGAATCGAACCGGGGGGTGTTCGGCTCATCCCAAGTAATTTTCCCTTTATATTTATATGACAAATCCCCCTTTTTTTATCACCAATATTCCATCAATTATATTAACTCTATCAATTTAAACACTTCATGCCTCAAATAGTGGACCCCCTGTATGTGACAGGGGTATACCCAGATTTTGGCACTCAAATGTATAACAGCTGAAACACAATTTAAAAGAACATTTGCACAAATAAGTTATGTTACGGGCAATGTCTTTGTTCAAAGCCAAGTTCCCATTTTCCTTAATTTCAATATTAACAAATGGCCTTATTGTCAGAATACTATTCAAACATATCATCTCCTTTTTCCATAATTAACCTTGCAAAACTACTATTTTTTTCTTATATGCGCCACCCTAGGTTCTGTTAAATAAAAAAAGAAACATTTTACTTAAAGTTACTCTTTTTTTTTCTTTTTCTTTTTTTTGCAGAGACCCTTGCAAACTTTAGCAGACTTCAGCTTTCCACGCCTTTTTTATATGTGTAGCGGGGTGTTCCCCTTTAATGCAGAGAGACAAGAAGTTCTAGGGGAGAGGTGAGTCAGGAGGAAGTAGGGAAAGGACATTACTGGAAGTGAAAGCAGAGGAGAGAGAGAGACTACATCTCCCAGTACATCTTGCAGCACCCAGGGTACATTGCTCCGGAACAGAGACTGCTGGGGCAGACTTTATAAAGGGGAGGTGGAGTTTGTTCGGTCTCTTTGGACACCCCCTCTCCTAGCAAGAGGATCTCTGTGCTGAACTGCTGTGTGCACAAGGCCTGAAGCCTGGGCCTTGTGCTCCTTTCCAAAGAGCCCTCTGCCAGCCTAGCAGAGCCTTAGAGACATCTTCTCATCCTTGCTGCAGTACACCAGAAGGATTGAAGACTTGGATGTCGGTGGATTCCTGTTCCTAGACGAATCGATGGAGGAAACGGACTTGGACTTGTCCGGGTGGTGAGAGCTGTTTAAAGACAGATACTTTTATCTTTACTATTCGTTCGGATTACAAAGTTGTTCTTCAAGTGCACCACCGAAAGATTTCTAGCGAATATTGTTTCACTGAACTTCCATTTAGATCAGTCAGGCCTGACTGCATAGGTAGACATTGCTGGGTGTTAGTCTACCCATGAGGGGAAGTAGCTGTAAAAGGGCAGCGCTAGAGTTGCATAGCAATATTTTATTATTCTGATTACTCTGTTTATCTTTATTACTGTTTATTGCAGGGATCTGCAACTTGTTATACTGTTGTTTATTACTTGCCCATTAGCCTCAGTAAAATATCTGGGTCAAGTACATTGGTGTCAGTTTCACTTACTTTAATAGAAGTTTTAAAGTATATCACTGTGTGTGTGTGTTTGCCATAGGACTGCGTCACCTAGAGTTGCGGTCACGCGGTCCTATCTCACCTTACTAGCTGTGCCAGTAGGGGGTTGAGCAGATTGCCGGGGGTTGGCGGAGCTGTCTTCAGGGCCCAACTAAATCTGTGGCCTTCTTAGTTGGAGGTATCGCTACATATATATATCTCAAAATCTCTCACTGTCTCCCTTGTGGTTTGATACTGGCTGAAGCAAATTAACTTCTGTAATTTCAATAAAACAATTGAATCAAAAAGACATTTTAAACAAATAAAAACCTCTTATTAAAACATTATTATTTTTCTTACTTCATAATTGCAAATTTCTTAACCTTTTAAATCTACTTGACTATGTGATCAGATTCCTCAGGAGAGGAACTGTTGGTACTAGGGTTAAGCGGACCCGAACTGTAAAGTTCGGGTCCGTACCGAACTTTTGGGTTTTTGGGTCCCGGACCCGAACCCGAACAATTGACTGTATGTTCGGGTTCGGGTCCGGTGTTCGGCAATATGCATGTAAAGTTGCGCTTGTTTCCCGTGCTTAGAACTGTCCCTGCACAAAGTGTAATTTCTGAAGGAAAAAAAGTAATTTAAAACTCACTCGCGGATATAATGAATTGTCGGCTCCCGCAATACATAGAAAAGTCATTGATAAAAAAAAAAAGCGTGAGGGTTCCCCCAAATTCAATTCAGGTCTGATATGGATATTAAGGGGAACCCTGCTGCAAATTTTTAAAAAATGCCTGCGGTTCCCCCCAAAATATCCATACCAGGCCCTTCAGGTCTGGTATGGATTTTAAGGGGAACTCCACCCCAAATTTAAAAAAGAAAATGGCGTGGAGTACCCCTTAAAATCCTGACCAGATCCTTTATCCGAGCACGCAACCTGGCAGGCCGCAGGAAAAGAGGGGGGAACGAGAGAGCGCCCCCCCTCCTGAACCATACCAGGCCACATGCCCTCAACATGGGGAGGATGTCCCCATGTTGATGGGGACAAGGGCCTTTTCCCCACAACCCTTGCCCGGTGGTTGTGGGGGTCTGCGGGCGGGGGCTTATCGGAATTTGGAAGACCCCTTTAACAAAGGGGACCCCCAGATACCGCCCCCCATGTGAATTGGTAATGGGGTAAATTGCACCCCTACCATTTCACAAAGAAAGTGTAAAAAAAATCACAGACACCGTTGGTAAAGTCCTTTATTAAAAAAAAACAAAAAAAAAACATTCCAGCGATGAAATCCAGTGTCCCACGGCGATCCGATGTCCAGCGCTGTCCACACGAAACGTCATTGGCTGAGCCTGAGCGGACCTGATGGGGAACTTCCTCCGCAGTGTAATAAATTAATAGACCCGCCCCTTCTAAAGTTCAGGTCCGCTCAGCCAATGACGTAGGTGTAAGGCTGAGGACCTGATGCGGAACGTGAGAAGGGGCGGGTCTATTCACTTATTATACTGGAGGAAGTTCCCCATCAGGTCCCCATCAGGTCCGCTCATCCAATGACGTAGGCGGGGTCAGGATTTTTGGGGGTACTCCACGCCATTTATTTATTTTAAATTTGGGGTGGAGTTCCCCTTAAAATCCACACCAGACCTGAAGGGCCTGGTAATTGAATTTGGGGGGACCCCCACACTTTTTTTTTTTTTTTTATCAATGATTTTTCTATGTATTGCCATGAGCCGACAATTCATTATAGCCGCGAGTGAGTTTTAAATGACTTTTTTTCCTTCAGAAATGACACTTTGTGCAGGGACAGTTCTAAGCACGGGAAACAAGCGCGAATAGTCCTCAGAAGTTCGGGTCCCCATTGACTTCAATGGGGTTCGGAGTCACGTTCGGGTCAAATTCGGTCCCGAACTCTAACTTTTTTCCGAAGTTCGGCCGAACCCGTCGAACCCGAACATCCAGGTGTCCGCTCAACTCTAGTTGGTACCATTAAATACATGTAATTTAGTAGTGACGTCACGTTTCCCACATATAGTTTCACTTAAACAGTGCATTTGGCATTAGCTTAATAATATATGCCATGCCCAACACATTCCATAAACTTACCAATAGTTGTTGGAAACCTCTCAACAACCAAACCAAAAATAAACATGTAATAAAAACATACTGTAAATCTAAATACACATTGTTTCTTTTCCCTAATATACTGTACTGTATATAACATTTTCTGATTACACAAACCTGTTTGATAACTATAAGCTCTATTTAAACTAAACCATTTCCAGGCAACTTGTCTTGAAACAAAATGTATCTCTAACAACAACATATCCTAATGTGGGTGTCCCTCCTCAATGTAATAACAGGACACAAAAAAATGGCATCTTCCCTTTTCTTTCTTTAAATTAAGATTAGGAGCTGTTCAACCATATTTGTCAAATCTATTCTCGGAGGCAGGGATTTCATTGACAAACTTAAACCTGTCATTACATTATATTAGTCTATTCTCAGATGGGGAATGGTACCTGGCTCATTACAGAGTCTCCTCTTGTACATGTAAGTAACCCGAAGGCTTGGGGTTCAGGATGTGTCATTTTATCGAGGAACATAAAACCTTAAGGTGTGGCACTAATTATTCCATGATACTCCGGAGCACTGACCTTTGGGGATGACACTCTACTAACATTGTATAAAAATTATTATCCTGGAACTAAATAGGCTGAAAACCTTTTATTTGTCTTGGGCAGGAAGACTGGCAGCATACAAAATGCTCATCTTACCGAAAATCCCCTACTACTTCAGAGCTCTCCCAATCTTTATACCAGCAACATTCTTTAAAGCGGCGCAATCTCAAATGCACAAATTTGTGTGGGCAGATAAAAAACCAAGATGTTCCCAGTCTTCCTTGTCAAAACATAGAAAAGTTGAAGGGATAGGGCTTCCCATACTAAGACTATTTTTCAGCTAGCATACTAGACCAAACAAAATTCTGGTTCCAATCTCACTCATCAAAGCACTGGGCAGCAATAGAGAATAACTGGTTAAGGCCCAACTCTTTGAGATCCACACTACTAGCCAACTCATTCTCAAATATTCATTTCAAATCCACTTATCCCACTATACAATTAGTAATGGACATATGGAAAAAATTCTGCCTCTTTGTAGAAAACACCATAGATCATACCGAGATCCTCACCCCTCTGTCTTCGATTCAAACCCACATTACAGATCTAAAAACTATATCTTGGGAAAAAAAAGGAATTACCTTAGTTACAGACCTTTTAAACAATGGAAAGATCATCCCATTCAACACATTAGCCCAACAATATTCACTTCCGCAACATGTATATGAGAATTGCATCATTTTTACAAGCACACCCTCTGATACCTACTAAAATCTCACATGAAGCTTGGTCATATTGGAACGACACAACTAAAGCCACAAAAGGGATTTCTTTATTTTATAATCTTCTACAACAGAAAAAATCTTTCACTAAACTATCAGCACTTCAAAAATGGGAACTGGACCTCTCTACATCCTTTTCAGAGGAACAATGGAAAAAGGCAATTAAATTTAAACACTGTTACACAAAATCCACAACATATTGGGAAACAGCTCAAAAACTACTCCTCATATGGTATTACACCCCCTATATTACTGCAAAATTCTCTCGAAATTGCTCCAATGAATGTTGGCATGGATGTGGCAAAGTGGACACACTACTACATATGCTATGGGACTGCCCTAATCTTAGGAGTTTTTGGAGAGCTGTATTCCGATTGATATCCAAAACTACAGGCTTCATTGAATCAGGGAATGCGGAATTGGCCATATTAAGTATTCATGTGGAGCAATATCATCCTTCCCTTAGACAAGGGGTAGGGAACCTCGGCTCTCCAGCTGTTTCGAAACTACAAATCCCATCATGCCTCTGCCTCTAGGAGTTATGCCTGTGATTGTCAGGGTCTTGCAATGTCTCATGGGACTTGTAGTTTCGAAACAGCTGGAGAGCCAAGGTTCCCTACCCCTGCCTTAGACCAATGGTAATTTAAATTCTGATGGCAGCCAGACTGACAATCACTAGTATATGGAAATCTACCGCTTCACCGAATATCAGTAAAGTTATTAAAAAAATAGATGAAGCATTTAAATATGAACAGATTATGGCTAATGTAGAGGAAAATCTACCCCGTTTCTACAAGCATTGGGACCCTTGGATCCTTATTAGGCAAATTAAATGGAAAAATTGTCACCTTAAAATGCTTGCACTTTTTATACCTTTTTGTTTTTCTTTATTTGTCCGATATTGAGCCAGAGTCCAAATTCTTTGTGTTATTGTTTCTTTGTGTTCTACTACTGTTAAGTACATATCTCTCAGTCCTAGTTATTTACATAACAGTTCATTACGTGATGAGACTATTCAACCACCGGGTGTTTATGCATAAGTTGTATTTCACGGTTTTAAGCTGTTCTGAAGATATGAGTCAAGACATTTATTTGAATGTAATAATCATAAACAAATGACTTACATGGTATATAGCTGTGGATTGTATGTTGAAAATTTTTTCAATAGAAAATATTTTTAAAAAAAAATTATTATCCTAAACATCTTCTGGCATTCTCAGATGAAGAGGGAAACATGCAATATTCCTTAACTCACAGCCATCTAAATTTAATAAGGGGTTTACAATAATACCTATCATGGATGTACTAGCATGAGGCACATTTGTAAATGCAATAGGGTTGAGTATATGTAAGTATTCTCCACACTGGAATAAGGATTTCCCTATTTCATTTTATATCTTTTTTTTAATACTTCCTGGATTCTCAAACTCTTTATAAACTGTACACTTTTTATTTTCTCTTTTAATTCTTTTAAATCACTAAAACATGGATAAATGTTCTCAACCCTGGTTTAGAACTCACAGCCATAGGCTGAGGCTTATATTTTTATAACTAAATTACTTTATTCATCTGTTATCTTGGTATCTTTTCTTTTAGCTGTCTCTCTTTCCTTTAAAGTGTTTGTTTGTTAACCCCCCCCAAAAAAACACATCAGATCCTGGTCCCTTAACCATTTAAAGTGGAAGTAAACCCTCCTATCGTTTTCAGCCAAGGAAGCTGCCATCTTGGCCTTTGTTTAATCTTCAACTGCCATAATGCTGTACATGTGATCAGTTATGACACCAATCATTGGATAGTGTGAAAGTTTGGTTGAGAGCACAACCAATGTGACAGCTAACATTTCCGGAATGCCAGGAATGTTAACTGTTTTTTAAACTACCAAATCGATGGGTTTACTTCTGCTTTAAGGACCGGCCCATGAAGATTTACGTCGGCAGAATGGCACGGGCAGGCATAATCACGTACCTGTATGTCCCCTTTAAATGCCTGCCGCGTGGTCGTGTGCGCGCTGCCGGCCACGCGCTCCGATCCTGCCGTCTTCCCCGTGAGTCGGAACGCGGGTCCAGCGGACTCGATCGCCACGGAGGTATAGAGCGGGGAGATGCTTGTGTAAACAAGCATCTCCCCGCTCTGCCTAGTGACAATGACATGGATCTCCGCTCCGTGTACTCAATAGGGAGCACTTAACCCCTACAGCACCACCTAGTGGTTAACCCCTTCACTGCCAGTGTCATTTTCACAGTAATCAGTGCATTTTTATAGCACTGATCGCTGTAAAAATGACAATGGTCCCAAAAATGTGCCAAAAGTGTCCGATGTGTCCGCCATAATGTCGCAGTCACGATAAAAATCACAGTTCGCCGCCATTACTAGTAAAAAAATAATAATAATAAAAATGCCATACAACTATAAAAAAATTCGTTAGTTTTCGTTTTCGTTTCATTCGTTTTTTTTTTTTTTCGTTTTTCGGGTCATTCGTTATGATCGCAATTCGTAAATTCGTACATTCGTAAATTTGTACATTCGTAAATTTGTACATTCGTAAATTTATACATTCGTAAATTCGTACATTCGTAAATTTATACATTCGTAAATTCGTACATTCGTAAATTTATACATTCGTAAATTTATACATTCGTAATTTCGGAAATTTGGAAATTCGATATTTTCGAAAACCCGAAAATTTGAAAATCTGAAAAAATAACTATTAAATTATAGTTGTAATTTCCTTTCAAATTTGGCTGTTAGCGAACGTAACGAATACAAATTTATCTGAAGTTACGCATAACCTGAAATAACAAATGCCGCATCTAAACAAATGGAACGGAACAAATTAATAATAATAATAATAAAACGTTTTTATTATTATTATTGTTATTTATTATTATTATTAATTCATTACGTTCCATTCGTTTAGATACGGCATTCATTATGTCGGAAAACAATTCGTAACTTCGTTAAGTTCACTAACAGCCAAATTTGAAAGGAAATTACAATACCTATAATTGAATAGTTAGTAATAGTTAAGTTATTAGTTAATTATTATTTCAGATTTCCGAATTTACTAATTTACGATTGTACGAATGTACAAATTTACGAATGTACGAATATTCGGAAATTCGTAAATTCAAATTTACGAATTTACGGATAGTTGTACATTCGTAAATTCGTGCATTGGTAAATTCGTATATTCGTAAATTCGTACATTCGTAAATTTGAATTTACGAACATTCGTTACAATTCGTTAAATGAGTTTTCGTTAATTCGGATATTTCCGAATTAACAAATTTGTCGAAATTCGTTAAAAAACGAATTCGGAACGAAACGAATTGCACATGTCTAAAAGCAAGTAGAGTTGAGCGGACACCTAGATGTTCGGGTTCGACGGGTTCGGCCGAACTTCGGAAAAAAGTTCGGGTTCGGGACCGAACTTTAACCCGAACCCAGACCCAAACCCGAACCCCATTGAAGTCAATGGGGACCCGGACTTCTAAGGACTAAAAAGGCTCTAAAAAAGTAATGGAAAGGGCTAGAGGGCTGCAAATGGCAGCAAAATGTTGTTATGAGCATGGCAAGTGCTCTGCAAACAAATGTGGATAGGGAAATAACTTAAAATAACATAAAAAAATAAAAATAAAAAATAATAATCTTGACCTAGGAGGACGAGGTCCATATGGAGTAGGAGGTTGAGGTGGCGGTGGATGTGGCTGTGTAGGTGGAAGCGGCGGTGGAGGAGGACGAGGTAGCCAACACTGATTCAAAAATACAACAATGGCTGGGTAAGGCCGGTGATGTGTCGAATTCTGTCCCCCGTCAAATAGTGTCCACCCTGTACTGCGCTTGCTCAGTATGTAGGACAAGGGGATTTCTAAAATCTCCCAAGACAAACGGCGCCTGCGTGGTGAGTTCAGGTGAAGGCCACACCATCCATGGTTCAAGCCGAGCCAAGTGAGGCCATGCCCGAAGCGTGGCGATCGAACCGAGCCTGTGAGGGGCCCTGTTACTATGTGCTACCGTATGTCCACTTGGATGGTGGGGCTTGAACCTGCACTCACAGCGCAGGCGCCGTTTATCTTCGGAGATTTTGTGAATCTCCTTGTCCTCTGTACTGCGCAAGCGCTGCGCCTTCGCAGTATGGGCCGGACACAATCCGATGGCCGGACAGTTTTTGTCACAACACCGGTATACATGTCTATTCTGCACAAGGTACGGACAAGTCCTGTGGGATCCATGCCTGGTTTATTTTAATGAACGTGAGCTTGTCCACATTGGCTCTGGACAGGCGGCTGCGCTTGTCTGTGATAACGCCCCCTGCCGTGCTAAATACACGTTCAGATAATACACTGGCTGCAGGGCAGGCCAGCACCTCCAAGGCATAAAGGGCAAGCTCAGGCCATGTGCCCAATTTGGAGACCCAGAAGTTAAAGGGGGCAGACCCGTCATCCAGTACGTGTAGGCCTGTGGACACATACTGCTCAACCATGTTGGTGAAATGCTGCCTCCTGCTAAGACGTTCCATCTCAGCTGGTGGTGCTGGTTGTTGTGGCGTGCTGACAAAGCTTTTCCACATTTCAGCCATGCTAACCCTGCCTTCTGAAGTGCTGCCGGTGCCCCGGCTGCGTTGGCGACCTCTTCCTCCTCCTCTGCCTTCGCCTTGTGCTTCCACCGTACGCCCGCTGTCAGGTGGGAATGCCACCAGCAGCGCGTCTACCAGCGTGCGCTTGTACTTGCGCATCTTACGATCCCGCTCCAGTGAGGGAATTAAGGACGGTACGTTGTCCTTGTAACGGGGATCCAGCAGGGTGGCCACCCAGTAATCAGCACCAGTTAAAATGTGGGCAACTCGGCGGTCATTGCGGAAACACTGCAGCATGTAATCGGTCATGTGTGCCAGGCTGCCCAGAGGCAAAGAAAAGCTGTCCTCTGTGGGAGGTGTATCGTTTGTGTCCTCTGTATCCCCCCAGCCATGCACCAGTGATGGCCACGAGCTGGTCTGGGTGCCACCCTGCTGTGAAAATGGCTCCTCCTCCTCCTCCATCTCCTCCTCCACCTCGTCATCCTCCAGAACTGTGCCCTTTCTGCCGGACAATTGTGTACCTGGCGTTTGTTGGTGCAGGAACCCACCCTCGTAGCCACTTGTGAAAGACTGCCCTGAAAGCCTTTGAAATGATCCCGCTTCCTCCTCCTCCTCCTCATCCTCCTGTGCCACATCCTCTTCCATCTTCGCCCGAAGCGTTTTTTCAAGGAGGCATAGAACTGGGATAGTAACGCTAAGAACGGCGTCATTGGCACTGGACATGTTGGTGGAGTACTCGAAACAGCGCAACAAGGCACACAGGTCTCGCATGGAGGCCCAGTTATTGGTGGTGAAGTGGTGTTGTTCCGCAGAGCGACTCACGCGTGATTGCTGCAGCTGAAACTCCACTATCGCCTGCTGCTGCTCACACAGCCTGGCCAGCATGTGCAAGGTGGAGTTCCACCTTGTGGGCACGTCACATATGAGGCGGTGAGCGGGAAGGCCGAAGTTACGCTGCAGCGCTGACAGGCGAGCAGCAGCAGGGTGAGAACGCCGAAAATGCGCACACACAGCCCGCACTTTCTGCAGCAGCTCTGGCATATTGGGGTAATTTTTAAGGAACCTCTGGACCACCAAGTTCAGCACATGCACCAGGCAAGGGATGTGCGTCAAACCGGCTAGGCCCAGAGCTGCTACGAGATTTCACCCATTATCGCACACCACCAGGCCGGGCTTGAGGCTCACTGACAGCAACCACTCATTGGTCTGTTGTTCCATGTCCCTCCACAACTCCTGCGCGGTGTGGGGTTTTTCCCCCAAACAGGAAAGTTTTAAAACTGCCTGCTGTCGTTTACCCCTGGCTGTGCTGAAGTTGGTGGTGAAGGTGTTACGCTGACCGGATGAGGAGGCGGTAGGGGATGAGGAAGCGGAGTAGGAGGAGTTAGCAACAGGAGGCAAACTGAAGCACCCTGCAATCCTCGGTGGTAGAAGGACATGCGCCAAACTGCTATCTGCCTCAGGCCCAGCCGCCACTGCATTTACCCAGTGTGCTGTTAGGGAGATATAACGTCCCTGACCATGCTTACTGGTCCACGCATCCGTAGTTAGGTGGACCTTGCCACAGATGGCATTGCGCAGTGCACACCTGATTTTGTCCCCCACTTGGTTGTGCAGGGAAGGGATGGCTCGCCTGGAAAAATAGTGGCGGCTTGGCACGACGTACTGTGGGACAGCCAATGCCATCAGGCTTTTAAAACTCTGCGTCTCCACCAGACGGAATGACAGCATTTCAAAGGCCAGGAGTTTTGAAATGCTGGCATTCAGGGCCAGGGATCGCGGGTGGCTAGGGGGGTACTTCCTCTTCCACTCCAATGTTTGGGAGATAGAGAGCTGAACGCTTCCATGGGACATTGTGGAGATGGTTGGTGACCCAGGTGGTAGTGTTCCTGGCAGATCCTCTGTTTGCGGGGTGGCAGGTGCCACTGTCACTACAGAGGTGGATGAAGAGGCCGAGACTGCAGCAGAAGAGGAAGCAGGAGGAGCCAGAGACCTTTCTTGGTTTTTGAGGTGTCTACTCCACTGCAGCTCGTGCTTTGCACTTAGATGCCTGGTCATGCAGGTTGTGCTCAGGTTGAGAGCGTTTATGCCTCGCTTCAGCCTCTGATTGCACAGCCTGCAAACCACTCGTGTCTTGTCATCAGCACATTGTGTGAAGAACTGCCACGCTAGGGAACTCCTTGGACCTGGCTTTGGTGTGCTCGGTCCCTTGCTGCGTTGGGCAGTAGCAGACATACTGTCTAGCTGACAGACGCTCCGCTTTTGCACCCTGCTCCCTCTTCTGCTGTGCTGGTGGCTCTGTGCGACCACCGCCTCTTCCTCCAAACTACACTGGTCACCTGCATAACGTTCATTCCATGTGAGGTCGAGGACCTCATCGTCCTCCACATCATCTTCCACCCAGTCTTCACCCCTGCCCTCCTTGTCTGTCTGCACAATTGCGAAAGCAGCAGCAGTTGGCACCTGTGTTTCGTCATCATCCGAGACGTACTGCGATGGTCCTCCCATGTACTCATCATGAAACATAAGTGGTTGGGCATCGGTGCACTCAATCTCTTCCACTTCTGGGGCAGGGCTAGGTGGATGGCCCTGGGAAACCCTGCTAACAGAGTCATCGAAAAGCAGAAGAGACTGCTGCATGATTTGGGGCTCAGACTGCTTGGCTGATTTGCAAGGGGGTGAGGTGAAAGACTGATGGACATGGGTTTCAGGTGCCAACTCTGTTCTTTCATCAGAAGAGTGGGTGGGAGACAATGTGAAGGAACCCGAGGCACTGTCAGCAACCCAATCTACTATTGCCTTTACTTGTCCTGGCCTAAACATTCGTACAGCCTCATTAGGCGCGACAAAATACCGCCGCAGGCTCGGTCGCCTACTCGCACCTGAGGAAGGTGTTTCACTTGTGCGTGTATCTGGCACAGATCCACCACGTCCTCTCCCTGCAACAGGAGCTCCACCAGCAGCACCACCACGACCGGGGCCACCACGTCCCTTTGACCTTCTCCTCATATTTTCCAAATTTAGGATCTTGCCCTAAATGGGTGTTTTTGGAAGAGCAGAACACACCCACAGTACGTAACCGCTGAATCGCACAGCTACATAACTGCAGAAAATGCTATTAAAAAAAAAAAGGTTGTTTTTTTAGTATAGCACAGTAGGAGAAAACTATATAGAAATTGTTTATTTCACACACCTCCAAATATGTATAACACACTGCAAACTATTTTTTGTGCCCCTAAACGGCATTTTTTGGAAGAGCAGAACACACCCACAGTACGTAACCGCTGAATCGCACAGCTACAGAACTGCAGAAAATGCTATTCAAAAAAAAATTTGTTTTTTTAGTATAGCACAGTAGGAGAAAACTATATAGAAATTGTTTATTTCACACACCTCCAAATATGTATAACACACTGCAAACTATTTTTTGTGCCCCTAAACGGCGTTTTTTGGAAGAGCAGAACACACCCACAGTACGTAACCGCTGAATCGCACAGCTACAGAACTGCAGAAAATGCTATTCAAAAAAAATGTTGTTTTTTTAGTATAGCACAGTAGGAGAAAACTATATATAAATTGTTTTTTTCACACACCTCCAAATATGTATAACACACTGCAAACAATTTTTTGTGCCCCTAAACGGCATTTTTTGGAAGAGCAGAACACACCCACAGTACGTAACCGCTGAATCGCACAGCTACAGAACTGCAGAAAATGCTATTAAAAAAAAATGTTGTTTTTTTAGTATAGCACAGTAGGAGAAAACTATATAGAAATTGTTTTTTTCACACACCTCCAAATATGTATAACACACTGCAAACTATTTTTTGTGCCCCTGAATGGCTCTTTTTGCAAGCGTACATTAAAGTGCAATTTTTTTTTTTTGCCCTAAACGGGTCTTTTTTTGCACGAGCAAAATAAAATGCTTTTTTTTTTTTTTTTGCCCTATGGGTCTTTTGGAAAAGAGCACAATAAAGTGCCTTTTTTTTCCCCTAAAAGTTAGATTTTCTCTGACACTGGGCTCATGGCAGTATAAAAAGACTGCACTGCAACACAAATAGGTAAACCTATGCAGATCGCTGATTTTAATCTCTGAATCTGGACTCCTATATAATATTCTCTCTCCCTGAAAGCACCAACACAGGAACCTGGCCCTACACTACACTATCTCTCTATCTTTTCCCTCAGATTGTAGAATCAGGACTACCTCATCTATTTTTCTATCTCTCCCTAAAAGCAGCAGCAGCAGACTAGATCCTCTCTCTATCTATTCTGAAGCAGAGTGACATGTGTGCTGTGTGCCTCTAGCTTATATAGAAGCTGGGTCACATGTTGCACTGACCAATCACAGCCATGCCATTAGTAGGCATGGCTATGATGGCCTCTAAGGGCACACCAGCTAATCAAAAGGTGATTGGCTGGCCCCTGAAGCATTTCTAAATGCGTAAATAGATTGCCGAACCCGAACCCGGACTTTTGCGCAAAGTCCGGGTTCGGGTTCGGGAAAAAGCTAAAGTTCGGTACGGACCCGAACTTTACAGTTCGGGTTCGCGCAACACTAATAGCAAGGAGTTCCCAGTCCCCTACATGATAGTTCCTTTCGGCTGGGGACAACTTCCTGGAAAAGAAGGCAACAGGATGCAACATGGCTGTGGTTTCATGGCGCTGAGAAAGAACTGCCCTAACCGCAATCTCTGAAGCATCGACCTCCAGCACTTAAGGCGGGCTGCGTCATGATGATGAAGGACCAGGGCAGAGCTGAATTGCTTCTTGAGTTTGTCGAAAGCGATCTGTGCTGAGAGGGACTACAGAAAACGTCTGTTTTGCTTGGTGAGTTGTGTGGTAGGTGAAATTATTGATGAGAAGCCTTTAAAGAATCTTCTATAAAAATTGGCGAATCCCACGAACCTCTGGACGCTCTTAGGGTCCGAGGGTACTGGCCATTTAAGAACTGCAGTTACCTTCTGGGCAGGGTTGCCAACTTTCAGTAAATTTACGAACAGTTTGTAAAATCCATAATTGTTGCATCTGTCCATGAATGTCAGTTACGGACATGCAGCCTACATGTACGTAATGGACATTCAAGGACAGATGCAAAAAGTACAGATTTTACAAACTGTTCGTAAATTTACTGAAAGTTGGCAACCCTGCATCTGGGGGTCCATGGATATGCCAGAAGTCGAAATAATGAGGCCAAGGAATTGTATGGTATCTTTCTCAAACTCACATTTTTCAAGATTGACGTAGAGTTTATGGGCTCGGAGGCAAAAAATGACTTTTCGCATGTGGATGTGATGTGCCTCGAGGGAAGGTGAAAAAACAAGGATGTCATCTAAGTACACTATCATGAAGAGATCAAGAAAATCCCGAAAGATATCGTTCACCAAGTGTTGGAAAGTTGCTGGCCTGTTACACAGCCCAAATGGCATGACCAGATATTCAAAATAGCCAAACCTAGTACGAAAGGCCCTTTTTCCATTCATCGCCCTGTCTTATCCGTATTAAATTGTAGGCCCCCCCGTAGGTCCAATTTTGAGAACACCTTGGCAATGCAGAACCTCTGAACAAGCTCAGGGACTAGAGTCAACAGGTATCGATTCTTGATTGTGATACTATTCAATTATCTGTAGTAATACATGGACTTAAAGAATGGTCCTTGTTTTCCACAAAGAAGAGTCCAGCACCAGTATGAGAGGTAGAGGGCCGGATGAACCCTTTCCTAAGATTGTCATCAATGTATTTTCGGAGGACTTCTAATTCAGGCTCAGAGAGTGGGAAGATCCTCCCAAATGGTATTGCAGAACCAGGAAGAAGCTCAATGGGGCAATCATACGGCCAGTGAGGCGGTAGGGATTCAGTCCCCTTCTTGTCAAACATGTCCAAGAAGTCTCTGTAAACCTGGGGAAGAAGAGTGTTGTCATCTGTGAAAAGGAGTTGAACCGTCAAACAGGATCGTTTTGGCAAACAGTGGTGTAAGCAACAATAGGGTGAGCAGAAAGACACAGCTTCAGTGGACCAATCAATCTGTGGCTGGTGCTGTCAAAGCCACGGTAACCCCAAAATAACCAGAAAAATGGGGGAAGAAATCACGTTCAGCTGAAGATATTACCGATGGTCTGCTTCGGTGGTGGCCAATATGAGGGTGGTCTCCTGGGTTATTGGACCTGAGGTTGGTGCGGAGCCATCTGCCAAATGAACAGTAAATGGCTGGTGCTTCTTGCATAGTGGGATTCCATACTTTTTGGAGAAGTGGATGTCAATAAAGCAGCTGCAAGCCCCAGAGTCAATAATGGCTGCTACTCGGATTTTCCTTCCCAGTATCTGCAAAGAGAGGCAGAAAGTGAGATGCGAGGATTTAACAACATATGGCGAAACAGATGGGGGTTCGATCCACTTATTCTGCCTAATGGGGAATCCCTGAAGAAAGTGACCTCCACCACAGTACATGCATAGATTGTTCAGGCGACGGCGTTGTCGCTCTTCGGGTGTGAGGGGTGCATGATCTAAGCCGAGATTCATTGGTTGTGCGTCCTGATTTGGGGTTTATGCGTGGGTCTCAGGGGTTCTCAGGTGTGGAGTCATGGGTACTCGTGGGAGCATCCATGTAGGACGGGCCATACCAGATCGTTCCCTGCGACGTTCTCGGAGTCTGCAATCAAGCTGGATAGCCAACTGAATTGTAGGTTCCAATGTATCAAGGAGCCCCACTCTTGCTAATTCGTCTTTTGAGGGGCTTGGACAGGCCCAAGCGAAACTGATGGCACAAGGCAGCGTCATTCCATGCAGTGTCTGCAGCCCACTTGCGGAATTCCGTTATGTAGTCCTCAACAGGGCGTTTCCCCTGTTGTAGAGAGGTCTTTCAGCCGTGATGGTTCGTTGTGGGTCATCATAGAGCATTGCCATGGCATTGAAGAAAAAAGACAGTGAGTGCAGTATAGGACTCTCCTTTTCCAATAGCTGATGAGCCCATGCCTGAGGTTGTTCTGTAAGTAAGGCTACTACGAACCTGACCTTTGTATCCTCTGAGGAGAAGGTCCTAGGCTGTAAAGTAAATTATAGTCGACAGGCGTTCCTAAAAGCCCGGAACTTGTGGCGAACCCCTGAAAAGTGTTTCGGCATAGGAACCCATGGTTCATGAGATGGAGTAGAGGTGGGCTGCTCCATAGCCATAACAGGTGGTTCCGCAGGGCTCAGAACTGAGGCATTGGCCATTGCAGTCAGCCGACCTTCCAGTTGAAAGTACCCTTTCATATGAACTTCAGGGCATGAGACACAGAGGCCACTTGTTGGCACAGGGCATCGAAGGTGGAAGACCTCTCCGCAGTCTCAGACATGGCTGGATTATTCTGTCATCATGGCCACGTACCTGAGGTGAGACCCAAGTAATGGGGAGGCCCCCCTTGCACCTCGGGTCCTTGAAGCCTCTGGAGATGGAGACAGAGACTTGGTGGACAAACAGGGGCATGGGTGAAGATAATCCAGAAATTTGGCAGTGTCTGGGCTGGGCTTATATAGGAAAGTTTGAGGTCACTTTCTGTGCACCTCCTGGGCATTTTCCCGCCTTTTTTCCATCAGGTTGAGGTCACTTCCTGTGCGCCTCCTGGGTATTTTTCCTGCCTTTTTCCATCAGGTTGAGGTCACTTCCTGTGTTCCTCCTGGGCATTTTCCTGCCTTTTTCCATCAGATCTTCTGCGCAGGTGCGGGTTGGCGCACTGAGGCTACTTTGGCGCAAGCTCAGTTGGCACGGATTTCCTCTTGCGGCAACGCGCCATTGGTGCATGCGTAGTAAGCCCTGGACTCTTACACCTTGCCACACAACTGTTGTCTACTGGAAAATGGAGAATCACTTGACATTATCTTGTATGTAGGAGTCTGAGTCTCACAGTTGAAGTTTTTTTTTCTGGATTTTACACTTTAGAAAATATATAATGGAGATAAAATGTGTAGTAGATTCGAAGTCCCAAAGGAATATTTGATTCCAGTGGATGATTCAGTTGAAAATCTTTCAGCATTTATTCAATGTGAACTCATTCTGGGTAAAGCAATGGTTAAAATTAAAGTATAATTATGGGCAAAACTTTTTTTTCATTTTTGGATAAAGTAAGGGAGGATTATCCCTTCACTTCATGTCCCATAGCCAAACAGAAAGTGAGATGAAATCCCTGCAAATCAAGGGAATTCCTTGGGGACCTCAAGGTCAACAGAACTAGTGTCTCCATTGGAAGATTTCCCCTCTATTACTTTTCTGGGGACAACTCAAAATTTTGAATTTTCTTTTACTTACACTTTCAATGACAATGGTAAATTGGACAAATAGAGAGGGTGAATCTCCCTAACAGGGGGCACAGACAACAATACAAACTGACAGGGGTTCTAATCCCTCTCCACTTTGTCCAAAAAAAATAAAGTTTTGCATTTAGTTATACTTTAACTTCTCCTCTCCCCAACATCACTTACCCACCTTTTTATCACTTGTCTGCCTTGCTGATTAGCTTATGAGAGTGAAGAAGGTATCTCATGTAGCTTACATAGGTCTGAGGACTCAATACCCACTTTCATGCGACACCTGGACCAATAACCAACAGGAGGTGAGTGAATCTTGCTGAGTTTGGTTCATGAAAAGTTTAGTGAATCTTGCTTGAAGATTGCAACTTTATGGCAAGCTTCATTAACATCTATGGGGTGGTGAATCTTCTTTTTCAATTCTGCACATTGGTCTAATAAGCTATTGTCAAATAAAAGGCATGGAAACATGGACACTGCCATAAGAGACATGTACTGATGCCAAAAAAAAAGGTTAGTATCTGGTACTTTTCCCTACACAGAATTGTCAGTTCTTCCTAACAGCTCCCACAAACACTGAAAAATATTGCTGCTGTGAACCCACCCTTTTGTAGAAAGAAGCTGAGTTTATCCATTCTTTCAAATTATTGGCTTTTCTGACTTAGCTGATCAGGAACAAAGACTATGCACTGCATTAAAGATTGTTCCTTATTTTGTAGCAATAATCTTTTTTGATTTGTGAATTTCATGATTTTCTGTGAACCTAATCACCAACGTTGTCACACGGAAGGAAAGGGAATGAGTCTCATGTTACCCCATAACAAAAGTACTTGGTAGTATCTTTACTTTGGTGGTCATGTGGAGTGTTGGAGAAACAAAGGGAAACAGTGTGTGGGAAGGAAGGGGGGAGATTAGTGTTTTAAGCCTCGTACACACGGTCGGACTTCCATCTGACTTTTCCGTGGATTTTTGTCCGAACAGAGTTGGCCAGGCACACCCATAGCATACACACCACAGGACTTTTCTGAAAACTTTCCCAAAACTTGCAGACCAAACTTTTGTCCGATGAAAAAAAAAAGTTTGTCCGATGGAGCGTACACACGGTCGGATTGTTGGTCCAACTTGCTCAAAATGAAGTTTGTTGGCCAAAAGTCCGACCGTGTGTACGGGGCTTTATAATTAAACATGTTTTCTTGGATGGATATAGCCTTCTATACTTAACCTTACTGCTTATAGATTCCACAGAAATCTGTCTAATATCTGGCATTTGCAGAAGTATGACAATTAAATTATGTAGAATTGGACTAAGGTGATTGATATGCAAATGTACCTCTACTAATAAAGAAAATTAAAAATAAAACAGTTTATGCAGAGATTTCTATTAACATTTTCTCTTTGATTTATGAAAAAGTAATTGAATCTGACCCATCTTTCGAAAATGAAAAATTGAGATTGTGCCCGTGAACTGCAACATGATCCCCATAGTGCTGAAATAATTGTGGCTTCTTGAACAAGATTATTCAATTAAATTTTACAATACATTAATACTTGATGATAAATGGAAAAGCAGAATTTGAATATAGCATGATGTGACCTAGAAAGGGAAAGAGGTCTAGCTTTTCAAATACCGTACTAGCTCATCTGAACCCACCTTGTTACACATATCATTAGCACATTACTAATGTCAAAAGGTTTTTTAAGCCACAGCAGATCACTTTAGCAGGCAAATCAAGTCCTCTTGAGGACTTATTACAAGGCTAACAGCGCTCAATATAAAGTAATGAAAGGTGAAGTTTCTCAGAACAGAACTTTATAAGGTGAGTTAATTCCATTTATCAGTCCATTAACAATATGAAGGCTTTGTAAAAGAATACTTCCTATTTCCCGACAGACTATCAAGACATGACCCATATAAAACTGTCACAATTATGAGAATATTTTTTTTTAATTGTGTCATCATAATAATGTAAATGCAAAAATCATTAAAAACCAGGTCTCCTTTTTTAAAATCAAAGTTTTTTTTATGTACACTTTTAAAAGTTAAAAAAGCACCCCAGTCCAGATAAAAATATGTACAAATTACAATGCATATTGTCATGTCAAATACAGTATACTGTTTCTTTTTATTATGAGCTGCAGGAGTAACTTCACACTGAAAGCTGCAATTATAATCCACCACCTGCAGGTGAGGGTCAGTCTTATGCTGGCCATACACTATACAAAAAATCTGCCGAAAATCGGTCGTTCAGACAGTTTGTTCTTTTTTCGAACAGTTAATGGGCACAAAATCGATAATCTTTGGGACGTTTTTGAGCCGAAAAAACAAAGGACAAGTTTGGAAATTGTCTGCCGAACGAACGATAAATTGAAAGGTTAATGTGTTTCCCGTCCGAACTTTCTGCACTAGGTATATGTAAAAAAAAAAAACAATTTTTTAAAATTTATTTCCACTGAACGATTTATCGGTCATTACATGATGGCACTATCGTTTGTGCTCACGGCCGAACGTTCGTTTTTCGAAAGTTCATTCAGACGATATTTTGTATAGTGTATGGCCAGCATTAGAGTCACAATGTTTAGGGCTTGCTCACATTACGTGCAGTGACTGGTGTTTTTCTGCACCGAATGGTGCAAAATGGTGCAGTTCAGTTGTGCATTGTCAGATTCTAACTTCAGCTTGTTCAATTAAGCTTTTACAAAAACAAACTGAACACTGATTGGTTTCTATGCAGAGGTAAACTAGATTTTGCACCCCCCAGTTTTAGCAAATCCATAGAGAACAACGGTTTTCTATTTGCCCATTCACACTACAATTCTTGAACTTTCTGCAGCACACTAGATGGCACCGGAGGTCACCACAGTGTATCACTCTGCTTTGCAGAGACCTGAATGGATACTTTGCACACTTGCAATAAAAGAAAAAAAAAGACAGTGTGATGCTCTGAAATAGCACAATACACCACTCTACCACTCCCTCACTGTCTGGCAAAACTGACAGAAGGCTGCACACTGAAGCCTCGTACACACGACCGAGTTTCTCGTCCAAAACCGGCAAGAAAAGTGCCACGTGAGCTTTTTTGTCGAGAAAACCGTTCGTGTGTATGGTTTTACGACGAGAAAATTGCCGTGAATCTCGACGAGAAAATAGAGAACCTGCTCTCTATTTTCTCGTCAGGATTCCAGATTTCCTCGTCGTGTTTCTCGTCGGCCTGTTTTGTGACGAGAAAATGGTTCGTGTGTATGCTTTTACGACTCTTCCAAAAGCGCGCATGCTCACAAGCAACTATGAGACGGGAGTGCATCTTCTGGTAAAACAAGCCTTCGTAATGGAGATAGCACATTCGTCACGCTCCAAATTTTTGCATCGTTTAAATGTTGTGCATTGAAATCTTCGTTAGAATGTTACATTAATCCAAACGAATGAACTTCTTTTGCTGCTGATATTCACACAGAGTTATGACTATCTTTTTTTAACCTTTTTCATGCTGCTCTTAAGAAAATTTATGTGTATAATATCGTGCAAGTTTTTAGGAATATTAAAAAATTAGATATTTTTCTAACTGATGTTAATTGTAATTTCACAATGTTTTGGTAGTGATCTCCCATAGAATCTTTTAATATATATTATGTAAATTTTACACCCTTTTTTGGGAAATACGATTTAGTTATTTTTTTGGGGGGTTGTTATCTGTCCCTTTTTTTGTCAGTCAAATGTATCTGCTTACTCCAAAGCTAGATTTTACATTTTTACAAATACACATAGTCAAGTATGAACTTAAAGAAAAATAACATTTATTCATGTTTGAACTAAAATAAAGAGAAGGCAGCGCTGGAGAAGCTGCTGCCATTTGTGCATCCCAGGGACCCCAGAGCACACAGCAACCCTGTGTGGACACTAAAATTGGGAGCTTGAGAAGGCCAACATTTCTGAACACAATCTGATGCTGGCCTCCCAGAGGTCAGGAACAGCAGCAGGTGATCTATATGTCCCAAGTGTGTGGTACTACAACAGGATGCCTTCTGTCCGACCACAATGAAGCAAGGCCATCACTTCCTCGTCTTCCTGGCAACCTTCCCTGCAACCTTTCCTGAAGCCTTCCCTGCAGCCTTCCTTCTTCGTTTGGCTGGAGGCTGGGCCACTGGAGGGGTACTCCTGTCAGGAGGAGGAGGAGGTGGAGGAGAAGGGGGTGGCGCAGAAGAACAAGGTGGAGGTGGAGGAGAAGGGGGTGGCGCAGAAGAACAAGGTGGAGGTGGAGGAGAAGGGGGTGGGGCAGAAGAAGAATGTGGAGGTGGAGGAGGAGGTTGAGGTTGGGACAGTTGTGCCACCTCACAAATGGCGGTATTGGGGGTAATTTTTTCCATCACCCCCTTGTTGAGCAAGGTGATGAGCAGGGGCTCGCATAGGAGGCGTTGCTCCATGCTCATCACCTTGAACTTTGCCTCCACTAGGCCGGCAATGGCCTCTTCAGGGGATGTGGGCTCTTTGAGGGTGGCATGGGCCTCTTTAATAAGGGCCATTGCTGCCTCACTGGTGGTCCTGTCCCTCCTGCCTCTTTTGGGAAGCCGGATGGGAGGCACCTGGGATCTGGTGCTTCTCCTTTGCCCTGCCACCTCCTGGCTGCCACTGGGCCCTGCCACCTCCTGGCTGCCACTGGGCCCTGCCTCCTCCTGGCTCACAGTGGGCCCTGCCTCCTCCTGGCTGCCACTGGGCCCTTCCTCCTCCTGCCTGACACTTTCCATCCTGTGTATGAAAAAGGGACATAGTTTAATATGTTGGTTTGATCTTTGCATCAAACTTTATAAACATGATTGAAGCAATTAGAATGTAAATCCAGAAATCATTTTTTCTAATTTACACCTACATCAGATTGACTATTTAGCACCCAATTAAGTGCAGACTAATGTCTAGAGATCTTGATTTCACTTGTGGAACCCAAAATATTGTATGTTTCTCATCTCGACATATTTGTCAAACATTAATTTTATCCCAATACATTTTCATTTAATACTATACCTGGCTCCAGATGGCCAAATCAGGATCATCCAGGATGGCTGCCTCCTCTTGCTCCAGGGAAGGCTCAGGTTGGCTGCAGGGAAGTCTGGGGGGAAGAGTGGAGAGTGATGGCCTTGCCTCAATGTGGTCATCCAGGAAGGACATCCTGCTGTAGTACCACAAAATCGGGACATACACATCACCTGCTGCTGCTCCTGACCTCTGAGAAGCCAGGACCTTAGAGCGTTCAGTCCTGTAGGTACCTCTCAAGCTCCCAATTTTAGTGTCCACTTGTTTTGCTGTGGCTGTGGGCACCTTGGTCTGCACAAATGGGAGCAGCTTCTCCAGCGCTGCTTTTCTCACCCCTCTTTTTTTATGGATGGGGTTTTTCGTTTCCCACAGAGCGGGCAGCTCCCTTACCCGGTCAATAAATTCCGCCAGGAACTCTTTGTCGCTAATAAAGACATTCATATTGTATCTGCAAGTTTAAGAAATAATATATAACTAATGTGAGGCAAACAGTCTAACCTCCTTAACATCGTAGTCACCATATATATCCTACAACATTCTCAAAACAGTATAGGCCAACAATTTGGCACAGTCTCAAAATCACATACCTTCGTTCGCACGTCCGTCACTTGAACTCCTCTCTCCGCACACCGAACGTACTATAGTCACATGTGTGTTTGCTATATACACACCACGCATGCGTCAAAATACGAACACGTCGCTCTGCACACGTCGCCCGCCCATGATGTTCTAACTAACATCTTTTCCCCGCCCCTTCTCTTTCGGCGCGCAGACAGATATGGCGGAGTTACAGCAGGTGTCTGATAATTCTGCAACTAACGAGGAGGAGACAAGCCCGGAGACCGAGGAAACGTCACGATCAAGGAGGAGATTCAAGGCATCGAATATGTCTTTTGCCGAGATGGCGGAGATGGTGGACATCTTGCTCAAGTCTGATTATGACGCAAAGCATGGGCCGTATAGCAAACCAAATAGAAGGAAGGCCAAAATCCTCACTAAAGTCGTGAAGAGTCTGAAGACGAATTTCGGGGTGAAACGCTCAAATGAGCAGCTCAGAAAGAGGTGGTCAGACCTCAAACTGAGGGAGCCAGAGCAGTTAAGGAGCATTAAGAGAATGCTCGCAAAAAGTAAGTAAAATGTACACTTTTCTGCTATTAATCCTTTTCTAAACTGACATGTTGCTGTTTTTTTTTTTTTCTTATTGGACTCCCTTACAAAATGTTATATTTTGAACTTGGTTGGGCACAGTAATCGTTCGTTACGTTACAGACACTTCGTTCGGCCACTATCCGCTGTACTTTGGAGCACTATAGTGTGGGCCACCAGACCGCCTTTTTTGGGTGTCCCACACAGGTGCATCAGAGAATTTTTGTGTTGCCTACATGTCTAAAAAATTACAGACAAAGGTGAATACTAAGCATATTCTTGGTCAGAAATAATGCATTCATCTTTAACTTCCGCCCAAACACACACTTGTACCCCACTTTCAAGCAATTTAGCCTGTTTTTTTTTTACATAGAGATTTTCTGTGTGATAACTCTACCTTTTGTTTGATTCTCATAGGGGAGAGAAGACTGGGAGGAGGACACTCCAGGGAGCACAAGAACCCCACAGCTTCAAAACAACCCCAAACTCCCAAAGACCCACAAACAAAGGATGTAGAGGAAGTTGAGGTGGAGGAAGGAGAAGTGCAGGAAGGAGAGGTGGATGACGTTGTGGAACTGGTCACCACAACAGGTCAGTATCTGACACCACAGCTTCAGGTAAGAGAGGTAGGCCTGCAGAGTTATAATACCTTTTTATTTTGTTTTTAGGGGATGTGAATGTTGGGGTGAAGGATAGTACAGGTTTCTCTGCTGACAGTGCCCTCCGCCTCATCCAGCAAGTGATGGAATGTAGCACGGAACTGGACAAAATTAAAGAAAGAATTCATGTGATGGATCAAACATTTAAAGACATTCTCGATGTTTTGGGGAGAATTCAATAAGGCATCCCAACCCCCTTTTGTTCATGTTTATTCTTCAACTTTTAAAAAACTTTTTGACAATCAAACCAGCCAAAAATTGAATCTGCACACAGTGTGTCAACATGTGCAATCAGGGGATATCCATGTACGTCTTTTGGGGGTGCAACCCCTTCCTCGTATCTAAAGTAGGTGAACTGAGGAAGGGGTTGCACCCCCAAAACACGCCCATTGATCACCCCTGATGGCAGATAGCACATGTTGACAATAGGGATCAGGAGTCTAAAATCCCTATAGGAAAATAATCCCAATTGTGTGCATATTCAATTTTTGGCTGGGCAAGGGGTGGCAGGACCCCATATTAGGACGGGCACATAGAGACATATAGTTTGTGTAAGTGAATGTCTCAGATTGCTCCGAGGTATCCAATTTTGTAATATTTGGAATGCAACTGTTATTTTTGTATTTTCCTAAGAAAACAATTGCCGGTTTGTGGCCAGGCAAACAAAAAATGTTAAAAAACAAAAAAAAAGGTGTGTGAATTTGCACATAGTAAAAGATTTGAACACAAACAACGTGTAGCTTCTTTTTCTAATATGCTCTAACCTTATTTGGTACATTTTTAAAGGTTACATAGTGAAATGGTTGGTATTTACTAAAGGAAAATACACTTGGCACTACAAATGCACTAAGACAAACTAGGAGACAGGAAACCAACAAAAGTTAGAAGTTTAAACAAGATTTTTATTTGGATCGTTCTCCAGGAATCTTTAGACATAGCCTGGCATAGGAATTGCCCCCCTACCCGTGAAATAGTCCATGTATTTGTCCCGAACCTCACGGGCATTTTGGGGGGGCAAGCCAGCACGGGCAGATTCCAGGCCCGGCAGGGGATTATCAGGGGAAAGTCCAGCCTCAGGCAAAACTGAGGCCATATATGAATTAGATTTGTGGCAAAGAAAATTGTGTAGCACACAGCAGCAAAACACTACATAGTTTATTTTGTAGTCAGCCAAGTGGATGGGAGTCATAAAAAGGCGGAACCGGCTGGCCATTATGCCAAAGGCATTTTCAACGACTCTTCGGCCCCTGGCCAGCCGGTAATTGAACACCCTCTTCTCTGGGGTCAGGGTCCTCTGAGGAAAAGGCCTCATAAGATGTGGTCCGAGCCCGAAGGCTTCATCAGCCAAAAAAACAAAGGGGAGTCCTTCAATATTCCCTGCATCCGGTGGCAATGCAAGGTCGTCACTCTGGAGACGGAGGGCAAACTCCATCTGGATGAAGGATCCCCCATCGGACATCCGGCCATTCTTCCCTACATCAACATAGAGGAATTCATACCGTGCTGACACCACCGCCATCAGCACAATGCTATGAAACCCCTTGTAATTGAAGTAGTAGGATCCAGAACGGGGTGGCGGCACGATGCGGACGTGCTTCCCGTCTATAGCACCACCGCAGTTGGGGAAGTCCCACCGCGTGGCAAACTCCGATGCCACAGTCTGCCATTCCTGTGGCGTGGAAGGAAGCTGTGGAGTCAAACAAGATGAAAAAATATTAGAATACACAAATCAAACATTACAAGTATATTCTAAGAAAATACATTAGAGGCCAACATCAAGCAAAGACTACGTTTATTAAGGTGTTTTAAATAAGTATAATGGAAGGCTCATGTATCATATTCATCACCCCCTATGATGGTCCATTAATAAATTATAATGGGGAGGGGGGTAGATGTGTTTGGCCACAGGATAGCATTGCAGTGGCGGTGCGTCCAGAGTGGGCGCTGGAGCACTGCCCCCTCTCTCCTGTGCCCGTCACTCAGAACAATACATAGGTTCATGCCTTGCATTAACCTATGTATTGTCTATGCCGCCCACTATTCAGGTGGATGGCCCCCTGTTAAGCGACCGACATATGAAGAACTGCGGCATTTATGGGCTTAAAATTGCATATCAGAAACAGTAAGGAAAATTGTCTTGCACATTACAGCCTGAGGGATGTAATTGGCTGCAGAAAAGTTAAATAGGGGACACAGGGGGGGGGCATTCCTTGGGTAAACACTGACAGGCTGCTCTGCAAATCATGTTCACCAAGTCTGTTTAATGGTAACATGATTGGCTGATGCAACATCAAGGGAAGGAGAAGACATCAAGGACAGAAGAAGGATGGCGCTGACCATAAGAAGGTAAGTGCAGGGCTGGGGGGGAACTGGCTGCATTGGAGGGGACAAAATGGCTGCATTAGAGGGAACAAAATGGCTGCATTGGAGGGAACAAATGGGGGCGTTTAATAGGCACCAGAGCAAAAAAGGAGGAAGTTTATTTCCTAAATTGGGGTTTGAACCCCCAAACATTTGGAGCAACAGGCGCCCCTGCTGGAAAGGTTAGTGAAGGGAAATATGCATGGAGGAGAAAAAAGGGGCAATCTAAAGCTTCCAGCATGCATGAGGACAAAGGGGACATTCTCAGCATATTACAATCATGGTAATTAGGGAAGGATGAAAGAAATACAATACATTAGCATACATGTAATACATAAAATGTGATGTTAATGGAGAAAACTTACCCTAATATAGTCCTCCTGCAGGACTTGTATAATGGCAGAACAGGTGTCTGGGATTATGAGGCCCAGAGCCTGGGGGGAGATGCCTGTCGTGAACTTCAAGTCCTGAAGACTTCTCCCTGTCGCCAGATAACGTAACGTGGCGATGAGCCTCTGCTCAGCACTGATGGCTTCCCGCATAACGGTGTCCTTCCTGGTAATATAGGGGGACACCAAAGCCAACAGTTCCTGAAAAACGGGGTCAGACATCCGCAGAAAATTCCTGTAGTCCTCAGGATTATTCTCGACGATCTCCCGCAGCAGAGGCATATGGCAGAATTGGTCCCGCTGAAGCAACCAATTCTTGGTCCATGAACTCCTCCTCACACCATTCATGGACTGGTCTTGGTCCAAAACAAGCAGACCAACACCAAGCGCACGCACAGCATGAACTCGACGACGAGAACGTCCAGGCGACATGGCTAGGAAACGGTCGTCTTATCAGAACGTACAGAACAGAACGCACTTTAGAACAGCAAGGCCTATGAATAACGAACTGAAAAACAGAAACGAACAGGCAAGAACGCACTGTAAAACAGATACGACCTGCCTAGACGCCCTGAAAGTCAAGATACGAACCCACAAGCACAAACTGAACTGCAGAAAACGATCTGAAAAGTACGAAGACTGAAAAGCGCGAATCGTCTCTTCCCAAACTTTTACGTCACACGCGGTAACACGAGATCAGCAAAAGCAGCCCAAGGGGTGGCACCAAGAAAAAAGATCTTCCCCTTTATAGTGCCGTCGTACGTGCTGGACGTGACCGCGGAGAACAACGAGGAAATTGGGAAATGTCAGTGTGTACGCATGGAAAGCTTGACGAGAAAATCGACAAGGTTAACAAGAATCTCGTCAGAATCTCAGTTCAGTTCTCAGCAGTTCTCAGAGGAAAATTATCTCCTCTGCAGCCGGTTTAATAAACTGAGAACTTCAGTTCTCAGAGGGAGAACAGAGGAGAAGTGTTTCCTCTGAAAACGTCCGAGATCAGTGTAAAAGTGGGTGGGCTGCCTGTAATCTCGTGAGATATTGTGAGATTACGGTGCAGCCAAGTTCAAAAAGTGAAACTAAAAGTTTAAAAACATGTAATTACATGTTTTCAGACGTGATAACTATATATATATCCTGTATATATACACATATATATATATACACATACATATACACACACATATATACAGTATTTATGTATATACACAAACACATGAATATATATATATTCATTAGGCTTGTGCAATTCGTTTTGTAACAAATCTAAATTCGTCCGAATTTAGCAACTTTCGGACATTCGGAAGCATTCGAATTTCCGAACAAAGCAATTACGAATAAAACCGAATCCGAAATAAATTATATCGCAAATAGCGAATGCCCGAATGTCTTCGGCATAATTCGTTATGAAAAAAGTTACGAATGTACGAATCCATTCGAAGCACAATAACACTCTGCTCTGCTCTCTGCTTCTCCCTCACCGTGCTGAACTCCCTCTCAAAATGGTGTACAGGGGCGGAGGCTATAGCTGCATGTAAAAAACTAAAGTAAAATACGAGATTTCGAATCGTTACAAATAACCGCTATGTATTTAGAAAAGTACAAATCCATTCGAAGCACATTAGGCATAATAGGCAGCGTCGTTGTGAGAGAGACACGGAAAATTACGAATCAACGAACCCAAAAAAAAGTTACGAAAGTAGGAGTTGTGTCCAGAATCAATGAAAAACAATGTACTCTACCGAAAGTACGAATTATAAATCAATGAAAAATAAGGCTTACATTAATACAAATCATTCCGATTCAGTGAAAAATGTCGCTTGCGAAAATACGAATTAGTCCGAACGCGAAAAATCCCGTCTAGCAAAATTACGAACGATTACGAATCAACAGGACCGAAAAGAAACAAACCGAAACTAAACAAATTTTTCCGTTGTGCACAAGTCTAATATTCATGTGTTTGTGTATATATGTGTGTGTATATACACATATATATATATATATATATATATATAAATAATACGGTATATATGTGTGTGTATATATATATATATATATATATATATATATATATAGGAAGGCCAGTATGCTGGCCTGAAATTATGGGAGGAGTTTGAGGGGTACTTAAGCAGACCATCCACGATGGTCAGTGTCGGCTCTAGTGCGCGGTAATACGATGTCACCAGCCCAACACTGCTCAACTCACAGCGTCCGTGAAGTTGCGCTCATGCTTTCGAGACCGCTCGCAGTTGTTCGTTGATCGGGTCATCGCTCGCTGTCGCAGGTAGGATGGTTGTTACCGTTCGAACGAATCGTAGCGCCGGTATACGTTTACCTCTACCTCTTTTACAAATCATACGGCTCACAAGTTCACCTGTTCTCTCGGTTTGCATTTTAGGTTTACTGCCAAGATCAGTTGTCTTTCAAGCCCAGTCGAGCTCAACGTTATGATTCGTAACGGCCCACCACGACTCTTAGAGCTTACCCGTTCTACGAATCACTCGCACAGCACACAAGCCACTTACTAGAAATCACTCATACGATGCATGGTCGCAAAACCGGCGTCCCACCCATCGTTACCTCATCCCTTCTACTGACGCCCTACACCTCCTACGATACACTCCCTTCACCTAACTGATGCCCCACACCTCTTACTACACACAACACACACCAAACAGCCGGTCCGAATCTAGTCGCAAAACATTGGCACTACAGTTCGGACCCTCGGCAACCACAAGCCCCTTCAACTACAAAACACCATTCACTCGATCCGAGTCCAGTCATCTCCGGCGCTACAATTCAGGTCCGGCGCATCAAACCCCCTCCTTACGTCGCAGCCATAACCGATCCGAATCCAGTTGTAGCATCGGCTCAAAGATTCGGATCCTTGGCAAACACAATCGATCCGAGTCCAGTCGCACCACCGGCTCAAACGACTCGGATCTCTAGCAACAAACCTCTCTAACCGATCCAAATCCAGTTGTAGCATCGGCTCAAAGATTCGGATCCTTGGCAAACACAATCGATCTGATTCCAGTCGCACCACCGGCTCAAACGACTCGGATCTCTAGCAACAAACCTCTCCAACCGATCCGAGTCCAGTCGCACCACCGACTCAATGACTCAGAATGTCCTTCCTGATGTCCGCTGGGACAAGGTGCGAAGGAAAAGGGTGCAAACGTCGGGCGTACCTAAAAGTGGGGGTTCGGTAACGACGGTGGAGACTGGGGCTTATGGGGGCTCAGCTGGTCGTGTTTCCAGGGCCCCTACTCTAGCCTGGAGATTGGTGACTGAAGTTTCCAGTGTGGTCACCAAGGCGTGCAGCTGGGTAATTGTAGAGGATATCGACTGCAGTGAAGCTTGTGTGTCTGGTAGAGCTGCCGCTGGTGGTGGAAACGGCAGCCTAAACAGCTTGGCTTTCCTGGCTGTGGCAGGGTAGGGAATGCCCTTACATCGTAGTTCGGTTGAAAGCCTGGGGATGGTCCAAGCTCTGGGGGACTGTGTAGTGCCGTCCGCTGGACCCGCGAGGGGTGATGGTAGGACGGAGGCGAAGTCTTCGCTGTCGACCCGCGACATGGCGTCGGCTAGAAGGAGGGGAATGCATATGTTTTTAGAATAAGTTTGCGAGGTTGAAGGGGATAGAAGGGTTTAGAAAATGGGGAGGAAAAAGGAAAGCAGGGTGGACAGGACAAGGAGCGATAGGCGTAGATGACAGCTAGTTTGCGTACGAGCGCTGTTGAGTGTAATTTGGAAAACTCAAAAGAATGCGTGACAACCGAGGTGAGCGAGGAGGTGACTGGCTAGGTAACCGATAGCTCAGGTGCCATCTGTGCTCGGGTGGCTCGGCTTCTATCTCTCCTCACATCCAACTCCCCCTCTAGCAGCCTTCCTAGTGCAGGGGTTATCTACAGGGTTCCACACTGGACTCATCACACTACCCGACTCTACACACGAGTGTAAAAACCTGCTCTCAGCAGCCTCCGACAAAGAAGCCATCACCACCCTGCTACAGATCAAATTGGACCGGGGGTATATGATCGGCCCCTTTTCACAGTCACCCTTCACAGTATGGAGAATCAGCCCTATTGGACTTGTCAAGGGCAAGTTTTCTAAAACTTTAATTAGTCTACGCGCCTTATTCTTCTAACATACCCAGTTTAAACTCCCTCATACCCTCAGAGGAGTTCTCACTAAAATACTCCTCAGTTGACTTAACCATCCAATCAATCATTAGCATAGGGGTAGGGGCCTGGCTATCCAAAGCCGACATCTCAGACGCCATTAAATTGCTACCCATTGAACCATACCTATAGCAGTGGCACGGGATCAAATGGAAAGGCTTATACTATTTTGCGACCAAGCTGACCTTCGGCTCCAGAAGTAGTCACTGGCTGTTTGACACATTTGCTCAATCCCTATACTGGTTTCTCTCACACCACGCACATTGTCAGAAGGTACTAAAAAATCTAAGAGAGGTCTTTAAAAACCTCAACGTGCCCATAGCTGAGAAGAAAGTAGAAGGCCCGGTACAGCTCATGTGTGTCATGGAAATCCCCTATTCAGCTGCCGCAGCCATGCGCGCATGCGCGGTGGAATAGCGCTTCGGCGCATGCGCGTGCGCGAACGCCGCATGCGCAATGGTGTGCGCGAATGGCGCACGCACATGCGCCATGGCGCACCAATCAGAAATCTGACAGGCCTATTTAAAGAAGCCTAGTGGCGCTGACAGGTTGCTGGTTTGTCGTCAGCTTCCTGCCTTGTACCTGGTTTCCTGTATACACATCTGAACCCTTGTTGTGACCCGGATCGACCTGACTACTCTGCTTCTCTCCTGGACCTGACCTTTGGCTTGCCTCTCGGACCTCTTCTGCCTGCCCGCTGTGTTTGACCCTCGGCCTGTGACTCGGACTTTCTACCAATCTCCAATCCCTGATCTCCTGCTTGTATTCCGGATTTGCTACTTGCCTCCAGCTCTGATTACCTGCTTAATATTCCTGGACTGATCACTTGTCTACTGTGTTAGACCCTCGGCCTGCACCCTCAGTACCTGTTTCTACAGCCAGTATCTGGACTCAGTCTACCCGCTTGGCCCCTGTAGTGCCCTGGACTTGTGTCTTTGTTTGGATCTTGTGAAAGCCCTCATCAGCCTGGTGTTAGGCCCTCAGCCTGTTACTGGTCACCCGATCCTCTACCAAGACTTCCTCACCTGCTGGTAGCCAGTGCCTCTTCGCGCCATCCTCTCCCTGTTCCACCTCCAGGGGGCGGAGTGCTCCAAGTCGCAAGGGTGAACCACTCTCGGCATCTCGGCCTCGGTAAGTACACCCGTGACAGTACAAACCAGCCAGATGTCCTAGGCCGACAGAGCGCGTTCCCCATTTGACAACCTCTGCCAGCAGGTAACCGCACTAACTAAAGCGGTCCAAAAACTACAGGAGGGATACACACAAATGGATGGCCGGCTTCAACAACTCACTGCGTCACCAGGCCCTACAGCCCCAGCTGTGGCTTCTACCCCTGGTACCTCCACTTCTCAGGTCTCGGCAAGCCCTACCGTGGTGATGGCTTCCCCGGAACCCAGAGTTCCCATACCAGAGCGATTTACGGGTGATCGCAAAAAATAAAGAGCCTTCAAAAATGCCTGCTCTCTCTACCTTGCTCTTCAGCCTCGGACCTTTTCTTCAGAGGTAGAAAAGGTGGGCTTCATTATCTCCCTCCTATCCGAGGAACCCCAAGCCTGGGCTCACGGCCTAATGGAGCAAAGGAGCCCCGCATTAAACTCTGTTGAAATCTTCTTCGAACAGATGGCGCAGCTATACGACGATCCCCAGCGCACGGCTACGGCTGAGGCTATTCTGCACCGCCTGTTCCAGGGAAGAAGGCCGGTTGAGGACTATACGGCCGAATTCCGGAAATGGTCGGCCGATACGGGCTGGAACGAAGCGGCATTGAAATACCAGTACCGCCAAGGACTGTCAGAAGCGCTTAAGGACGAACTAGCCCGGAATGAGACCCCCGCTTCCTTGGAAGGTCTAGTTCAGTCCGCCACCCAGCTTGACAGACGCCTGCGAGAGCAGCGCGCTGAACGCTTTCAGACTGCTCGTCCCAACTGGACTCCTTCCAGATCCGTTCCGGTTCATCCTCCTGCTCCAGTTCCTGCTGCTCCGTCCTTTCCGGAACCTGAACCGATGCAACTTGGCCTAGTCTGGCCTCCCCTCTCTCCTGAGGAGAAACAGCGCAGGTGTCAAGCCAACCTATGTCTCTACTGTGGAGGTTCTGGCCATTTCCTCCGAAGTTGTCCAGTGAGACCCATTAAGTCTGTCCCCCAAGATGTATTGAACTATCAAGTTTCAAGTGTCCCTCAGGCTTATGTTGTCCTCTTTATCTCCCTACAGCTACCGGAAGGGGCAACCCGCCTACCGGCTATTATTGACTCCGGAGCCTGCAGCTGCTTCCTGGACTCTGCACTCGCCCAGAAACTTCATTTTTCCCTTCAAGTCAAGAACCGTTCCCTTCAGGTACACCTGGCGGATGGTTCTCTTCCCCGCTCTGGGCTAATCACTCAAGGGACTAAACCCATCCTTGCCACCACTGACTCTGGCCACCGAGAGTTTCTGAGGTTTGACCTCATCCCCTCTCCAATGTTTCCCATCATTCTGGGTCTCCCCTGGTTACAAGCACACAAGCCTCTCATCAATTGGGCCAACAAGGAAGTCAAATTCACATCTCATTACTGCTCCCAGCATTGTCTTACCCCAGTCTCAGCCACCTGCTCTACCATTACAACCGTTTCTGAAAACCTGCAACACGTCCCCTCCGTGTACCTGGAATTTAAGGACGTCTTTGACAAACGACAGGCCGACTGCCTACCCTCGCACCGGCCATATGACTGTCCCATCGACCTCCTACCTGGCTCAGAGGTGCCTTTCGGCCGTATCTTCCCTTTATCTGAAACCGAGTTAACTGCCCTCAAGGCCTACATAGACGAAAACCTTGAAAAAAAATTCATTCGTCCATCCTCCTCTCCAGCCGGTGCAGGGATCTTCTTCGTGGAAAAAAAAGATGGGTCTCTCAGGCCCTGCATTGACTATAGAGAGCTGAATAAAATCACCATTAAAAACAGATATCCACTACCACTGATCCCGGAATTGTTTCAACGGTTTCGGTCTGCCCAAATCTTTTCCAAGCTGGATCTTCGGGGGTCATACAACCTCATCCGGATCAGGGCTGGAGATGAATGGAAGACCGCCTTCAGATCCAGATTCAGGCACTTTGAGTACCTCGTCATGCCATTCGGGCTTTGTAATGCCCCCGCCACTTTTCAACATCTAGTGAATGACATCTTCCGAGAACATCTTGACGACTTCTTAGTGGTATATCTAGACGACATACTTATCTTCTCGACCTCCTTGGAATTACACCGAGTTCATGTCAAAAAGGTCCGTACCATCCTCAGAGAACACAGGCTATACCTCAAAGCTGAGAAATGCGACTTTGAAAAGACTATAGTGCAGTTTCTGGGATTCACTATTTCCATTAATGGAGTTGCAATGGACCCACAGAAAGTCAGGGCAATTCAAGAATGGCCAGCCCCAACTGATAAGAAAGGGGTGCAGCGCTTTATTGGCTTTGCCAATTTCTACAGAAGGTTCATCATCGGGTTCTCTTCCATTGTAGCACCCATCACGCAACTGACACGCCAGGGCAACCGCTTTCAGTGGACACAGGAGGCTCAGGATGCTTTCACCAAATTAAAATCTGTGTTTACTTCAGCACCTGTCTTACGGCACCCAGACCCTACATTACCCTTCATACTGGAAGTAGACGCTTCAGAGACAGCTACAGGGGCCATTCTCTCTCAAAGACAGGTCCCCAAGTCTCTGCTTCACCCAATAGCTTTTGCCTCCCGGAAACTCAACCCACCGGAACAAAATTACGATGTTGGTGATAGAGAGTTGTTGGCCATTAAATTTGCCCTGGAAGAGTGGAGGTACCTACTGGAGGGCGCATCTCACCCCATCATGATTTTTACCGACCACAAAAACATGGAGTATTTAAGGACAGCAAAACGGTTAAGACCCAGGCAAGCCCGCTGGGCTCTCTTTTTCACCAGATTTAACTTCCACATCTCTTACAGACCCGGATCCAAGAATGGGAAGGCAGATGCGCTCTCCAGGATGTTTCCCGAATCATCACAAACAGTGGAACCCAGCACTATCTTGTCGCCACAAAACTTTCTTCTGGTCTCCCAGGTTGACCTGTTGACCTCTATTAAAGTAGCATCCAGGTACTGTTCTGACCAGGAAACCTCTTCTCTGGAGAAACATCACGACCTATATTGGTCCCGAGGTAAAATCTTTGCTCCACTGGAAACGAGACATTTAATCCTAAAGACTTTCCACGACCACAAGTTAGCAGGCCACTTTGGAACCCAGAAAGCCATTGAGCTAGTCTCTCGCTCATTCTGGTGGCCAGGTTGGAGACAGGACTGTAAAACCTACATTGCCTCCTGCACTCGCTGCCAGCATAATAAAGGGGCAAATATAAAAAGCTGGGGCCTGCTCAAACCTCTACCTATTCCGGAACGTCCCTGGGCAGAGGTCTCCATGGACTTCATTGTCGACCTGCCTCCCTCTGGAGGATTTACCACCATCTTGGTTGTGGTCGACCGCCTCTCTAAGATGGCACACTTCCTACCCATGGTGGGTACCCCCTCTGCTGCAGACACAGCCAGAATCTTCTTTAAGGAAATCACCAGGCTCCATGGGGTACCCAAGAGCATCGTCTCCGACAGGGGTGTCTAATTCACATCCAAATTTTGGCAGGAACTTTGCAAGTCCTTGGAAATCAAGATCTGCCTCTCGTCTGCCTATCACCCTCAGAGCAACGGCCAGACTGAGAGGACTAACCAAACTCTGGAACAATACCTGCATTGTTTCTGCTCTGCCTCCCAAGATGACTGGTCCTCCCTACTACCCTATGCTGAGTTCGCATACAATAATTCCATCCATTCAGCTACCAGTCAGACCCCCTTCTGGGCCAACTTTGGTTTTCACCCTCCGTTCCTTCCCAGCTCCATCCCTAAAAGTTACGTCCCTGCTGTACAGGAACGGATAGCCGCGGTCCAATTAAATTTCCAGAAACTTCAGGAGATGATGCAGAATGCCCAAGACAATTAAAAAAAATTATATGACAGAGGAAGGAAAGAAAACCCAACCTTCAAAGTCGGGGAGGAAGTATGGCTTTCAGCCATCAACCTTAAATTACCTATCCCCTCACGGAAGTTGGGGCCAAAGTTCATTGGACCTTTCAAAATCAAACAGGAGATCAATCCTGTGGCCTTTGAATTAGCATTACCCAACTCCTATCGGATACACCCGGTCTTCCACGCATCTCTGCTGAAGCCTGTTGTTCCTAGCTCCTTCCCCGGAAGAGAAGAACCACCTCCTCCACCAGTTGAAATAGATGGTGAAGATGAATTTGAAGTGGAGTCTATTCTAGGATGCAGGAAGAGAGGGAGGCAACTTCAGTATCTGATTAAATGGAAGGGATACCCCCTCGAGGACAATTCATGGGAACCTGCCAGAAATCTGCATGCCCCACGCCTAATTAGGGCATTTCATCAAGAACATCCAGAGTTGATGACCAGCTTGGGCGTCTGGAGCCCGCCCCTCGGGGGGGGCACTGTCATGGAAATCCCCTATTCAGCTGCCGCAGCCATGCGCGCATGCGCGGTGGAATAGCGCTTCGGCGGACGCGCGTGCGCGAACGGCGCATGCACAATGGTGTGCGCGAACGGCGCATGCACAATGGTGTGCGCAAACGGCGCACGCACATGCGCCATGGCGCACCAATCAGAAATCTGACAGGCCTATTTAAAGAAGCCTAGTGGCGCTGACAGGTTGCTGGTTTGTCGTCAGCTTCCTGCCTTGTACCTGGTTTCCTGTATACACGTCTGAACCCTTGTTGTGACCCGGATTGACCTGACTACGCTGCTTCTCTCCTGGACCTGACCTTTGGCTTGCCTCTCGGACCTCTTCTGCCTGCCCGCTGTGTTTGACCCTCGGCCTGTGACTCAGACTTTCTACCAATCTCCAATCCCTGATCTCCTGCTTGTATTCCGGATTTGCTACTTGCCTCCAGCTCTGATTACCTGCTAAATATTCCTGGACTGATCACTTGTCTACTGTGTTAGACCCTCGGCCTGCACCCTCAGTACCTGTTTCTACAGCCAGTATCTGGACTCAGTCTACCCGCTTGGCCCCTGTAGTGCCCTGGACTTGTGTCTTTGTTTGGATCTTGTGAAAGCCCTCATCAGCCTGGTGTTAGGCCCTCAGCCTGTTCCTGGTCACCCGATGCTCTACCAAGACTTCCTCACCTGCTGGTAGCCAGTGCCTCTTCGCGCCATCCTCTCCCTGT